>NC_069414.1:28846175-28921175 GCF_026875155.1 Cherax quadricarinatus
AGGCTTAGGCTTGGTTACTGATGATGTTGCGTACCCAGGTTAGCTTGGTTCTGGACTGATGTTGTAGTACCCAGTTTAACTTGGTTACTGATGATGTGCAGTACCCAGGCTTAGCTTAGTTACTGACTGATGTTTGAGTCCCAAGCTTAGGTTTGGTTACTGACTGATGTGAGTACCAAGGCTTAGGCTTGGTTACTGACTGATTTTGCAGTACCCAGGTTAGGCTTGTTACGACTGATTTTGGGATACCCAGGCTTAGACTGGTTGCTGACTGTTGTAGTACTCAGGCTTAGGCTTGGTTACTAAATTGTGTTGCAGTACCAGGCTTAGGCTTGGTTACTGACTGATGTTGCAGTACCAAGGCTTAGGCTTGGTTACTGATTGATGTTGTAGTACCCAGGCTTAGGCTTGGTTACTGACTGATGTTGCAGTACCCAGGTTTAGGCTTGGTTACTGACTGATGTTGTAGTACCCAGGCTTAGGCTTGGTTACTGGTTGATGTTGTAGTACCCAGGCTTAGGCTTGGTTACTGACCGATGTTGCAGTACCCAGGCTTAGGCTTGGTTACTGATTGATGTTGCAGTACCCAGGCTTAGGCTTGGTTACTGACTGATGTTGCAGTACCAAGGCTTAGGCTTGGTTACTGATTGATGTTGTAGTACCCAGGCTTAGGCTTGGTTACTGATTGATGTTGTAGTACCCAGGCTTAGGCTTGGTTACTGATTGATGTTGTAGTACCCAGGCTTAGGCTTGGTTACTGATTGATGTTGCAGTACCCAGGCTTAGGCTTGGTTACTGACTGATGTTGCAGTACTCAGGCCTAGGCTTGGTTACTGACTGATGTTGCAGTACCCAGGCTTAGGCTTGGTTACTGATTGATGTTGTAATACCCAGGCTTAGGCTTGGTTACTGACTGATGTTGCAGTACTCACGCTTAGGCTTGGTTACTGACTGATGTTGCAGTACCCAGGCTTAGGCTTGGTTACTGACTGATGTTGCAGTACCCAGGCTTAGGCTTGGTTACTGATTGATGTTGTAGTACCCAGGCTTAGGCTTGGTTACTGATTGATGTTGTAGTACCCAGGCTTAGGCTTCGTTACTGACTGATGTTTTAGTACCCAGGCTTAGGCTTGGTTACTGACTGATGTTGCAGTACTCAGGCTTAAGCTTGGTTATTGATTGATGTTGTAGTACCCAGGCATAGGCTTGGTTATTGATTGATGTTGTAGTACCCAGGCTTAGGCTTGGTTACTGACTGATGTTGCAGTACCCAGACTTAGGCTTTGCTATTGATTGATGTTGTAGTACCCAGGCTTAGGCTTGGTTACTGAACTGATGTTGCAGTACCGACTTAGGCTTTGCTATTGATTGATGTTGCAGTACCCAGGCTTAGGCTTGGTTACTGATTGATGTTGTAGTACCCAGGCTTAGGCTTGGTTACTGACTGATGTTGCAGTACCCAGACTTAGGCTTTGCTATTGATTGATGTTGTAGTACCCAGGCTTAGGCTTGGTTACTGACTGATGTTGCAGTACCCAGACTTAGGCTTTGCTATTGATTGATGTTGTAGTACCCAGGCTTAGGCTTGGTTACTGACTGATGTTGTAGTACCCAGGTTTAGGCTTGGTTACTGATTGATGTTGCAGTACTCAGGCTTAGGCTTGGTTACTGACTGATGTTGCAGTACCAAGGCTTAGACTTGGTTACTGACTGATGTTGTAGTACCCAGGCTTAGGCTTGGTTACTGACTGATGTTGTAGTACTCAGGCTTAGGCTTGGTTACTGATTGATGTTGTAGTACCCAGGCTTAGGCTTGGTTACTGACTGATGTTGCAGTACCCAGGCTTAGGCTTGGTTAATGACTGATGTTGCAGTACCCAGGCTTAGGCTTGGTTAATGACGGGAAATGTTGCAGTACCAGCTTAGGCTTGGTTAATGACTGATGTTGCAGTACTCAGGCTTAGGCTTGGTTACTGACTGATGTTGCAGTACCCAGGCTTAGGCTTGGTTACTGACTGAGTTGTAGTACCCAGGCTTGGGCTTGGTTACTGACTGTGTTGCAGTATCAGGCTTAGGCTTGGTTAACTGACTGATGTTGTAGTACCCGGGCTTGGGCCCTGGTTACTGACTGATTTTGGGTAGTACTCAGGCTTAGGCTTGGTTACTGACTGATGTTGTAGTACCCAGGCTTAGGCTTGGTTACTGACTGATGTTGCAGTACCCAGGCTTAGGCTTGGTTACTGATTGATGTTGTAGTACCCAGACTTAGGCTTGGTTACTGACTGATGTTGCAGTACCCAGTTTAGGCTTTGCTATTGATTGAGTTGTAGTACCCAGGCTTAGGCTTGGTTACTGACTGATGTTGCAGTACCCAGACTTAGGCTTTGCTATTGATTGATGTTGTAGTACCCAGGCTTAGGCTTGGTTAATGACTGATGTTGCAGTACTCAGGCTTAGGCTTGGTTATTGATTGATGTTGTAGTACCCAGGCTTAGGCTTGGTTAATGACTGATGTTGCAGTACCCAGACTTAGGCTTTGCTATTAATTGATGTTGCAGTACCCAGGCTTAGGCTTGGTTAATGACTGATGTTGCAGTACTCAGGCTTAGGCTTGGTTACTGATTGATGTTGCAGTACCCAGGCTTAGGCTTTGCTATTGATTGATGTTGCAGTACCCAGGCTTAGGCTTGGTTACTGATTGATGTTGTAGTACCCAGGCTTAGGCTTGGTTACTGACTGATGTTGCAGTACCCAGACTTAGGCTTTGCTATTGATTGATGTTGTAGTTCCCAGGCTTAGGCTTGGTTACTGGTTGATGTTGTAGTACCCAGACTTAGGTTTGGCTACTGATTGATGTTGTAGTATCCAGGTTTAGGCTTGGTTACTGACTGATGTTGCAGTACCCAGGCTTAGGCTTGGTTACTGACTGATGTTGTAGTACCCAGGCTTAGGCTTGGTTACTGATTGATGTTGCAGTACCCATGCTTAGGCTTTGCTACTGATTGATGTTTTAGTACCCATGCTTAGGCTTGGTTACTGACTGATGTTGCAGTACCCAGGCTTAGGCTTGGTTACTGATTGATGTTGTAGTACCCATGCTTAGGCTTTGCTACTGATTGATGTTTTAGTACCCAGGCTTAGGCTTGGTTACTGACTGATGTTGCAGTACCCAGACTTAGGCTTGACTACTGATTGATGTAGTACCCAGGCTTAGGCTTGGTTACTGACTGATGTTGTAGTACACAAGCTTAGGCTTGGTTACTGACTGATGTTGTAGTTCCCAGGCTTAGGCTTGGTTACTGACTGATGTTGCAGTACCCAGGCCTAGGCTTGGTTACTGACTGATGTTGTAGTACCCAGGCTTAGGCTTGGTTACTGATTGATGTTGTAGTACCCAGGCTTAGGCTTGGTTACTGACTGATATTGTAGTACCCAGGCTTAGGCTTGGTCACTGACTGATGTTGCAGTACCCAGGCTTAGGCTTGGTTACTGACTGATGTTGTAGTACCCAGCTTAGGCTTGGTTATGACGATGTTGTAGTACCCATGCCTAGGCTTAGTTACTGACTGATGTTGTAGTACCCAGGCATAGGCTTGGTTACTGACTGATGTTGCAGTACCCAGGCTTAGGCTTGGTTACTGACTGATGTTGCAGTACCCAGGCTTAGGCTTGGTTACTGACTGATGTTGTAGTACCCAGGCATAGGCTTGGTTACTGACTGATGTTGTAGTACCCATGCCTAGGCTTAGTTACTGACTGATGTTGTAGTACCCAGGCATAGGCTTGGTTACTGACTGATGTTGCAGTACCCAGGCTTAGGTTTGGGTTTTACTGACTAAATGTTTAGTACCCGGGCCTAGGCTTAGTTATGACTGAGGGTTGTAGTACCAGGCATAGGCTTGGTTACTGACTGATGTTGCAGTACCCAGGCTTAGGCTTGGTTACTGACTGATGTTGCAGTACCCAGGCTTAGGCTTGGTTACTGACTGATGTTGCAGTACCCAGGCTTAGTCTTGGTTACTGATTGATGTAGTACCCAGGCTTAGGCTTGGTTACTGGTTGATGTTGTAGTACCCAGACTTAGGCTTGGCTACTGACTGATGTAGTACCCAGGCTTAGGCTTGGTTACTGACTGATGTTGCAGTACCCAGGCTTAGGCTTGGTTACTGACTGATGCTGTAGTAGCCTGGCTTAGGCGTAATTACAAGTACTTCTGGCAGTTTGCCAGACACACAGATGATGATCAAACTATAAACTAAATACAAAAGAACGTGGTTAGCCCTATGGTCACTTTCTTGTATACTGTCCTTAATTTTCCATTTACTGAGGAATATAAATATAATAACCTGTGCAATATGTCATGATATATTTTTAATGAAAATAAGATGCCAGACACAAATGGAGTGCACAATAAACTATCCAGTACCGTCCACAATATGGATATGGGATGCATAGTGAACTAACCACTACCGTCGACAGGATAGATAGATAGATAGGGTGCACAATGAACTAGTTACTTCCGTCCACAGGATAGATATGGAGTGAACAATAACCTAGCCGCTTCGGCGGTAAAATATGAAGTGAAATCCGTGCATGGTTCCCTTGCCTTGCGTACCGAGATGAGAGGACTGCGAGGCTTCTGCTCCAGAGGAGGAAGAGACTTGGGTTTCCGTCTGTGTTCTTCAGCGGGTGTGGGCCGCCCACCACCCATCACATGACTTTCCTCCGACGCCCTGCCGCCCATGCACGTCATGAGGTAAAGACAAATATACATAAATTAATTAGTAAGCAAATACACTGATGGCGACACATAAATAGGTGAATATATATTATTGTGTATTGATTTTTTTGGTAAGACACTGGCCATCTCCCACCGCGGTAAGGTGACCCGAGAAAAAAATGGAAAATACTTTAAGCGTTATTCATTCAATCACTGTCTTCAAAGAAGAGTGCTGAAATGACAGTTCAAATTACTCTCCAAACTGCAACATTCCAACACCTCCTTGAGAGTGCTAGTTACTGTACCACCCACCTCCAGGACTCAAGTCCAGCTAACCTGTTTCCCTGAGCCCCTTCATATTTGTTACCTTGTTTATACTCCAACTGCTTGTCAGGTCATTAAAAAAACACAGTCACACACGTCTGTTGGATGTCCAAGCCCCTAGCATACAAAACTTCCTTTACTCCCTCCCTCCAACCTTTCCTAGGACAACCCCTAATCCCCCTCCCCTCCACCCCAGATTTACACACCCTACAGCATTGATAGTTTTGACAGTTAATGTAAAAATATACAATAACCTGAATCGTTACCCTAATTCTATTGGTAATCTTTTGATTACCTTCGATATTTTGCTTTTCCTTGTCCTTATACTCTGTTGTTATTGTTGTTAGAATCCACCTTTTAAAACAAAGTGACTTGGTTTGTAGCGTCCTCATCTCAAACTATGAGCGTCTGGGATTGATCCCCGGCACGGGTGGAAACGTTGGGCACGTTTCCTTATTCGTGCTGCCCCTATTCACCTATCTGTAAGTAGGTACCTGGGTATCAGCCGCCTTACACCTGCTGCCCCTGTTCACCTAGCAGTAAGTAGGTATCTGAGTGTCAGTCGACTGTTGTGGGTGGCATTCTGGGGGGACAAGATTAACCTAAGTTGCCAGAAATGCTCTTCATAACCAGGGACTTTCTATATAACATATCAGTGCTGTCAACTATGGTCTAAATTAGCTGTATCATGTACTTGCAGAAATAGAATATTAATACATGTATTAACTTTTCTAATTACAGAGTTCAGAAAACAAGTCTATGGAATTTTGACTCCACCTTTCAAAAAGATTGGCCTGGTTTCTCATTTTCTTTGATTCAGTATTGTTCAATCAATATCGTTCAATCAGTATTGTTCAGTCAATATTTTCAGTCAACACTCAACAAGGCTATTAAAACTATCAAAGAATTTCGCGTCAACATTATGGAATAATGTGCCTTTAACTGGGTAGTAAAACTGAAAGTAATATTACCAGGAGTAATCTGAAAGTAATATTATCAGAAATATCTGAGAGAAATATCACATATATATCACTGAATACCCTGGATAAACACCCCTTATAATATTTTTTTTTATCACACTGGCTGATTCCCACCAAGGCAGGGTGGCCCGAAAAAGAAAAACTTTCACCATCATTCACTCCATCACTGTCTTGCCAGAAGGGTGCTCTACACTACAGTTTTTAAACTGCAACATTAACACCCCTCCTTCAGAGTGCAGGCACTGTACTTCCCATCTCCAGGACTCAAGTCCGGCCTGCCGGTTTCCCTGAACCCCTTCATAAATGTTACTTTGCTCACACTCCAACAGCACGTCAAGTATTAGGAACCATTTGTCTCCATTCACTCCTATCAAACACGCTCACGCATGCCTGCTGGAAGTCCAAGCCCCTCGCACACTAAACCTCCTTTACCCCCTCCCTCCAGCCTTTCCTAGGCCGACCCCTACCCCGCCTTCCTTCCACTACAGACTGATACACTCTTGAAGTCACTTTGTTTCGCTCCATTCTCTCTACATGTCCGAACCACCTCAACAACCCTTCCTCAGCCCTCTGGATAACAGTTTTGGTAATCCCGCACCTCCTCCTAACTTCCAAACTACGAATTCTCTGCATTATATTCACACCACACATTACCCTCAGACATGACATCTCCACTGCCTCCAGCCTTCTCCTCGCTGCAACATTCATCACCCATGCTTCACACTCATATAAGAGCGTTGGTAAAACTATACTCTCATATATTCCCCTCTTTGCCTCCAAGGACAAAGTTCTTTGTCTCCACAGACTCCTAAGTGCACCACTCACTCTTTTCCCTCATCAATTCTATGATTCACCTCATCTTTCATAGACCCATCCGCTGACACGTCCACTCCCAAATATCTGAATACATTCACCTCCTCCATACTCTCTCCCTCCAATCTGATATCCAATCTTTCATCACCTAATCTTTTTGTTATCCTCATAACCTTACTCTTTCCTGGATTCACTTTTAATTTTCTTCTTTTGCACACCCTACCAAATTCATCCACCAATCTCTGCAACTTCTCTTCAGAATCTCCCAAGAGCACAGTGTCATCAGCAAAGAGCAACTGTGACAACTCCCACTTTATGTGTGATTCTTTATCTTTTAACTCCACGCCTCTTGCCAAGACCCTCGCATATACTTCTCTTACAACCCCATCTATAAATATATTAAACAACCACGGTGACATCACACATCCTTGTCTAAGGCCTACTTTTACTGGGAAATAATTTCCCTCTTTCCTACATACTCTAACTTGAGCCTCACTATCCTCGTAAAAACTCTTCACTGCTTTCAGTAACCTACCTCCTACACCATACACCTGCAACATCTGCCACATTGCCCCCCTATCCACCCTGTCATACGCCTTTTCCAAATCCATAAATGCCACAAAGACCTCTTTAGCCTTATCTAAATGCTGTTCACTTATATGTTTCACTGTAAACACCTGGTCCACACACCCCCTACCTTTCCTAAAGCCTCCCTGTTCATCTGCTATCCTATTCTCCGTCTTACTCTTAATTCTTTCAATAATAACTGTGCCATACACTTTACCAGGTATACTCAACAGACTTATCCCCCTATAATTTTTGCACTCTCTTTTGTCCCCTTTGCCTTTATACAAAGGAACTATGCATGCTCTCTGCCAATCCCTAGGTACCTTACCCTCTTCCACACATTTATTAAATAATTGCACCAACCACTCCAAAACTATATCCCCACCTGCTTTTAACATTTCTATCTTTATCCCATCAATCCCGGCTGCCTTACCCCCTTTCATTTTACCTACTGCCTCACGAACTTCCCCCACACTCACAACTGGCGCTTTCTCACTCCTACAAGATGTTTTTCCTCCTTGCCCTATACACGAAATCACAGCTTCCCTATCTTCATCAACATTTAACAATTCCTCAAAATATTCCCTCCATCTTCCCAATACCTCTAACTCTCCATTTAATAACTCTCCTCTCCTATTTTTAACTGACAAATTCATTTGTTCTCTAGGCTTCCTTTACTTGTTAATCTCACTCCAAAACTTTTTCTTATTTTCAACAAAATTTGTTGATAACATCTCACCCACACTCTCATTTGCTCTCTTTTTACATTGCTTCACCACTCTCTTAACCTCTCTCTTTTTCTCCATATACTCTTCCCTCCTTGCATCACTTCTGCTTTGTAAAAACTTCTCATATGCTAACTTTTTCTCCCTTACTACTCTCTTTACATCATCATTCCACCAATCGCTCCTCTTCCCTCCCGCACCCACTTTCCTGTAACCACAAACTTCTGCTGAACACTCCAACACTACATTTTTAAACCTAACCCCATACCTCTTCGACCCCATTTCCTATGCTCTCATTAGCCCATCTATCCTCCAATAGCTGTTTATATCTTACCCTAACTGCCTCCTCTTTTAGTAATATAATAATAATAATAATAATAAAAAATAATAATAATAATAAATAATAATAATAATAATAATAATAATTCTAATAATAATAATAATAATAATAATAATAATAATAATAATAATAATAATAATAATAATAATTCTGATAATAATAATAATCATTATTTCTACATGATACAACTTATACAGACCATAGCTGACATCAATGGCATACTGCTATATAGAAATCCCCCGGTTATGCAGAGCATTTAGGGCAAATTAGGTAAATTTTGTCCCCCAGGATGCGACCCACACCAGTCGACTAACGCCCAGGTATCTATTTTACTGATGGGTGTCTTAAGGAAACGCGCCTTAATGTTTCCACCCGTACCGGGGACTGAACCACGGACCTCAGTGTCTGAGCTGAATGCGCTACCAACCCAGCTACAAAACACTTAATCCAAGCTTCAGCTAACATTGTTTGCTCACTGTTAAAACTTAAGTAAACAAATTACTTTCTTTCCAGTTGTTTGCTGTTGTTAAGCTGGGATATTAATTTTTTAATGACTTGTTGTTGTAGTTAATGGTTGGCTGGTTAATGGGGAGGGGGTTTAAAGCCTATCTACTGTACGAGGGTCATTAAGACTACACGTCACCTTTCTACGTATTAAAATATTCTTTAATACTTAAAATAAGGGTAAAAGCAAACTCTCAGTGTGTATACACAGAAATACACTTCTAAGTGTGTATATCAAGTGTCAAATTTTAGTTCATGGGATAAGAATCAAATTCAAAATTTGGCAATAGGAATAAGTCGTAACTTTACTGTTTAATAAAGTTTTTTTTAATAATCGTAAAACGAAACCTGGTGTTTCTAGTATTATCGTTGAGCCATTAAAATAAAATAAAGATTAATGATTTGTAAAGTAATTAATTAACGAGACACTCGTTTAGATATTAATCTTAACGAGTTTTTTATTATTGACAAATTGTGAGTCTGAGATCAACAATTTATTGTATACACACACACACACACACACACACACACACACACACACACACACACACACACACACACACACACACACACACACACCACACACTCACACACACACACACACACACACACACACACACACACACACACATATATATATATATATATATAATATATATATATATATATATATATATATATATATATATATATATATATATATATATATATATATATATATATATATAATATATATATATATATATATTTACGTAATTCCGAAGCGTCTTAATTGTTGTGTATGTCTTATTAATGTAGGGACTGTCATTACAAGGTTCCTCTCTTGAATGAGGCTCGATCCTCCGTCCACGTTCCTTCTTTGTATCTCTTCCTTGTGGCACCTTGCTTGGAGTAGGCGGTACAAAATTATTCCGACGAGGTAAGCCGACATTTTTTTTTTCAAAATGGCGGGAAAGTGTTCAGTTTCTAAAATGAAAATATATTAAGATTTAAAGATGGCTTTAAATGGAGGTCTTTATGAAACTAAATTTTGAGTGGTTATGCTATGAGTCTGTTTATGCTAGTGCGCAGCACTGACCCTTGAGGGACCCCGCCTGTCACCTGTGTTGAGGTTCGAGGGGCATGACGAACACAGGTCTGTGAGAAATGACACAACATAACACACATTAATTAGGACAACGTTTCTTTCTAAGTGGAGACTAGAGCGAAATGTCCCAGTAAAGGATTGTTGAGTATGCTTTTCTCCAATTAAGTCTGGCTATACAGACACGTCCTCTGGCACCTGCTCTCTGTCCACAACACTAGGCATACTGGCCCCATTGTTCCATTGATTGTTCACAACACTAGGTATACTGGCCCCATTGTTCCACTGTCTGTCCACAACACTGGGTATACTGGCCCCATTGTTCCACTGTCTGTCCACAACACTAGATATACTGGCCCCATTGTTCCACTGTCTGTCCACAACACTAGGTATACTGGCCCCATTGTTCCAGTGCCTGTCCACAACACTAGGTATACTGGCCCCATTGTTCCACTGTCTGTCCACAACACTAGGTATACTGGCCCCATTGTTCCACTGTCTGTCCACAACACTAGGTATACTGGCCCCATTGTTCCATTGTCTGTCCACAACACTAGGTATACTGGCCCCATTGTTCCACTGTCTGTCCACAACACTAGGTATACTGGCCCATTGTTCCCTGTCTGTCCACAACACTAGATAAATGGCCCATTGTTCCAAATGTCTGTCCACAACACTAGGTATACTGGCCCCATTGTTCCCCTGTCTGTCCACAACACTAGGTATACTGGCCCCATTGTTCCACTGTCTGTCTACAACATGGGTATACTGGCCCCATTGCTCCACTGTCTGTCCACAACACTAGGTATACTGGCCCCATTGTTCCACTGTCCACAACACTAGGTATACTGGCCCCATTGTTCAACTGTCTTTGTCCACAACACTAGGAATACTGGACCCATTGTTCCATTGTCTGTCCACAACACTAGGTATACTTGCCCCATTGTTCCACTGTCTGTCCACAACACTAGTTATACTGGCCCCATTGTTCCATTGTCTGTCCACAACACTAGGTATACTTGCCCCATTGTTCCACTGTCTGTCCACAACACTAGTATTTCTGGACCCAATTGTTCCACTGTCTGTCCACAACACTAGGTATACTGGGCACATTGTTCCACTGTCTGTCCACAGCACTAGGTATACTGGCACCATTGTTTCACTGTCTGTTCACGATACTAGGTATACTGGCCCCATTGTTCCACTGTCTTTGTCCACAACACTAGGTATACTGGCCCCATTGTTCCACTGTTTTGTCCACAACACTAGGTTATACTGGCCCCATTGTTCCATTTCGTCCACAACAATAGGGATACTGGCCTCCATTGTTCCACTATCTGTCCACAACACTAGGTATACTGGCCCCATTGTTCCATTGACTGTCCACAACACTAGGTACACTGGCCCCATTGTTCCACTATCTGTCCACAACACTAGATATACTGGCCCCATTGTTCCATTGTCTGTCCACAACACTAAGTATACTGGCCCCATTGTTCCATTGACTGTCCACAACACTAGGTATACTGGCCCCATTATTCCACTGTCTGTTCACAGTACTAGGTATACTGGCCATATTGTTCCACTGTCTGTCCACAACACTAGGTATACTGGCCCCATTGTTCCACTGTCTGTCCACAACACTAGGTATACTTGCCCCATTGTTCCAGTGTCTGTCCACAACACTAGATATACTGGCCCCATTGTTCCACTGTCTATCCACAACACTAGGTATACTGGCCCCATTGTTCCACTGTCTGTCCACAACACTAGGTATACTGGCCCATTGTTCACTGTCTGTCCACAACACTAGGTAAATTGGCCCCATTGTTTCACTGTCTGTCCACAACACTAGGTATACGGGCCCCATTGTTCCATTGTCTGTCCACAACACTAGGTATACTGGCCCCATTGTTCCACTGTCTGTCCACAACACTAGGTATACTGGCCCCATTGTTCCACTGTCTGTCCACAACACTAGGTATACTGGCCCCATTGTTCCACTGTCTGTCCACAACACTGGGTATACTGCTCCATTGTTCCATTGTCTGTCCACAGCACTAGGTATACTGGCCTCATTTTTCCACTGTTTGTCCACAACACTAGGTATACTGGCCCCATTGTTCCATTGTCTGTCCACAACACTAGGTATACTGGCCCCATTGTTCCACTGTCTGTCCACAACACTAGGTATACTGGCCCATTGTTCCACTGTCTGTTCACAACACTAGGTATACTGGACCCATTGTTCCACTGTCTGTCCACAACACTAGGTATACTGGCCCCATTGTTCCACTGTCCACGACAATGGTATACTGGTCCCATTGTTCCACTGTCTTTGTCCACAACACTAGGTATACTGGCCCCATTGTTCCATTGTCTATCCACAACACTAGGTATACTGGCCTCCATTGTTCCACTGTCTGTCCACGACACTAGGTATACTGGCCCCATTGTTCCATTGACTGTCCACAACACTAGGTATACTGGCACAATTGTTCCACTGTCTGTCCACAACACTAGGTATACTGGCCCCATTGTTTCACTGTCTGTCCACAACACTAGGTATACTGGCACAATTGTTCCATTGACTGTCCACAACAATAGGTATAATGGCCCATTGTTCCATTGACTGTCCACCAACATAGGTATATGGCCCCATTGTTCCATTGACTGTCCCAACACTAGGTATACTGGCACAATGTTCCATTGACTGTCCACAACCTTGGTATACTGGCACAATTGTTCCCCTGTCTATCCACAACACTAGGTTATGGCCCCATGTTCCCCTGTCTGTCAACAACAACTAGATATACTGGCCCCATTGTTCCACTGTCTTTCCACAACAATAGAGTGTACTGACCCCATTGTTCCACTGTCTCTGTCCACAAACACTAGATATACTGGCCCCATTGTTCCAACTGTTGTCCACAACAATAGTTTACTGGCCCATTATTCCACTGTCTGTCCACAACACTTAGTCTTTTTTTACTGGCCCCATTGTTCCACTGTCTGTCCACAAACACTAAGTATATCTGGCCCCATTGTTCCACTGTTCTGTCCACAACACTAGATATACTGGCCCCATTGTTCCACTGTCTGTCCCACAACACTAGATTTATGGCCCCATTGTTCCACTGTCTGTCCAAACACTAGGTTTTACTGGCCCCATTGTTCCACTGTCTGTCCACAACACTAGATATACTGGCCCCATTGTTCCACTGTCTGTCCACAACACTAGGTATACTGGCCCCATTGTTCCACTGTGTGTCCACAACACTAAGTATAGTAGGTATAATGGCTCCATTATTCCACTGTCTCTGTCTCCTCTTTTAGTATATATATTATTCCCTACTGTGGTAGTGTCATTCACATGCCTTCATAAATTCCAGGAATATGTAGTCAACATCCCCAGTCCCCTTCTCTGTCTGCCTGTCTCTGTCTCTGTTACTCTCCCCCTTCTCTTGTTCTATCACCGTTACCTCATCATTAGTCTCCAGTAAGACAGGATTATACTTCTCTAATCCCCTGCGAGGCGTCGTGCATACATTAACCTGACTTTTTTCTTCATTTACTACTATAGATATTTTAGGTACACAGGTCAGTAGTGTTTGTACTAATTTATACCGATTTTAGTTTTTGGTGGTTGAGTTTCAGCTGCGACCCTGACCTTCAAGCTGTTTCTACTGGCATTATCAATAATGTTTTTCTGATTTATTCGACCGTATCATACCCACCCCTGAAACTGTGTCTTTAATTTACCTTCACCACTCCTTCGTCAGATTCATTCCTTTCTTACAAACATGATAAAAGTGTACAAACATGTTTGTTCTTGCCAAGTTGTTTTCCTGGGAGTCGAGACTCACCTCCTGGCCCCACCTACTAGAACATTTTGAAAGGTGCTACTGATTTCTGTTTACTTGGGCCTTATCGAATCTACTCTTGAAGCTGTGAATGAGCCTGCCTTTCCACTGCCTCGTACATATCATTCGCTATGTCAACCACAACGTGTATGTGAAGGGTGTAGAGGTGGCTACTAGAACAGTCATTCTATTCTACATCTCTCCGTTTAGGCGTCGTAAAAACCTATGACTGGAAAACGGAACATTGTTTGTACTGCGAGATAAAAACCCTCCACAAACAATCCCACAAATAACCCATAAAAAACCCACAAACAATCCCACAAATAACCCATAAACAACCCACAAACAATCCCACAAATAACCCATAAACAACCCACAAACAATCCCACAAATAACCCATAAACAACCCACAAACAATCCCACAAATAACCCATAAACAACCCACAAACAATCCCACAAATAACCCATAAACAACCCACAAACAGCCTCATAAATAACCAATAAACACCCCACAAACAGCTATACAAACAACCTACAAACAACCCTACAAACAGTCCACAAACAACCCCACAGACAACCCCACGAACAACCCTGCAAACACCCCACAAACACCCCTACAAACAGCCCCTCAAACAACCCCAAGAACTGCATTCTGGAGAAAACTCAGCACAACAAACTCGTTGCCATTTAATCGAAGTGAAGCGGAGAGAAGCATGCAAGACCGGGAGTGACTTACAGATGAAGGCTTGCCAGGAGCTGAGACTTGACCCTGTGCTATTATAACTAAGTGAGGATAGTGAATGACTTGAAGACAGAAGCATGCCATACAGGAAGGGACTTCCATAGAGTGCCTCACCTCAGAAATTCTGGTTCACACTCACGTGAGTGTGTGGGCAGAGGTAAGCTATCTCACTCTTACCACCAGCTTATATATTTAATGATTTAAAATGTGGCGTCACAAACCTGCCTACTCTCTCTCTCTATCTCTCTTTCTCTCTTTCTCTCTCTTTCTTACCGCCTGTCTGCCTGCCTTCTTGTCTGCCTGCCTTCCCGTCTGCTTGCTGTCTTCCTGCTCTGTTTACACGTCTGCTACTTACCTGCCAACTTACCTGCCAAGTTACCTGCCAACCTACCTGCCCTCCCCACATCTCGAGAGGGACAAGCACTCATAAATTAACGCGAATCTTCTTTTAACCATCTCATACGCAAAAAAATGAAAATCAAACACACAAACAAACGCATACAAACACATCCAATAAAACACAAATGCATACAACCATACAAAAGTAACTCCCCACTACAGCAATTATATTCCAAGATGAATCCTAGAAGATACACTGCATTATACTAGATAATACAAGATCTGTGGCCACCTATATCGAGAGTAAAATTCAAATTTCCGTGACTGCAAAAATACTCATCTTGCAGTTTAGGAGGTCAGCTGCAAACTACGTTTCGGTTCCGTCTTGTACCAGTACTATACCGTGAGTGAGAAGGATGAGAAAAGCCCAGAAGGCATTTCTGGCAGAGAGTCGAGTAGAAAGTTGACTCCACCGTCTGTAGCCTGTGAGAACTTTCTTCATGATCAGTTTGGCAGTATGAGTCACAGTAATGACAACTCCCCCAGCATGAGTCATTGTAATGATAACTCCCCCAGCATGAGTCATTGTAATGATAACTCCCCCAGCATGAGTCATTGTAATGATAACTCCCCCAGCATGAGTCATTGTAATGATAACTCCCCCAGCATGAGTCGTTGTAATGATAATCTCCCCCAGCATGAGTCATTGTAATGATAACTCCCCCAGCATGAGTCATTGTAATGATAACTCCCCCAGCATGAGTCATTGTAATGATAACTCCCCCAGCATGAGTCATTGTAATGATAACTCCCCCAGCATGAGTCGTTGTAATGATAACTCCCCCAGCATGAGTCTTTGTAATGATAACTCCCCCAGCATGAGTCATTGTAATGATAACTCCCCAGCATGAGTCACAGTAATGATAACTCCCCCACCATGAGTCATTGTAATGATAACTCCCCCAGCATGAGTCATTGTAATAACTAACCCAGCATGAGTCATTGTAATGATAACTCCCCCAGCATGAGTCATTGTAATGATAACTCCCCCAGCATGAGTCGTTGTAATGATAACTCCCCCATCATGAGTCTTTGTAATGATAACTCCCCCAGCATGAGTCATTGTAATGATAACTACCCAGCATGAGTCACCTAATGATAACTCCCCCAGCATGAGTCATTGTAATGATAACTCCCCCAGCATGAGTCATTGTAATGATAGCTCCCCCAGCATGAGTCATTGTAATGATAACTCCTACAGCATGAGTCGTTGTAATGATAACTCCCCCAGCATGAGTCTTTGTAACGATAACTCCCCCAGCAAGAGTCGTTGTAATGATAACTCCCCCAGCATGAGTCATTGTAATGATAACTCCCCCAGCATGAGTCATTGTAATGATAACTCCCCCAGCATGAGTCGTTGTAATGATAACTCCCCCAGCATGAGTCATTGTAATGATAACTCCCCCAGCATGAGTCATTGTAATGGTAACTCCCCCAGCATGAGTCATTGTAATGATAGCTCCCCCAGCATGAGTCATTGTAATGATAACTCCCCCAGCATGAGTCGTTGTAATGATAACTCCCCCAGCATGAGTCTTTGTAATGATAACTCCCCCAGCATGAGTCATTATAATGATGACAGCCCAGCATGAGTCACAGTAATGATAACTCCCCCAGCATGAGTCATTGTAAGGATAACCCCCCAGCATGAGTCATTGTAAGGATAACCCCCCAGCATGAGTCTTTGTAATGATAACTCCCCCAGCATGAGTCATTGTAAGGATAACTCCCCCAGCATGAGTCATTGTAATGATAACTCCCCCAGCATGAGTCATTGTAATGATAACTCCCCCAACATGAGTCATTGTAATGATAACTCTCCCAGCATGAGTCATTGTAATGATAACTCCCCCAGCATGAGTCGTTGTAATGATAACTCTCCCAGCATGAGTCATTGTAATGATAACTCCCCAGCATGAGTAATTGTAATGATAACTCCCCCAGCATGAGTCACAGTAATGATAACTCCCCCAGCATGAGTCATTGCAATGACAACTCCCCCAGCATGAGTCATTGTAATGATAACTCCCCCAGCATGAGTCATTGTAATGATAACTCCCCCAGCATGAGTCACAGTAATGATAACTCCCCCAGCATGAGTCATTGTAATAACTCCCCCAGCATGAGTCATTGTAATGATAACTCCCCCAGCATGAGCAATTGCAATGATAACTCCCCCAGCATGAGTCGTTGTAAAGATAACTCTCCCAGCATGAGTCACAGTAATGATAACTCCCCCAGCATGAGTCATTGTAATGATAACTCCCCCAGCATGAGTCGTTGTAAAGATAACTCTCCCAGCATGAGTCATTTTAATGATAACTCCTCCAGCATGAGTCATTGTAATGATAACTCCCCCAGCATGAGCCGTTGTAATGATAACTCCCCCAGCATGAGTCATTGTAATGATAACTCCCCAGCATGAGTCATTGTAATGATAACTCCCCCCAGCATGAGTCGTTGTAATGATAACTCCCCCAGTATGAGTCATTGCAATGATAACTTCTCCAGCATGAGTCATTGCAATGATAACTCACCAAGCATGAGTCGTTGTAATGATAACTCCCTCAACATGAGTCTTTGTAATGATAACTCCCCCAGCATGAGTCATTGTAATGATAACTCCCCCAGCATGAGTCACAGTAATGATAACTCCCCCAGCATGAGCCATTGTAATGATAACTCCCCCAGCATGAGTCATTGTAATGACAACTCCCCCAACATGAGTCATTGTAATGATAATTACCCCAGCATGAGTCATTGAAATGATAACTCCCCAAGCATGAGTCATTGTAATGATAACTCCCCCAGCATGAGTCATTGTAATGATAATTCCCCCAGCATGAGTCGTTGAAATGATAACTCCCCAAGCATGAGTCATTGTAATGATAACTCCCCCAGCCTGAGTCATTGTAATGATAACTCCCCCAGCATGAGTCATTGAAATGATAACTCCCCCAGCATGAGTCATTGCAATGACAACTCCCCCAGCATGAGTCATTGTAATGATAACTCCCCCAGCATGAGTCATTGTAATGATAACTCCCCCAGCATGAGTCATTGTAATGATAACTCCCTCAGCATGAGTCATTGCAATGACAACTCCTCAGCATGAGTCACAGTAATGATAACTCCCCCAGCATGAGTCACAGTAATGATAACTCCCCCAGTATGAGTCACAGTAATGATAACTCCCCCAGCATGAGTCACAGTAATGATAACTCCCCCAGTATGAGTCATAGTAATGATAACTCCCCCAGCATGAGCCATTGTAATGATAACTCCCCCAGGATGAGTCATTGCAATGGTAACTCCCCCAGCATGAGTCACAGTAATGATAACTCCCCCAGCATGAGTCACAGTAATGATAACTCCCCCAGCATGAGTCATTGTAATGATAACTCCACCAGCATGAGTCATTGTAATGATAACACTCCCAGCATGAGTCATTGTAATGATAACTCCACCAGCATGAGTCATTGTAATGATAACTCCCCCAGCATGAGTCATTGTAATGATAACACCCCCAGCATGAGTCATTGTAAAGATAACTCCCCCAGCATTAGTCAAAGTAATGATAACTCACCCAGCATGAGTCACAGCAATGATAACTCCCCCAGCATGAGTCACAGTAATGATTACTCCCCAAGCATGAGTCATTGTAATGATAACTCCCCAGATTGAGTCATTGTAAAGATAACTCCCCAAGCATGAGTCAAAGTAATGATAACTCCCCCAGCATGAGTCACAGTAATGATAACTTCCCCAGCATGAGTCACAGTAATGATAACTCCCCCAGCATGAGTCAAAGTAATAATAACTCCCCCAGCATGAGTCATTGTAATGATAACTCCTCCAGCATGAGTCACAGCAATGATAACTCCCCCTGCATGAGTCACAGTAATGATAACTCCCCCAGCATGAGTCACAGTAATGATAACTCCCCCAGCATGAGTCACAGTAATGATAACTCCCCCAGCATGAGACACAGTAATGATAACTCCCCCAGCATGAGTCACAGCAATGATAACTCCTCCAGCATGAGTCACAGTAATGATAACTCCCCCAGCATGAGTCATTGTAATGATAACACCCCCAGCATGAGTCACTGTAATGATAACTCCCCCAGCATGAGTCATTGTAATGATAACTCCCCCAGCATGAGTCACTGTAATGATAACTCCCCCAGCATGAGTCATTGTAATGATAACTCCCCCAGCATGAGTCATTGAAATGATAAATCCCCCAGCATGAGTCATTGTAATGATAACTCCCCCAGCATGAGTCATTGTAATGATAACTCCTCCAGCATGAGTCACAGTAATGATAACTCCCCCAGCATGAGTCATTGTAATGATAACTCCCCCAGGATGAGTCATTGTAATAATAACTCCCCCAGCATGAGCCACAGCAATGATAACTCCCCCAGCAAGAGTCATTGTAAAGATTACTCCCCCAGCATGAGTCACAGTAATGATAACTCCCCCAGCATTAGTCACAGTAATGATAACTCTCCCAGCATGAGTCATTGTAATAATAACACCCCCAGCATGAGTCATTGTAATGATAACTCCCCCAGCATGAGTCATTGTAATGATAACACACCCAGCATGAGTAATTGTAATGATAACTCCCCCAGCATGAGTCATTGTATTGATAACTCTCCCAGCATGAGTCATTGTAATGATAACTCCCCAGCATGAGTCATTGTAATGATAACACCCACAGCATGAGTCATTGTAATGATAACTCCCCCAGCATGAGTCATTGTAATAACTCCCCCAGCATGAGTCATTGTAATGATAACTCCCCCAGCATGAGTCATTGTAATGATAACACCCACAGCGTTAGTCATTGTATTGATAACTCCCCCAGCATGAGTCATTGTAAAAATAACTCCCCCAGCATGAGTCACAGTAATGATAACTCCCCCAGCATGAGCCATTGTAATGATAACACCCCCAGCATGAGTCATTGTATTGATAACTTCCCCAACATGAGTCACAGTAATGATAACTCCCCCAGCATGAGTCATTGTAATGATAACTCCCCCAGCATGAGTCATAGTAATGCTAACTTTCCCAGCATGAGTCACAGTAATTATAACTTCCCCAGCATGAGTCACAATAATGATAACTTCCCCAGTATGAGTCACAGTAATGATAACTTGCCCAGGATGAGTCACAGTAATGATAACTTCCCCAGCATGAGTCACAGTAATGATAACTTCCCCAGCATGAGTCACAGTAATGATAACTTCCCCAGCATGAGTCACAGTAATGATAGCTCTCACAGTATGAGTCACAGTAATGATAACTCCCCCAGTATGAGTCACAGTAATGATAATTTCCCCAGTGTGAGTCACAGTTATGATAACTCCCCCAGCATAAGTCACAGTAATGATAACTCCAAAAGTATGAGTCACAGTAATGATAACTCCCCCAGTATGAGTCACAATAATGATAACTCCCCCAGTATGAGCCACAGTAATGATAACTCCCTCAGTATGAGTCACAGCAATGATAACTCCCCCAGTGTGAGTCAGAGTAATGATAAGTTCCCCATCATGAGTCAGAGTAATGATAACTTCCCCAGCATGAGTCACAATAATGATAACTTCCCCAGCATGAGTCACAGTAATGATAACTCCCCCAGCATGAGTCACAGTAATGATAACTTCCCCAGCATGAGTCACAGTAATGATAACTTCCCCAGCATGAGTCACAGTAATGATAACTTCCCCAGCATGAGTCACAGTAATGATAACTTCCCCAGCATGAGTCACAGTAATGATAACTCCCCAGTATGAGTCACAGTAATGATAACTCCTCCAGTATGAGTCACAGTAATGATAACTCCCCCAGTATGAGTCACAGTAATGATAACTCCCCCCGCATGAGTCACAGTAATGATAACTCCCCCAGCATGAGTCACAGTAATGGTAACTTCCCCAGTATGAGTCACAGTAGTGATAACTTCCCCAGCATGAGTCACAGTAATGATAGCTCCCCCAGTATGAGTCACAGTAATGATAACTCCCCCAGTATGAGTCACAGTAATGATAATTTCCCCAGTATGAGTCACACTAATGATAACTCCCCCAGTATGAGTCACAGTAATGATAACTCTCCCAGTATGAGTCACACTAATGATAACTCCCCCAGCATGAGTCACAGTAATGATAACTCCCCCAGTATGAGTCACAGTAATGATAACTCCCCCAGTATGAGTCACAGTAATGATAACTCCCTCAGCATGAGTCACAGTAATGATAACTCCCCCAGTATGAGTCACAGTAATGATAACTCCCCCAGTAGGAGTCACAGTAATGATAACTCCCCCAGTATGAGTCACAGTAATGATAACTCTCCCAGCATGAGTCACAGTAATGATAACTCCCTCAGCATGAGTCACAGTAATGATAACTCCCCCAGCATGAGTCACAGTAATGCTAACTCCCCCAGTATGAGTCACAGTAACGATAACTTCCCCAGTATTAGTCACAATAATGATAACTCCCCCAGTATGAGTCTTTGTAATGATAACTTCCCCAGTATGAGTCACAGTAATGATAACTCCCTGAGTATGAGTCACAGTATTGATAACTCCCCCAGTATGAGTCACAGTAATGATAACTCCCCAGCATGAGTCACAGTAATGATAACTCCCCCAGCATGAGTCACAGTAATGATAACTCCCCCAGCATGAGTCACAGTAATGATAACTCCCCCAGCATGAGTCACAGTAAGGATAACTTCCCCAGCATGAGTCACAGTAATGATAACTCCCCCAGCATGAGTCACAGTAATGATAACTCCCCCAGCATGAGTCACAGTAATGATAACTTCCCCAGCATGAGTCACAGTAATGATAACTCCCTCAGTATGAGTCACAGTATTGATAACTCCCCCAGTATGAGTCACAGTAATGATAACTCCCCCAGCATGAGTCACAGTAATGATAACTCCTCCAGCATGAGTCACAGTAATGATAACTCCCCCAGCATGAGTCACAGTAATGATAGCTCCCCCAGCATGAGTCACAGTAATGATAACTTCCCCAGCATGAGTCACAGTAATGATAACTTCCCCAGCATGAGTCACACTAATGATAACTCCCCCAGTATGAGTCACAGTAATGATAACTTCCCCAGCATGAGTCACTGTAATGATAGCTCCCCAGCATGAGTCACAGTAATGATAACTTCCCCAGCATGAGTCACAGTAATGATAACTTCCCCAGCATGAGTCACAGTAATGATAACTCCCCCAGCATGAGTCACAGTAATGATAACTTCCCCAGCATGAGTCACAGTAATGATAACTTCCCCAGCATGAGTCACAGTAATGATAACTCCCCCAGCATGAGTCACAGTAATGATAACTCCCTCAGTATGAGTCACAGTATTGATATCTCCCCCAGTATGAGTCACAGTAATGATAACTCCCCCAGCATGAGTCACAGTAATGATAACTCCCCCAGCATGAGTCACAGTAATGATAACTCCCCCAGCATGAGTCACAGTAATGATAACTCCCCCAGCATGAGTCACAGTAATGATAACTTCCCCAGCATGAGTCACAGTAATGATAGCTCCCCCAGCATGAGTCACAGTAATGATAACTTCCCCAGCATGAGTCACAGTAATGATAACTTCCCCAGCATGAGTCACAGTAATGATAACTTCCCCAGCATGAGTCACAGTAATGATAACTCCCCCAGCATGAGTCACAGTAATGATAACTCCCCCAGCATGAGTCACAGTAATGATAACTCCCCCAGCATGAGTCACAGTAATGATAACTCCCCCAGTATGAAGGATTGGAAAGCTTCACTTCAGGGAGACAAAGAAGGAAAACATTGATTTTCTGATCGTGGAAATACATCAGCGTGAATGGTATGGGAGACGGTTTTAAGCTTAATACTCGTAGTTAAGCTTGACACGCGTAGCTAAACTTGACAAGTGGAGTTACGCCTGACAAGCGTAGTTAAGCTTGATACGTGTAGTTAAGCTTGACACATGTAGTTAATCTTGACACGTGCAGTGAAGCTTAAAGCGCATAGTTAAGATTTACGCGTGTAGGTAAGACTAACAGGCATAGTTAAGCGTATCATAACAGCAAGATCTCAACTTTGCAAGAAATATGTAGTACTGTACCTGGGATATTCTGAGCGTGTAACTTGTCAGGTTTTTTTTTTTTGTTTATCAAGCAAATCAGAGATATCAGATGAGTCTAATGTGACTCTGAAAGTGACCCATACTATCAGGAATTATTTCTCTGAGCTTATATAGAACACAAGGTAAAGAGAGCGAGGCTGTGAATCTGAGATAAGGATCTAGGGGTGAACACAACACCAAGCATATCACTGGATGATTGCTGGTGCCAGAAGGATGGGGGGTTTGAGTATCTCAGAAAGTTTTGATCTCCTGGGATTTTCACGCACAACAGCCTCTAGAATTTATAAAGAATGATGTGAAAGATGCAAAACTTCCAGTGAATAGCAGTTCTGTGGATAACAACGCCTTGATAATTGGACAGCTCAGATGAGAATGACCTGACTGGTTTAAATTGACAGGAAGGTGGCAGTAACTCAAATAACCAAACATTCAAACAATGGTATGCAGATGAGCATCTCTGAACGCACAATACGTCGAACAGAAGACCACACCGGGTTCCACTCCTGTCAGCACAGGCTCACTAAAACTAGACTGATCAAGACTGGAAAAGCATCGCCTGGCCTGATGAATTACGATTTCTGCTGCGACTGCAGATGGTAGGCTCAGAACTTGGCCTTAACCTTTGTGATGTAGTGGAATTAGAGATTCGAAGCATGAATGTGCAACTGACATTCTGCAACAACTGCGTGATGCTATTATGTCAACAAGTACCAGGATCTCTAAGGAGTGTGTCCTGCACCTTGTTGAATCCATGATACCAAGAATTTAGGCTGTTCTGGGAGCAAAGGAGAGACCTACCCAGTACTAGAAGCATATATGCGAGAAAAATCTAGGAGAGAGTTAAAATTTTCAGAATACACTGGTAACAAATGGACTTGTCAGTTAAAAATGAGAGAAGAATGTTAGGAAAGTGGAGGTACCGGGAAGATGGAAAAAATGTATTGAGTTGTGAAGTGCTGATAGCGACAGGGAGGCACTGATATGCCATGGGCAGGGAGGATAAATATCCGACAGGGGTGAGGAAGAGGCAAATGTGAGTGTGAGGAAGCACGTGAGACAGTGGGAGGAACGAAACAAAGGTAAAGTAGCAGAGGCAGATGACATTAAAACAGAGGTAGTTCAAGCAGGCGGGGTGGCAGGTGAATTTATTCAGTACGTCCATGACACATAGGATGAGTATAAGAAGTTTAGGGAAATAAGTGTGTTGAGTATACTGGGTAAAGAGTATGGTGATGTGTATGGTAGATTTGTGAGTATTACTGCAGGAATTAAGGGTAAGACAGAGAGCAGGATTACAGAGGAACAAAGAAGTCTTATTAAGGATACGGGATGTGTACACTAATTGTTTATATTGAAACACAAAAGTGAACAGTACTTAGATGAAGGTTAGGAGTTTTTTCTTGCATTTATCAATGTAGAAAAGGCATATGATAGAGTGGATCGAGGGGCAATGTGGCAGATATTGCAAGTATATGGAAAGCAGTCTAGAACTTTTTTTATGTGGATAATGAAGCTCAGGTTAGTGTACGTGGTAGAGATTATTGAGCAGTAAAAGAAACATAAGCCTTAAACAGGAATGTGTGATGCCATCATTATTGTGTATATTTATAGATAGGGGTTGTAAAAGAGGTGAACGATGGGGTGTTGGAGAGACGTGAAGAATTAAAAACGGTGTTGTCATAGCTGGTGGGTCACCGGTGACACACTGATTGTGGGAGATTCTGAAGGTAAGTTACTAACACTGGGCAGCGGGGATGTGGGAGAGAATGTACAAGAAGAAAATTGAAAGTGAATTTAGAGAATATCAAGGTTGTGAGAATAATGAAATGATGAGGGAGGAGGGAGTAGATGGAGGAAGAGGGAGAAGAGACCAGAGGGAGTAGAGGGAGGGGAGGGAGAAGAGACAGGAGGGAGTGAGGGAAGGAGGTAGAAATGAGAGGAAAAGGTCATATGACCAGAGGAGAGTCCAGGACGCAGTGTGTGTGTGTGTGTGTGTGTGTGTGTGTTGTGCTCACCTAATGGTGGATGCAGTGGTCGATTCATAGCTCTTGGCCGCGCCTCTTCGCTGGTCGCTTCTAGGCCACTCTCTCCCTGCTCCATACCTTCTTCTTAAAGCTATATATGGATCCTGTCTCCACTACATTAGTCTCTAGATTGTTCCACTTCCTGACAACTCTGTGACTGAAGAAATACTTCCTAACATCCCTGTGACTCATCTGAATCTTCAACTTCCAATTGTGATCCCTTGTTGCTGTATCTCATCTCTGAAACATCCTGTCCCTATCCACCTTGTCAATCCCTCTCTGTATTTTACATTTCGTTGTCATGTCTCCCCTGTCCCTCCTGTCCTCCGGTGTCGTCAGGTCGAGTGCCCTTAACTTCTCGTAGGATATACCCCTTAGCTCCAGGACTAGTCTTATTGCTAATCTGTATGTGTGTACTCACTCACCTAGTTGTGGTGAGTACACTCTTCCCGCTCCGTGAGCTTTATCATACCTCTTCTTAAAGCTATGTATGGATCCTGCCTCCACTAGATCACTACCCAGGCTATTCCACTTCCTGACAACTCTGTGACTGAAGAAATACTTCCTAACATCTCTGTGGCTCATCTGAGTCTGTGTGTGTGTGTGTGGACACAATAACCACATACTTGTGGTCATTGTGTTCAACATTCTGGCCTCCTGGCCTCGCTTCTCACTTAAATAAGTTCACACTACATTCTTGACCTCGTGACCCTGCCATATCTACTCTTCACACTGACTATAAATTCCTATATCCACTAGTTCCTTATTAAAGTTCACTTAGCAACCCTCAGAGCAGGCGCTTCCTTACATCCCTATGATGTCAGGATTTGAAAGATTCTTTGTTGAAGTACCTGACTGCTGTTTTCAATCTCGCAAGACCAACAGTGATATGTCGTGCGATTAAGCCGAATCGTCGAGTTTGGCCTATTCGGCAAGAATGTTCTTTTGCTGAATTAGCAGAATGAAAATCAGCGGAAATCAGTCTGAACATAACGAAAAAATATATATCACTGATTTGAAGCAATATTAAATAAATTTCAACTGACACATCTTAAACATGGCAGAATTTAGATACAAAAATGACGCTAGTTTAAATTAGGTTAGATGAGGTTAATGAGTTAGGTTAGATAAGGTTTCTAAGTTAGGTTAGATAAGGTTTCTAAGTTAGGTTAGATAAGGTTTCTAAGTTAGGTTAGATAAGGTTTCTAAGTAAGGTTAGATAAGGTTTCTAAGTTAGATTAGATAAGGTTTCTAAGTTAGGTTAGATAAGGTTTCTAAGTTAGGTTAGATAAGGTTTCTAAGTTAGGTTAGATAAGGTTTCTAAGTTAGATTAGATAAGGTTTCTAAGTTAGGTTAGATAAGTTTCTAAGTTAGGTTAGATAAGATTTCTAAGTTAGGTTAGATAAGGTTTCTAAGTTAGTTAGATAAGGTTTCTAAGTTAGGTTAGATAAGGTTTCTAAGTTAGGTTAGATAAGGTTTCTAAGTTAGGTTAGATAAGGTTTCTAAGTTAGGTTAGATAAGGTTTCTAAGTTAGGTTAGATAAGGTTTCTAAGTTAGGTTAGATAGGTTTCTAAGTTAGGTTAGATAAGGTTCTAAGTTAGTTAGATAAGGTTCTAAGTTAGGTTAGATAAGGTTTCTAAGTTAGGTTAGATAAGGTTTCTAAGTAGGTTAGATAAGTTTCTAAGTTAGGTTAGATAAGGTTTCTAAGATAGTTAGATAAGGTTTCTAAGTTAGGTTAGATAAGGTTTCTAAGTTAGGTTAGATAAGGTTTCTAAGTTAGGTTAGATAAGGTTTCTAAGTTAGGTAGATAGGTTTCTAAGTTAGGTTAGATAAGGTTTCTAAGTTAGGTTAGATAAGGTTTCTAAGTTAGGTTAGATAAGGTTTCTAAGTTAGGTTAGATAAGGTTTCTAAGTTAGGTTAGATAAGGTTTCTAAGTTAGGTTAGATAAGGTTCTAAGTTTGGTTAGATAAGGTTTCTAAGTTAGTTAGATAAGGTTTCTAAGTTAGGTTAGATAAGGTTTCTAAGTTAGGTTAGATAAGGTTTTCTAAGTTAGGTATATAAGGTTTCTAAGTTAAGTTAGATAAGGTTTCTAAGTTAGGTTAGATAGGTTTCTAGTAGGTTAGATAAGGTTTCTAAGTTAGGATTATATAAGGTTTCTAAGTTAAGTTAGATAAGGTTTCTAAGTTAGGTTATATAAGGTTTCTAAGTTAGGTTTAGTTAAAAAATAAAACATTTTATATCAAAATTAATTAAAAAAAAAAACATTTCTATCAGTCTGCAAGATTTTGGGGGGAAATATTTAAGTAAATTCCGACATATATATATATATATATATATATATAATATATATATATATATATATATATATATAATATATATATATATATATATTACTGTTTATTACTCCTGCGATGTTAAATATCAGGAGACGCTTGTTATTTCCCGCTACACAGGATTTAAACTTGGAGGAGGGTTAGGTACCCAGGATAACCCAGGGTAGGGAGGGTTAGGTACCCAGGATAACCCAGGGTAGGGAGGGTTAGGTACCCAGGATAACCCAGGGTAGGGAGGGTTAGTCACCCAGGATAACCCAGGGTAGGGAGGGTTAGGTACCCAGGATAACCCAGGGTAGGGAGGGTTAGTCACCCAGGATAACCCAGGGTAGGGAGGGTTAGGTACCCAGGATAACCCAGGGTAGGGAGGGTTAGTCACCCAGGATAACCCAGGGTAGGGAGGGTTAGGTACCCAGATAACCCAGGGTTAGGGAGGGTTAGGTACCCAGGATAACCCAGGGTAGGGAGGGTTAGGTACCCAGGATAACCCAGGGTAGGGAGGGTTAGGTACCCAGGATAACCCAGGGTAGGGAGGGTTAGGTACCCAGGATAACCCAGGGTAGGGAGGGTTAGGTACCCAGGATAACCCAGGGTAGGGAGGGTTAGGTACCCAGGATAACCCAGGGTAGGGAGGGTTAGTCACCCAGGATAACCCAGGGTATGGAGGGTTGGTCACCCAGGGTCCCAGGGTAGGGAGGGTTAGATACCCAGGATAACCCAGGGTAGGGAGGGTTAGGTACCCAGGATAACCCAGGGTAGGGAGGGTTAGGTACCCAGGATAACCCAGGGTAGGGAGGGTTAGATACCCAGGATAACCCAGGGTAGGGAGGGTTAGTCACCCAGGATAACCCAGGAGGTAGGGAGGGTTAGGTACCCAGGATAACCCAGGGTAGGGAGGGTTAGGTACCCAGGATAACCCAGTGTAGGGAGGGTTAGGTACCCAGGATAACCCAGGGTAGGGAGGGTTAGGTACCCAGGATAACCCAGGGTTTGGGAGGTTAGGTACCCAGGATAACCCAGGGTAGGGAGGGGTTTGGTACCCAGGATACCCAGGGTAGGGAGGGTTAGGTACCCAGGATAAACCCAGGGTAGGGAGGGTTTAGGTACCCAGGATAACCCAGGGTAGGGAGGGTAGATACCCAGGATAACCCAGGGTAGGGAGGGTTAGGTACCCAGGATAACCCAGGGTAGGGGGGGTTTGGTACCCAGGATAACCCAGGGTAGGGGGGGGTTAGTACCCAGGATAACCCAGGGTAGGGAGGTTAGGTACCCGGAAACCCGGGAGGGAGGGTTAGGTACCAGGGTCCAAGGTAGGACCAGGATAACCCAGGGTAGGGAGGGTTTTGAACCGGATAACCCATGGTAGGGAAGGGTGGTACCCAGGATAACCCAGGGTAGGGAGGGTTAGGTACCCAGGATAACCCAGGGGAGGAGGGGTTTTCACCAGGATAACCCAGGGTTTGGGAGGGTTTGTCCCAACCCCGGAAACCCGGGGGGGGGAGGGTTATCACCTGGTAAAACCCAGGGTTGGAGGGTTAGCACCCAGGAAAAACCCCGGGTTTTGGGGGGGTTAGCACCCAGGATAACCCAGGTAGGGGGGGGGTTTACCCAGGAAACCCAGGTTGGGGAGGGTAGCCCCCCGGATAACCCAGGGTGGAAGGGGTTAGCACCCCCGGAAACCCCGGGTTTGGGGGGGGTTACCCCCGGATACCCAGGGTTTAAAGGGTTTTTTTCCCCCCAGGATAACCCAAGTGGAGGGTTAGGACCCAGGGGTAACCCAGGGTTTGGAAAAGGGTTAGCACCCAGGATAACCCAGGGCCCAAGGGGTTTGCACCCCGGATAACCAGGGTTGGGGGGGGTTAACACCAGGATAACCCAGGGGGAGGGAGTTTAGTACCCAGGAAACCCAGGTTGGGGGGGGTTTTCCACCCAGGGAAAAAACCCCGGGTGGAGGTTAGTACCCCGGAAAAACCCCGGGTTGGGGTTTTCCCCCCCAGGATAACCCAGGGACGGGGGTTAGTCCCAGGATAACCCAGGGTTTTGGGGGGTTTCCCCCCAGGATAACCCAGGGGACGGGGTTTGTACCCCGGATAACCCAGGGTTGGGAGGGGTTTCCCCCAGGGTAAACCCAGGGTGGAGGTTAGTACCCAGGTAACCGGTTGGGGGGGGTTAAACCCCCAGGATAACCCAGGGTAGGAGGTTTTACCCCGGATAACCCAGGGTTGGGGGGGTTTCCACCCAGGGTAACCCGGGTTGGGGGGGTTAACCCCAGGGTAACCCCGGGTTGGGGGTTTTAACCACCCGGATAACCCCGGGGTTGGGAGGGTTTCCCCCAGGATAACCCCGGTTTGGGAGGGGTTTAAACCAGGAAACCCAGGGTTGGGGGGGTTTTAACCCCCCCCAGGATAACCCGGGGAAGAGGGTTAGTCCCCCAGGAAAAAACCCCGGGTTGGGGGTGGTTTTTTCCACCCAGGATAACCCAGGGGCGAGGGTTAGTCACCCAGGTAACCCAGGGTGGGAGGGTTAAACCACCCAGAAACCCCGGGTAGGAGAGGTTTTCCCAGGAAACCCGGGGGAGGGTTAAACCCAGGATAACCCGGGTTTCGGGGTTAGCACCCAGGGGTAACCCATTGGGGGAGGGGGAACCCCCCAGGGATAACCCAGGGTTGGGAGGGTTAACACCCAGATAACCCAGGGTTGGGAGGGTTAACCACCCGGGAAACCCCGGTTGGGGGGTTTAAACCCCAGGATAACCCAGGGGTTTGGAGGGTTAACCACCCAGGTACCCGGGTTGGGGGGGTTACCCCCAGGATAACCCAGGGTTGGGGGGGGTTACCACCCAGGATAACCCAGGGTTGGGAGGGTTAACCACCCAGGATAACCCAGGGTTGGGAGGGTTAACCACCCAGGATAACCCAGGGTTGGGAGGGTTAACCACCCAGGATAACCCAGGAAAATAGTACCTCATCGAGAAGTTCTTCTCTTTTACATTTGTGATCCTTCAGTCTTGTTCCCCCAGGATGCCACCCACACCAATCCTCTAACACCCAGTTACCTACTTACTGCTAGGTCAAAAAGTGACAGCAGGTGTAAAGTGACTAACATCGAGGTACCTACTCACTGTTAAAGTGAACAAGGAGAGCAGGTGTTAGAAAACATCCCCAACGTTTCCACCCATGCCGGGGACTGAATCACGGGCACTCAGTGTGTGAGGCGAGTGCGTTGTCAACCAAAGCACGGGACTCTAGCTCGAGAACCTTGTTTAGACCTTCCTGAATCCTCAATGTGAATAAGGGTGTCTTTCAAAAATCTTAAGAACTAGTAAGTAGGCCTACTTGATAATCATTAACTAGGTCTGTTTACAGAGCTTAAAAATTAGTTTAGATTGTAATTCACGCCAGTGTACAATAATTTCAATGGGTCGGTATTTGCCGTGCCAGCATTCCTCACTCTCAGACATCGAACTTACTCGTTAGAACAGCCTCCCTTGTTGTTGATGTTGCTGTGATGTTAGAAAGATCTTGTTCTCAGCATGCAAGATCTTGTAGACGTAGGTTATGTCCTAGGAGAAGGGAGTGGAACGGCTGGGAGGCTGCTAAAGGAGGGCTGGGAGTTTTAGAGAGATGAGGTAAATAGGAGAGACGGTGTTGTCCTAACAGCAGCTGGGAGGAGACTGACTACACGTTTATTGATTACGTGGCTGCTGTTGGATCGTACAGGTGGCTCTTTGTACGCCCACACGCCCATCCTCCTTACACCCATCAACGCACCTGTACCTTCAACTTCACTCCCATCCTCTCCACACCCAACATCACACCTGTACCTCTACACATGCCCATACATTCAGAGTCTTCACACCTAACACCACCATACCTGTAACCCCACACTCACACACCCACACGCCCACGCTTACCTTCTGCACAATCACCATCATCACATCTGTACCCGCACACGCACCCGTCCATCCTTCCTACATCCGCTATTGCACTGTACCTCCACACTCACAATAAAGTTAAAATCCTCACTTAGGGAGAATCTTACGAACAATACACAAATAACGAAGTCAAGTTCTTTTCAAAGAGCTGCGTTACCTGTCCTCTCTGTGAAACAGCTATCCGCGACGTCAAAAGCAATCAGAAAATAATTAGGAATGTATAGTTTAGTATGCCTTGCAAACACCAGAATCTATGCTCATCAATTCGCAAATGGGCGAAATTGTATACAAACATTATCTCTCAGTCCACAGCAGGATTTGAACCTACGCACACTGCATCAAAGTACGTCGTACTTACGCCACTCGGCCAGATCCCAGAAAGTATGTAGAGTCTAGATCCACTATGTACAAAATTCAGAGAAAATAGAGAATAGAAATTTTAGAGAGAGTATGAGAATACTCTCAGTGCTCCCGTATAACAGACTCGTACAGATAAACCAACTCGGGCATGTTGTGAGCCAGCCAAAGGCGTGAGAGAGTTTGAAGATTGAGTTCCTCCTAGAACCGAAGTAACATCCCCCATTCCCTCAACTCTTCCTCTGACACATCAGAATGCCGCAGCACCTAGTTAGCAACCCCTTTCTAGGAGGGTCGACACATCCTAGAAGGCAAAGATTAATCGTGCTTCTGATTGGCTAAGATACTATACAGGAAAGTAGTTATCTTTGGTGAATACAGAACTGAATTAGCTGGACTAGCAAATAACATCCGCCTCTGCGCTTAGCTCTTGCCAAGAGATCCTAAGAGTGAGCATATCACCAGAGGCTCGGTAGGTAGCGTACTCAGCTCACACCCGGTACAGGTGGGAACATTTGGGCGTGTTTCCTTAAGACACCTGCTGTTCCTGTTCACCTAGCAGTAAGTAGGGTGTTAGCCGACTGGTGTGGGTCGCATCCTGGGGGACAAAATTAACCTAAGTTACCCGAAATGCTCTGCACAACAAAGAGCTTTCTATATAGTATGTCACTGATATCAGCTATGGCTTGTATAAGCTGTATCACATAATTGTAGAAATAAAGATTATTATCATTATTATTATTATTATTATTATTATTATTATTATTATTATTATTATTATTATTATTATTATTATTATTATTATTATTATTATTATTATTATTATTATCATGTAACCCACACCTGATAACGTCAAAAAACTAGAAGAAAATATACCGAGATTGCCTTTGACAACAGTGAACTAAAGGAACAGAGACGAAAAACTACGGGTCATTCAGCCTAAGAAAATGGTGTAGGCTGATCCTCCTGCCTGCTAATAGGCACTAAAGGATGCCAGGAGAAATGTGATTCGTGAGTAGAAATGAATGGCTAATCATGGATTATCTCAGATATATGTGATCTGAGGGATATTTCGAGTGCGCAGTGCCAGCGTGGAGCCCGGCACATCAACAGCCAGGTGAAGGTAGTACAGTCCAAAGAATAGCTACGATAACTGGAGGAGCCATGACCACGATATTGAAGATATCCAGAGGTCTTGGCAGAGTAAAATAGAGAGAGGAGAGAGAGAGAGAGATAGAGAGAGAGAGAGAGAGGCAGCAAGTGCGTATATTTCTTAATTAGTTATTCACGGGGAGAGCGCTAAAGCCATAAGAGTTATGTACCAGGGGGAAGAGGAGAGGGGTGGCTAGGTGCTGCAAGGAGTGAGCTAGTGTTGGGAGGAGTGGCTAGGTGCTGGGAAAGGTGGTTTGGTGCTGGGAGGAGTGGCTAGGTGCTGGGAAGGGTGCATAGGTGCTGGAAGGAGTGGCTGGGTGCAGGGTGGTGTAGCTAGGTGCTGGGAGGGGTGGCTAGGTGCTGGGAAGGGTGGTCTGATGCTAGTAGGGGTGGCTAAGTGCTGGGAGAGGTGGCTAGATGTTGGAAAGGGTGGCTAGGTGCTGTGAGGGATGGATAGGTGCTAGGAGGGGTGGCTAGGTACTAGGAGATGTGGCTAGGTGCTGGGAGAGGTGGCTAGGTGCTGGGAGGGGTGGTTATGTGCTGGGAAGGGTGGCTAGGTTTTAGGATGGGTGTTTAGGTGTTGCGAGAGGTGGCTAGGTATTAGGTGCTGAGAAGGGTAGCTAGGTGCCAAGAGGGGTGGCTAGGTATTGAGAGGGGTGGCTAGGTGTTAAGAAGGTGACTAGGTGCTAAGATGGATGGGTGGCTAGGTGCTGGGAGGGGGTGGGAGAGGAGTGGTTAGGTGCTGGGAGATGTGGCTACGTGCTAGGAGGGGTAGCTAGTACTAGGAAGGGTGGCTAGGTGCTAGGAGGGGTGGCTAGGTGTTTGGAAGGTGACTAGGTGCTAAGATGGATGGGTGGCTAGGTGCTGGGAGGGGTGGCTATGAGGAGTGGTCAGGTGCTGGGAGATGTGGCTATGTGCTAGGAGGGGTGGCTAGTACTAGGAAGGGTGGCTAGGTGCTAGGAGGGGTTGCTAGGTGTTAGGAAGGTGACTAGGTGCTAAGATGGATGGGTGGCTAGGTGCTGGGAGGGGTGGCTATGAAGAGTGGTTAGGTGCTGGGAGATGTGGCTATGTGCTAGGAGGGGTGGCTAGTACTAGGAAGGGTGGCTAGGTGCTAGGAGGGGTGGCTAGTACTAGGAAGGGTGGCTAGGTGCTAGGAGGGGTGGCACAGATTGATATAAGTGGTATCGACATCGATACCACTTATATCAATCTGTCGATGCTTGTACCTATAATTCCTGTATGTGCACGCCGTGTACACCATGCACGCCATGCACGCCATGCACGCCGTGCACGGCATAGTTGTGACCGGGTGTGGACGTGTGAATTGCTCATCAATCTATAATTTGTTCATGATTGTACCCATGTACAAATGTAAGTAAGTAAATGGACTTACATGATTCATTACCTTTGTACCTTGTTCAGCTATCAGAACTCTGTGGTCCAGTCCGTGGAACCATTATGTGCCTCTGTAATCTTTTGACTACCACCCACAAGATGGGTATGGGGTACATAATAAGATATTAAACTAACACGGCGTGGCACTGTGTGTGCATGGCGTGGCACTGTGTGTGCATGGCGTGGGACTGTGTGCACGTCGTGGCACTGTGGGTGCATGGCGTGGCACTGTGTGCACGGCGGGGCACTGTGAGCACGGCTCGCTATTTTACTTTTCCTCCTCTCACCGTTTCCCGTTAAACAGGAAATTCTTTTTGGTTATAATTGGAAATTAACGAATAAAGAACCAAGCAATAATAATAATAATAATAATAATAATAATAATAATAATAATAATAATAATAATAAAATATAATAAAAATAATAGGAGTGGGACTGGTCCCTGCACCGAACCCTGGGGCGGTCATATGGTCCCTGGACCGGAACATGGGCTGGTCATACGGTCCCCCTGGACCGGGGTACTGGGCTGGTCATATGGTCCCGGACCGAACCTGGCGCTGGGTTTAAACGGTCCCTGGGCCCGGATACTGGTGCTGGGCATCTGATCCCCGACCCGGGAAAAATGGGGGGCATCTGGCCCTGGGCCGGGGTATGGGCTGGTCTATGGTCCCTGGGCGGAACACTGGCGCGGTCATACTGGTCCCCGGCCAGGATACTGGTGCTGGGCTCCGTCCCTGACCGGAACAGTTGCTGGTCAATGGTTCCGGACCGGGATACTGATGCGGGGTTTACTGGTCCCCGGACGGGGGGTACTGGTGCGGTTACGGTCCCCGACGAAGATACTGGTGTGGGGTTTTTGGGCCCTGGGCCCGGGTACGGGTGGTCAACTGGTCCCCTGGGGCGAAGAACTGGTGCTGGGGATGCTGTCCCTTGCCCGGGCACTAGTGCGGTCATACTGGTCCCTGGACCCAAAACCTGGCGCGGGCAAATGGCCCCCGGGCCGGGGTACTGGGGTGGCATATGGCCCCCGGACCGGGATACTGGGGCGGTCATACTGGGCCCGGACCGGATCTGGGTGGTATACGGCCATGGACCCGGGGTATTGGTGCTGGTCATACTCGTTTCCCGGACCCAAAACCCGTTTCTGTCTAATGGCCCCCGGGCCGGGATACTTGCGGTCATAGGTCCCCCGGGCCGGGGTATTGGCGCTGGGCATATGTTCCAGGACCGGGGGCACGGGCGGTCATACTAGTCCCTAGACCGGGAAAAATGGTGCGGCAACTGGTCCCTGGACCGGGGTACTGGTGCTGGTCATACGCCCCATATGGGGCTGGGGTGGCTACCGTCCCGGACCGGGGGCCCGGTTGGCAAAGCTGGTCCCTTGACCGGGAACTGATGCTGGTTTATACTGGTCCCCAGACCGGACACGCTGCTGGTATACTGGCCCGGCCGGGACACTAGTGCTGGGCATAGGGCCCTGGACCGGGATACTGGGGATGGGCATAAATGGTCCCCGGGCCGGGAAAACTGGTGCTGGTCATACTGGTCCCTGGACCGGAACACACTGTGCAGGTCATACTGGTCCCTGGACCGGTATACTGGTGCTGTCATACAGACCACCCAGACCGGGATCAGTGCATGGTCATACTGGTCCCCAGACCGGAACACTGATGCTGGTGCATACTGACCTCCAGGACGGACAACTGTTGCTGTCATACTGTTCCCTGGACTGGGAATATGGTGCTGGTCCTACTGTCCTGCACCGGACAACTGGTGCTGGTCATATCTGGTCCCTGGACTTGGGACACAAGTAACTGGTCATACAGGATCCCTGGAACCGTGACACGGCTATCATACTCGTCCCCGAACCGGGATAACTGGTGCTGGTCAACTGTCCCTGGAACCGGAACACAGTATGCAGGTCATACGTGGTTCCCCAGACCGGAGCAAACCTGCTGCTGGTCTATCCTGTTCCCTGTACCCGGGATCACTAGTGCTGTCATACTGTTCCCAGGACCGGGATACTGGTGATGGTCATACTGGTCCCCGGACCGGGATATGGTGCTGGTCATAGTCTGGTCCTCTGGACCGGAAACACTGGTGCTGGGTCACACCCCCCGCTGTGGAGGATCAAAGCCATCCCTGCTAAGCACATATGGAACTACTGTCTGCCTACTATCAGATACCTATGGCTACAACCTGAATATGGGGATGAGTTTGATATTTCACTCCCCAATACACACAACTACAAACAGTCAACGACACCACACAGGTAAGGCATCCCTGAAATTAGGAGATGAGTCAGTATGCAACAGGACCTACTGCAAATAATGTGAAATAGAGAACACTAATGTAACCATGGTACCCGTTAAGGTGATAGGTGTTAAAGGAAGCACTAACCCATAAGTGCCATCCACCGGAGAGGCATTGGATTCGCCTGACCTTCCTCATATTTTATTAAAACAAATTTCCAGAAAAAAACTTGAGCCTCTTGACAGATCCTGTACAAGTTTCATAAATATATGTAATCAGGATGATGCTCTTGACCGATGGTGAGATGTCAAAAGTGCAGCAATCTCCGTCAGCTTCCCAAGCAATTTGAGAAAAGAATCCCATGGACTCTTGCCTTTCAAAACTTGCCTTGGGAACTGGCTGTCCCAAAAGCCGAAAAATGCTTAAAATTAAAGGTCCGAAGATAAGACGTACAAACAATGCTATTTCTCTTAAGTGTCTGGACACTGTAGTTCAAAGCAAAATAGTTATACCATCTTATGAGCAAGAGATTGTAATAACCACTACAATTGAAACATTACAAATCTTTTCATGTGAACCTTGCTTCCCAATCCAGGAAGCGGTTGCCTGAACTTACATCAAAATAGTGCAACCAAGAATAATGATTCATCTGTTTGCAGTAAGTAGATTGAAAGGATGGGAGCACCTCCACCAAACTTTGCCTGATATGCAGCTTATACCTAAGGTCAACCAACTGTTGTGTGATGTAATGACTGCAAGAACTTGCCACCTTCACCTCCTTTCCCTGCATGAGTCGAGTTAACATATGCATAACATGGAGTGTCAAAGTATATGCCAGGCGATTTTTTCCATAAACATTTTAATCATATGCCACCAGCGAACCAGCTTCGACCTGAAAATGCTTTTACAGAATCGCATCAAATAGTGAACTTCTACCATCAATCTTGGAGATTTAATGCCAGACATAAGAATGATTTGGTGGATCTAAATAACAAACACCAATGGAACTAATCTAGTTAGAATGCTAAATAGAGCATGATAATGTTGCTAATTGTGGGCACTACTGAGCTACTCACATAAAATGGGTGGCATACATATCTGTGTCTTGGATTTAATACATCATAAAGAAGCATGACTCTGTCATAGTTTGATGATCTTCTATCTGATCACTTCCAAACCTAAACAACTTAATCTTGATCACTATCTCCTCCAGCATCCAAGGAGCTAAATACAGAAGGAGGAAACTTAGCTCAAACCAGAACACAGAAGACAACTTTATTAACCACTTGGATCAATGGTAAACAGATTTACGAGCCCATTGGCACACCAAAAACTTTTAAATGATGATTTAATATTACCACTATTTGAGATGTTCTCCACAGATCAAGTGGGCAGGAAAAGGAAACAAGACCCTCCACTATAAATAACAAAAAAACCAATAGTAAATACTATAATGAACCACAGCTGGCGCACTCTAACACATGCAGCTAGGAGGATTGGTAAAAGCAGACCGTGAATGTAGAACCCCAGACCTGCTCATAACGTACCAAGCTGCACAAAGCAAATGCAAGGAAAGAAAGGAAGAAACTTAAGCAACAGAATGGGAACATTTTGTTAGTGGATTAAAATAGGTCCCAGCCCCTTGAGATTGGCTTGGAAAGGTATAAATAAAATAACCAGGAAAAAGACTGGCAATGTTGCTCGTCCCGTTCCTCTTGAAAAAGCAAATGACCTCATAAATGACTGGTCCAAAACTCCAGGCATGGTAAACCTTCCATCTCATATTAAAAAATTTAGAGAGTACTTCCTGAAGAAATGTTGAAACAGATTAATTTTAATGAGCCAAAATATGATGAGAGTGATTGGCCACTTTACCGAGTATGAAATATATAATGCTTAACCAAAGGTCGATCAACTGCTCCTGGAGAGGATGGTATAAACCTATATATTCTCAGAACTCTATAGGCACTGCCCTGGAAACCCACTGTTGGCACTGTAATAAATAATCTCAGTTACATTGAGGGCGTTCTTCCTACTCCTGGACCAAATGTCCATTGTGCCTAGCCCCAATCCCCCAACAGCCTGATCATTTAGGCCGACCTCCTTAACTAGTTGTCTTTGTTAAAAACTTTGAAAGAATGATGCTTAACAGACTGTACTACAGAATCAGACTTAACTTTCCCCCTACCTCTATGGGTTCATGAAAGGTAAAAGTGAGCAGAACTGATTTCCACATTTCTCACTGCAACACACCTCTACTAAGTTTACCACTTTTCTTGATCTAAAATCTGCATTTGAGATAGCGGACAGAACCGTATACTACATGAACTACCAAAATGAAATATTGGTGGTAGCTTACTCTACTCTGCTGGATAAAAGGATACCTGTCAAATAGAGTATCCTCTGTCCTTTTTACCAAGGCTTCAGAGTGATTCTAAAGAATGTCTTTAGGTACACACCGCAGGGAGGAGTTTCTTAAACCCAGCTATTTAATAATCTGATTAATGCCTCTCCTAAATGCTCTACCTGCCTCACCTAAACATATAGCTAAAAGCTATGCGATGATATACATGATCCATACAACAGGGCAAAGAAGCTGAATATCATTCTTAATGCAGTTCAAGCAATTTGTAATCGACTAGGGCCTCAAAATATCTTCCTCTAAAACAAAATATTAACAAGCAAACGACATCCCCCACCCATCTATTTGCAGGGTGAAATCATTACTACGTTAAAAACTTACGAGAGTATCTTGGTGTAGATGTACCCTTTAACAAAATCCACTATACCACAACTAAACAAAAATGTAAGAGACTAGGCTAAATGCTCTCAAAGCTGTTGCTGGCTACAATCCCACTCATGGTGCTAATGTGAGAAATCGTGAGAATGATGTACATACCAATGTTAGGGTCCTTATTGATTCTGGGCTCCCATAGATATGTAGATTATTAAATCCAAATGTATTCCTGTTAACCCTTTGGGCCTAGTTCCTAGGCCTTTGTGTATCCATATGCTCTCGCGCTACCGTCCACAGGATGGATATGGGGTGCACAATAAACTAGCCACTTCGGTGGCAAAATCTCTCTAATCTCATACTGGTCCCTGGACCGGAACACTGATGCTGGTCATACTGGTCCCCAGACCGGAACACTGCCTGCAGGTCATACAGTCCTGGACTGGCATTGGTGCTGGTCAAACTGGTCCCGGGACGGGATACTGCAGCAGTCTATCCTGGTCCCCGTACCGGGATACTGGTGCTGGTCATACTGGTCCCTGGACCGGTTCAACTGGTCTGGTCATACTGGTCCCCTGTACGTGACTTGGAGCTGGTCATACTGGTCCCTGACCGGATACTGCTGCTGGTCCATAGAACAGGTCCCGCGGACCGGGATACTGGTGCTGGTCATACTGGTCCCTGGACCGGGATACTGGTGCTGGTCATACTGACCCCTGGACCGGGATACTGCTGCTGGTCATACTGGTCCCCGGACCGGGATACTGGTGCTGGTCATACTGGTCCCTGGACCGGGACACTGGTGCTGGTCATACTCGTCCCTGGACCGGGATACTGGTGCTGGTCATACTGACCCCTGGACCGGGATACAAGTGCTGGTCATACTGGTCCCCAGACCGGAACACTGAAGCTGATCATACTGACCCCTGGACCGGGACACTGGTGCTGGTCATACTGTTCCCTGGACTGGGATACTGGTGCTGGTCATACTGGTCCCTGGACCGGGACACTGGTGCTGGTCATACTGGTCCCTGGACCGGGACACTAGTACTGGTCATACTGGTCCCCAGACCGGAACACTGATGCTGGTCATACTGACCCCAGGACCGGGACACTGGTGCTAGTCATACTGGTCCCCGGACCGGGATACTGGTGCTGGTCATACTGGTCCCTGGACCGGAACACTGATGTTGGTCATACTGGTCCCCAGACCGGAATACTGCTGCTGGTCATACTGGTCCCTGGACCGGGAAACTGGTGCTGGTCATACTGGTTCCTGGGCCGGGATACTGGTACTGGTCATACTGGTCCCCGGACCGGGGTACTGGTGCTGGTCATACTGGTCCCTGGACCAGGACACTGGTGCTGGTCATACTGGTCCCTGGACCGGGACACTTGTGCTGGTCATACTGGTCCCCAGACAGGAACACTGATGCTGGTCATACTGCTCCCAGGATCGGGAGATTTCTTCTTCCTTGTCCCTGGACCGTGCAACTGTTGGTCTTCCTGGGTTACACCTAGCACCCAGGTACCTAGTTACTGTTAAGTGAACACAGAGCAACAGGGGTTATGGAACACACCCAAAGTCTCCGCCCATCCCAGAATCGAACCCAGGTTCTTCGAATGTGACTCGAAGGCGCTACTGCAAAGCCACGAGAGACCTGTGAGCCTTGCGGCCCCTTGCATCTGAGGGCCTCGAGGACAACAGTATCCCCAATAATTTAATTTTCTATATTGATGAGTTGGGGGTAAAACATTTTTTCATTTTCTGTTAAGAAGCACTATTTATAGAAAACGCATTTTAGTACTAACTTAAATAAAAACAGCAAATTTCGAGAATATACTTTTTGATACTAAGATAAAATTTGTTAGGATTTTTAACCCCGTGGGAGGGTTAGAAACCTAATGCAATTCAAGACAGTCAGTGAGTCATCAAGGACTGTCTGTATTTTTGTCCATTGTGGTTCTTCAATCTTGTCCCCCAGGATGCCACCCATACCAGTCGATTAACACCTAGGTACCTAATTACTGCCAGGTGAACAGGGGCAGCAGGTGTAAAGAAACATGCCAAACGTTTCCATCCGTGTCGGGGATTGAGCTCCAGACACTGAGTATGAGGCGAGAGCGTTGCCAACCGAACCACAGAACATACTAATGAGTTGCGGGTCAAATTTAAACTTTCTGTTAAACGATGCAATCCATAGAAAACGCGTTTTTTTAAAGGATGTCCTGCACCAGTTTCTCCAATGGTAAGTAAGTAAGTTTATTCAGATATACACAAATACAGTTACATAGAATTATACATAGCAGCATATGTGTAGAGAACCTGGGATAACCCAAAAAAGTCAGACAGAGTGACTTATTTCCATTTGGGTCCTTTTACCTTATTATTATAATATAAAGGTTATAATATTTTCTTATTATTCTACAATGAAGATAACATCTTATTATCATACTAAAAAGACTATCTACTACACGAGGGTCATTAAGATTATCTACAATACTAGGGTCATTACTAGGAATAAGATAAAATTTACACGTATGTTAGCTAAATAATAGAAAATCATTCCCCTCCCTTTCTGTAGCTACATTCATCAGACACCTTTTGGCACTCTTCTTGAACTGGTTCATGCTATGACTGGCTTTGACATGTGCGGGTAGTCTGTTCCATTCCTTTATTGCTGTACAATAAAAGGTGTTTGACGCCTGGCCAATGACTGTGGGTACTACAAAGTTGTGCTCTCTCCCCCTAGTACTATGATTGCTTTGGCTCACAACCTTGACAAAATTGACAGCAAGATATTCTGGACACTGTTTGTGAGCAATTTATAAACATGATTTAGCTTCAGTTGTTTTACTCTGTCTTCAACATTCAGCATATCCAACTGCTGTAATTCATCCTGGCCTACATGTTCTCTTGGTCCCAGCCCCAGGATGAATCTTACGATTTTGTTCTGGGTGATTTGCAGTCTATCTTTCAGTTTTTTTGTCAAGGCAGAGTACCATGAAGAGCAAGCGTAATCCATATGGCATTGTATAAGGGCTAGACATAGGGTCCTGCGAGCCTCAGTAGGTAGACACTGTGCTTGTCTATACAGGAACTAATCGGTACGTCTGGAAACATTAGGATGTGTTTCCCTAAGATACCTGCTGTCCAGTGTTCACCCATCAGTAAAATAGGTACCTGGTTGTTAGTCGACTGGTGTGGGTCGCATCCTGGAACAAAATTGACCTAATTTGCCCGAAATGCTTTGCATAACCTGGGGCTTTCTGTATAGTAGTACGTTATTGATGTCATCTAGGCCTGTATACCTTGTACATGTACATGTAGAAATAAAGATTATTATTATTATTATTATTATTATTATTATTATTATTATTATTATTATTATTATTATTATTATTATTATTATTTTTTTTTTTTTTTTGCACAGGACCTCACTAATATGCTTCCACCATTCCTTTCGCTGAATGACTTACACAGATTTAGTGTTGAGTGGAATACGACAACAATAGAAACCAAAACTTCTGGTCACCTCCATCAGTAGGCGAGGGGCATTAGCATCGTTACAGCTAGTGCCAGTCTAACCAGTTATCACGAGTAACAAAGTACCACACCAAACATTATCTCTTGTTCACTTTCGTTCATCATCCTTTTGAGCCTTGTCACCTGAGAGTTCTTCAACGGAATCTTAAGCAGGAATTCAGTCATCAGTGCTGGGCTTTATGAAGTTATACAGCACAAGGAGTGTTGAGGCTTCGAGTCTCATGTAATAGCAAGACAAACTCTGTTATAAGAAAGTGAGAAGGTAAGACAGAATAATTAAAGCGAAAGGGAAAAGATAGATGTTTGTGTATTTCCCTGTACTAAAGGTAGGTCGAGACATATGGGCACGTCTCGCACTCACTGCCCCTCTTCACCTTCAGTTAAAAGGTATATGGGCGTTAGTCGATCATTGTTTGTCGTATCAAAGGAATTGTCAGGTACTACGAACCACTACAAATGTCACTCAAATGACCTAGTGACGCACTAACAGGACGCTCTGTATAAATTAAGAGAAAATAAAAAAAGGGGTTTTGCCTGAGTTATTTGTACTCATGGTAAGAGGAAGAGGCACTGTGAACTTACCTTTTCTGTACCCATACAATGCATGACATTATAATTCCTCCTCTTAGAAAGAGACACTATGGACTGACCTAACCTGTACTCATAGTAGGTTGACGAGGCACTGGACTGACTTACCTGTATTCATGGCAGGAGGAAGAGGCACTGTGGACTGTTTTGTCTGTTCTCATGGCAGGAGGAAGTGTGAACTGACCTGTCTTTGCTCCCGCTGCCAGGGTTACTGCCCATGGCACTTTTCATGGCATTCTTAGTGGAGGTGAAGGACTCGCTGCTGTCGGCTCGGCAAGGGGCGCCCCTACACCCCTTCAGCGCCGCCTGCCTGTTAGAGAGGCTCCTGGATCGCCTCCTCTCCGTCACTCTGGGCATGGCTCCGGCGTGCCTTCTGCCCAGCTGTGTGGGCATGACACTGTACCCTCCCAGCTGGGAGCGATGCTGTTGCTGCTGCTGCTGTTCCCTCATGATCACAGTCGTGAGAAAGTCTTCAAAGCCGTTAACGTCCGTTGACGACCGTTAAAATACGTTAGCGATCCTTCCAATCCATTAACGGCCTTGAGCGGCAGCTAAAATAGGTAACGCCCGGACAAACTTGTTAATGTCACATGGAAGCCATTGTTCCATCGAGTCATTTTCAACACAGTAGTTAACAGGTCAATACAAGGTCAAAATGGCTACAAATTTCGAAGTCACCATTCTGTTATTTATATTTTCTTTCCTCTCTTCCTTCACTCTTCATTATTCTACATTTATTACTACAAATGTTATTAATATACATATTTTTTCCCAGGAAGGAAAACGTAATCTCGTAAATAAATTCACCTAAATTACCTGCTGGGAAAAAAATTAACTGATCAATTGAGAGTATTTCATTTTAATTCTAAAAATGCAAATTTAATTCTTTCAAACTTATGTTCTTTGCCGATACACCACATATATATATATATATATAAAATATATATATATATATATATATATATATATATATATATATATATATATAAAATATATATATATATATATATATATATTATATATATATATATATATGTCGTGCCGAATAGGTAAAAACTGGTCAATTAGCAAGAACTCATTTAAAATTAAGTCCTTTCTAAAATTTTCTATTATACGTTTAAAGATATATTTTTTCATTAATTTAATGTTAAAATTTTTAATTTTGCACCAAAAGAATCTTAGAAAACTTACCTAACCTTATTAAAAACAAGAGCAATTTATTTTAGCCTAACCCAACTGAATATATTTTAGATTTGTTTACAGTAATTTAATACTAAACAAACACAGTGAAATATATTTTATTCGTTAGTTCAGAATGATTTTGGCGAAATTATTGCTACACAAATTTTCACTTGTCCTATATGGCAAGATGAGCGTTGCTATTTAAGCCAAGATCGCAAGTTCTGCCTATTCGGCACTACATACATACATACATACATATATATATATATATATATATATATATATATATATATATATATATATATATATATATATATTTAGATTAATATATAGGGAAGTACCACCTCTATAGCTGGAATGGGGACCCTCATCCTCAGAGAAGACAATAAACGTACCTCAGGAAAAACTCAAGGTATTTCCAGGAGCTGTTTGAATATTTTCTTCTCTTACCACTCCCTATATTTTATATTCTATGTGAACATTTATTAATAGACAGAATACATTTACAGAAAACACAAACATGAATACAATGGTACATTGTGTTAAAGATCATGAATTTCCTCCAGCTCCTCCGAAGCCGAACGCGAGCTAAGTATGCAGCAAGCATTTCCCCTCTGGATGTCCATGCTGAAAAGCTGGAACATGAAAGTGGCTGCCCTTGGATCTCTGGTGGTGTCGATGAGTCTGGAACCCAATTCTTTAAGGAAACGTGTTGTATTTTTTTCCCATGATCCCAAGATCTCTGATCTCACTGGGACAAATTGATACTGTTGGCTTATGTCCCTGTACTTGCTGATCTTGTACTCCTCCCTGTGGTCAGCAGCTTCTCCCTGTGGTCAGCAGCGCCTCCCTATGGTCAGCAGCTCCTCCCTGTCGCCCAACGCTGTGATGGATATAGGTGTCAGCCAGTGTGGACACACAGGTATAGTCCCATGCTTGCCATTCTTCCAAGGATAGATGGTGATCCTGTCGGGGCGGTTTGCTGGGTTGTGGGTATTGTTGGCTGCTAGTGATCGGGGCTCCCTCTCGGCTGGGCATCCAGCTGTAGCTGGATGTTGTTGACCTCATTGTGTCTTGCATGCCAGCCCTTGGTTTTGGAACAGTTAAGACCATGTAGACCATATTGGTCTGCTTGAGCTTCGCTGCAAATACACGTATATTCTGTGTGAATTGGGGCAACAAGGCGCAGAACCACTGCAATACGGAGTGTCTTAGGGTCGAGTCGCGCTCCCATTGCCGATATGGGAACTGTTTGGAGGAAGTCCCCGGAGTGATGTGCGCTCACAGCCTGGAGACGGGCAATCTCCCTATCTGATGTTGCAGTCCTGAGCATGTTGGCAAGCACCTTTTCAGCAATAGGGCCATCCCAGCTTGACTGTTTGTGAGCCAGTGCTGCACTAGGGTTTGGTGCTGGAGCAGCAAGAGTCTCCCATTCAGTGATGGCACTGGCATAGGTAGGGTCCTGTATTCCTGCTGAGTCACTGAAGTTATCAGGAAGAATTTCTCTTATCAACTCGTTTGATGCTATGGAAGAGGATAGGAAAGCTGGTAGAGCAATCTGGGAGGATCTGCGCACTCCTAGCCCCCCAAGTCTGACCGGAAGTGAGACTTGCAACCACTGTCCATCTTCAAGGGAAAGATTCAATACACTCTCTAGCATGGTCTTCAGGAGAGAGTCATATTCCTTGAGTTTTGGACTGCTGAGGGCTGGGGAGCATCTCAGAAAGTAGGTATGTTTTGGGATTGACAGGCACCTGGTGAGTAGGTAGAAGGCATCGTGTGTGTCAGTGTTTTTCATCCTGCTTTCCATCGTCCTGAGGTCTGAGATTTTTTTTTTCTAGGATCAGATCGATGGCATTGGACCCAAGAGGAGCACCGAGGAGAGTGCTATTGGCTGGATCAATGGCTCGTGCTCCTGGTAAAACGGCGCTAATATTCTGGATCATCTGTTGATTGGTAGAAACTATTTCACATTTGGTGGGGTTTAAAGATAAGCCCAGGCTTTCTCCCATGTCTTTAATTTTACTGATGCCCTCTAGGAGAGATTCTGTTGTGCCAGCTAGGGTACCATCATCCAGGAACCATATATATATATATATATATATATATATATATATATATATATATATATATATATATATATATATATATATATATATATATATATATAATATATATATATGCAATAAGATCACAGTAAACAGGTGATTTCAGAATATGCAAAACAACCACTCTGAAAGAATAGAGAAATTCCAAGCGCTTTCGTGACTACTCACATTATCAATAATGTGAGTAGTCACGAAAGCGCTTGGAATTTTTCTATTCTTTCAGAGTGGTTGTTTTGATATATATATATATATATATATATATTATATATATATATATATTATATAATATATATATATATATATATACATACATATATATATATATATATATATATATATATATAAAATATATATATATATATATATATATATATATATATATATATATATATATATATAATATTATATATATATGTCGTGCCGAATAGGCAGAACTTGCCATCTTGGCTTAAATAGCAACGCTCATCTTGCCATACAGGACAAGTGTAAATTTGTGTATGCAATAATTTCGCCAAAATCATTCTGAACCTAATGAAAAAAATATATTTCACTGTATTTGTTTAGTATTAAATTATTGTAAACAAATCTAAAATATATTTAATTGGGTTAGACTAAAATAAATTGTTCTTGTTATAATAAGGTTAGGTAAGTTTTCTAAGTTCCTTTTGGTGCAAAATTATAAATTTTTACATCAACATTAATGAAAAAATATATCTTTAAACATATAAGAGAAAATTTTTAGAAAGGACTTAATTTTAAATGAGATCTTGCTAATTGACCAGTTTTACATATTCGGCACGACATATATATATATATATATATATATATATATATATATATATATATATATATATATATATATATATATATATATATATATATATAATATATATATATATATATATGTCGTGCCGAATAGGCAGAACTGCGATCTTGGCTTAAATAGCAACGCTCATCTTGCCATATAGAACAAGTGAAAATTTGTGTATGCAATAATTTCGCCAAAATTATTCTGAACCTAACGAAAAAACATATTTCACTGTGTTTGTTTAATATTAAATTATTGTAAACAAATCTAAAATATATTTAGTTGGGTTAGGCTAAAATAAATTATTCTTGTTATAATAAGGTTAGGTAAGTTTTCTAAGATTCTTTTGGTGCAAAATTATAAATTTTTACATCAACATTAATGAGAAAAATATATCTTTAAACGTATAAGAGAAAATTTCAGAAAGGACTGAATTTTAAAGGAGTTCTTGCTAATTGACCAGTTTTTACATATTCGGCACGACATATATATATATATATTATATATATATATATATATATATATATAATATATATATATATATATATATATATATATATGAAGGTGTGACAGCCTGGCGCACTGGCTTGTGGATAATCGATATTGAATGATAACGTAGAAAATGTCACTAAACCTATATATACACATCCTTCAGAACTTTGTAGTTTAACGGTGAGTTTTTTGATTTGTTCCAGTCACGGCATTGTTCCAGCCACGGTATTGTTCCAGTCACGGTATTGTTCCAGTCACGGTATTGTTCCAGTCACGGTATTGTTTCAGTCACGGTATTGTTCCAGTCACGGTATTGTTCCAGTCACGGTATTGTTCCAGTCACGGCATTGTTCCAGCCACGGTATTGTTCCAGTCACGGTATTGTTCCAGTCATGATACTGTTCCAGTCACGGCACTGTTCCAGTCACTGTATTGTTCCAGCCACAGTACTGTTCCAGCCACAGTACTGTTCCAGTCACTGTATTGTTCCAGCCACAGTATTGTTCCAGTCGCTGTATTGTTCCAGCCACGGTATTATTCCAGTCATGATACTGTTCAAGTCACGGTACTGTTCCAGTCACTGTATTGTTCCAGCCACGGTATTGTTCCAGTCATGATACTGTTCCAGTCACGGTACTGTTTCAGTCACTGTATTGTTCAGGCCACGGTACTGTTTCAGTCATGATACTGTTCCAGCCACGGTATTGTTCCAATCACTGTATTGTTCCAGCTACGGTATTGTTCCAGTCGCTGTATTATTCCAGTCACGGTATTGTTCCAGTGATGATACTGTTCCAGTCACGGTACTGTTCCAGTCACTGTATTGTTCCAGCCACTGTATTGTTCCAGTCATGATACTGTTCCAGTCACGGTATTGTTCCAGTCACTCTATTGTTCCAGCCACGGTATTGTTCCAGTCATGATACTGTTCCAGTCCCGGTACTGTTCCAGCCACTGTATTGTTCCAGCCACAGTATTGTTCCAGTCACTGTATTGTTATAGCCACGGTATTATCACTGAGACCCACATAAAGGATCACTTGGACAACGAAATATGGATCCCAGGTTACAACCTATACAGATGTGACAGAGTGAACAGGCAAAAGGGGGGGGTTGGCCTGTACATTGCAGAGTCACTTGTTTGCACAGAACTGCTTAATGCCTCAAATGACGTAGTGGAAGTTTTAGCAGTAAAGGTCGAGAACCAAAACCTAGTCATTGTGGTAGTCTACAAGCCTCCGGATGCAACATCCCAGCAATTCCAGGAACAGCTGTTAAAAATTGACCACTGTCTGGAAAATCTTCCAGCTCCTGCACCCAACATCTTGCTCCTGGGGGATTTCAACTTAAGGCACCTAAAATGGAGGAATATAGCAAATAATATTGTTGCAGTAATAACACCAGGAGGCAGCTCTGATGAAAACTCACACTCACACGAGCTTTTAAATCTCTGCACAAAATTCAATTTAAACCAGCAAATAATAGAGCCTACTAGACTGGAGAATACACTAGACCTCATCTTCACTAACAATGATGATCTGATAAGAAATGTCACCATATCAAAAACAATATACTCAGATCACAACATAATTGAGGCTCAGACATGTATGCGTGGAGCCCCAGACCGACAAAATGAGACTAGTCACGAGGGAGCATTCACCAAATTCAACTTCAATAACAAAAACATAAAGTGGGACCAAGTAAACCAAGTCCTAACCGATATAAGCTGGGAAGATATACTAAGCAACACAGACCCAAACTTATGCCTAGAACAGATTAACTCGGTGGCACTCGATGTATGCACAAGGCTTATTCCTCTAAGAAAAAGGAGGAGTAGATGTAAAATAGAAAGAGACAGGCGCTCCCTTTAAAAGGCGACGGAAAAGAATAACAGAGCGGCTAAAAGAGGTCAATATATCAAAATGCGCAGGGAGACACTGGTCAGAAAATAGCAAGCATCGAACTTAAGCTAAAAGAATCCTTTAGGAGTCAGGAATCGCGGGAAGAACTAAAAGCCATAAATGAAATCGAAAGAAACCCAAAGTATTTCTTCTCCTATGCCAAATCAAAATCGAGAACAACGTCCAGTATTGGGCCCCTACTTAAACAAGATGGGTCCTACACAGATGACAGCAAGGAAATGAGTGAGCTACTCAAGTCCCAATATGACTCAGTTTTTAGCAAGCCGCTAACCAGACTGAGAGTCGAAGATCAAAATGAATTTTTTATGAGAGAGCCACAAAATTTGATTAACACAAGCCTATCCGATGTTATCCTGACGCCAAATGACTTCGAACAGGCGATAAATGACATGCCCATGCACTCTGCCCCAGGGCCAGACTCATGGAACTCTGTGTTCATCAAGAACTGCAAGAAGCCCCTATCACGAGCCTTTTCCATCCTATGGAGAGGGAGCATGGACACGGGGGTCGTCCCTCAGTTACTAAAAACAACAGACATAGCCCCACTCCACAAAGGGGGCAGTAAAGCAACAGCAAAGAACTACAGACCAATAGCACTAACATCCCATATCATAAAAAATCTTTGAAAGGGTCCTAAGAAGCAAGATCACCACCCATCTAGAAACCCATCAGTTACACAACCCAGGGCAACATGGGTTTAGAACAGGTCGCTCCTGTCTGTCTCAACTACTGGATCACTACGACAAGGTCCTAAATGCACTAGAAGACAAAAAGAATGCAGATGTAATATATACAGACTTTGCAAAAGCCTTTCGACAAGTGTGACCATGGCGTAATAGCGCACAAAATGCGCGCTAAAGGAATAACAGGAAAAGTTGGTCGATGGATCTATAATTTCCTCACTAACAGAACACAGAGAGTAGTCGTCAACAGAGTAAAGTCCGAGGCAGCTACGGTGAAAAGCTCTGTTCCACAAGGCACAGTACTAGCTCCCATCTTGTTCCTCATCCTCATATCCGACATAGACAAGGATGTCAGCCACAGCACCGTGTCTTCCTTTGCAGATGACACCCGAATCTGCATGACAGTGTCTCCATTGCAGACACTGCAAGGCTCCAGGCGGACATCAAACCAAATCTTTCAGTGGGCTGCAGAAAACAATATGAAGTTCAACGATGAGAAATTTCAATTACTCAGATATGGTAAACATGAGGAAATTAAATCTTCATCAGAGTACAAAACAAATTCTGGCCACAAAATAGAGCGAAACACCAACGTCAAAGACTGGGAGTGATTATGTCGGAGGATCTCACCTTCAAGGACCATAACATTGTATCAATCGCATCTGCTAGAAAAATGACAGGATGGATAATGAGAACCTTCAAAACTAGGGAGGCCAAGCCCATGATGACACTCTTCAGGTCACTTGTTCTATCTAGGCTGGAATATTGCTGCACTCTAACAGCACCTTTCAAGGCAGGTGAAATTGCCGACCTAGAAAATGTACAGAGAACTTTCACGGCGCGCATAACGGAGATAAAACACCTCAATTACTGGAGCGCTTGAGGTTTCTAAACCTGTATTCCCTGAACGCAGGAGGGAGAGATTACATGATTATATACACCTGGAAAATCCTAGAGGGACTAGTACCGAACTTGCACACGAAAATCACTCACTACGAAAGCAAAAGACTTGGCAGACGATGCACCATCCCCCCAATGAAAAGCAGGGGTGTCACTAGCACGTTAAGAGACCATACAATAAGTGTCAGGGGACCGAGACTGTTCAACTGCCTCCCAGCACACATAAGGGGGATTACCAACAGACCCCTGGCAGTCTTCAAGCTGGCACTGGACAAGCACCTAAAGGCAGTTCCTGATCAGCCGGGCTGTGGCTCGTACGTTGGTTTGCGTGCAGCCAGCAGCAACAGCCTGGTTGATCAGGCGCTGATCCACCAGGAGGCCTGGTCACAGACCGGGCCGCGGGGGCGTTGACCCCCGAAACTCTCTCCAGGTAAACTCCAGGTAATATTGTTCCAGTTATGATACTGTTCCAGCCACGGTATTGTTCCAGTCATGATACTGTTCCAGTCACGGTACTGTTCCAGTCACTGTATTGTTCCAGCCACAGTATTGTTCCAGTCACTGTATTGTTCCAGCCACAGTATTGTTCCAGTCACTGTATTGTTATAGCCACGGTATTATTACAGTCGTGATACTGTTCCAGCCACTGTATTGTTCTAGCCACGGTATTGTTCCAGTCATGATACTGTTCCAGCCACGGTATTGTTCCAGTCATGACACTGTTCCAGTCACGGTACTGTTCCAGTCACTGTATTGTTCCAGCCACGGTATTGTTCCAGTCATGATACTGTTCCAGTCACGGTACTGTTCCGATCACTGTATTGTTCCAGCCACAGTATTGTTCCAGTCACTGTATTGTTCCAGCCACGGTACTGTTCCAGTCACTGTATTGTTCCAGTCACGGTATTGTTCCAGTCATGATACTGTTCCAGCCACGGTATTGTTCCAGTCATTGTATTGTTCCAGCCACGGTATTGTTCCAGTCATGATACTGTTCCAGCCACGGTATTGTTCCAGTCATGATACTGTTCCAGTCACGGTACTATTCCAACCACTGTATTGTTCCAGCCACAGTATTGTTCCAGTCATTGTATTGTTCCAGCCACGGTATTGTTCCAGCCACGGTATTGTTCTTGCCATGGTATTGTTCCAGCCACGGTATTGTTCTTGCCACGGTATTGTTCCAGCCATTGTATTGTTCCAGTCGCGGTATTGTTCTAGTCATTGTATTGTTCCAGCCACGGTATTGTTCCAGTCATGATACTGTTCCAGCCACGGTATTGTTCCAGTCACTATATTGTTCTAGCCACGGTATTATTCCAGTCATGATAATGTTCCAGCCACGGTATTGTTCCAGTTATGATACTGTTCCAGTCACGGTACTATTCCAACCACTGTATTGTTCCAGCCACAGTATTGTTCCAGTCATTGTATTGTTCCAGCCACGGTATTGTTCCAGCCACGGTATTGTTCCAGCCACGGTATTGTTCCAGCCATTGTATTGTTCCAGTCGCGGTTTTGTTCCAGTCATTGTATTGTTCCAGCCACGGTATTGTTCCAGTCATGATACTGTTCCAGCCACGGTATTGTTCCAGTCATTGTATTGTTCCAGCCACGGTATTGTTCCAGCCACGGTATTGTTCCAGCACCGTTTTTAGAACTTTTTTTTAATTTCTCACCATAGGAACATTTATGTTAGTACCACAATTGTAAAATGTAAAACTTTGAGCAGGTGTTGACAGTCTTTCCTTCTAAGGATTGTCAGAAAACACAATAGGCACGTTTCGCCCACACAGTGGCTTCATCAGTCCAATACAAAGAAGAAGAATTGGTGAAGATCAGGAGTCTGAGGTAATCAGTCTGATTACCCTTATTTTCTTTTGATTTTCATTCTTCTTCTTTGTATTGGACTGATGAAGCCACTGTGTGGGCGAAACGTTTCTACAGTAAAGATACCCAAGTGTTGCACATGTGTCTGATTTATCGAAACTGAAGAGGACGCTTCGCTGCCATTCTTGGCTGTCGTGCTGATCAATGGCAACACCAGCGTTACCACCAAGCTAAACCGTACCGTCGCTTTTTCTGGCTTAGGTTTGAATTATTGATGTTTCATTGTTAACATCTATAATCTCTATGACATCAAAACTTTATGCGTTCTTATCGCATTTGCTCGAATTTAAAAATGACACACTGACCTCGAACTAAACTTCTGGTAAGATTATTTCCTTAGAAAGGACTATCGTTGTTTAACGCATCGCTACGAGACTTTCCCGATAGGAGAGGTTCGAATCTGCACCATTTTTAGAGCCCGAAATTTTTCTGTTTTTTTTTGTTGGATATTGGAAATTTTTTTAATGGGTTTTGTCAAAAATTCTATTTCTGTTATTTTTTGAAAAATTTTTTTTTTTGGGGTTTTGAGTGGGGGGGGGGTAAAATGATTTATTCTGGGTTTTCCATTCCCTTGGGAATTTTTTTATTTCTTGGGTTCCGTTGTACTGATGTTAATGGGTAACCTGGAGTTTTAATAATAGTGGGTTCTGTACTTACGAGGGCCCAGTCTTTTTTACTTTACCTTTTGGGTATACCTGAGTTCCCTGGAGTATCCTAAAAGGTTTCGGGACAACCCCCTGGGCTGGTCCGTGACGGGGGAAATTCCCCATTACAATAGTAGCTTCCTGGTACGTCACTTAACGACTGGTGTAGCAACCTAACAACCTCGATAAACCCAAAGGATCACAGAAACGAGATTATCTCCATTATAATAAAACACTTAGAACAGTGCCCTCTGCCCTCGTGCACGCTTCACCCTTGGTCTCAGACGCTGGAGTAATCGACCTGAGACCTTTGAAACACCACACCTGCAACAATCCAACTATCAAATCTAACAGTTTTAAACCGTTAAATAATTTTCTCTGTAGTATATTGCAAGATACTTAAATTTAACATATTTAACAATACTTTCGTTTTAAAATTGCTTTGCTTAAGTGACGTGCCCTTCAGATATTGTTAACTGACGATGGGAGCTTAATTCACCGAAAAGATCATAAAAATGATGACTATAATCTTGATCTTACAGTTTCCACTAAAAAAAAGGGTTTTCCTAAGATAAATAATATAAAATAATATATATATATATATATTATATTATATATAAATAATATATATATATATATATATTTATATATAAATATATACATATATATATATATATATATATTATATATATATATATATATATATATAATATATATATATATATATATATATAAATAATATATAGGAAGTGGGTTGGTAGACAGCAACCACCCAGGGAAGTACTACCGTCCTGCCAGATGAACTGTGAAACAGGAACCTGTAGTTTGTTTTGCATGAGGGAAGGATTGCGGGTTTCTTTTTCTGTCTCATAAACACGCTAGATAACGGGGATATCTTGCTACTCCTACTTACACTTTGGTCACACTTCACAGACACGCACATGCATATATATATACATACATCTAGGTTTTTCTTCCTTTTTCTAAATAGCTCTTGTTCCTTTTTATTTCTTCTATTGCCCCCATGGGGAAGTGGAAAAGAATCTTTCCTCCGTAAGCCATGCGTGTCGTATGAGGTGACTAAAATGCCGGAGCAAGGGGCTAGTAACCCCTTCTCCTGTAGACATTTACTAAAAAGAGAAGAAGAAAAAACTTTATAAAACTGAGATGCTTGAATGTGCGTGGAGTAGGGGCGGATGACAAGAAACAGATGATTGCTGATTTTATGAATGAAAAGAAGTTGGATGCCCCTGGCCCAAAGCGAAACAAAGCTGAAGGGGGTAGGGGAGTTTTCGGTGGGGAAAAATGGATTAAATCTGGAGTATCTGAGAGAGTTAGAGAAAAAGGAAGGGGAAAGGGCAGTAATGTTGAATGATCAGTTAGGGAAAGGAAAAAAGAGAATTGAATGTGTAAATTCAAGAATTATGTGGATTAAAGAAAAGGGTTTTGGATGCGAAAAGTGGGTCATAATAAGCGTGTATGCACGGGGAGAAGAGAGGAATGCAGAGGAGAGAGAGAGTTTTTTGGGAGATGTTAAGTGAATGTATAGGACCCCTTTGAACCAAGTGAAAGAGTAATTGTGGTAGGGGACCTGAATGCAAAGTAGGAGAAACTTTTGAGAGGGTGTGGTAGGTAAGTTTGGGGTGCCAGGTGTAAATGGTAATGGGAGACCTTTGATGAACTTTTGTATAGAAAGGGGTTTAGTTATAGGCAATACATATTTTAAGAAAAAGAGGATAAATAAGTATACAAGATATGATATAGGGCGAAATGACAGTAGTTTGTTTTGGGTTATGTATTGGTAGATAAAAGACTGTTAGTAGACTTCAGGATGTACATGTTTATAGAGGGGCCACAGATAATCAGATCACTTTCTAGTTGTAGCTACACTGAGAGTAAAAGGTAGATGGATACAAGGGGAACAGAAGCATCAGGGAAGAGAGAGGTTTAAGGTTTATAAAATAAAAGAGGGGGCAGTTAGGGTAAGATATAAACAGCTTTGGAGGATAGATGGGCTAATGAGAGCATAGGCAATGGGGTCGAAGAGGTATGGGGTAGGGTTTAAAAATGTAGTGTTAGAGTGTTTCACCCGAAGTTTGTGGTTACAGGAAAGTGGGTGCGGGAAAGGGAAGAGGAGCGATTGGTGGAATGATGTAAAGAGTTAGTAAGGGAGAAAAAAGTTTTGCATATGAGAAGTTTTAAAAAAAGTAAAAGTGATGCAAGGAGGGAAGAGTATATGGAGAAAAAGAGAGAGGTTAAGAGAGTGGTGAAGCAATGTAAAAAGAGAGCAAATGAGAGAGTGGGTTTAGATGTTATCAACAAATTTTGTTGAAAATAAGAAAAAGTTTTGGAGTGAGATTAACAAGTAAAGGAAGCCTAGAGAACAAATGGATTTGTCATTAAAAATAGGAGAGGGGAAATTATTAAATGGAGAATTAGAGGTATTGGAAAGATGGAGGGAATATTTTGAGGAATTGGGTTTAAATGTTGATTGAAGATAGGGAAGCTGTGATTTCGTGTGTAGGGCAAGGAGAAATAACATCTTGTAGGAGTAAGGAAGAGCCAGTTGTGAGTGTGGGGGAAAATTCGTGAGGCAGAAGGGTTTAAAATGAAAAGGGGGTAAGGCAGCCGGGATTGATGGATAAAAATAGAAATGTTAAAAGCAGGCGGGGATATAGTTTTGGAGTGGTTGGTGCAAATTTTTTAATAAATGTATGGGAAAAGGGGGAAAGGGACCTTGGGATTGGCAGAGAGCATGCATAGTTCCTTTGATAAAGGCAAAGGGGATAAAAGAGAGTGCAAAAATTATAGGGGGATAAGTCTTGTTGAGTATACCTGGTAAAGTGTATGGTAAAAGTTATTATTGAAAGAATTAAGAGTAAGACGGATGATGAACAAGGAGGCTTTAGAAAGGTAGGGGGTGGTGGACCAGGTGTTTACAGTGAAAATATAAGGAACAGTATTTAGATAAGGCTAAAGAGGTGTTTGGGCATTTATGGATTTGGAAAAGGCGTATGACAGGGTGGAAAAGGGGGCAATGTGGCAGATGTTTGCAGGTGTATGGTGTAGGAGGGAGGTTACTGAAAGCAGTGAAGAGTTTTTACGAGGATAGTGAGGCTCAAGTCAGAGTATGGGAGGAAAGGGGAAATTTATTTCCCAGTAAAAGTAGGCCTTAGACAAGGATGTGTGATGTCACCGTGGTTGTTTAATATATTTATAGATGGGGTTGTAAGAGAAGTAAATGTGAGGGTCTTGGCAAGAGGCGTGGAGTTAAAAGATTAAAAGAATCACACATAAAGTGGGAGTTGTCACAGTTGCTCTTTGCTGATGACACGTGCTCCCTTTGGGGGATTCTGAAGAGAAGTTTTCAGAGATTGGTGGATGAATTTGGTATGGTGTGCAAAAGAAGAAAATTGAAAGTGAATACAGGAAAGAGTAAGGTTATGAGGATAACAAAAAGATTAGGTGATGAAAGATTGGATATCAGATTGGAGGGAGAGAGTATGGAGGAGGTGAAAGTATTCAGATATAATGGGAGTGGACGAGTCAGCGGAATGGTCTATGAAAGAATGAAGGTGGAATCATAGAATTGATGAGTGGAAAAGGTGAGTGGTGCACTTAGAGAGTCTAGTGGAGACAAAGAACCCCTTTGTCCCCATGGAGGCAAAAGGGGAAATGTATGAGAGTATAGTATTACCAACTGCTTTTTTGTATGGGTGTGAAGCGTGGGTGACGAATGTTGCAGCGAGGAGAAGGCTTGGAGGCAGTGGGGAAGGAGGAGGGGGAGAGGGATGTCATGTCTAGGGCAAATGTGGTGGTATGAAATATAATGCAGGAGAATTTCGTAGTTAGAAAAGTTAGGAGGAGGTGCTGGGATTACCAAAACTGGTTGTCCGCAGGGGCTGAGGAAGGTTGTTGAGGGTGGTTCGGGACATGTAGAGAATGGAGCGAAACAGAAGACCTTCATGAGTGTATCAGTCGTAGTGGAAGGCAAGGCGGGTGGTTATTGGTTCCGGCCTAGGAAAAGGTTTGGAGGGAGGGGGTAAAGTATGTTTTGTGTGCGAGGGGCTTGGACTTTCCAGCAGGCATGCGTAAGCGTGGGTTTGAATAGGAGTGAAATGAGACAATGGTTTTTAATACTTTACGTCTTGTTGGAGTGTGATCAAAGTAACATTAATGAAAGGGGTTTTCAGTAAACCGTCAGGCCCGGACTTGAGTCCTGGAGATGGGAATAAAGTGCCTGCACTCGTGAAGAGGGGTGTTAATGTTTGCAGTTTAAAAACTGTAGTGTAAAGCACCCTTCTGGCCAAGACCAGTGATGAGTGAATGATGGTAAGTTTTTCTTTTTTCCGGGCCACCCTTGCCTTGGCGGAACCACCCGCCTTGGTGGAATCGACCACGTGGATAATAAAAATAATATAAATAATATAAAGTATAAATAATATATATAAATGATATATATATATATATATAATACCAATATATATATATAAATATATAATAAATATATATAAAAATATATATAAATATAATATATATGTATATTATATATATATATATATAAATATAAATATATATGTCTATATATATATAAAAATATATATATAAAATATAAATAAATATATATATATATATATATATATATATAATAAATAAATAAAACAAATGAATGAAGGTGGAGTGGTGTGAGTAGGTGACGTAACAACAGTGTGGTTGCTATCAACAACTCACACACACACGCACTTGCTACTGTACAATGATCGCGTGTCTGCAAATTTTTCCACCTGTTACTTCCATCTTTACATTCCCCCCCCCTCCATCTCTCACGGGTCCACTTTCTGCACTCCTCCATTCTTGGTCCGCATTTTACTTCACTCCTCCCTCCACCACATACTTCATTATATCACTATCATATTATCCTCCCAGTGCTTTCTTGCAAGACCTTCCAGTGCTATGTTGCAAGACCTTCCAATGTTCTCTTGCAAGACCTTCCAGTGCTCTGTTGCAAAACCTTTCAGTGTTCTCTTGCAAGACCTTCCAGTGCTATGTTGCAAAACCTTTCAGTGTTTCTCTATTCAAGACCTTCCAGTGCTATGATCAAAACCTTTCAGTGTTCTCACTTGCAAGACCTTCCAGTGCTATGTTGCAAAACCTTCCAGTGGTCTGTTGCAAAAACTTTCAGTGTTCTCTTGCAAAGCCTTCCAGTTCTCTGCTGCAAAATCATTTAGTTTTTCTCTTGCAGAACCTTCCAGTGCAGTTTTTTTGCAAGAACCTTCCATGCTAATGTTGCAAGACTTCCAGTGCTCTGTTGCAATGACCTTCCATGCCAGTGCAAGAACCTTCCAGTGCTCTGTTGCAAGAGCCCTTCCAGTGCTCTGTTTGGCAAAGACTTCCAGTGCTATGTTTTCAAGACCATTCCAGTGCTAATGTTGCAAGACCTTTTCCAGTGCTTATGTTCAAGACCTTCCGGTGCTATGTTGCAAGACCTTCCAGTGCTATGTTGCAAGACCTTCCAGTGCTCTGTTGCAAGACCTTCCGGGGCTATGTTGCAAGACCTCCCCCCAGTGCTCTGTTGCAAGACCTTCCAGTGCTCGGTTGCAAGACCTTCCAGTGCTCTGTTGCAAGACCTTCCAGTGCTCTGTTGCAAGACCTTCCAGTGCTCTGTTGCAAGACCACCAGTGCTCTGAGCAAGACCTTCCAGTGCTCTGTTTGCAAGACGTTTTTCAGTGCCTCTGTTGCAAGACCTTCCGGTTGCTATGTTTTGCAAGACCCTTCCAGTGCTCTGTTGCAAGACCTTCCGGTGCTATGTTGCAAGACCTTCCAGTGCTCTGTTGCAAGACCTTCCAGTGCTATGTTGCAAGACCTTCCAGAGCTCTGTTGCAAGACCTTCCAGTGCTCTATTGCAAGACCTTCCAGTGCTTTCTGTTTGCAAGACCTTCCCAGTTTTTTATGTTGCAAGACCTTCCGCTCATCCTATGTTGCAAGACCTCCCAGTTTTTATGTGCAAAGACCTTCCGGTGCTATGTTTCAGACCTTCCAGTGGCACTGTGGCAAGACCTTCCGATGCTATTTGCCAGCCTTCCAGTGCTCTGTTGCAAGACCTTCCAGTGCCCTGTTTGCCAAGACCTTCCATTGCTCTTTTGCAAAGACCTTCCAGTGCTCCTGAATGCAAGACCTTCCGGCGCTAAGTTGCAAGAAACCTTCCAGTGCTCTCGTTGCAAGACTTTCCAGTGCATGTTGCAAGAGACCTTTCCAGTGCTATGTTGCAAGACCTTCCAGTAGCTATGTTGCAAGACCTCCGGTGCTAATGGTTGCAAGACCTTCAGTGCTCTGTTGCAAGAAACCTTGCCAGTGCACCTGTTGCAGACCTTCCAGTGCTCTGTTGCAAGACCTTGCTTCCAGTGCTCTGTTGCAAAGACGCTTCCCGGTGCTATTTTGCAAGACCTTCCAGTGCTCTGTTGCAAGACCTTCCAGAGCTCTGTTGCAAGACCTTCCAGTGCTATGTTGCAAGACCTTCCAGTGCTATGTTGCAAGACCTTCCAGTGCTCTGTTGCAAGACCTTCCAGTGCTCTGTTGCAAGACCTTCCGTGTGCTATGTGGCGAAGGACCTTCCAGTGCTTGTTGCAAGAAGACCTTCCAGTGCTTCTGTGTTTGCAAGACCTTCTCCAGTGCTTATGTTGCAAGACCCTTCCAGTGCTAATGTTGCAAGAACCTTCCAGTGCTCCTGTTGCAAACCTTCCTAGTGCTATTTGCAAGACCTTCCAGTGCTATGTTGCAAGACCTTCCAGTGCTATGTTGCAAGACCCCTTCCAGTGCTCTGTTGCAAGACCTTCCAGTGCTCTGTTGCAAGACCTTCCAGTGCTATGTTGCAAGACCTTCCAGTGCTATGTTGCAAGACCTTCCAGTGCTATGTTGCAAGACCTTCCATGCTTATGTTGCAAGACCTTCCAGTTCTAGGTTGCAAGACCTTCCAGAGCTAATGTTGCAAGACCACCAGTGCTATGTTGCAAGACCTTCCAGTGCTCATGTTGCAAGACCTTCCAGTGCTATGTTGCAAGACCTTCCAGTGCTATGTTGCAAGACCTTCCAGTGCTCTGTTGCAAGACCTTCCAGTGCTCTGTTGCAAGACCTTCCAGTGCTATGTTGCAAGACCTTCCAGTGGCTATGTTCAAACCTCCAGAGCTAAGTTTTGAAGAAACCTTCCAGTGCGGTTGCAAGACCTTCCAGTGTCTATGTTGCAAACCTTCCAGTGCTAATGTTTTCAAAGACCTTCCAGATGATATGTTTGGCAAGACCATCCAGTGCTTCTGATTGCAAGAAACCTTCCAGTGCTCTTTTTGCAAGACATTCCAGTGCTATGTTGCAAGACCTTCCAGTACTCTGTTGCAAGACCTTCCAGTGCTCTGTTGCAAGACCTTCCAGTGCTATGTTGCAAGACCTTCCAGTGCTATGTTGCAAGACCTTCCAGTGCTATGTTGCAAGACCTTCCAGTGCTATGTATGCAAGACCTTTCCAGTGCTATGTACAAGACCTTCCAGTGCTCGCTGAGTTGCAAGACCATTCCAGTGCTATGTTGGCAAGACCTTCCCAGGTGCACTTTGCACAGACCTTCCCAGTGCTCTGTTTTGCCACGACCTTCCCAGTGCTCCTTTGCAAGAGACCTTCCAGTGCTATGTTTCAAGACCCTTACCAGTGCTCTGTTGCAAGACCTACCAGTGCTATGTTGCAAGACCTTCCAGGCTATGTTGCAAGACCTTTTTTTTTATTTTATCCAGTGCTCTGTTGCAAGACCCTTCCAGTGCTCCTGGTTGCAAGACCTTCCATGCTATGTTGCAAGACTTTCCAGTGCTCTGTTGCAAAGACCTACAGTGCTTATTGATATGTTGCAAGACCCTTCCAGTGCTATTTGCAAAGACCTTCCAGTGCTCTGTTGCAAGACCTTCCAGTGCTCTGTTGCAAGACCTTCCAGTGCTATGTTGCAAGACCTTCCAGTGCTCTGTTGCAAGACCTTCCAGTGCTATGTTGCAAGACCTTCCAGTGCTCTGTTTGCAAGAATTCCAGTGCTATGTGCAAGGCCGTTCCCAGTGCTATGTTGCAAGACCTTCCAGTGCTATGTTGCAAGACCTTACAGTGCTATGTTGCAAGACCTTCCAGTGCTCTGTTGCAAGACCTTCCAGTGCTCTGTTGCAAGACCTTCCAGTGTTCTGTTGCAAGACCTTCCAGTGCTATGTTGCAAAACCTTCCAGTGCTATGTTGCAAGACCTTCCAGTGTTCTGTTGCAAGACCTTCCAGTACTCTGTTGCAAGACCTTCCAGTGCTATGTTGCAAGACCTTCCAGTGTTCTGTTGCAAGACCTTCCAGTACTCTGTTGCAAGACCTTCCAGTACTCTGTTGCAAGACCTTCCAGTACACAATTTTCCTTTTCTTCCAAAAATAAATTTGTGTGATTTTAACAAGCAAAATAAATTTTTGTGAAGCAAAAAGTACAGTTATTTTTATTACTATTTAAGACGAACCAAAAAAATGGTGTAGACAGAGTCAGTACATCAGACAGAACTTGGGATTAAAAATCTTAACAACATTTCCGTTTCTGGATTAGCGGACGTTGGATCGAGTCTACAACAACGATTTGGTTAAGCCTCACGTGTATTTGTTTTCCTATCAGTCATCAATGTTTATCATTATGAAATCTAAAATGATGTGTAAAACATTCCATAAAACACTAAAATAATACTAAGAGTCTGTGTTACGTGATAAAGTTCTTCAATGTTTATTATCAGATTGTAACCAGTAAAGTCGCCTCTACCGAATTTATCACACCATAATTAATGTCAGTATCACCACCACTTACATCAATAACACTGCTACTCTCACCTTGTGGTAAGACACCACAAACTGCAAGCATCACCATCACTAGTCACCATCCAGCACGACCACTACCGTACTTCCACCATCAACGCTGCTGGCCCCTCTGAATCAATGTCATTATCATATCAAATGTTTATGGAGCCGCTGTACTATTTTCACTCCACGGAAAACCCTCTTTTCCAGTGTAAAGGGTTTCTCTTACAGTCTACCTGACACATCCAGCAACAACCCTTGTTACTCCCTGACACCTGACCATGCCAAGAATCGACTGCCACCTCCACTCTTAAGGGTAAGTCTGTGATCACTAGTGCCTGGTGGAGGACCTGGCACAGCGACCTCCAACTACGGTCGAATGGGGATGGACACACTGAGAGTGGTATTTTGACACACAACACAAACACACACACACACACACACACACACCCAAAACCCCCCCCAAAAAAACACACACAAAACACACACACACCCAACACACAACACTAATTTTTAACCATTTTCAGCGTGAAAATTACACAATAATCCGCTATTGATTGATCTCGTGCTGGCTATCTGATCAGACTTTTATGACTTTCTCCCCCCCCCCAACAAAAAAAAAAATATCTTTTTGGGAACCCATTAGACGAGTCAGTCCTGTAAAACTGTTGCCTTTCCTCTTGCTTACCTTTTGCTACCTGTTTTTTCCCCCCGTTCCCTGGCTCTCAGAAATCTTTAACATCTCTTTACGAAACACAGATTTCTGTTGACTGCCCTGATCATCCAGCCTTCTCCTTTTTTCTTGCATTTAAAATGGTAATAATTCCCGTCCTTGATCGGAAATAGAAGACGAAAGGCGAAGGGAGAGGAAAGAAAAAGTACGATGGTATTTTTAATACCGGACAGGAAAAACCCAGAGTAAGAGAAAGCCCACTCCCGCTCAACTTTCTCTATAGTTCTCAAGCAGATAGCCTCAGTTAGATTAGAAAGTCCTCAAGCTAATCTTATCATCATGTTTCTCTCTTCTCTACTCTTCCTCTCTCTCTCTCTCCTCCCCCTCTCTCTATCCCCCTCTCTCCCCCTCTCTCTCTCTCTATTTCTTTGCAAGAAAAATTGCTCCAAAGTGTGTACACACAGCAAAAATGTCAAACAGTTATTTTAAAAAGGGCGCAGGTAATGGAGCCCCTTTATTTGTGCGACGTTCCGCCCAACTCCGGACTTTATCAGGTACTTGAAAAGCTCAGTGTTGAGCGAAACGTTGCAAAAAATATAGAAATTCTATGCATTTGTTTGTTTTTCCTTCCTCTCCCCCTCTTTTCGTCCGTCCGTCTCTCCCCTTCTCTCCCCCCCTCCACTTCTCTCTCCCCACCCCTAGCCCCGCAAACCTGGCCGTCACAGTGCCTCACACACCTGGCCGTCACAGTGCCCCACACACCTGGCCGTCATAGTGTCCCACACACCTGGCCGTCACAGTGCCTCACACACCTGGCCGTCATAGTGTCCCACACACCTTGCCGTCATAGTGTCCAACACACCTTGCCGTCATAGTGTCCCACACACCTTGCCGTCATAGTGTCCCACACACCTTGCCGTCATAGTGTCCCACACACCTGGCCGTCATAGTGTCCCACACACCTTGCCGTCATAGTGTCCCACACACCTGGCCGTCACAGTGCCTCACACACCTTGCCGTCATAGTGTCCCACACACCTTGCCGTCATAGTGTCCCACACACCTGGCCGTCATAGTGTCCCACACACCTGGCCGTCATAGTGTCCCACACACCTTGTCGTCATAGTGTCCCACACACCTTGCCGTCATAGTGTCTCACACCCTGGCCGTCATAGTGTCCCAAAACACTTGCGTCACAGTCCTCCACCTTGCCCTCCATAGTGTCCCCCCACACCTGGCCGCACAGTGCTCACAACCTGCGTTCAAGTGTCCCACACACCTTGCCGTCATAGTGTCCCACCACACCTGGCCGTCATAGTGTCCCACACACCCGGGCCCTCATATTGTCCCACACACCTGGCCGTCACAGTGCCTCACACACCTTGCCGTCATAGTGTCCCACACACCTGGCCGTCATAGTGTCCCACACACCTTGCCGTCATAGTGTCCCACACACCTGGCCGTCATAGTGTCCTACACACCTGGCCGTCACAGTGCCTCACACACCTGGCCGTCATAGTGCCCCACACACCTTGCCGTCATAGTGCCCCACACACCTGGCCGTCATAGTGTCCCACACACCTGGCCGTCACAGTGCCTCACACACCTGGCCGTCATAGTGTCCCACACACCTGGCCGTCCCCAGTGCCTCACACACACCTTGCCCCATAGTGCCCCCCACACACCTGGCCGTCCATAGTGTCCCACACACCTGGCCGTCACAGTGCCTCACACACCTGGCCGTCATAGTGTCCCACACACCTGGTCGTCACAGTGCCTCACACACCTTGCCGTCATAGTGTCCCACACACCTTGCCGTCATAGTGTCCCACACACCTGGCCGTCACAGTGCCTCACACACCTTGCCGTCAATGTGTCCAACCCCAAACCCTTCCGTCATAGTGCCCAACACCTTGCGTCACAGTGCCCCACACACCTGGCCGTAACAGTGCCCCACACACCTTGCCGTCATAGTGTCCCACACACCTGGCCGTCACAGTGTTCCACACACCTTGCCGTCACAGTGCCCCACACATCTGGCCGTCACAGTGCCCCACACACTTTGCCGTCATAATGTCCCACACACCTGGCCCTCACAGTGCCCCCACACCCTGCGCACATGCCCCACACTCCTGGCCGTACACAGTGTCCCACACATCTGGCCGTCACATTGCCCACAACACCTGGCCGTCACAGTGCCCCACACACCTGGCTGTCACAGTGCCACACACATACTTGGCCGTCACAGTGCCTCACACACCTTGCCGTCATAGTGTCCCACACACCTGGCCGGTCAAAGTGTCCCACACACCTTGCCGCATAGTGTCCCCACACCCTTGTCCCTCAAGTGTCCCACACACCTTGCGCCGCACAGTGTCCAAAAAACCTGGCCGTCATAGTGTTCCACACACCTGGCCGTCATAGTGTCCCACACACCTTGCCGTCACAGTGTCCCACACACCTTGCCGTCATAAAAGGGCCCACACACCTAGCCGATAGTGTCCCACACACCTGGCCGTCACAGTGCCTCCCCACACCTTGGCCCTCATAGTTGACCCACACACCTTGCCGTCATAGTGTCCCACACACCTTGTCGTCATAGTGTCCCACACACCTTGCCGTCATAGTGTCCCACACACCTGGCCGTCACAGTGCCTCACACACCTTGCCGTCATAGTGTCCCACACACCTTGCCGTCATAGTGTCCCACACACCTGGCCGTCACAGTGCCCCACACACCTGGCCGTCACAGTGCCCCACACACCTTGCCCTCATAGTGTCCCACACACCTGGCCGTCACAGTGCCCCACACACCTTGCCGTCACAGTGCCCCACACATCTGGCCGTCACAGTGCCCCACACACCTGGCCGTCATAGTGTCCCACACACCTGACCGTCACAGTGCCCCACACACCTTGCTGTCACAGTGCCCCACACATCTGGCCGTCACAGTGTCCCACACATCTGGCCGTCATATTGCCCACAACACCTGGCCGACACAGTGCCCCACACACCTGGCTGTCACAGTGCCACACACATACTTGGCCGTCACATTGCCACACACACAACCGGCCGTCACAGTGCCATACACACCTGACCGTCACAGTACCACACACACACCTGGCTGTCACAGTGCCACACACATCTGACCGTCACAGTGCCACACACACACACTTGGCCGTCACAGTGCCACACATACACATGGCCTTCACAGTGCCACACACACACCTGGCCGTCACAGTGCCATACACACCTGGCAGCCACAGTGCTACACACACCTGGCCCGGGCACAGTGCCCCCCCACACCTGCCGCAAGTGCCACAAAACCTGGCTGCACAGTGCCACACACGTGGCCCCACAGTACCACCCCATCTAGCCGTCACAGTGCCACACACCCCAACCGTCTTTTGACAGTGAGTTACTTGTCCCTTTTGACAGTGATGTTACTTCTTTGACCGTGATGTTCATGTTTTCGACAGTGATTTTACCTGTCTTTTGACAGGATTGTAATTTCTTCGACAGTGTGTTACTTGTCTCTGACAATAATTGTACTGTTTTTCTGACAGTGATTGTTACTTGTCTTCTGACAGTGATTGTTACTTGAAATTTGGCAATATTTTTACTTTCTTCTACAGTGATTGTTTGCTTTTACAGTATTGTTACTGCTTTCTGACAATAATTTTTACTTGTCTTCTGACAGTGATTGTTACTTGTCTTTGAACAGTGATTGTTACTTGACTTTCTGACAATAATTGTTACTTGTCTTTTTGACAGTGATTGGGTTTCTTGTCTTCTGACAGTGATTGTTACTTGGCTTCTGACAATAATTGTTACTTGTCTTCTGACAGTGATTGTTACTTGACTTCTGACAGTGATTGTTACTTGACTTCTGACAATAATTGTTACTTGTCTTCTGACAGTGATTGTTACTTGTCTTCTGACAGTGATTGTTACTTGACTTCTGACAATAATTGTTACTTGTCTTCTGACAGTGATTGTTACTTTTCTTCTGACAATAATTGTTACTTGTCTTCTGACAGTGATTGTTACTTGACTTCTGACAATAATTGTTACTTGTCTTCTGACAGTGATTGTTACTTGACTTCTGACAGTGATTGTTACTTTTCTTCTGACAATAATTGTTACTTGTCTTCTGACAGTGATTGTTACTTGTCTTCTGACAGTGATTGTTACTTGTCTTCTTACAGTGATTGTTACTTGACTTCTGACAATAATTGTTACTTGTCTTCTGACAGTGATTGTTACTTGACTTCTGACAATAATTGTTACTTGTCTTCTGACAGTGATTGTTACTTGTCTTCTGACAGTGATTGTTACTTGTCTTCTGACAGTGATTGTTACTTGTCTTCTGACAGTGATTGTTACTTGTCTTCTGACAGTGATTGTTACTTGACTTCTGACAGTGATTGTTACTTGCCTTCTGACAGTGATTGTTACTTGTCTTCTGACAGTGATTGTTACTTGTCTTCTGACAGTGATTGTTACTTGACTTCTGACAGTGATTGTTACTTGACTTCTGACAGTGATTGTTACTTGACTTCTGACAGTGATTGTTACTCACGGTGAAGGCTGAAGAATACCGAACATCCGGCGTTGATACATTTATTTTCGATAACTATATTTACGTCATTCGTAATTTCGTTACGTCCGTCGTATATCTGTTGTTGCGTCTCTCACATTAAGGGTCTGATCTTCCCTCATTATCCATCTATATATTGTAAAATATCTCTCATGTACAATAAAACATATTTCTCATCAGTGTTGTGTGCATTATTCGTATATCTCTTATTGGAGCTATTCTGAATATTTCCTCATTAAATTAGTTTCAATTATTTTGTGGGCGATGCATCTTAGGAGGAAAATGATTCTCTAAATTTAGGCTGTGTAGGTAAGCAACATTGTAAATATAATAAGATAGTTAAAACAGTTGACATCATTAGGCTAATTATGAGAGAGAACTGGATAATGTCTCGTTGTGTTCTGTTCAGCGGAAGGTTCTCGTTGTGTTACTGGGCTGCTTCAGCACCAAGGGAAAGGGATAGAGGGATCGTGATAGGCTGGCAAGGTGTGGGGACACGCTGGCAGATGTGGGGACACGCTGGCAGGTGTGGGGACACCCTGGCAAGGTGTGGGGACACGCTGGCAGGTGTGGGGACACGCTGGCAGGTGTGGGGACACGCTGGCAGGTGTGGGGACACGCTGGCAGGGTTGGACTAATTTTGCTGGCCATGGTGAAGTCTGCGAGAATTGGTCCAGACCAGAGTGACTTGTACAAGAGCCTTAACTAGTTGAACACAGAAACCTTATCCTTGATCGTGGATCCCTAACACCATGAACCACACCTTACCCTCGCTCATGGAAGCTAGAAACCATGAACCACACCTTACCCTCGCTCATGGAAGCTAGAAACCATGAACCACGCCTTACCCTCGTCCATGGAAGCTAGAAACCATGAACCACACCTTACCCTCGCTCATGGAAGCTAGAAACCATGAACCACACCTTACCCTCGCTCATGGAAGCTAGAAACCATGAACCACACCTTACCCTCGCTCATGGAAGATAGAAACCATGAACCACGCCTTACCCTCGTTCATGGAAGCTAGAAACCATGAACCACACCTTACCCTCGTTCATGGAAGCTAGAAACCATGAACCACACCTTACCCTCGCTCATGGAAGCTAGAAACCATGAACCACGCCTTACCCTCGTTCATGGAAGCTAGAAACCATGAACCACACCTTACCCTCGTTCATGGAAGCTAGAAACCATGAACCACGTCTTACCCTCGTTCATGGAAGCTAGAAACCATGAACCACGTCTTACCCTCGTTCATGGAAGCTAGAAACCATGAACCACGTCTTACCCTCGTTCATGGAAGCTAGAAACCATGAACCACACCTTACCCTCGTTCATGGAAGCTAGAAACCATGAACCACACCTTACCCTCGTTCATGGAAGCTAGAAACCATGAACCACGCCTTACCCTCGTTCATGGAAGCTAGAAACCATGAACCACACCTTACCCTCGTTCATGGAAGCTAGAAACCATGAACCACGTCTTACCCTCGTTCATGGAAGCTAGAAACCATGAACCACACCTTACCCTCGTTCATGGAAGCTAGAAACCATGAACCAAGCCTTACCCTCGTTCATGGAAGCTAGAAACCATGAACCACACCTTACCCTCGCTCATGGAACCCGGAAACCCTGAACCAAACAAGTAAAGCAAATTTCTTGTCTGAATACTTTGATATTTTTTTTTTTTAGCTGTATCTTGATTACGGATAAAAATGGTTCATCAGCGGCAAGCTGATGGTAATTCAGTATTTGTAATGGTAGTTAATCTATCATTAAAAAATCTGATCACCAAGAAGAAAGTTGACGATGATAACCACCGACAAGGAGAGATGAGGGAGATTTAGATTTTGCCACCGAAGTGGCTAGTTTATTGTGCACCCCATATCCATCCTGTGGACGGTAGCGCGAGAGCATATGGATACACAAAAGGCCTAGGAACTAGGCCCCAAAGGGTTAACAGGAATACATATGGATTTATATCTACATATCTATAGTTCACTTATCTGTTACAAGCAAATTTAGGAAATTTGCTTAGTATATCTGGTATCTTATTTTCATTAATAAGATATCTTGCCATGTCACATAGGTTATTATACTGTCTCTGTATTCCTCAATAAGTGGACAATTAAGCACATAGTGTTCAAGACAGTGACCATATGCCTGATCACATAATTTACATTTAGTTTGATCATCATCTGTGTGTCTTCCAAACTGCCAGAAGTACTTGTAACCAAGCCTAAGCCTGGCCACTACAACATCAGTCAGTCTGAGGGAGAAGTGGACAGAATCCACAGAATTTGTTACGGACAGAACCCACTGAGTTTGTTGAGTATAAGGTTTTGTTATCCAGCGTTCATTGTCCGAAAGCGTTACTGTCCAATGAGTGGACAATAACAATTTAAAGCTGGAAAGAATGTTACTTCTTGACGGAAAAAATTACAATTATCTTGACTGAGTCCAACAATGTTGACAGTTCACTTTCCTTGGAGTAGAACTGTGGACAGACATCATAAATGTCTTGGGTGAAGGATCCATAGTTATTTTCGTGTTCTTGTATTCCTTGGGACGAACTTTGGAAAGAATTAATTTCCCACGACGATCTAAATTGAACTATACAGCCATACATAGAGGTCTGGTCTGGGACCTGGCAGCGGGGGAAGGGAGGCCTGGTCTAGGACTGGGCTGATGAAGCAGTTACCTCAGGAAGCTTTAAATTCTAGTTTTGATGATGATGATGATGATGATGATGATGATGATGATGATGATGATGATGATGATGATGATGATGATGATGATGATGATGATGATGATGATGATAATAATAATAATAATGATGATGGTGATGATGATAATGGTGATGATGATAATAATAATAATAATAATAATAATAATAATAATAATAATAATAATAATAACAACAACAACAACAACAACAACAACAATAATAATAATAATAATAATAATAATAATAATAATAATAATAATAATAATAATAATCTTTTTTTCTACAAGTATATAATACAAGGTATTCAGATCATAGTTGACATCAGTGACATACTATGTAGAAAGTTCCTAATTATGCAGAGCATTTCATGCAAATTAAGTCAGTTTTGTCCCAGGATGCGACACACATCAGTCGACTAGCACCCAGGTGTTAGTCGACTGGTGAACAGAAACAGGTGTCTCATGGAAACACGTCTTAATGTTTCCAGCCGTAGCAGGGATCGAACCACTGACCTCAGCGTGTGAGATGAGTGCTCTAGCATACCCAGAATTTTTCCTCAATATATAAAATAAATGTCGCTTCATTGTAACATTTACGTATTTTTTTTTAAATAACATTTATTTCTAAAACTAGGGCATGTTTCCTTACACCTGCCAACTCTCTGCACCTAACATAGAGCAGGTGCTTGGGTGTTAGGTGACTGTTGTGGGTCGCATCCCGGACGGGAAGATTAAAGCACTACAATGGAAATCTGCTGCTGTTCCTCCTCCATTTTCAGAGTATCTTATATTAGTTGGGGACACTTACTCCGTTCTCTGTGAAAAAAAATGAACTTCATAGAAAACAATCTTACTTTTGGAGTAACTTTAGCAGATTATGCCAAGATTCATAATAATAATAATAATAATAATAATAATAATAATAATAATAATAATAATAATAATAATAATAATAATAATAATAATACAGATCACAGCTGCCATCAGTGATATGCTACTGTATAGAAAGCCGCTTGTTGATCGACACAATGCCCAGCCCTTCTAGGGTAGGGTAGGTGCCTGAGCCAGAGCTTGTAGCTCACAAGACTGTCATTCCCATTAGCCCCCTTGTGGCGGGGATGACAGATCAGAGAGGTCTAGCTTGTGGCTAGGCCTGGGGACAGTTGGTCCCAAAGATGAGGGGGTACTTGTGCCTCCTCCCATGGGAGACTTAGGTCTCAGACACTCCCTAGAGAGGGAGCCATGGCCGGGCCACCACTTGGAAAAGGCCCGGGCAGGGAGAAATACCAGCTAATCTTTAGTAATAATAATAAGTTTTGCAGAGCATTTCGGAAAAATTAGGTTAATTTTGTCCCCAGGATGCGACCCACACCAGTAAACTAACACCCAGGTACCTATTTTACCGATGGGTGAACAGGGACACAACAGGTTTAAGGAAACATGCCCAATGCTTCCAACTTTGCCGGGAATCGAACTACTGACCCTCAGATTTGCCTACCAGACCACAGGCCAAATTAAAATTCAAAAAATTATTTCTTTGCAAAGTATTCTTATGTAATTTGCATGAAGTATTGTTAAGTACAAAGAGTCGCTAGCATGCATAAGTATTTCTGGCAGTACGAAGTTCAATATCTCTTGTCTACAAAGGTGTGACGGCCTCTGCAGGAATCTAAGTTGTAAAACAAGCTTTTATTGTTACAGTGACTCACTCTGTGTAGAACTTGGTAAAGTTTCCCGTATCTCTATTGCTAACTCAATTAGTTCACACGTTTTGGTCCATGGCTCGATCCCCGGTACCGATGGAAATATTAGGACGTGTTTCATTAAGGCACCAGCTGTCCCTGTTCACCTAGCAGTAAAATAGGTACCTGGGTGTTAGTCGACTGGTGTGGGTCGCATCCTGGGGATATGATTTATTTTGGCCGAAATGCTCTGCATAACAGGGAGCTTTCTATATAGTATGTCACTGATGTCAGCTAGATTTGTATACATTGTATCATGTACTTGTAGAAAAAAAAGATTATTATTATTATTATTATTATTATTATTATTATTATTATTATTATTATTATTATTATTATTATTAAGAAGACGAAGACGCTTTTGTTGGGATTATTAACCTGTAGGGTTAATAATTCAGGGTAACCCTGAAAAGTTAGTGTGTCGTCGGGCACTTATTTCCATTGTGGTCTTTTTAATTAATTCTCTCCCCCAGGATGCCATCCACAACAGTGGATGGCATCCTGTGTGTGAGTGAGAAAGCTACCGACTGAGCCACGGACATACAATGTGACTTACTTTCATTGGGGTCTACAAGAAAGGTTACACTCACCTCGCCTATTTATGACTGAAGGAGTCGAGGCTTGTCTTAATTTGCCGCTTGCCAGAATTACTCCTACCCTCATAGATGCTGTCATAACTAGTCTTAAAACTATGTATGAAAATTTTCTCCATTAGTCTTCAAGGTCATTCCACTTCCTGACCACCCCGAATCTGGAGAAATACTTTCTGACATTCTCTTGTTTCTTCCGTGTGTTTACCTTCAAATTATGCCCTAGTATATCTGTTTCCCGCCTCTCATAAACTCTATCTCTCTCTACCATATCATGTCGTTTTTTCTATGTCGTTATCATGGCTTCCCAGGTTCTTCTATCCTCTCATATCTTCAGATAAATTTCCTTTAGCCTCTCTTAATAAATCATTTCCTTTTTGCTGGGACTAGTCTCACTGTCAACCTCTATACTTTTTTCCAATTCCCTGTCATGTTCATTTAAGTTTGGGCTTCATACAGGTTCTGCACACTCTAAGATGGGACTGACGTGTGTCATATATATTGTACTGAAAGCTAATCTTATATATGCCAAGCGAGTATTCGCTGCAAAGGTTGTTTTTGTGATGTTTGGCTCTGGTGATATGCTCGGCACTATGCTCACCCCTTGGTCCTCCTTCAGTGAGAATTTCTAGCCTCTTCCTGATGAGTCGTGCAGTTGTTCCAAGTGCATTTGTAGCCATTTCTCATTGAGCCTGTCGATGAGAAATAACACATAATAACACAGTGAAGAACATGTTATTATGGATAAAGCATATTTTAAAAAATGGAACAACATCAACATGTTTACAAACAGAGAACAACATCAACATGTTTACAAACAGAGAACAACATCAACATGTTTACAAACAGAGAACAACATCAACATGTTTACAAACAGAGAACAACATCAACATGTTTACAAACAGAGAACAACATCAACATGTTTACAAACAGAGAACAACATCAACATGTTTACAAACAGAGAACAGCATCAACATATTTACAAACAGAGAACAACATCAACATGTTTACAAACAGAGAACAACATCAACATGTTTACAAACAGAGGACAACATCAACATGTTTACAAACAGAGGACAACATCAACATGTTTACAAACAGAGAACAACATCAACATGTTTACAAACAGAGAACAACATCAACATGTTTACAAACAGAGAACAACATCAACATGTTTACAAACAGAGAACAACATCAACATGTTTACAAACAGAGAACAACATCAACATGTTTACAAACAGAGAACAACATCAACATGTTTACAAACAGAGAACAACATCAACATATTTACAAACAGAGAACAACATCAACATGTTTACAAACAGAGAACAACATCAACATGTTTACAAACAGAGAACAACATCAACATGTTTACAAACAGAGAACAACATCAACATGTTTACAAACAGAGAACAACATGAACATGTTTACAAACAGAGAACAACATCAACATGTTTACAAACAGAGAACAACATGAACATGTTTACAAACAGAGGACAACATCAACATGTTTACAAACAGAGAACAACATCAACATATTTACAAACAGAGAACAACATGAACATGTTTACAAACAGAGAACAACATCAACATGTTTACAAACAGAGAACAACATGAACATGTTTAGAAACAGAGGACAA
>NC_069414.1:28926175-28928675 GCF_026875155.1 Cherax quadricarinatus
AGTGTTCCTGCTGACTTGTCAGAGTGTTCCTGCTGACTTGTCAGAGTGTTCCTGCTGACTTGTCAGAGTGTTTCTGCTGACTTGTCAGAGTGTTCCTGCTGACTTGTCAGAGTGTTCCTGCTGACTTGTCAGAGTGTTCCTGCTGACTTGTGAGAGTGTTCCTGCTGACTTGTCAGAGTGTTCCTGCTGACTTGTCAGAGTGTTCCTGCTGACTTGTCAGAGTGTTCCTGCTGACTTGTGAGAGTGTTCCTGCTGACTTGTCAGAGTGTTCCTGCTGACTTGTGAGAGTGTTCCTGCTGACTTGTCAGAGTGTTCCCGCTGACTTGTCAGAGTGTTCCTGCTGACTTGTCAGAGTGTTCCTGCTGACTTGTCAGAGTGTTCCTGCTGACTTGTCAGAGTGTTTCTGCTGACTTGTCAGAGTGTTCCTGCTGACTTGTCAGAGTGTTCCTGCTGACTTGTCAGAGTGTTCCTGCTGACTTGTCAGAGGGGTTCCCGTGACTTGTCAGAGTGTTCCTGCTGACTTGTCAGAGTGTTTCCTGCTGACTTGTCAGAGTGTTCCTGCTGACTTGTGAGAGTGTTCCTGCTGACTTGTCAGAGTGTTCCTGCTGACTTGTCAGAGTGTTCCTGCTGACTTGTCAGAGTGTTCCTGCTGACTTGTCAGAGTGTTCCTGCTGACTTGTCAGAGTGTTCCTGCTGACTTGTGAGAGTGTTCCTGCTGACTTGTCAGAGTGTTCCTGCTGACTTGTGAGAGTGTTCCTGCTGACTTGTCAGAGTGTTCCGCTGACTTGTCAGAGTGTTCCTGCTGACTTGTCAGAGTGTTCCTGCTGACTTGTCAGAGTGTTCCTGCTGACTTGTCAGAGTGTTTCTGCTGACTTGTCAGAGTGTTCCTGCTGACTTGTCAGAGTGTTCCTGCTGACTTGTCAGAGTGTTCCTGCTGACTTGTCAGAGTGTTCCCGCTGACTTGTCAGAGTGTTCCTGCTGACTTGTCAGAGTGTTCCTGCTGACTTGTCAGAGTGTTCCTGCTGACTTGTGAGAGTGTTCCTGCTGACTTGTCAGAGTGTTCCTGCTGACTTGTCAGAGTGTTCCTGCTGACTTGTAGAGTGTTCCTGCTGACTTGTCAGAGTGTTCCTGCTGACTTGTCAGAGTGTTCCTGCTGACTTGTGAGAGTGTTCCTGCTGACTTGTAGAGTGTTCCTGCTGACCTGTGAGAGTGTTCCTGCTGACTTGTGAGAGTGTTCCTGCTGACTTGTGAGAGTGTTCCTGCTGACTTGTGAGAGTGTTCCTGCTGACTTGTCAGAGTGTTCCTGCTGACTTGTGAGAGTGTTCCTGCTGACTTGTGAGAGTGTTCCTACTGACTTGTGAGAGTGTTCCTGCTGACCTGTGAGAGTGCTCCTGCTGACTTGTCAGAGCGTTCCTGCTGACCTGTGAGAGTGTTCCTGCTGACTTGTCAGAGTGTTCCTGCTGACTTGCCAGTGTTCCTGCTGACCTGTGAGAGTGTTCCTGCTGACTTCTGAGAGTGTTCCTGCTGACTTGCCAGAGTGTTCCTGCTGACCTGTGAGAGTGTTCCTGCTGACTTGTGAGAGTGTTCCTGCTGACTTGCCAGAGTGTTCCTGCTGACATGCCATAGTGTTCCTGCTGACCTGTGAGAGTGTTCCTGCTGACCTGTGAGAGTATTCCTGCTGACTTGTGAGAGTGTTCCTGCTGACCTGTGAGAGTGTTCCTGTTGACTTGCCAGAGTGTTCCTGCTAACTTGTGAGAGTGTTCCTGCTGACTTGTGAGAGTGTTCCTACTGACTTGTGAGAGTGTTCCTGCTGACCTGTGAGAGTGCTCCTGCTGACTTGTCAGAGCGTTCCTGCTGACCTGTGAGAGTGTTCCTGCTGACTTGTCAGAGTGTTCCTGCTGACTTGCCAGTGTTCCTGCTGACCTGTGAGAGTGTTCCTGCTGACTTCTGAGAGTGTTCCTGCTGACTTGCCAGAGTGTTCCTGCTGACCTGTGAGAGTGTTCCTGCTGACTTGTGAGAGTGTTCCTGCTGACTTGCCAGAGTGTTCCTGCTGACATGCCATAGTGTTCCTGCTGACCTGTGAGAGTGTTCCTGCTGACCTGTGAGAGTATTCCTGCTGACTTGTGAGAGTGTTCCTGCTGACCTGTGAGAGTGTTCCTGTTGACTTGCCAGAGTGTTCCTGCTGACTTGTCAGAGTGTTCCTGCTGACCTTTCAGAGTGTACCTGCTGACTTATTAGCATGCTCCTGCTTTCTTCTCAGTGTTCCTACTCCCACCTACTTACTTCTCGGACTGATGGAAGGAATTGGAAAATAAAGGAACGAATTTGAGATGGAAGAAGTGGAAAGGAGTGTCTGACGGAGTGATGGAGTGGAGAGGGGTGTCTGACGTAGTGATGGAGTGGAAAGGGATGTCTGATGGAGTGATAGAGTGGAGAGGAGTGTCTGACGGAGTGATGGAGTGGAGAGGAGTAGAACGGGAGAAGAGAGAGAGTAGAGAGG
>NC_069414.1:28933675-28936175 GCF_026875155.1 Cherax quadricarinatus
CCAAGCTGGTACCATCACTGGTGAGGGTACAGTGGCGAGCTACCAAGCTGGTACCATCACTGGTGAAGGTACAGTGAAGGGCTACCAAGCTGGTACCATCACTGGTGAATGTACAGTGAAGGGCTACCAAGCTGGTACCATCATTTAGTACCAAGAGACATGAAGAAAGCCTCCAAACACTTACTGTTTCTTCTCTTGGAAAACAGAAACCACGAGAATTCATTCAGTCCTCTAAGATAGTAAATGTCTTAGAGGAGAAGTAGTTGAGATGGTGATGATTCCAGTTTTCCAAACAATGAAACTCCGAGGCGGAAGATGCGACACAGATGTATTTAATTTTTTTTTCAGTCAATTTTTTCAGGATGGAATAAACTACTAGCTTTTGTTGTAACCCCAAAAATTAGAGCCATACAAGAACCAGTCGGATATGTCATACTTTATGGGGAGGAGATGCTAGAGCCTTCAGGACCTCCATGCGAGTGGGATGTTGCCTGGTACACTCGCTACCTCACTAACCCATTCACTAAATCTACTCTAAACCACACTGAACATAATATACATTAAATAAACGGGCAGTATAATGCCATAAGATTCCTGATATTTGATCAGTAACTGTGTCAAGATGATCAGTTGACAATGAGCCGATAATAGTAGTAGTAGGAGAAGTAGATAGTTGTGATAGTTGTAGATGAATTGGTGGTTACCAGAAGTAGAATGACTGGTAGAAACAGTTTTGTGAGGGGTAGTCGAGTAACACCCGTAAAGATAGTAACAGTACTATTTTAGTAGAGGAGTTTTAGTCCTCGTCTACCATCCACTTCCATCTCTACTGTAAATTCCATAACATTTATCCAATATGGTATGGTATATTCCCTTCATGGCAGTAGTGACCGGAGGGAGGGGAGGGTGGGGACAGAGCCTTCTGCTTTACAATCCTTGACTCTCACACCTAGATAACACACGTTAGCTCTTAATCTAGATAGCAGACAGCGTCGGCGAGGACTTTCAAGTCATCTGCTCTCTCTCTCTCTCTCTCTCTCTCTCTCTCTCTCTCTCTCTCTCTCTCTCTCTCTCTCTCTCTCTCTCTCTCTCTCTCTCACTCTCTGTCTCCTGGCCCACTGCCCATCCCCATCTTCCTTTAACACTTCCCTGACACATCTGCTGCCGTCTTCAAGAAAATAATTGCCCAGTGAAACATTGGTAGTGGTGATGGTGGTATTAGTGGTGGTAGTGGTATTGGTGGTGGTTCTCAAGGGGCTGGTTGTGGTGGTCATAATTATTATTATTATTATTACTTTTGTTATTATTATTATAATTATTATTATCATAATAATAATAATAATAATAATAATAATAATAATAATAATAATAATAATAATAATAATAATAATAATAATAATAATAATATTTATTATTATTATTATTTACTTCTGTTATTATTATTATTATTATTATTATTATTATTATTATTATTATTATTATTATTATTATTATTATTATTATTATTATTATTATTATTATTATCGAATTTCTACTCACAAGAAAGCGTTAAACCCAAAAGATTCACACCACTAAACGGGAAGATAAAGACGAGTGCCAAGGAGCAGACAAGTGCCCAATACAGGCAAGTGCCAAGGTTTGAAACCTGTATACTACACGAAGGTCACTTTATTACCCAGAATAGGGCATTAACTTAATCTCTCAGCGCATATACACTGAGAAATACACTCGTCTCGGTGTGTATACACTGAGAGACATACACCCAGCGGTGTATATAATGGTGTAGGACAAATGTCGCTGCGAGAAAATCAATTATACTATTTTATGTTCTCTGCCAAGTTTTATCAGAGGGATATGGTAGGTTAATGGTAGTGAGAGACATGGAAGGTTGATGGTAGTGAGAGATATGGAAGGTTGATGGTAGTGAGAGACATGGAAGGTTGATGGTAGTGAGAGATATGGAAGGTTGATGGTAGTGAGAGATATGGAAGGTTGATGGTAGTGAGAGATATGGAAGGTTGATGGTAGTGAGAGATATGGAAGGTTGATGGTAGTGAGAGATATGGAAGGTTGATGGTAACGAGAGATATGGAAGGTTGATGGTAGTGAGAGATATGGAAGGTTGATGGTAGTGAGAGATATGGAAGGTTGATGGTTAGTGAGAGATATGGAAGGTTGATGGTAGTGAGAGATATGGAAGGTTGATGGTAGTGAGAGATATGGAAGGTTGATGGTAGTGACAGATATCGAAGGTTGATGGTAGTGAGAGATATGGAAGGTTGATGGTAGTGAGAGATATGGAAGGTTGATGGTAGTGAGAGATATGGGAGGTTGATGGTAGTGAGAGATATGGAAGGTTGATGGTAGTGAGAGATATGGAAGGTTGATGGTAGTGAGAGATATGGAAGGTTGATGGTAGTGAGAGATATGGTAGGTTAATGGTAGTGAGAGATATGGAAGGTTGATGGTAGTGAGAGATATGGAAGGTTGATGGTAGTGA
>NC_069414.1:28938675-28941175 GCF_026875155.1 Cherax quadricarinatus
ATTAATAAGGAGGAGGGGAGTAGGAGAGGGCACAGATGATGAATTACTTCTGTAGTGAGATTTATAATGTTTTATCTTCGCTTTGTGCTGCTTAACGAATGGAAAGTAAGAGAGAGAAAGAGAGAGAAAGATAGAGGGAGAGAGAGAGAGAGAGAGAGAGAGAGAGAGAGAGAGAGGAGAGAGAGAGAGAGAGAGAGAGAGAGAGAGAGAGAGAGAGAGAGAGAGAGAGAGAGAGAGAGAGAGAGAGAGAATTGCAGGCTCTACGCTATGTCTCCTCAGTGATTACCTTCATGGTAGATCTCTAAGTATAGTTCTCAATGGAACGGAATCAGCAAGACATCCTATTGGGGCAAGTGTTCCACAAGGAAGCGTGCTGGGGCCATTGTTATGGAATGTCTACTTCAATGACTTTCTTCATCTCATCCCAGAATCCCATGCATATGCAGACGACTGTACACTGACATTCACTTACCCAAGAGAAGAAATGCCAGCTGCTCTAAGCTACATCAATCACCAGCTAAGAGCTATATCAGCTTGGGGAAATAGATGGCAAGTAACATTTACACCTGAGAAAACACAAATGATGATGATCTCTAGGCACCATGATGGTAATGCTGGTGCAGTAATAAGGATGAATGGGAGGGTGTTGGTACATGGGGAAGAAGTTGATATCCTATACATGGAATTTTTTGAAACAAGGTTGCTTAACACAATCCTCCCTAATAGAGCTAAATGGTTCAGATATGTTGATGATATTTTGTGTCTTATGCCCAAGAATGTAGATATACACCATTTCTTTGTAAAATTAAATAGCTTAGCCCATTCTATAAACTTTACTGTTGAGTTTGAGGAAAATAACTCATTGCCTTTTCTAGATGTTTTAATTATTAAGGGTAATAATGAATTCAAATTTAAAATTTACGGAAAACCTACAAATAACTGTTCCTATGTCCACTATTATTCTTCGCATCAAGATAGAGTCAAACTGTCTGTTTTCTCATCAATGTTTTTGAGAGCTTTACGAATTTGTAGTCCTGAGTTCATAGATGAGGAAATATCCAAAATTGATGAAATAGGTAATAATTTAAAATACCCAAGAAATGTATTTGATAAATCTTTTAAAGTTGCTAGAAATACTTTTTACAATCCAAAAATGGACAACCAACCTTATTCAACTAAAAATATGTTGGTTCTCCCTTACCATGAAAACTTGGTTGATATGCCTTCTCTTCTTAAGACTTTTAATATTAAAGTTGTATTCAAAAATCTTGATACAGTAAAAAAAAATTTTGGTAAAGAATTCCCCCCAAAATGCTGATGGATGTGTCTATAAGATTCCTTGTAAAATTTGCGATAAAGTTTATTACGGTCAAACTGGTAAAAATCTCGAACTAAGACTAAAACAACATAAATATAGCATTAGAACTGGACAAGATTCCAGTGCTCTATTTATTCATGTAAGAGATTTTAACCATCCAATTGATTTTCAAAAAATTGAGAAAGTAGTATCAAGCAAGTCCATGGTCGACAGGAATATAATTGATTCTTATTTCATAAAAAGCAGTTTTGACAATAATATGAATATTTCCTTTGGTTTATATAAATTAGATCCATTTATAATTAATAGAATTTGGGAGGAATTTAATAATACACTGGACAAATAATAATTTTTAAATTTTTCTTGGGTAGAATAGTTTGTTGGTGGGTTGTGCGAAGGACCTGACCAGTTGGGCCGGCGCGCGTCAGGCGTTTAACTGTTGTGGGATCTGATAGTAAGGTGTTGGCCAGACCCCTTATATACCTTCCTTGGATGCTTTACTTTCATAGTTCCTTGATAATGCGAGTAGTCACGAAAGTGCTTGGAATTTCTCTTTTCTTTCACAGTGGTTGTTTTACATATTCTGAAATCACCTGTTTACTGTGATCTTATTGCATATATTTTATATATATATATATATATATATATATATATATATATATTTTATATATATATATTTATATATATTATATATATATTATATACATATGTATATAATATAAAATATATATATATTATATATATATATATATATATATATATATATATATAATATATATTATATATATATTATATATATATATATATATATATTATTTTTTTTTTATTATCAAACTGGCCGATTCCCCACAAGGCAGGGTGGCCCGAAAAAAGAAAAACTTTCCCCATCATTCACTCATCACTGTTTGCCAGAAGGGTGCTTTACACTACAGTTTTTAAACTGCAACATTAACACCCCTCCTTCAGAGTGCAGGCACTGTACTTCCCATCTCCAGGACTCAAGTCCGGCCTGCCGGTTTCCCTGAACCCCTTCATAAATGTTACTTTGCTCACACTCCAACAGCACGACAAGTATTAAAAACCATTTGTCTCCATTCACTCCTATGAAGCACGCTCACGCATGCCTACTGGAAGTCCAAGCCACTCGCACACAAAACCTCCTTTACCCCCTCCCTCCAACCT
>NC_069414.1:28943675-28956175 GCF_026875155.1 Cherax quadricarinatus
TTAGAAACCACGATTTTAGAAACTATTATCTTAGAAACCACGATTTTAGAACCTATTATCTTAGAAACTATGATTTTAGAAACCATGATTAAAAAACCATGATTTTAGAAACCATGATTTTTTAGAAGCCATGACTTTTAAGAAACCATAATTTAAGAAACCATATTTTTTAGAAACCATTATTTAAGAAACCATGATTTTTTAAAAACCATGATCTTCGAAATCATTATTTTAGAATAACAAAAAAAAGACACATTACCGTGACTAAGGAATACACAAACCCCCACATAGAGGAAAATTACGACGACGTTCCGGTCCAATTTTTGGGCCATTTACAAAGTGCATAAAAAGAAAAAGGGGAAGGAGGGGGTTTAAAGGCCAAAAAGACAATAAAGGGGGGGGAAAAAGGGGGTAATGGTTTGGTGTAGGGAAAAATTTTTTTGTAGTAGAAGAATGCAGTAGTAGTTGGGGTAGTAGTAGTAGCAGTAGTTGTGTAGCAAATAGTAAAAAGTAGCGTAGTGCAGTTGAGTAGGTTGTAGTAATAGTCGTAGTAGTAGTTTGTAGTAGGGGTAGTAAGGGAGTAGCAGTAGTTGGTAGTAGAGTGGTAGTAGCGCAGTAGTTTGTAGTAGTTGTAGTAGTAGTAGGGAGTAGTTGTAGTAGCAGTAGTAGTAGTAGCAGTTGTAGTAAATAGCGTAGTGTAAATAGTAGTAGAGTAGTAATGTAGTGCAGAAATAGTAGTGCGGGATAGTAGTGTAGTATAGTAGCAGTTGTGTGTTGTTGTAATAAATAGTAGTAGTACAGTAGTTAGTAGTAGTAGTAGTAGTAGTAGAGTTGTAGCAGTTGTTTGTAGTTGCAGTAAGTTGTAGTAGTTGTAGAATAGAGAGTAGTAGGCCCGTAAATTGTAGTAGGGGTAGCCTGTAGTGAAGTAGTAGTAGTAGTAGTTTTAAATTTTAAACATTTGTAGTAGTAGTAGCTGTAGTAGTAGTAGTAGTAGTAAATAGTAGTAGTATAGTAGTTTGTTTTTTTGTAAGTAGAGTAGTAGTAGTGTAGGGAGAGTGTAGCAGAGGGCCGGGAGCCCGCGCAGTGTAGTAGTTGTAGTAGTAAATAGTTGTAGTAGTAGGCCCGCGTAGTAGTAGTTGTAGGTAAACAGCCGAGAAATTGTAGTAGTAGTAGTTGTAGTAGTTGCAGCCGTAGTTGTTGCCCGTAATAGTAGTAGTAGTAGTAGTTTGTTTTAGTAGCAGTAGTAGTAGTAGTAGTAGCTTTTGTTGTAGTAGCAGGTTTTAGTTGTTAAACAGTAGTAGTAGTAGCAGTAGTAGTAGTAGTTGTTGTTGTATTTTTGTAGTGCAGTAGGTTAAATGCAGTAGTAGTAGTAGTAGTAGTAGTTGTAGTGTAGTAGTTGTAGTAGTAGAGTTTGCAGGGAGAGTAGTAGTTAGAGTAGTGGGTAGTAGTAGTAGTAGTAGTAGCAGCAGCAGTTTGCAGCCCGCAGCAGCAGCAGCAGCAGCAGCCGCAAAAGTAAATATGTTTGTAGTTTTTGTCAGTAGCAGTAGTAGTAGTGTTGTTTTGTAGTAGTAGTAGCCGCAGCAGTAGTAGCAGCAGCAAGCAAAACCCGTAGTTTTGGGTTAGTAGTTTGTAGTAGTAGTTGTAGGCAGCAAACCCGCAGCAGCAGTAGTAGTAGTTTTTTCAGCAGCAGCAGCAGCAGCCCGTAGTAGTAGTAGAAATAGCAGAGCAGCAGCAGCAGCCGTAGTAGTAGTGTAGTTTGTTTGTAAATAGCAGCAGCAGAGTAGTAGTTTGTTGTAGTAGTAGTAGTAGCAGCAGTTGTAGTAGTTGTAGTAGCCCGCAGTAGTAGTGTAGTAGTAGTAGAGGCAGTTTTAGTAGTAGTAGTGCAGGAAACGTAGTAGTTTGTAGCAGTAGTAGTAGTAGTTTGTAGTAAACGAGCAGCAGTGTTGTAGGAGTAGTAGTAATAGTGCAGTAGTAGTAGTAGTTTGTAGTAGTAGCAGTAGTAGTATTGTAGCAGCAGCAGCAGTAGTAGTTAGTAAATAGTAGTAGTAGTTAGTTGTGTATAGTAGTAGTAGTGTAGTACGAGTGTAAAGGGAAATAGTTGTAGTAGTAGAGTAGTAGTAGAATAGGTAGTAGTGTTTTGTAGTAGCTTAGTAGTAGTAGATTTTAGTAGTTGTGTAGTAGTAGTAGTAGTAGTTTGTAGCAAATAGTAGTAGTAGGGAGTCAGTTAGTAGTAGTAGTTGGGAGTAGTAGTAGTAGTTAGCCCGTAGAGTAAATTTGTAGTAGTGTAGCAGTAGTAGTAGTAGTATAGTAGTAGTAGTAGGAGTAGCAAAAAACAGTAGTTTAGGGGAGGAGTTTTGTAGTAAAAAGTAGTAGTAGTTCGTAGTAGTAGTTGTTGTAGTAGTAGAGAAACAGGCCGCAGTAGTTGTTTAGTGAGGTTTGTAGCAAGTAGCAGGAAAAAAATAGTAGTAGTAGTAGGAAATTGAGAGGAAGTTGTAGAGTTTGGGGGAGCAGCAAGGGAGTTTGTTAGTGTAGAAATAGTAGTAGATAGTTCAGCAAAGGGGGAGAAACAGTAGTAGTAGTGAGTGCGCAGCAGGAGGAGCAGTAGTAGGGAGTATTTGTTTGTTTGTAGCAGCAGAGAGTTGTAAATATAGTAGTTTTTAGTAGCAATTTAGTAGTAGTAGTAGGAGGCCCCGTTTTAGTAGTAGGGAGAGGGAGCAGCAGTTTGGGGGGGGTAAGGAGTTGGGATTAGTTGTAGTCGTGTTAGTGAAAAGGAGGAGTAGTGTAGTAGTAGTTAAAGTAGCGTAGTAGTAGTGTAGTGTAGTTTTGCAGTTGTAGTAGTAGCGGGGGAGAGAGTAGTTGTAGTAGTTGGGAGTAGTAGTTTCAGTTTGTTTGTAGTAGTAGTAGTAGTAAATAGTGTAGTAGTGTAGTAGTAGTAGTAGTAGCAGTTTGTAGTAGTAGTGTAGTAAATAGTAGTTTGTAGTAGAAATAGAGTTTGTGTAGTAGTTGTAGAGTAGTAGTGTTGAGGGAGAGTAGTAGTAGTAGTAGGTAGCAGAGTTTTGTAGTAATAATAGAAACGTAGAAAAGTAGTAGTAGTAGTAAAATAGTTTGTAGTTAGTAGTAAATAGGTTGGGGGTAGTAGTAGTATAGTGTAGTAGATAGTAGAGTAAAAGTAGTTTGTAGGAGTGGGAGCAGTAGTAAGTAGAGTAGTAGTAGTATTTGTAGGGGAAGGGAGCAAATAGCGTAGTTGTTTGTAGTAGTAGCAGAGTAGTAATAGTAGTAGTAGTAGGGAGTAGTAGTAGGGGAAATTTGGGATAGTTTTGGAGTTTGTTTGTAGTAGTAGTAATTTTTGGGAGTTGTAGCAGTAAATAGTAGTAGTAGTAGTAGAGTAGTAGTAGTAGTAGTAGTAGTAGCAAATGTGTAGTAGTAGTAGTAGTTTAAATAGAGTAGTAGGGAGTAGAAATAGGGAGTAGTAAATAAAATAGCAGTTTGTAGTAGTAGTTGTTAGAGAGAGTAGTACGTAGGGGTAGGGAGTGTAGTAGTAGTAAACAAATAAAATTTAGTAGTAGTAGTTTGTAGTAGTAGTAAATAGCAGTAGCAGTAGTAGTAGTTGTAGAGCAAAAATTTGTAGTAGTAGTTGTAGTAGTAGAGGTTTGTAGTAGTGAGTAGGAGTTTGTAGTAGTAGTGTAGCGTTTGTTTGTAGGTAGTAGTGTTTGTAAATAGTAGTAGAAATAGCGTAGTAGTAGTAGTAGTAGCAGTTGTAAAAGCAGTAGTAAAAGTAGTGTTGTTTGTAGTAGTTTGAGTGTGTAGGGAGTAGGAGTAGTAGTGTTGTAGCGTTAAAATAGGTAGTGGGAGTAGCAGCAGGTTAAAGGGAATAGTAGTTTGTTGTGTAGTGAGTTTTAGGGAGAGTTGGTAGTAGCGGGAGCATAGTAGTAAATAGTTGTAGGCAAATAGTAATAGTTGTTTAGTTAGTAGTAGTTGTAGTAGTAGTAGTAGTAAATAGACAGTTTGTAAAATTTGTAGTAGTGCAGGAGAGTTGTAGAGCGTTATTTAAAGTAGTTTAGTAGAGTAGTAGTAGTGTAGTTTTAGAGTAGTGGGGTAGGGAGAGTAGTTGTGTTTGTAGGTAAACGCCCGTTTTGTAAAAAGTAGTATTGTAGTTGTAGTAGTGTAAATAGTAGTAGAGAGTAGTAGTAAAAGTAGTAGGTAGTAGAAATAGTAGTAGTTAGTTTGAGAAATAGTAATGTAAATAGTAGAGAGTAGTAGTATTTGTAGTTGTAGTAGTAGTAGTAGTAGCAGAGGAGTAATAGTAGTAGTAGTTGTAAGTATTTGTAGTTGAGGGAGTAGAGTGTAGAGCAAATTAGTAATAGTCTAGTAGTAGTAGCAGCAAATAGTAGAGTAGTAGTGTTAGTAGTAGTAGTAGTAGTAGTAGCAGGTAGTAATAGAGAGTAGTAGTAGTAGTAGGAGTAGTAGTTGTTTAGAGAGTTGTAGTAGAGTAGTAGTAGTAAATAAATATAATAGTTTTAATATTATAGTTTTTGAAAAAGTTTTAAAAAAGTTAAAAAGCCAGTTTTAGAAAGTTGATTTTAGAAACCCGATTTTGAAAATATATTTGAAAAAAGTATTTGAAAATTAGGGGTTTTTGAAATATTTTGTTTAGGGGGAAAATTGCCCTGAAAAATTGATAGAAACCCTTTATTTTGGAAAATTTTAATTTTAAAAAAATGATATAAGAAACTTAGAGTTTAGAAATTGATTTTTGAAAAGATCTTTGCACCCTTATATTAGGAAAAGTTTAAAGTTTATATTAAAAAAATTTCATTGAAAAATACCTTTATAATTTGAAACCCCTTTTTAAATTTAAATTTTAAAAAAACCTAATTTTGAAACCCGTATTTTGAAACAATTATTTGAAACCAAAAAGAAACCCTTTTTTAGAAAAATCGCTTTAGAAAACCGTTTTAGAAAAAAAATTTAATTGAAAACCCTTGCATTAGAAACCATTTCATTTGAAAAAAAATTTAAAAAAAAAAACCAAAAAATAATAAAACCAGGGGGAAAGGGGGTGAAAGGGAAAGGGGTGTAAGAGGAGAGTGTGTGTGGGGAAGAGGCTGTAAGGAAAGGGGGGTGTGAGAGGGGAAAGGGGATATGAGAGGAACAGGTTGTAAGGAGAGGAAATGTGAGGGGAAGGGGAGGGGTGTGAGGGGAAGTGGTTGCAAGGGGAGGGGGTTGTGAGGAGGAAAGGGTTATAAGATGAGAGGTTGTGAGGGGGAAAGTGGGTGTAAGGGGAGAGGATGTGAAGGATAAGGGGTGTAGGAGACAGGGTTTTTGAAGGGGCAATTGGGTGTGAGGGGAGGGGGTGTGAGGGGGAAGGGTTGTAAAGGGAGGGATGTGAGGGGAAGGATTTGTTAAGGGAGAGTGTATGAGAAGAAGGTGTTGTAAGGGGAGGGGGTATGAGGGGAAGGGGTTGTAAGGGAGGGGGCACGAGGAGAAGGGATTCAAATGGGAGGGGGTATGAGGGAAGGGGTTTGTTAGGGGATGGGGTATGAGGGCAAGGGGTTGCAAGGAAGTATGAGTGGAAAGGGTTGTAAGGGGTTATAGAGGGGAAGGGTTTGTTAGAGGAAAGGGTATATGAGGGGCAGGGGTTGTAAGGGAAGGGGAGGGTATGAGGGGGAAGGGTTTGTTAGGGGAGGGGGTATGAGGGGAAAGGGTTGTAAGGGGAGGGGGTATGAGATGTAGGGTTAAAAGAGGAAGGGGTTGTAAAAAGAAGGATGTATGAGGGAAAGGGGTATGAGGTGAAGGGGTTTTAAGATGAGGGGGATGAGGGGAAGGGGTGTATGAGGGGAAGGGGGCTGTAAGGGGAAGGGGGTGTGAGGAGAAGAGGAGAAGCATAGGAAAATACATCATTCTCTGAGGGATGCTGTTAACATCTCTCTCGTCCGACAATTTTCTCCTGACATATTTTCAAGTATTAAAATGTTCCGCAAACACTGGATAACACGTAGGGGTTTAGAGCTTCCCAGTCGTGGTGATAATGCTAATGACAACAACACCAATAGTAAAAAAAAAACAATAAGAGTATTAATAATAATAATAATAATAATAATAATAATAATAATAATAATAATATAATATAATAAAACACTATTTTTAATAAAAATAATTTAATAAAAATTTAATAATAATAATAATAATAATAATAATAATATAATATAATAAAACACTAATAATAATAATAATAATAATAATAATAAAAATTTAATAATAATAATAATAAAAAAATAATAATATAAGAAGAAGAAGAAGAAAGAAGAAGAAGAAGAAGAAGAGGGATCAGAATAATAAAAATAAAAAATAATAACAATTATAAATAATATTAATACTAATACTAAAAATAATTATATTATTATTATACTACACCAAATCTTGCAATTTCCCCACCTGAGGCTCTTTAAATATTATATTTTAATTTCTATATATATATATATATATTTTATATATTTTATATAAAATATATTATTATATATATTATAAAATATTTATATCTTTTTCTTTCAACACACCGGCCGTACCCCACCGAGGCGGGGTGGCCCAAAAAGGAAAAACGAAAGTTTCTCCTTTTGCATTTAGTAATATATACAGGAGAAGAGGTAACTAGCCCCCTTTCTCCCGGCATTTTTGTTGCCTCTTACAACACGCATGGCTTACGGAGGAGAATTCTGGGTTTCCACTTCCCATGGAGGTTTAAGAGGAAATAAACAAGAAACAAGAACTAGTAAGAAAAGTAGAAAAAAAACCCCGAGGGGTTTTGCATATACGTATTGCTTGTACATGTATGTGTAGTGTGACCCAAGTGTAAGTAGAAGTAGCAAAGATGTACCTGAAACCTTGCATGTTTATGAGACAGAAAAATGGACACCAGCAATCCTACCATCATGTTTAAAAAAATTACAGGCTTCCGTTTTACACTCCCAAATTTGCAGGACGGGAGTACCTCCTGGGCGGGGTTGCTGTTACCAACCTATACCTAGAATATATATATATATAATATATTAATATATATTTTATATATATATATATATATATTTTATATATATATATATATATATTTTTATGTATATTAGTGTCGATATTATCACATGGTCAGCACAGCCTCTCTTGCCCTCTCCAATCAGCTCCCTTCTCTATTCCCCTTCAATCCCTTGTTTTATTACATTTTCTGCTCTCCCTTCGGCTTCACTCTCCTCATTTCTCTCTTCCCCTTCTATTTTATTTCAGGTAATTCCAGCTGGTGGTTAGAAATAAAGTATTTAACTTCATAATTTGCTTCGAGGATCTAAATGCAATTTTCTCTTTCGTATATTTTTTCTCTCTTCTCTTCCGTTAATTAGCCACTTGGTGTTTTGTGTGTGTTTTGTGTGTGTGTGTGTTTTGTGTGGGTGTGTGTGTGTGTGGGGGTGTGTGTGTTGTTTGTGTGTGTGTGTGTGGGGTGTATTGGGGTGTGTGTCCCCTCCCTAATTGAAATTCATTAATTTTTGGTTGCGGGGGGTCGATTCATAGCTCCGGGCCCCCCCGCCTCTTCTCTGAACGAAAATTTGGTCCCCCTCTCCCCCTGTTTCCCTGAGGATTATCATACTCGTCTTAAAGCTATGTATGGTTCTTGCTCCCACACATCAATGGGGCAGACGGTTCCCTTCCTGACCACTTTTGTCTTGAAGAAAAACTTTTCCCAAAAATTTCCCTGTGATTATTAAAGTCTTCAAGTTTCCAAAAGGGTAAAAACCTCGTATCTGTTTTTCCCGTCTCGGGAAAATTTATCTTTTGTCCACCTTTTCTTTTTTCCGCGATTATTTTGTAGGTTTTTTATCATTTTTTTCCCCCCCCCCCCCAATCCCCCCTGTACTCCAGTGTCGTCAGGACCGATTCCCTTAACCCTTTTTTTCTTTGGCTTTCCCCCTTGCTCTGAAACAAACCTTGTTGAAAACCCTTTTTGCATTTTTTTAAAATTTTCCTAAAGTGTTGACCGGTGGGGGTTTTCCAACCTGTGCGTTACCCCAGTATGCGCCCTGACGAAACACGGTGTACAGGGGCTTAAAGTTTTCTTACTTAAGTATCAAAAAGCAAATTTTTTTAATTTTTGGCCAGGCCCCCATATTTTGCGGGCAGTTATCGGGGTTGTTGTGTTTCCGGAGACGGCTGGGTTTGTTTTTACTCACCCCCAAGATTTCCTCCTTGAGCGGGGTTTTGTAGTTTTTGGCCCACCCAGCTTATTTTTCTGCGGTTTTCTTTGCCCTTCCCCGATTTTCATGTTTTTTGGCATTGGGCGGGGTTGAAATCTAAAAAGCAATTGCTGTTCTTGTCCCCCTGTGTGGCGTTTTGGGAAGTCCTCCCTGATCCTAATTTTAATTTTAATTTCTCTTTTTAAATTTTCCCACATAAATTTTCCCTCTCTGTCAGGTATTTTTGTTTCCTTTGGGCAGGCTTTTTCCCTTTTTTTCGCGTGACCTCTTTTTCCTGCATTAGTCTCTTGTGGGGGGACTGTGTCGAAGGCCTTTTTGCAGCCCAAAAAAAATGAAAAGGGCCCCCAACCCCCCTCTTTTGTGTTTTTCTGAAACTTTGTCAAAAAACTCCAGAAGGTTTTTTAAAAAAGGGTTTTTGCCTTCCAAAAATCCGTGCGGGTTTTTGGTGGGTTTAAAATTGTTTTTTGGCCCAGGAAGCTCCACCCATCCCCCTGATAATCTTCCCCATGACTTTGCAACTATAACGTCAGGGGGAACACAGGTCTGTAGTTTAGTGCCTCTTTTCTTTTTCCCTTTTTTCAAAAAAAATGGGAACAAACATTTCCCGTTTTCCATACATGGGGGTATTTGGGCCAGTTTCAAGGGGTGTTTTTTAAAAGATGGGGTTTTAATGGCCAAAGCTTTTCTGCCCCCTTTTCTAAGGACCCGGCGGGGGAGATGTTGCCCGGGGTCCCATTGCCTTTGGGTATCAAGGTCACTTTGCAGCTTCTTCCCCCTCCTCCTTAGTTTTTTGGGGGTAAACCCTCCAAACAAATTGTTGGTGTATTCCCTGTTGGTGTCTTCTTTTGTTTTTCCCCCTTTTTTTCTTCCTAGAGTCCCTTTTGTTTCCATTGTGAAAAAATTTTTTCCCTTAAAAACTCGTGCTGAGCTTTTCCCCATTACCTATTGATTGTTTCTTTGTGAGGCCCCCCTTCTTTCCTCGGCCCGGGTTCCCCCTGGTCTTTCCCCTGTTGTCTTTCCCCCTATGTGGCTTTTACGCAGTTTGGGGGCAGACTTTTACTTTAGATGCTATGGGCAATTTGTTCTGTCTTTGGGGGGACCCCCCCCTTATCTATGCATATCGTTTCTGGCCCCTTCGGGGTAATCTCTTTTTTCCTGGGCCTTTGCCTTCCCGAAAACCCCTTTCCCTTCTATAAAAGCCCCCCTTAAAGGGTTTTTCCTCCCTACACCTTGGGGTTTAAAAACCAAAGGGGTCTCTTTTTTTTCCCAGTTTTTCCTGTTGCCCTTGGGGAAAAACCTTTCCTTGCCCCCCTTTCTTTTTTTTGTTACATATTCCATCATTTCCTTTACTGTCTTTCCTGCCAGGCCTCTGTCCCACTGAACCTCCGCAGAAGTTCCTCATACCTGTATAGTCTCCCCTTTTATAGTTTGGCTTTTCCATTCGACTCCTGTTACCCTCTCTACTTGTAACTCTACTATGTAATCAAAACTCAGAACTACGTGATCGCTAGCGCCAAGGGGCCTCTCATACGTGATGTCCTCAATGTCTCAACTGCTCATGGTGAACACAAGGTCCAGCCTTGCTGGTTCATCCTCCCCTCTCTCTGTAGTAGTGTCTCTGACGTGTTGATGCATGAAGTTTTCCAGTACCACATCCATCATCTTGGCTTTTCATGTTTCGGGGCCCCCATTAGGTTCCAGGTTTTCCCAATCGATCTCCCTGTGGTTGAAATCACCCATAAACAATAACTTTGCTCTTCACGATTGAGCTCTTCGTGCTACCTCAGCCAGTGTGTCCACCATCACTCTGTTGTTCTCTTCATATTCTTCTCTTGGCCTCCTGCAGTTCTGTGGTGGGTTATACATCACTGCAATGACTACCTTATGTTCCCCAGACTGAATTGTACCTACTATGTAGTCCCTTTCTCCAATCTCGTCCATGCCTTCCATTTCCTCAAAACCCCATTGTTTTTTTATGAGCAGTGCAACCCCTCCTCCCCCTGTGCTCCTTCTATCTTTCCTCAGGATCTGATATCCCGGTGGGAAGGCTGCATCTGTTATTGTGTCAGTGAGTTTCATTTCTGTGACTGCTATGATGTCTGGGGACTTCTCATTGATTCTTTCATTCCACTCCTCATATTTATTCGTTATTCCATCTGCATTCGTGTACCAAACCTTCAGCTTCTTATCTATTATGGTGGTCCTGGGAGAATATTTGTGGTTGGGGGGAGCGGGAGCCCTAGAGGGGGGCCTATGGGGGTTTGCAGTGTGGGTGGGGGGTGAGGGCAGAGTGCCCATAGGGAGCTGCTGTAGGGGTGGGGTTTGTGATGTGGATGGTGGGGGCAGAGGGAACAGTGTGTTAGTTTTTGTTTAGATTATTCAGTTTCGTTGGGGTTGTCGCAGTGTAGCTTGGGTTTGTGATGGGGGTGGGGCAGAGTGCCCATAGAGGGCTGCTGTAGGGTGGTGTTTATGATGTGGGGGGGCAGAGAGAACAGTGTGCGGGTTTTGGTTGAGAGTGTTCAGTTGCTTTGGGGTTGTCGTGGTTGGAGTCCTTCTGCGGGTGTTTCTGTAGGGTCTGTTTGCCCATCCACCTGAGTCTGGGTCCTGCTCATCTGCATCAATGCATCCTGTTCCTCCTTTCGTCTTTGTACCCTCTCTCTCAGTATCGTCCTTTGTTCCTGTGTTATGTCACGATCGAGGTACACTCTCCAGTACTCTGGTTTGTCCCCTCAGTCGTGCTTTCTCCTGCAGGATCCTGGTTCGAGCTGATTCTCCCTTGAAAAATTACTTTGACAGGCCGTTTCCTTCCTCTCGCAAACCACCCAATTCTCCGAAAATTGACACCTGGGTCATGTCACCCTCATCTATTGCTTTCATCATACCTTCAATCGTTTTCTTCTCCCCCTGGTTTCTTTCATCGTAGGTTTTCCCTTCGACTTCTTTGGAACCCATAGACAAGCACTGATCTCTCCCCTCTCCTCCCACTGTGTCTCCCTTTGCATCCTCTGAAGTGTTTTAATTTTCCCTCCATCGGAACGTTCCTGCCTTCAACTCCCCCTTGCTGTAGCCCCTATGCTCAGCGAACTGTCTTTCTTGCTCAACTGTTCCCTGCCACTGTAGTTGTCTGTTAGAGTCTCTGCATATGTCACAGCTCCTTCATTGTCTTCAGGCTTCTCAGTGGATCTTGGTGTGCTCATCTTTTCCTGTATCCCCACATTCCCCTTGTCTGTGGGCTGGTACAGAAGTTCCTGATGTCATGTCTGTACTGTCATTTGTCTCTAATCTGTTTCAGTTTTTTTAGCTCCTCTTCTAAGCCCTGTATCTCATCTTCTGCTGCTAAGGCTCATAGTCTCCACTTCCTTCTCTCTTCAGCTATCCTCTCCTCCATTTCCTAGCCAAGCTCTGCTAGCTTCCTTCCCCACTCTTCCTCCCTTTTTTTTGAGCTCTAACTCCCAATCATCCCTCTCAGGTTCCTCCCTATTGGGCTCATCCACCAGACCCGTAGGTCTCCGCCCTCTTGGATAATTCTTTTAATTTTGTTTTCATTATTTTTACCACACAAAGGAGCTTACGTATTTTACCCCAGAACAAGCTTATGTATTTTCAGAGTGAGTGTGTGTGTGGGGGGGGGGGTGAGGGAAGAGGCTTGGGATGAGTGGGAAGAGGGGAAAGTGAGGGGAAGACTAGGGGTGAGAGGGAAGAGGGGGAAGCCAGGGGGGAGGAGTGGGAGGGGAAGGCTAAGAGTGATAGGGAGAAGGCTAGGGATGAGATGTGTGTGTGTGTGTGTGTGTGTGTGTGTGTGTGTGTGTGTGTATGTACTCACCTATTTGTACTCACCTATTTGTGGTTGCAGGGGTCGAGTCACAGCTCCTGGCCCCGCCTCTTCGCTGATTGCTACTAGGTCCTCTCTCTCCCTGCCCCATGAGCTCTATCATACCTCGCCTTAAAACTATGTATGGTTCCCGCCTCCATTACGTCATTTTCTAGGCTATTCCACGGCCTGACTACTCTATGACTGAAGAAATACTTCCTAACATCCCTTTGATTCATCTGAGTCTTCAACTTCCAATTGTGATCTCCTGTGTCTGTGTCCCTTCTCTGGAACATCCCGTCTTTGTCCACCTTGTCTATTCCGCGCAGTATTTTATATGTCGTTATCATGTCTCCCCTGACCCTCCTGTTCTCCAGTGTCGTCAGGCCGATTTCCCTCAAACCTTTCTTCGTAGGACAATCCCCGTAGCTCTGGGACTAGTCTGTTGCAAACCT
>NC_069414.1:28963675-28971175 GCF_026875155.1 Cherax quadricarinatus
TTTAACCCAGCCAGATGCAAAGTCATGAAGATCGGAGAAGGCCAAAGAAGACCGTAGACAGAGTATAGGCTAGGAGGCCGAAGACCGCAAGCCTCACTCAAGGAGAAAGATCTAGGAGTGAGTATAATACCGAGTACATCGCCAGAAGCACACATTAACCAGATAACTGCTGCGGCATATGGGCGCCTGGCAAACCTGAGAATAGCATTCCGGTACCTCAGTAAGGAATCGTTAAAGACTATAACTGTGTACGTCAGGCCAATACTGGAGTGTGCAGCACCAGTTTGGAACACACACCTGGTCAAACACGTCAAGAAATTAGAGAAAGCGCAAAGGTTTGCGACAAGGTTAGTTCCAGAGCTAAGGGGAATGTTCTACGAAGAAAGGTTAAGGGAAATCGGTCTGACGACACTGAAGGACAGGAGGGTCAGTGAAGACATGATAACGACATACAAAATATTGCGTGGAATAGACAAGGTGGACAGAGACAGGATGTTCCAGAAATGGGACACTATAACAAGGGGTCACAATTACAAGCTGAAGACTCAGATGAGTCAAAAAGATGTTAGGAAGTATTTCTTCAGCCACAGAGTTGGTAGGAAGTGGAGCAGTCTGGCAAGCTATGTAGTGGAGGCAGGGACCATACATAGTTTTAAGACGAGGTATGATAAAGCTCATGGAGCAGGGAGAGGGAGGACCCAGTAGCGGTCAGTGAAGAGGAGAGGCCAGGAGCTATGAATCGATCCCTGCAACCATAACTAGGTGAGTACACACACTTCTCTCTGACACACACATACCTCTCTCTCTCTCTCTCTCACACACACACACACCTCTCACACACGCATACCTCTAGTGGTCTAGTGGCTAACGCGACGGGCTGGAGTTTTGAGACTCTATGACCGCGGGTTCAATCCCGGCCGGGGGTATGGTTTGGCATACCTCTCTTTCTCACTCACACAAACACGCACACACACTCCTTCCGAAGCACTCACTCTCCCTGCACGCTTTCAAACACACTCACGCACCATCTTACACTTAAATAATATAAACACACGGCTGACGTGTCGTCTGATTCACTACCTGAGTCATGAATTTCATCGACATTAACAAAAATCCTGGTTGTTCTTTCCCCAACCCGAGTTGTTGAGCGTAAAATATTAATGAATTGGTATAACGGATATATTAAATTGCTGACTGGGATAGTAATTGACTGCTTGAATGATTGATGACTGCCTCAATCCTCCGCTTCATTGATGACTGCCTCAATTCTCTGAATCATTGATTTACTGACTCTTTGATTCTCGCTGTTTGAATTAACTAATGGAATATTTCGCCAGTACACGAATATGATTATTGTTGATTTTATTGTATTTTGAGAGAGAGATAGAGATAGAGAGAGAGAGAGAGAGAGAGAGAGAGAGGAGAGAGAGAGAGAGAGAGAGAGAGAGAAGAGAGAGAGAGAGAGAGAGAGAGAGAGAGAGAGAGTAAACCTCTCCACTAAGATGAATCCAAAGTCAGCTGTGTGGTAGCACTGGACATTGTTGGTGCTTTCGACCGGGTGTGGCACCAGGGCCTCTTAGCAAAACTTCAAGCTCTGGGAATTGCAGGCTCTACGCTATGTCTCCTCAGTGATTACCTTCATGGTAGATCTCAAAGGGTAGTTCTCAATGGAACAGAATCAGCAAGACATCCTACTGGGGCAAGTGTTCCACAAGGAAGCGTGCTGGGACCATTGTTATGGAATGTCTACTTCACCGACCTTCTTCATCTCATCCCAGAATCCCATGCATATGCAGACAACTGCACACTGACATTCACTTACCCAAGAGAAGAAATGCCAGCTGCTGTAAGCTACATCAATCACCAGCTAAGAGCTATATCAGCATGGGAAAATAGATGGCAAGTAACATTTGCACCTGAGAAAACACATATGATAATGATGGTAATGCCTGTGCAGTAGTAAGGATGAATGGGAGGGTGTTGGCACCTTGGGAAGAAGTTGATATCCTTGGGGTGAAATTTGACTCCAAACTGACCATGAAAAACCACGTTGTAAATCTTGCAAACAAGGCAGCCAGGAAGGTTACAGCATTTCAACGTATTTCGCATCTGCTTGACAGCAGGGGTTGCAAGATTTTGTACAAGGCACAAGTACGCTCACACCTTGAGTATGCTCCACTTTCTTGGTTCTCCTGCCCCCTTCTCATCTGCGACTGCTTGACAGAGTAGAGAATAGAGCAAGACGTCTCATCTCTCGCCTGGACCCATCCTGGATAGATCTGTCATTTCAGCAGAGCCTTCAACACAGGAGGGATGTGGGTGACCTTACTGTTATGTACAAGGCCAATATTGTCAAAGTACCACACTTGGATCCACTTCGAGGACAGCGTGAAGCAAGCTACTATACCACAAGACGGGCAGAAAGCAGCAACTTCACTCTGGCTGTACCCTTCTCCAGAACATCACTCCATCTGAGATTATTTATCCCCAGGATGACTCGAGTATGGAACATATTCGTAGAGCATTATGATGTCATCGAGATAAAGTCGGTTGATCAAATGAAAATGCTGGCCCACAGATGGCTCCAACTTCATCCTGTTCCCTACTTGTATGTCTCATAACAATAAAAATGCTTTCAAATGAGCTGATGTAGGTAACAACTCTTAGCTTGTCAATAAAGTTAGGAATCCTTAACCTGTAAATAGCTGTCAATAAAGCTAGGGATCCTTAACCTTGTCAGACCCTGTGCAAAGAGAGAGAGAGAGAGAGAGAGAGAGAGAGAGAGAGAGAGAGAAGAGAGGAGAGAGATGAGAGAGAGAGAGGATGAGAAGAGATGAGAGATGAGAAGAGAGAGAGAGAGAGAGAGAACGTTAACTCTCCGGTCTCTTGTGAGCGTCAACAGACAACAGGAAAATAAACGGTATTTATGTGATCCCTTCACGACCAGCTGTGATCCACTGAGGTGAGTGTATGTACGTGTGTGTGTGTGTGTGTGTGTGTGTGTGTGTGTGTGTGTGTGTGTGTGTTGTGTGTGTGTGTGTTGTGTGTGTGTGTGTGTCTGTGTATGTGTGTGTTGTGTGTGTGTGTGTGTGTGTGTGTGTGTGTGTGTGTGTGTGTCTGTGTATGTGTGTGTGTGTGTGTGTGTGTGTGTGGTGTGTGTGTGTGTGTGTGTGTGTCTGTGTCTGTGTATGTGTGTGTGTGTGTGTGTGTGTGTGTGTGTGTGTGTGTGTGTGTGTGTAGTTGTACTCCACCTATTTGTACTCACCTATTTGTGGTTGTAGGGGTCGAGTCATAGCTCCTGGCCCCGCCTCTTCACTGATTGCTACTAGGTCCTCTCTCTCCCTGCTACATGAGCTTTATCATACCTCGCCTTAAAACTATGTATGGTTCCCGCCTCCATACTTCACTTTCTAGACTATTCCATGACTTGACTACTCTATGACTGAAGAAATTACTTCCTAACATCCCTTCGATTCATCTGAGTCTTCAACTTCCAATTGTGACCTCTTGTGTCTGTGTCCCATCTCTGGAACATCCTGTCTTTGTCCACCTTGTCTATTCCGCGCAGTATTTTATATGTCGTTATCATGTCTCCCCTGACCCTCCTGGCCTCCAGTGTCGTCAGGCCGATTTCCCTCAACCTTTCTTCGTAGGACAATCCCCGTAGCTCTGGGACTAGTCTTGTTGCAAACCTTTGCACTTTCTCTAATTTCTTGACATGTGTGGATTCCAAACTGGTGCTGCATACTCCAGTATGGGCCTGACGTAAATGGTATACAGGGTCTTGAACGACTCCTTACTGAGGTATCGGAACGCTATCCGTAGGTTTGCCAGGCGCCCGTATGCTGCAGCAGTTATCTGATTTATGTGCGCCTCAGGAGATATGCTCGGTGTTATACTCACCCCCAGATCTTTTTCCTTGAGTGAGGTTTGCAGTCTTTGGCCATCTAAACTATATTGTGTCTGCGGTCTTCTTTGCCCTTCCCCAATCTTCATGACTTTGCATTTGGCAGGGTTAAACTCAAGGAGCAGTTGCTGGACCAGGCTTGCAGCCTGTCCAGGTCTCTTTGTAGTTCCTGCCTGATCCTCATCCGATTTGATTCTTCTCATTAACTTCACATCATCTGCAAACAAGGACACTTCTGAGTCTATCCCTTCCGTTATGTCGTTCACTATACCAAGAACAGCACAGGTCCTAGGGACTGACCCCTGTGGAACCCCGCTTGTCACAAGCGCCCACTCTGACACCTCGTCACGTACCATGACTCGTTGTTGCCTCCCTGTCAGGTATTCTCTGATCCATTGCAGTGCCTTTCCTGTTTATATGTACCTGATCTTCTAGCTTTTTCAGTAACTCTTGTGAGGAACTGTGTCGAAGGCCTTTTGCAGTCCAAAAAAATGCAGTCGATCCACCCCTCTCTCTCTTGTCTTACTTCTGTCACCTTGTCATAAAACTCTAGTAGGTTTGTGACACAGGATTTTCCTTCCCTGAAACCATGCTGGTTGTCATTATACACTTGTTTCTTTCAGGTGCTCCACCACTCTCCTCTGATGATCTTCTCCATGACCTTGCATACTATACACGTTAGTGATACAGGTCTGTAGTTTAGTGCCTCATGTCTGTCTCCCTTTTTAAAAATTGGGACTACATTTGCCATCTTCCATACCTCAGGGAGTTGCCCAGTTTCAAATGATGTGTTGAAGATCTTTGTTAATGGCACAACAATATCTCTGCTCCCTCTTTAAGGACCCACGGAGAGATGTTGTCTGGTCCACCGCCTTTGAGGTGTCAAGTTCGCATAGCAGCTTCTTCACTTCCTCCTTGGTTATATGTACCTCATCCAGCACTTGCTGGTGTACCCCCCTGTTCTGATTTCCTGGAGTCCTACTGGTTTCCACTGTAAATACTTCTTTAAATCTCGTGTTGAGCTCCTGACATACCTCTCGGTCGTTGCTTGTGAATTCCCCATCACCCTTCCTCAGTCTGATTACCTGGTCCTTGACTGTTGTTTTCCTCCTGATGTGGCTGTACAACAGCTTCGGGTCAGTCTTGACTTTCGATGCTATGTCATTTTCATATGTCGCTGAGCCTCCCTTCTTATCTGTGCATATTCATTTCTGGCTCTTCGGCTAATCTCTTTATTTTCCTGAGTTCTCTGTCTTCTGTACCTTTTCCATTCTCTAGTACACTAGTTTTTGCCTCCTACACCTTTGGGTGAACCAAGGACTTGTTCTGTTCTTCCCATTATTTTCTGTTTCCCTTGGGAACAAACCTCTCCTCTGCCTACTTGCATTTTGTTGCCACATAGTCCATCATTTCTTGTACTGGTTTTCCTGTCAGTTCCCTCTCCCACTGAATGTTTTGAAGGAAGTTCCTCATGCCTGAGTAGTTCCCCCTTTTGTAGTTTGGTTTTCCCATCCTATTCCTGCTACTCTCTCCACTTGGAGCTCAACTATGTAGTCGAAGCACAGAACCACATGATCACTAGCTCCCAGGGGCCTTTCATACAAGATATCCTCGATGTCTGAACTACTCAAGGTGAATACAAGGTCCAGTCTTGCTGGTTCATCTTCTCCTCTCTCTCTGGTAGTGTCTCTAACATGTTGATGCATGAGGTTTTCCAGTACTACATCCATCATCTTGGCTCTCCATGTTTCGGAACCCCCATGGGGCTCCAGGTTTTCCCAGTCAATCTCCTTGTGATTGAAATCACCCATAACTAGTAACTTTGCTCCCCCCACGTGTGCTCTCCTGGCCACCTCGGCTAGTGTGTCGACCATGGCTTGTTGCTCTCATCGTATTCTTCTCTTGGTCTCCTGCAGTTCTGTGGTGGGTTGTACATTACTGCAATTATCACCTTATGTCCCTCAGACTGGATTGTTCCTACTAAGTAGTCCCTTTCACCCGTGCCATCCATTCCTTCCATTTTCTCAAAACCCACTGGCTTTTAATGAGCAGTGCAACTCCTCCTCCCCCTCTCCTCCCTCTGTATTTCCTGAAGATTTGATATTCGGGTGGAAAGATTGAATCTGTTATTATTCTGGTGAGTTTTGTTTCTGTGAGTGCTATTATGTCTGGGGATGTCTCTTGATTCTTTCGTGCCACTCCTCATACTTATTTGTTATTCCATCTGCATTTGTATACCATACCTTCAACTTCTTTTCTAAGACTGTGGTCTGGGAGGTGTATTGGGGTTGGGGAAGTGGGAGACCTGATAAGGACTATGGGTGGTTGCTGTGGGGGTGGAGTTTGTAATGTAGTGGGGTGGGGCATGCCTGGATATGGCATGGGTGTTGTGGTTTAGAGTGTTTGGCTGCACTGGGGTTGACCTGGTTGGGAGGCTTCTATAGGAAGCTGTGAGGGAGGTTGTATTTGATCTTCTTCCTGTGTCTGGGATCTCCTGTCTGTCTTCTCCATCCCCTCTCTTTCCTCCTTTCGCCTTTGTACCATCTCTCTCAGTTTCCGCCTTTCGTCTTGTGTTCTGTCGCGGTCGAGATACACCTTCCTGTATCCGGCATGTCCCTTAATCGTGCTTTTTCCTGCAGTATCCTGTTCCGAGTCGATTCTGCCTTGAAGGTCACTTTCACTGGCCGGTTTCTTTTTTTTTACAAACCCCCCTATTCTCCGAAAATTTTCCAGCTGGGTCATGTCGTCTTCTCCGATTACTTTCATGATGCTTTCAATTGCTTTTTTTTTCCCCTTGTTTTCTTGCTTCATATGTTTCCCCTTCAACTTCCTGTAGCCCATACACAAAGACTGACCTCACCCTTTCATTCTCCCACTGCATATCCTGTGTATCCCTCATTCAATTTGATTTCTCCATTGCAGCTTTCCTTTCTTCAGTTTCACTAGCTACTGTACATGGGCTCAGTGGCCTGTCATTTTCCCTTCTCGGCTTTCCCTGGGCTCTGTTGTGGTCTTTTAGGGCCTCCACATATAGCTTAGCTCTTTCATTTACTACAGTCTCCACTGATAGAGCTTCTACATGCAGTTTTGCTCCTCCTTTCCCTACAGTCCCCTTATTTGTGGCTGAGGTAGCGGTCTCTGTTGTCAATCCCATAATGTTCTTTAGTTCTTTAGGCTGTTTCAGATTTTCCAGTTCCTCTTCTAAACTCTGTATCCTGGCCTCTGCTGCTTTGACTTTCACCTCCCACTTCCTGCTTTCCATGTCTATCCTCTCTTCCATTCTCATGCTAGTTCTTCTAGTTTCTTTTCCCATTCTTGTTCCCTTTTTGTGAGCTCTGCTGCCCAATCTTCCTTTGCAGTTTCCTCCTCCTGTCCCTTGGGTTTTCTTGTTGCTCTCTGGCAAACCCATTTTTGCTTTATCTGATTGCCTCAGAGTGGGAAACCTATGTAATTCTGTATGTTAGGTTAGTATTGTATATGTCAGAGTGTGGGGGGGGAGGTAGAGGAGGAACTGTGGCTATATGGGAGAGTAGTGGGGAGGGGGAGTGGGAAGGAGAGTGAAGCAAGTGGGTAAGTGGGTGAGGGAGAGGTGG
>NC_069414.1:28976175-28983675 GCF_026875155.1 Cherax quadricarinatus
GGTCACCTGAACCTCAGATAACTCTGCATCCTGAGATGCAGCCTCCCACTTCCCGGTCACCTGAGCCTCAGATAACTCTGCATCCTGAGATGCAGCCTCCCACTTCCCGGTCACCTGAGCCTCAGATAACTCTGCATCCTGAGATGCAGCCTCCCACTTCCCGGTCACCTGAGCCTCAGATAACTCTGCATCCTGAGATGCAGCCTCCCACTTCCCGGTCACCTGAACCTCAGATAACTCTGCATCCTGAGATGCAGCCTCCCACTTCCCGGTCACCTGAGCCTCAGATAACTCTGCATCCTGAGATGCAGCCTCCCACTTCCCGGTCACCTGAATCTCAGATAACTCTGCATCCTGAGATGCAGCCTCCCACTTCCGGTCACCTGAACCTCAGATAACTCTGCATCCTGAGATGCAGCCTCCCACTTCCCGGTCACCTGAACCTCAGATAACTCTGCATCCTGAGATGCAGCCTCCCACTTCCCGGTCACCTGAACCTCAGATAACTCTGCATCCTGAGATGCAGCCTCCCACTTCCCGGTCACCTGAGCCTCAGATAACTCTGCATCCTGAGATGCAGCCTCCCACTTCCCGGTCACCTGAGCCTCAGATAACTCTGCATCCTGGGATGCAGCCTCCCACTTCTCACAGGCGGTTAATGAGATGATGGCAAGATAAGTGTCTCTCGACCCATCCCCAAACGTGAACACTTTACGAACACTTGAACTTCAAAACATTCTGGTACGAAGTTTGACTTCCACTGTCATGTTTACAAGATACATAGAAGCTACGTCATTTGTTGGAGCTTCCGATGATGGTCACTTCCACATTACCTTCTGGAGAGCAAAAAGACACAATACTCTGACTGGAACAATGAACAAATAACCCGCACATAGGAGAGAGAAACTTACCACGACGTTTCGGTCTGACTTGGACCAGTGACAAGTTAATGGTCCAGGTCGGTCCAATGGTCCAAGTCTGTCCAATGGTCCAGGTAGAACTGAAACGTTGTCATAAGCCTGTTTCTTCTATGTTCCTGTTGTTTGTGTATATCGCCCTCGGGTCCACTGACCTAGACTGCACAGAGCTAAGAGTAGATAATTTCTTTCCAGGGATTCTCAGCAGAACCACTGAACACTGAACACTGAACACTGCACTCATGTTGAACACGGATGAGGCGGAACTATCAGCACAGTTAAACTCCTCCTCATTTAATATAGCAGGCAGGTCCTACACTGTCTCGTGTCTCGATTAGAACACGTTCACCAAATTGCAAAATGTTGGTAAGGTGTCGTGAGTTGAGTGATGTGACTAATTTGTTGCATGAGGCCGTTTTAGATGTTCTCACATGACTATCGCCACTACAGGATTTTTCTGCACACATTTTTCTGTAAGCGAGCGCAACCTCGCATCGTTTCCTGCTTTGTTTAGCAGTACTTGATTTTTTGGGTGATTACGTATTTTGTATAATTTTGCTGGGATATTCACTTAAAAAGTGATCCCCATAAGCCTGTGGCCACAGGCAAGGGTATAGCTGTTTAACTAAGTTGAACGGTCACCCTTTATGCAACGGCCACCTCCCACCGAGGCAGTGACGTGAAAAAGAAACATACGTTTTTCTTTTTAGATTTAGTAATTTATATAGGAGAAGGGGTTAACTCAACATGCTTATTCTCTACAGTTTTTAAATCCATTCTTTCATTGTTCTTCCCTCTCATGGTACTTCCTAAACCCGGAACTTTCTCATGGACTTAAAGTGCAGCCTCAGTGGTAGGAGAGATACTGTCTGCCTAGTTAGTGTCTTATCCCACTCATGTGAAGTTTCTGACGAGACTTTGGTGTTGATAGAACATTTTAGGGACTGGATGAATACCTCACCCTCCATTAGTGTATGAACCAGCGTGCCCATCAACTGCCTCTCACAGTGCCTCATACAGCCACTTCATACTCTCGTAAATCTTCACCATCTTGTATACCTCCTGAGAGTGTACATTGAATTAAAAAACCTTATTACTGCACTAAACCACTTACACACATTTGTCTGCACAAACATAAATAAATGCTTGTTATCACATATTTATATTTAGGTGAGCTGGGACTCGTCAGATATCTCTCTTACCAATCTCTCTTATTGTGCACACAATTGCTCTCACCTTTCTTTCTCCTATTCTTCATTCCTTCCTTCCCTCACCCTCCTAACCATCTTCCTCACCACATACTATGGGGAAATAAACCTTGTATCCCACCATTAATTTCCACCCATCTCAGTATTTCCAAATTCCAACCACGGTAGTTACAGACAAACTTAAACTTGCAGAAAAAGCCAGATTTGACGCAAACAACTTAGGAACCTTAAATATGAAAGCTCAAGTAACAAGATAATATTATTAAAAGTTCCTAGACATGATAAACGGGCGAAACTTTGGAGAATTTTTGAGGTGAGGAGAAGAGGGAGTAAAAGTTGAGAGAAGTGATACGATTATAGCTGGAAATGTTGGACGGAGCGAAAGTTGTATCAATATTATCGAAAACTTTGGAAATAATGGGGTTATAGAAGATATTCCGAGCATGTATGTCCTGACGTCTGATCTGGCGAGGAGCAACACCTGCCTGTGATCAGGTCACTCTGCGCTGGTGAGGAGCAACACCTGCCTGTGATAAGGTCACTCTGTGCTGGTGAGGAGCAACACCTGCCTGTGATAAGGTCACTCTGCGCTGGTGAGGAGCAACACCTGCCTGTGATAAGGTCACTCTGTGCTGGTGAGGAGCAACACCTGCCTGTGATAAGGTCACTCTGCGCTGGTGAGGAGCAACACCTGCCTGTGATAAGGTCACTCTGTGCTGGTGAGGAGCAACACCTGCCTGTGATCAGGTCACTGTGCTGGTGAGGAGCAATACCTGCCTGTGATAAGGTCACTCTGTGCTGGCGAGGAGCAACACCTGCGTGTGATAAGGTCACTCTGCGCTGGTGAGGAGCAACACCTGCCTGTGATAAGGTCACTCTGTGCTGGTGAGGAGCAGCACCTGCCTGTGATAAGGTCACTCTGTGCTGGTGAGGAGCAACACCTGCCTGTGATCAGGTCACTCTGCGCTGGTGAGGAGCAACACCTGCTTGTGATAAGGTCACTCTGTGCTGGTGAGGAGCAACACCTGCCTGTGATAAGGTCACTCTGTGCTGGTGAGGAGCAACACCTGCCTGTGATCAGGTCACTCTGCGCTGGTGAGGAGCAACACCTGCCTGTGATAAGGTCACTCTGTGCTGGCGAGGAGCAACACCTGCCTGTGATAAGGTCACTCTGTGCTGGTGAGGAGCAATACCTGCCTGTGATAAGGTCACTCTGTGCTGGTGAGGAGCAACACCTGCCTGTGATAAGGTCACTCTGCGCTGGTGAGGAGCAACACCTGCCTGTGATAAGGTCACTCTGTGCTGGCGAGGAGCAACACCTGCCTGTGATAAGGTCACTCTGTGCTGGTGAGGAGCAATACCTGCCTGTGATAAGGTCACTTGTGCTGGTGAGGAGCAACACCTGCCTGTGATAAGGTCACTGTGCTGGTGAGGAGCAATACCTGCCTGTGATAAGGTCACTGTGCTGGTGAGGAGCAATACCTGCCTGTGATAAGGTCACTCTGTGCTGGTGAGGAGCAACACCTGCCTGTGATAAGGTCACTGTGCTGGTGAGGAGCAACACCTGCCTGTGATAAGGTCACTGTGCTGGTGAGGAGCAACACCTGCCTGTGATAAGGTCTTACTGTGCTGGTGAGGAGCAACACCCGCCTGTGATAAGGTCAAATGTGCTGGTGAGGAGCAACACCTGCCTGTGATAAGGTCACTGTGCTGGTGAGGAGCAACACCTGCCTGTGATAAGGTCACTCTGTGCTGGTGAGGAGCAACACCTGCCTGTGATAAGGTCACTGTGCTGGTGAGGAGCAATACCTGTCCGTGATAAGGTCATACTGTGCTGGTGAGGAGCAACACCTGTCTGTGATAAGGTCACTCTGTGCTGGTGAGGAGCAACACCTGCCTGTGATAAGGTCACTCTGTGCTGGTGAGGAGCAACACCTGCCTGTGATAAGGTCACTCTGTGCTGGTGAGGAGCAACACCTGCCTGTGATAAGGTCACTGTGCTGGTGAGGAGCAAACCTGCTGTGATAAGGTCACTCTGTGCTGGTGAGGAGCAAACCTGCCTGTGAAAGGTCACTTGGCTGGTGAGGAGCAACACCTGCCTGTGATAAGGTCACTGTGCTGGTGAGAGCAACCTGCCTGTGAAGGTCACTGTGCTGGTGAGGAGCAAACCTGCCTGTGATAAGGTCACTCTGTGCTGGTGAGGAGCAACACCTGCCTGTGATAAGGTCACTCTGGCTGGTGAGGAGCAACACCTGCTGTGATAAGTCACTTGGCTGGTGAGGAGCAAACCTGCCTGTGATAAGGTCACTCTGTGCTGGTGAGGAGCAACACCTGCTGTGATAAGGTCACTTGTCTGGAGGAGCAAACCTGCTGTGATAAGGTCACTCGTGCTGGTGAGGAGCAACACTGCTGTGATAAGGTCATCTGTGCTGGTGAGGAGCAACACCTGCCTGTGATCAGGTCACTCTGGCTGGTGAGAGCAAACCTGCCTGTGATAAGGTCATCTGTGCTGGTGAGGACAACACCTGCTGTGATAAGGTCACTGTGCTGGGAGAGCAAACCTCCTGTGATAAGGTCACTGTGCTGGTGAGGAGCAATACCTGCCGTGATAAGGTCACTCTGTGCTGGGAGGAGCAAACCTGCTGTGATAAGGTCACTGTGCTGGTGGGAGCAATACCTGCCTGTATAAGGTCACTCTGTGCTGGTGAGGAGCAACACCTGCTGTGATAAGGTCATCTGTGCTGGTGAGGAGCAAACCTGCCTGTGATAGGTCACCTGCGCTGGTGAGGAGCAAACCTGCCTTGATAAGGTCACTCTGCTGGTGAGGAGCAATACCTGCCTGTGATAAGTCACTCGGCTGTGAGGAGCAACACCTGCTGTGATAAGGGTCACTTGCTGTGAGGAGCAACACCTGCCTGTGATAGTCACTACTGGCTGGTGAGGAGCAACACCTGCCTGTGATAAGGTCACTCTGTCTGGTGAGGAGCAAACCTGCCTGATAGGTCATCTGTGCTGGTGAGAGCAATACCTGTGGATAGGTCATCTGTGCTGGTGAGGAGCAACACCTGCTGTGATAAGGTCACTGGCTGGTGAGGAGCAACACCTGCCTGTGATAAGGTCACTGTGCTGGTGAGGAGCAACACCTGCCTGTGATAAGGTCACTCTGTGCTGGTGAGGAGCAACACCTGCCTGTGATAAGGTCACCTGTGCTGGTGAGGAGCAACACTGCCTGTATAAGGTCATCTGTGCTGGTGAGGAGCAACACCTGCTGTGATAAGGTCATACTGGCTGGTGAGGAGCAACACCTGCCTGTGATAGGTCACTGCGCTGGTGAGGACACACCTGCCTGTGATAAGGTCATCTGTGTGGTGAGGAGCAAACCTGCCTGTGATAAGGTCACTCTGGCTGGTGAGGAGGGAACACCTGCTGTATAAGGTCAACTTGTGCTGGTGAGGAGCAACACCTGCCTGTGAATAAGTCATACTGTGCTGAGTGAGGACAACACCTGCTGGATAAGGTCATACTGTGCTGGTGAGGAGCAACACCTGCCTGTGATAGTCAATGTCTAGGCCACTCTTGTGCTGTGCTGAGGAGCAACACCTGCCTGTGATAAGGTCATCTGTGCTGGTGAGGAGCAAACCTGCCTGTGATAAGGTCACTCTGTGCTGGTTGAGGAGCAACACCTGCCTGTGATAAGGTCATCTGTGCTGGTGAGGAGCAATACCTGCCTGTGATAAGGTACTTGTGGTGAGGAGCAACACCTGCGTGATAAGGTCATCTGTGCTGGTGAGGAGCACACCTGCCTGTGATACAGTCACTGCTGCTGTCGAGGAGCAACACCTGCCTTGATAAGGCCTGTCTGTGAGGAGCAATACCTGCTGTGATAAGTCACTGTGCGGTGAGGAGCAATACCTGCCTTAGGAATAAGGTCAACTGGCTGGTGAGGAGCAACACCTGCCTGTGATAAGGTCACATGTGCTGGTGGGAGCAAACTGCCTGTGATAAGGTCATGTGCGGTGAGGAAGCAACACCTGCATGTGATAAGGTCACTGTGCTGGTGAGAGCAACACCTGCCTGTGATAAGGTCACTGTGCTGGTGAGGAGCAACACCTGCCTGTGATAAGGTCACTGTGCTGGTGAGGAGCAATACCTGCCTGTGATAAGGTCACTGTGCTGGTGAGGAGCAACACCTGCCTGTGATAAGGTCATCGTGTGCTGGTGAGGAGCAAACCTGTCTGTGATAAGGTCATACTGTGCTGGTGAGCGAGCAACACCTGCCAGTGATAGGTCATATGTGCTGGGAGAGCAACACTGCCTGTGATAAGGTCATACTGTGCTGGTGAGGAGCAATACCTGCATCGTGAAAGTCACTCTGTGCTGGTGAGAGCAAAACCTGCCTGTGATACAGGTCGCCTGGCTGGCGAGAGCAACACCTGCCTGTGATATGTCACTCTGGCTGGTGAGGAGCAACACCTGCCTGATGATCGAGTCACTCTGCGCTGGCGAGAGCAACACCTGCCTGTGTTCAGGTCACTCTGCGCTGGCGAGGAGCAAACCTCCCCTGTGAAAAGGGGCGACGGGGAAAAAAATATACGGGGGTTGACTCAACTGCGAGAGAAAAAAAATTGGAAAAGCCCACAATTGGGGAGATTTAGGGAAAAACCTGGTTTTGAGAAAGGGCGGCGGGGGGAAAAATTCTGCCTGGGGGGAAGGGGAAAAATATATGGCGCGAAAACTGAAAAGGGGAAACGAGAAAAAAATGGCGGGGAAAACTTAGATGAACTTTTAAAAAAATTTAAAATTTTTAAATATGGGGAAGCCATTTTTTTGGGACGGGTAACAGCTTTTGTTTACATGTGTTGTGATGTTCACGGTTGACATGTGAACAAAAAATTTTTGACAGGATACAAAAATTTTAAGAAATAAAAATTTTAACGGGAAAGCACACCAAGGGGACTGCAAGGGCCCCGGGGTGGGAACTCCACCTCTACTTGTGGGAATTACTCTAAGATTTAGAATTTTAAAATGAAAATTATACAAAAACAAGAACTTGATAAATACTTTAACATGTTTACGTAAAATTTAAAAACCCCGGGGATATCACTATTGCGGGGGGTTTTAAAAAAAACCTGATGTCCCTTTGTTGGGTGCCAAAATAAAAACTTACAAAATTATATTTTGTAAGGGACATATATGTAAGACAATTAAAAGACATATGTGAAAAGACTATGTGTAAAACATATGTGTAGGATATAGTGTAAAAGGGGTGGGAGGGGGAAAAACACCCAGGGTTGCCCCCGTGTTCATGCAAGATGTTACTGATAATGAGGAAAATACTCAAAACCTCACACCCCACACACACACAAACACACACC
>NC_069414.1:28988675-28998675 GCF_026875155.1 Cherax quadricarinatus
TTTGTTGTGTTTGGGGGCGGGTGGTGGAAATTTTTTGTTGTTGGACGGTGTTGGTGATTGTTGGTTGTTTTGACGGGTGTGTTGGGGATTTGTTGGTTTGCGGTACGGGGGTGTATGATTGTTGTTGTGGTGACGGGTGTGGGGGTGATTTTTGTTGCGGTACGGGGGTTTTTGGGATTGTTTTGTTGCGGTGAGGGGGGGTGGGATTTTATGGTGTTGCGGTAGGGGGTGTGGTGATTGTTGGTGTTGTGGTGACGGGTTGGTATTGTTTGTTGTGGGACGGTGTGTGGTGATTTTGTTTTGGGGGACGGTGTGTGGGGGATTTTGTGTTTGGTGACGGGTTGTGGTGAGTTGTGTTTTGGGGACGGGTTTTGTGGTGATTGTTTGTGCTGTGGGACGGGTGTCTTTGATTGTTTGTGTTTGGTGGGGTGTATTTTGATTGTGATCGTTGCGGAAAATGAGAAATTATTCACTTGTTTCAGAGAATAAGTTGATTCCTCCTACATAAAAACCTGACAAGTCAACACATATTTTCTAACACAACACTTGTCAAGTCACAGTGTTTCGGCAAACAAATACAAGTCAGATGTGTTCGGGACTACGTTGGCACTGCCAACTTGGCACTAAAAAAAAGGTTATCTTAAGTTGTGAGATGTATATGGTTATGGCGGGGAGACATGACAGAGGTGATCGTAGTGGCAGGTATCGTATATTTCGAGAAGTTTGTGGTTATTGTTGACACACGAGAAGGCAGGAGACGGTGGACACATATTGGGAGGACGGTGGCAGGAGATAAAGAGTCGGAAGAGGAGGAGAAAGAAGAGTAAGAGGAAGGAGGAGACGGGGAAGAGGAAGAGAAATTTAAGGCAGGATTAGAGTATGAATGCGAGGAGTGGGGGATAGAGGAGGAGGAAGAAAAGAGAGAGGAAGGGGAAAAAAGAGGGGGAAAGAGGAGGAAAAGGGGAGGGAGAAAGGGAATATGGGGAAGGACTAGGGTAAAAATGGAAAGAGGTGTGAGGAGTAGACGAGGAGGAGCTGGAGGAAGAGGAGAAATACAAACAGGAAAAAGGAAAGTTAAAATATTAACATTTTTCCTCAGTATCTAGTTCCATTTTCTCAATAAATATTTACATCTATATATCTATATCTCTCTCTCATCATCATTTATATATTTTTTCATAGATATCTATACTTCTATAAACATTTATAATTTTTCTTAATATGTCTATTTTATTTTACACCGTCTATACTTTTTCTTAGATTATCTACTTTTTTCTTAATATTTATACTTTTTCCTCGTCGTCTATACATTTTAAGTATCTATATATTTTGTATTTTTTTTTTTGCATTTTTTATTAATACGAAAAAAACGGAAAAAAAATCACGATTTGTTAAAAAAAGAAGAAAATCTGCTGGAGAGAAGTTAGTGTCGGCAGAAAAATATTTTAGTAATTAGCAGCTTGTTAGTAGAATTAGACACGTGCAACATGTTAGAAGTTAGATCTTTTACGATAACAGTTCGTAAGTTAGTAGTCACTGGGGAGGTGAGTTAGAATTAGCGGGAAGAAAAAGGCGCTTTCTTCTTGTAATGCTGTGAGTAGAGCACCATGGAAGGGGGTTGTTACCAGCGAATTCTGGCGGAATGTTAATTCAGATTTTCGCGCGGCACGCGAAATGTTTGGCTCTTCATTCCGCTAAAGCAATTATGACGGGAAAAAATGTCAAATCCATTTTGGTTGGCGGGAACAAGTAAGTTTTTTTTTTAAATTGAGGAGAGGAGGGGAGAGGGAGAGAGGGAGAGAGGGAGAGAGGGAGAGAAGAGGGGGAGAAGAGGGGGAGAAGAAGAGAAGGGAGGGAACATATACCATTCTTTTCTTAATTGTTTTGGTGAGGGAGGGAGAGAGGAGGATACAGGAAGTGCCCCTAGGCACAACAGTGCCCCCAGGCACAACAGTGCCCCCAGGCACAACAGTGCCCCCAGGCACAACAGTGCCCCCAGGCACAACAGTGAACCAGGCCAACAGCCCCAGCACAACAGTGGGCCCCCAGCACACAGTGCCCCAGGCACAACAGTGCCCCCAGGCACAACAGTGCCCCCAGGCACAAAAAGTCCCCAGGCAAACAGTGCCCCCAAGCACAAAAATGCCCTAGGCAACAGTCCCCAGGGAAACTGCCCCCAGCACAACATGCCCCCAGCCAAAAAGGCCCCCCGGCACAACAAAACCCAGGGACAAAAGTGCCCCCAGGGCACAACATCCCCAGGCACAAAGTGCCCCCAGGGACAACAGTGCCCCCCGGCACAACTGCCCCCCCAAACACAAAAGTACCCCCCCAGGCACAACATCCCCCAGGCACAACATCCCCCCCGGCCCAAAAACAGTGCCCCCAGGACAACAGTGCCCCAGGAAACAGTCCCCCCGGGCAAAAAACGTCCCCCCAAGAACGTCCCCCAGGAAAACTGCCCCCCAGCACAAACATACCCCCAGGCACAACAAACCCCCGGGCAAAAAACATCCCCCAGGCACAACATGCCCCAGGAAAAACAGTGCCCTAGGCAAACAGTCCCCCCAGGCACAACGCCCCCCCCCAGGCACAACAGTGCCCACATCCAGAAGGAAATTTTAAGCGTTAGAAAAACCCCAAAAACACTGAAATTAACGAGGCAATAATAAAAAAAATTTGATAAAATTCCCCCTATGGCTCAAAAACCTAAACCTTAAAATTTGACAGTGCATGAAATCGTACAATATAAGGTACCTTCCAGGGGCAACGTGTCCCTTTAAAATGACAGAAAAAGGTAACATTTTGAGGGGAAAATTCGAAAATTATATAAAAAAGGAAAAGGGGCTCATTTCTTGTTAAACAGATGCTTCCCCTTTTAATTGATTATTTTAATGAGTCCCTTTCCTTTTTAAAAAACTTTTACAAATTTCCCCCCCTAAAAGTTACTTTTTTAATTGCATTTTAAGGAACGTTTCCCCTTTGGGAAGGCTAAACTATAATTGCCAGTGACTTCTATGTCCCTGGCAATGTATTTATGTGTGTAAAGTTACTGATGTCATAGCGGAAGTTTATCGAATTTTATATTATTGCCTCGTTAATTTCAGTGTTTGTGGGATTTTTCTAATGCTATAATATTTCAACCTTTTTGGATGGGGACGTTGTGCCTGGGGGGGCCCGTTGTGCCCGGGGACCTGTTTTTTTGTTGCCCGGGGCACTGTTTGTTGTGCCGGGGGGCACTGTTGTTGTGCCTGTGGGCACTGTTGTTGTGCCTTGGGGCACTGTTGTTGTGCCTGGGGGCACTGTTGTTGTGCCTGGGGGCACTGTTGTTGTGCCTGGGGGCACTGTTGTTGTGCCTGGGGGCACTGTTGTTGTGCCTGGGGGCACTGTTGTTGTGCCTGGGGGCACTGTTGTTGTGCCTGGGGGCACTAGTTGTTGTGCCTGGGGGCACTGTTGTTGTGCCTGGGGGCACTGTTGTTGTGCCTGGGGGCACTTCCTATACCCTAAACTTTCCCTACTTCACTGACTTACTCCAGTGAAGACGGTCCTCTGGGAACGTACTTGCTTGGACATCCTTCTCTTTTCTGCAATTTTGCAAGCTCCTGATGATGTGTTGATTGCAACACGAAAGGCCTAGAGCTATCATTCTACTCCCCCCCGTGGTTGTTTTGCATATTCTGAAATCATCTGTTTACTATGATCTTATTGCAACACACACAACCACATATACATATATATTTATATATATATATATATTATATATATATTATCATTATATATATAAAATATATCTATATATATATCTATACTATTGTATACTTAAATATATATATATATATATATATATATATATATATATATATATATATATATATATATATATATATATATATATATATGTATATAGGATGGGGTCCACCTCTGGTGTAAATTGTGGGACCCATAGCCTCGGAGAAGTGGATAAAAAGGTTTCAAGGAAAATATTTGGATTTCTTCCTGAAGCCATTTGAATATGTATATATATTATATATATAAAATTATATATATATTATATATATATATAATATATATATATTATATATATATATATATATATATATATAATATATATATATATATATATATATATATAACGGTTTATGTAACGAATATTTACATAAACGGTTTTCCCCATAAAATTAAAAACATGGGCTCCGCCGGAGTACTTGCTTACTGCGCACGAATATTGTTGACCAGGAGACTTTCTTTTGTGTGGGTGGGTGAGTGAGGTGGCTGGAGCCAGTGTGTGGGAGTACCTCTGGGAGAACAATCTTCCTTTATTGGTGATCAACAATGTGCATGAAACTGTGTGTCTCGGCAATTTATTTGGTCTGGAAGTGAATGACGAGAATGTTGAAGAGTTGTTGGAGGAGCACAGGAAGGAGCTGTACACTGAGGAGCTTCCTCGAGCTTCGTAATAAAGAGGATAAGACAGTAAAGAGGAGCTTAGCATCTGAGAATTATTATTATAATCAAGGGGGAAGCGCTAAACCCGTAGGATTATACAGCGCCTGTGGGGGGGAGGAGGGATGGAAGGTATTCAGGGTTAATTCAGGGAACTGAAGCACAGATCTAGTTCCCTAGATCAAGAGCTCCTCACCAGCATCAAGGAACCTTCCTTGAGGGGAGCTTCTGAGAAGTCAGGAGAGGATGAGGGTAAGGAGGTAAGCCACATTATTCCAGTCAAAGATCTCAAGGATGTATTCTGATGCTGGAACAAACTATCCATACTTGTGAAGGATTATCATCCTAATGTTGGTGTTGTGGAAACGGGCCGCTTAATGACACGGTGGCGGCCCACATTTGGAAGGTCCAGAAATCCAGGTTGAAGCAGTTAACCCTGGATTCCTTCTTTAAAACAGTTCAAGAGGATCCTACGGAGGACCTACCTGTAGGACAGTCACCAAAGAGGACTCAGGAAGGATGACTCTACTCCTTCCACCTCTTCTCAATAATTCTCTCCTCCTCAGCCTCGCCTCCTGCAGTATTTTTTGGTACTAATTTACAATATTTTATTACAAGTATTAATGATATTCTTTATTTCAGGAGTTTAAATGTTCATTTATGCGTTTTTGTTTTTACAATTTTGTAAGTGTTTGTATTTGGAGTCCTGGAACGGATTACCTCAATATTTAATGCTATAACGAACGAGGTACTAGAACCAATTAGATTCGTTATAGGATAACCCACTGTAAGTTGAATTTTCAGTCGGACACGTTAACAAGCATGCGAATTGAACGAAAAGTCGTGAAACCAGACTGCATTAACATGAAATCAGTAATTGCCTCATTAGCAACATATGACACTAGAGAGAGGATAATTGTAGGAACTAAGGCTGCCAGATGTATGTTGAGAGTATTACCAGAGGTTGCCAAGGTATGATAACCACCATACCAGAGGTTGCCAAGGTATGATAAACCTTGTACCAGAGGTTGCCAAGGTATGATAACCATCGTACCAGAGGTTGCCAAGGTATGTAACCTCGAAAACCCCAGGGGTTTGCCAAGGTATGATAGCCTTTGTACCAGGGGGTTGCCAAGGTATGAAAAACCATCGTTAAAACCAAGAGGTTGCAAGGTATGGAAAAGCCATCGTACCAGGGGTTTGGGCCAAGGTATGAAAAACATTGTACCAGAGGTTGCCAAGTTATGAAAACCCATGTACCAAAGGGTTGCCAAGGTATAATACCATCGTACCAGAGGTTGCCAAAGGTATGATAACCATCGTACCAGAGGTTGTCAAAAGGTATGATAACCATTGTACCAGAGTTTGCCAAAAGGGTTTTATGTAACATCGTACCAAGGTTGCCAAGGTATAAATAACCATTGTACCAGAGGTTGCCAAGGTATGATAACCATCGTACCAGAGGTTCCCAAAGGGTATGATAACCACCTTACCAGAGGTTGCCAAGATATGATAACCATTGTACCAGAGGTTGCCAAGGTATGATAACCATCGTACCAGAGGTTGCCAAGGTATGATAACCATCGTACCAGAGGTTGCCAAGGTATGATAACCATCGTACCAGAGGTTGCCAAGGTATGATAACCATCGTACCAGAGGTTGCCAAGGTATGATAACCATTGTACCAGAGGTTGCAAAGGTATGATAACCATTGTACCAGAGGTTGCCAAGGTATGATAACCATCGTACCAGAGGTTGCCAAGGTATGATAACCATCGTCCCCAGGTTCCAAGGTATGTTATCCATTGTACCAGAGGTTGCCAAGGTATGATAACCATCGTACCAGAGGTTGCCAAGGGTTATGATAACCATCGTACCAGAGGTTGTAAAGGTATGATAACCATTGTACCAGAGGTTGCCAAGGTATAATAACCATCGTACCAGAGGTTGCCAAGGTATGATAACCATCGTACCAGAGGTTGTAAAGGTATGATAACCATTGTACCAGAGGTTGCCAAGGTATGATAACCATCGTACCAGAGGTTGCCAAGGTATGATAACCATCGTACCAGAGGTTGCCAAAGTATGATATCCATTGTACCAGAGGTTGCCAAGGTATGATAACCATCGTACCAGAGGTTGCCAAAGTATGATAACCATTGTACCAGAGGTTGCCAAGGTATGATAACCATCGTACCAGAGGTTGCCAAGGTATGATAACCATCGTACCAGAGGTTGCAAAGGTATGATAACCATTGTACCAGAGGTTGCAAAGGGTATGAAACCATTGAAACCAGAGGTTGCCAAGGTATGATAGCCATCGTACCAGAGGTTGCCAAGGTATGATAACCATTGTACCAGAGGTTGCCAAGTTATGATAACCATTGTACCAGAGGTTGCCAAGGTATAATAACCATCGTACCAGAGGTTGCCAAGGTATGATAACCATCGTACCAGAGGTTGTCAAGGTATGATAACCATTGTACCAGAGGTTGCCAAGGTATGATAACCATCGTGCCAGAGGTTGCCAAGGTATGATGACCACCATACCAGAGGTTGCCAAGATATGATAATCATTGAAAGAGACAACTCCAGAGGACGCCAGAGGACGCCAGAGGACGCCAGAGGATGCCAGAGGACGCCAGATGAAGCTAAAGGACCACCATAGCACAACTGTGTTATGATGAAATCAGCAGTGAAGGAGGAGCTATACAAAAACAAGAACAACAGAGGTACGACAAGAGCAACAGAACTGCAACAAGAGCAACAGAGGTACAACAGGAGCAACAGAGGTACGACAATTACAACAGAGGTACGACAAGAACAACAGAGGTACAACAAGAGCAACAGAGGTACAACAAGAGCAACAGAGGTGCAACAAGAGCAACAGAGGTACAACAGGAGCAACAGAGGTACGACAATTACAACAGAGGTACGACAAGAACAACAGAGGTACAACAAGAACAACAGAGGTACAACAAGAGCAAGAGAGGTACAACAAGAGCAAGAGAGGTACAACAAGAGCAAGAGAGGTACAACAAGAGCAAGAGAGGTACAACAAGAGCAAGAGAGGTACAACAAGAGCAACAGAGGTACAACAAGAGCATCAGAGGTACAACAAGAACAATAGAGGTACAACAAGAGCAACAGAGGTACAACAAAAGCAACAGAGGTACAACAAGAGCAAGAGAGGTACAACAAGAGCAAGAGAGGTACAACAAGAGCAAGAGAGGTACAACAAGAGCAAGAGAGGTACAACAAGAGCAAGAGAGGTACAACAAGAGCAACAGAGGTACAACAAGAGCATCAGAGGTACAACAAGAACAATTAGAGGTACAACAAAGGGAACAGAGGTACAAACAAAAGCAACAGAGGTACAACAAGGACAATAGAGGTACAAAAAGAGCAACAGAGGTACAACAAAAGCAACAGAGGTACAACAAGAGCAAGAGAGGTACAACAAGAGCAAGAGAGGTACAACAAGAGCAAGAGAGGTACAACAAGAGCAAGAGAGGTACAAAAAAGAGCAACAGGGTACAACAAGAGCAAGGGGGTACAACAAGAGCAAGAGAGGTACAACAAGAGCAAGAGAGGTACAACAAGGCAAAAAGAGGTACAACAAGAGCAAGAGAGGTACAACAAGGCAAGAGAGGTACAACAAGAGCAAGAGAGGTACAACAAGAGCAACAGAGGCGCAAAAAGAGCAACAAGAGGTACAACAAGGGGAACAGAGTTTCAACAAGAGCAAGAGAGGTACAACAAGAGCAAGAGAGGTACAACAAGAGCAAGAGAGGTACAACAAGAGCAACAGAGGTACAACAAGAGCAACAGAGGTACAACAAGACAAGAGAGGTAAAAACAAGGCAAGAGAGGTACAAACAAGAGGGAAGAGAGGTACAACAAAGAGCAACAGAGTCGCAACAAGAGCAACAGAGGTACAACAGGAAGCAACAGAGGTACAACAAGAGCAAGAGAGGTACAACAAGACAAAGGAGGTACAACAAGAGCAAGAGAGATACAACAAAAGCAACAGAGGTTTCAACAAGAGCAAGAGAGGTACAACAAGAGCAAGAGAGGTACAACAAGAGCAAGAGAGGTACAACAAAGAGCAAGAGAGGTACAACAAGAGAACAGAGGTACAACAAAGCAACAGAGGTACAACAAGAACAACAGAGGTACAACAAGAGCAAGAGAGGTACAACAAGAGCAAGAGAGGTACAACAAGAGCAAGAGAGGTACAACAAGAGCAACAGAGGTACAACAAAAGCAACAGAGGTACAACAAGAACAACAGAGGTAAACAAGAGCAAGAGAGGTACAACAAGAGCAAGAGAGGTACAACAAAAAGCAACAGAGGTACAACAAGAACAACAGAGGTACAACAAGAGCAAGAGAGGTACAACAAGAGCAACAGAGGTACAACAAAAGCAACAGAGGTACAACAAGAACAACAGAGGTACAACAAGAGCAAGAGAGGTACAACAAGAGCAAGAGAGGTACAACAAGAGCAAGAGAGGTACAACAAGAGCAAGAGAGGTACAACAAGAGCAACAGAGGTACAACAAAAGCAACAGAGGTACAACAAGAACAACAGAGGTTACAACAAGAGCAAGAGAGGTACAACAGAGCAAGAGAGGTACAACAAGAGCAAGAGAGGTACAACAAGAGCAACAGGGTACAACAAAGCAACAGAGGTACAACAAGAACAACAGAGGTACAACAAGAGCAAGAGAGGTACAACAAGAGCAAGAGAGGTACAACAAAAGCAACAGAGGTACAACAAGAACAACAGAGGTACAACAAGAGCAGAGAGGTACAACAAGAGCAACAGAGGTACAAAAAAAAGCAACAGAGGTACAACAAGAACAACAGAGGTACAACAAGAGCAAGAGAGGTCAAACAAGAGCAAGAGAGGTACAACAAGAGCAAGAGAGGTACAACAAGAGCAAGAGAGGTACAACAAGAGCAAGAGAGGTACAACAAGAGCAACAGAGGTACAACAAGAGCATCAGAGGTACAAACAAGAACAATAGAGGTACAACAAGAGCAAGAGAGGTAAACAAGAGCAACAGGCGCAACAAGAGCAAACAGAGGTACAACAGGAGCAACAGAGGTACCAAAAAGAACAACAGAGGTACACAAGAGCAAAGAGGTACAACAAGAGCAAGAGAGGTACAACAAGAACAACAGAGGTACAACAAGAGCAACAGAGGTACAACAAGAGCAAGAGAGGTACAACAAGAACAACAGAGGTACAACAAGAGCAAGAGAGGTACAACAAGAGCAAGAGAGGTACAACAAGAGCAAGAGAGGTACCAACAAGAGCAAGAGAGGTACAACAAGAGCAAGAGAGGTACAACAAGAGCAAGAGAGGTACAACAAGAGCAAGAGAGGTACAACAAGAGCAAGAGAGGTACAACAAGAGCAAGAGAGGTACACAAGAGCCAAGAGATGTAACAAACAAGAGCAAAAGAGGTACAACAAGAGCAACAGGGACACGGGAAGGGGGGTGCAGGTGTAGGGGGAGGGGCAAGCAACAGAGGCGAGAGGGAGGGTGG
>NC_069414.1:29003675-29053675 GCF_026875155.1 Cherax quadricarinatus
CAGGGCACAGCTCCTGATCAATGGGCCGACTTTAACCCACAAGGAGATCGAACATGGGAGACTTGAGGCTACATGAGGCCAAGATACATGGAGGGCAAAGATGAGGAGGTGGTACTGGGAAAACTTCACGTACCAACACGTAAGGACACCAACAAGAGAGAGAGGCGATGATGAGCCAGCAAGACTGGACTTAGTATTCAACTATGAGCAGTGTAGATATTGAGGATCATCACATATGATAAGAGACCCCTTGAGGCCACCGATCAAGGGTTTTGAGCTTCGAATACACAGTAGAGCTACAAGTGGAGGGGGAAGCAGGAAGCCAGGACAATGAAACCAACACAGGAAAGGGGACTACACGGGAAATGAGGAACTTCCCTGAACGAGGTTCAGTGGGGACAGAGAACGGCAGGGAAGCCAGTTAGAATGGAGATGATGGAATATGTTAGCAAACAATGTGCAATGGAGGCTAAGAGAGGGTAAGTAACCATGGGAAACAGGAATAAAATGAACAAGCCAGATGAGCCCATGGTTTCATCCCAAAGGTACACGGAGGCAAAAACCAAGTGTGCTAGGGAATGGAAGAAATATAGAAGGCAAAGGACCCAGAAGAATAAGGAGGAGCAGTCGTAGAGCCATAAACGAATATGCACAGATTAATAAGGAGGACCCCAACGACAATTATGAAAACCGACAAACAGCCGAAAGTCCCAATCTGACCCAGAAGCTGTAATAAAAGCCACATCAGGAGGGAAAACAACAAGTCAGGACCAGTAATCAGGCCCTACGGAAGGAAAGGAGAGAGACAATAACAAGAACTTGACCGAGGAAAGTATGTGAGGAAATCAACAAGAGATTCAAAGAAGTTGTTTCACGAGGAGACGAAGGGGCCTCCAGAGGGAGGAAGGCGTGGCGACATCACCAGGTGCTGGAACAACGGTACACACAACCGAGAAGAAGTGAAGAGGCTTCCTGAGTGAGGCTAGATACCTCAAAAGCAATGGGTGTCAGATAACATCTCTCCATGGGTCCTGAGAGAGGGAGCAGAGGCGCTAATGTGTACCCCTAAACAACAATATTACGATACATCCTATCGAGAACATACCTAGGCATGAAGACAGAAATGTATGTCCCAATCTTTAAAAAAGGAACAGACTTGGAAGCACTAAACAACAGACCAGTGTCACTGACATGTATAGTATGTCAAAGTCATGAGAAGAGTGTCAGGAGAAAGAGAGGGTAACACCTAGAAAGAAAGATCTCATCTACAGCACCCAACATGGTTTCAGGGACGGGAAATCTTGTGTCACAACCTACTGAGTTCTATGACAAGGTGACAGCAGTAAGACAAGAGAGAGAGGGGTGGTGGATTTGCATTTCTTGACTGCAAGAAGGGGGGCGTTTGACACAGAACCACACCTAGAGATTATTGCAAAAACTGGAGGACCAAGCAGGGATAACAGGGAAGGCACTACAATGAATCCAGGGAATATTTGTCCAGGAAGACAGCAAGCGAGTAATGGTACGACTGGCGAAGGCGTCAGAGTGGGCACCTGTGACCAGCGGGGTCCCCAGGGGTCAGTCCTAGGACCAGTGGCTGTTTCTCGTATTGTTGAAACGACATGACAGAAGGAATAAACTCTGAGGTGTCACTGTTTGCAGATGACGTGAAGTATGAAGAGAAGAAATTCCATTCGATCGCAGACCAGTCAGAACTACAAAGGGATATGGACAGGCTGCAGACCTGGTCCCCTGCAATTGGCTCCTGGAGTTCAATCCCACCAAGTGCAAAGTCATGAAGATTGGGGAATGGAGCAAAGAAGACCGCAGACGGAGTACAGTCTAGGGGGCCAGAGACTAACATAACCTCACTCAAGGAAACAAGATCTTGGGGTAGTATAACCCAGGCACATCTCCTGACGCGCACATCAACCAATAACTGCTGGCAGCATATGGCGCCTGGCAAACTCAGAACAGCATTACCGACATCTTAATAAGGAGTCGTTCATGACCCTGTAACTCCTTGGACTTAGGCCATATTGGAGTATGCGGCACCAGTTTGGAACCCACACATAAGCCAATCATGTAAAGAAACTAGAGAAAGTGCAAAGTCTTTTGCCACAAGACTAGTCCCCAGAGCTAAGAGTTGTGTCCTATGAGGAGAGGTAAAGGGAAATCAACCTGACGACACTGAAGACAGGAGAGATAGGGGGGACATGATAACGACATACGAAAATAACTGAGAATTGACAAGGTGATAAAGACAGGATGATCCAGAGAGACTCAGCAACACGGGGACACAGTTTGGAAGCTGAAGACACAGATGTAATCACAGGGATGTTTAGGAAGTTATTTCTTCAGCCACAGAGTATTAGGAAGTGGACATATTAGGGAAGAAGGTGATGTAGTGGAGCAATGGATCCATACATAGCTTTAAGCAGAGGTACGATAAAGCTCATGGTGTTCAGAGATGAGTGACCTAGTGCGACCATGAAGAGGTCGGGGGCCAGACTGGACACGACCCTGCAAACCTCAACTAGGTGGAGTACACACACAAACTCATCTACACACAACACACAACACACGCACAACACACAAACACACACACACACAACGCACGACACACACACACACACACACTCACACACACACACACACACACGGAACCACACACACACACACAAACACACAACACACACACACACACACACACACACACACACGTCACATACAACACACACACACACACACACACACACACACACAAACACACACACACACACACACACACACACACACACACCCGCACATACACACACACACATACACACACACACATACACACATACACACACACACACACACACACACACACAAACACACCTACACGCACATTCACACACACAACATACCCACACACACATACACACATACACACACAGCATACACACATACACACACCAACACGCACACACACAACACCACACACACACAACACACACCACACACACACACACACACACACACACCACACACACACACACACACACACACAACACGCACATACACACACACACATACACACACACACATACACACAACACAACAAAACACATACACACATACACACACACATACACACATACACACATACACACACAACACACATACACACACACATACAACACATACACACACACATACACACATACACACACAACACCACACAACCCACACAGCTTACACACTACACACACCATACACGACATACACACACAAACACACACACACACACACACCCATACACACACACACACCACGTCAACACTCACAGTGTAGTGGGTCACAAGCGCCAGGCTCCGAGATCTTAGTGCTTTTAGGGCGTGTTTTAAGCAGCTAGAAGCAACCAGTGTTTAGTGACAACGTCATGAACAAACCCTACAACGTGATAACCAATGTATTTAAGCAAAAATAAATAAAGGTAAAGGCGAGAGAAAGACTAGAATTATACAGCAAAATTCAAGTGCCAGTTCGTTGAGGCTAGTGGGCACCTGTTGCCACATTGTTACACATATACAAAGTACAAAGCGAGTGACTAAAGAAGAAAAGAGACCAAATAGAATTAAGAGAGGGTGTAACTACAAAATGTGATGTAGCACACAAAGCGTGAACAATCTAGCAGAAAGGGATATATATATTAAATACAAATATATAAAGCAGAGGTGGTTGCAGCAGTAGGCCTGAGGAGTAGCGGGCCGCCATAACAGGGTTTTGGTGTCAATCACAACCTAAGAGTGATCTTTTACACCAAAAGGTGAAGTGGTAAATTATAAAAAGTAGCAGAATACAGTGATAATGTGGTAAATGAGGACTTCAAAAAGGCAAGAGAAAAGGTATAGCCAAGAACTCGAGCGGCGGAAAAAGGGTCCCACGGGGGGGGAAAAGGTGACGAGTCCATCGTACAGTGAAGCATCGTACACGAGCATCGTACAGCGAGCCTCAGGATGACGTCCTCTCTGAGTAACGTACAAATCACATGTTTGTGGTTGGCGGAAGACTTGAGGGTAGAGCCGCCCGGCGCACAGGTTAGCTCGCTATCTAAACCCTGCTACCAGAGCGAATATCATACACATAACCTCCTAGCAGTAGTAGGAAGATAAAATTTGTAGGAGCAAGGACTAATGGGACTACAGCCCTGACAACAGTTTCCGAGAGATAATGATTTAGGACACAAAGTCAGTACAATCTGAGAAGCAAGTATTGGGTACACATGTAGTAAAAAAGGGTATGCATAACTGGTGAAAGAGTGACTTGTTAACACACGCAGGTATTATAAATTAATAGAACTACTCTCAGTTTAATGTGGTATGTCTTTTAGTATACGGGAACTCAGAAGTGCGTTTATTTCTGGGACATATAAACAACTGACCGCGCACACACACACACGAACGCGCGCACAACACAAACAACACTCCCCGCTACTCGCTCACTTCACTCACACACTAACTCCTCTCTCTCTCTCTCTCTCTCTCAACCTCATCTCTCTCTCTCTCTCTCTCATCCCTCCCCCTACACGATCACTCACTCACTCACAATAGCTCTCTCCTCTTCTCTCTCAATCTCTCTCCTCTCTCTCTCTCTCTGTCTCTCTTCTCTCCTCTGCTCTCTCTCCTCTCCTCTCTCTCTCTCCCTCCCTCTCTCTCTCACAACTCCTCTCATCTCTCACTCTCTTTCTTTCTCTCTCTCTCTCCTCCTCACTCTCTCATCTCTCTCTCTCTCTCTCTCTCTCTCCTCTCTCGATCTCTCTCTCATCTCTCTCCTCTCTCGCTCTCTCTACTCTCTCCCTCCGCTCTCTCCCTCTCTCTCTCCTCGCTCACCTCTCTTCCCTCTCTCTCCCACCTTCCCCCTCCTCCCTCTCTCTCCCTCTCTCTCCCTCTCTCACCCTCTCCCTCTCTCTCCCTCTACCTCTCTCCCTCTCTCGTCCCCTCTCTCTCCTCTCTCTCCCTCTCTCTCTCCCTCTCTCTCCCTCTCTCCCTCTCTCGTCCTCTCTTCTCCCCTCTCTCTCCCTCTCTCATCTCTCCCTCCTCTCTCCTCCCTCTCTCTCCCTCCCTCTCTCTCCCCTCTCTCTCCCTCTCTCCCTCTCTCTCCCTCTCTTCACCTGCTCTCTCCTCCCTCTCTCCCTCTCTTTCCCTCTCTCGCCTCTCACTCCTCGCTCCTCTCTCCCTCTCTTCTCTCTCTTCTTCTCTCTCATCGTCTACATCTCTCACTCTCTTCTCTCTCTCTCTTCTCTCTCTCTTCTAATCCTCTCTTCCTCTCTCTCTCACTCTCTCTTCTCTCTCTCTCCTTCTCTCTCTCTCTCTCGCTCTCTCTCTTCTCTCGTCTCTCTCTCTCATTCTCTCTCTCTCTCTCTCTCTCTCTCATCTCTCTCTCCTCTCTCCTCTCTCTCTCTTCTCTTCTCTCTCTCTCTCTCTCTCACTCTCTCATCCCTCTCCCTCTCTCCCTCTCTCTCTCTCTCTCTCTCTCTCTCTCTCCCTCTCTCGTCCCTTCTCTTCTTCTCCCATCTCTCTCTCCCAATCCCTCTCTCTCTCTCCCTCTCTCTCTCCTCCCTCTCCTCTCTCTCCCTCCTCTCTCTCTCCCTCCCCCTCTCTCCCCTCTCTCTTCCTCTCGCTTCCTATCTCTCTCTCCCCACTCTCTCCTCACCTCCCTCTCTCTCTCTCACCCTCTCCTCTCCCATCCATTCACCATCTCTCTCTCTCTCCCTCTCTCTCTCTCCCTCTCTCTCTCTCTCTCCCTCTCCTCTCTCAGTCCTCTCTCTCCCCTCATCTCCTCTCCTCATCACCTCTCTCTCTCTCCCTCTCTCTCCTCTCATCCCTCTCTCTCCTCCCTCTCTCATCTCCCCCATCCCTCTCATCTCTTCCCTCTCTCTCTCCCTCTCTCTCCTCTCTCTCCCCTCTCTCTCCCTCTCTCCTCCTCTCTCTCTCTCCCCACTCTCTCTCTCCCTCTCTCTCTCTCCCTCTCCCCACTCCCTCCTTCTCTCCCTCTCTCTCTGCCCCTCTCTCTCTCCCTCTCTCTCTCCCTCTCTCTCTCCCTCTCCCTCTCTCCCCCTCTCTCTCTCCCTCTCTCCCTCCCCTCCTTCCCCTCTCCCTCTCCCTCCTCCCTCTCCCCTCTGCTCTCTCTTCTTCCCTCTCTCACTCTCCTCTCTCTCTCCCTCTCTCCCCACTCCCTCTCTCTCTCACTTCTCTCTCTCCACTCCTTCTCTCCCTCTCTCTCCTCGCCTCTCTCTCTCCCTCTCTCTCTCTCTCTCTCTCCCTCCTCTCCTCTCTCTTCTCCCTCTCTCTGTCCCTCCTTCTCTCCTCTCTCTCTCCCCTCTCCTCTCCTTCCCTCCTCTCTCTCTTCTCCTCACCCCCTCCCTCTCCCTCTCTCTCTCTCTCCCCCACTCCCTCTCTCTCTCCCCCTCTCTCCCTCGCTCTCGTCCCTCTCTCACCCCCTCTCTCTCCCCCTCTCTCCCTCTCTCTCTCCCCCCTCTCCCTCTTCCCTCCGCCTCTCTCTCTCCCTCTTCTCTACCTCTCTCTCTCCCTCTCGCTCCCCCTCCCTCTCTCTCTCCCTCTCTCTCTCCCTCTCTCTCCATCACTCTATCCTCTCCCTCTCTCTCTCTCTCTCTCTCTCACCTCTCTCTCTTCCCTCTCTCTCTCCCTCTATCTCTTCCTCTCACTCTCCCTCTATCTCTCCTCTCTCCCTCACTCCATAACCCCATCTCTCACCCTCCTCCACTCTCTATATAGGCTCCTCTCATCCTCTCGTCCATTCTCACTCTCAAAGCCTTTTCCCTCGCCCTCCTTTCTCACTCTCTCCCTCTTTCTCTCCTCCCTCTCCCCTCTCCCCTCTTTCTCCCCCTCTCTAACCTTTCCTCCCCACCATACATCTCTCTCTCCCCCTTGGTCCTTATCCCTCACCCCCATACTCTCTCCTCTCTCTCCCTCTTTCCTACCCTTTCTCTCTCCTCTCTCTCCTCTTTCTCTACCTTACACTCTACTCGCTTTCTCTCTCCCACCCCCCACACCCCCTCTCCCTCTAGCCTTCGTCCTGCGGAAATATAAAAGAAAACAAAAAAAAAAAAAAAAAAAAAAAAAAAAATATGGGTGGCCTTAGAGGGACGAAAACCAGAGATGACTGGTAGAACGACCTAGGAGGAAAGACTTGGGAGTTAGAGCTCCAAAAAAGGGAGGAAGAGTGGGAAGGAAGATAGTAGAGCTTGTGTAAGAAAATGGAAGAGCGGATAGCTGAAGAGTGCAGGAAGTTGGGTCAGTCTTAAGTCAGCAGAAGCTAGATACAGTGCTTAGAATAGAAACTCAAAGCCTGAAACAGATTAAGAGACAAATGACAATTCAGATGTGACATCTGGAAAGTTCAAATCAGGCGCAAGACAAGGGGATGGTAAGCAACAACGAGACATGCCGTACACGAAGCCCTATCAGACACCACGGGGGCCAGGGAAAAGACGATGAGCAACACTGAATCAAACGACAGGTCCTGAAGACAATGATGGAAAGTTCAAAGTCAGGCGCAGACAAGGTTATGGTAAGCAACAACGGAGACATGGGGCCGTACACGAAGGCCCTATCAGACCCACGTGTGGCCAGGGAAAAGACGATGAGCACACTAAGATCAAGCGACAGGTCCGAAGACAATGAAGGTATGTTATATGCATGAGATCTAACAGCACAACTGCATTAGCAAGGGACAGCTGGCACCAGGAAAGACAGTCCACTGAGAATAAAGTTTTCCAGATATGACATGGACTGAAGGCAAGAACAGTCAAGGAAGGACAATAAATGCCCTCAGAGGACGCAGATGGAGACTCAGTGGGAGGAGGAAAGGGGCGAGGTCAGTTTTTGTGTACGGCTCCAAGAAGCCAAGGGGGCCAACTTTGAAGAAATAAAACAGGAGGAGAAAAAAAAATGATTGAATGCATCATGAAACAATAGGGAGGGCAATATACCCATGTGACAAATTTTCATAGAATTGGGTGTTTGCGAGTGGAAGGATATATACGAGCCCCTTCTATTATAACTTTCAAGGAAGAATCAGTTCGAATCAGGATTTCTGCAAGAGAAAGCAAGACTGAGGGACAAAGAGGGTTACCAGAGAGTATAACCTCGAACCGCGACAGAACACAAGAAAAAGGACTACACTGAAAGAGGAGGTACAGGACGCAAGGATGAACAGAAGCATAAAATGAGCAGGACCCAGACACAGGAGGAAGGGCAAACCACACCCCACAGAATCTCCACAAAAAGACCCACCCGCGACATACCCAACGCAACTGAGCAACCTATACTAACAACACCACTCACTGTTTCCCATCTGCCACCAACCCCCATATCACAAACCTCACCCCACAGCTGTCCCTATATGGGCATTCAGACCCCACCCCCCCAACACATACCCCACCTACAGTATTCTACCCCACCACAGCCCATATAGGCCCCCACCAAGAGGCTCTCTGCTCCCCCACCCCCAATAAACTTGCATACCACATGGATAGAAAAGAAACTAAAAGTTTTGGTACACAAACGCGGAATGGAATAAGGCGAATAAACATGAGGAGTGAAATGGAAAGAATCATGAAAAATCCCCACACATCATAGCAGTCCACAGAAACAAAACTCGCTGATACATAACAGACACATCTTTCCAACAGGAATCATCAGATCCTGAGGAAAGATAGAAGGAGTAGAGGGGAGGAGGGGTTGCACTGCCATAAAACACCAATGGGGATTTGAGGAAATGGAAGGCATGGAAATGATTGGAGAAAAGAGACTACATGTAGGTTACAATTTCATCCCCGGAGAACTTAAAGTAGTCATTGGAAGTATGTATAACCCACCCGACAGAACTTGCAGGAGGCCAAGAGCGGAGTACTAATAAAACAACAGGGTGATGGTGGACACACTGGCTGAGGTGGCAAGAAGATCTCACTCGAGCAGAGCCAAAAAAGTTACTGTAAAGGGCTAATCAATCCGACAAGGGAGATCGACTGGAAAAACTTGGAGCCACATGGGTGTCCCGGTAAACATGGAGAGGCCAAGATGATGGATGTGTACTGAAAACCTCATGCATCAACATGTCAGGGACACAACCAGAGAGAAGAGGGGAGATGAGCCAGCAAGACTGGATCTTGTGTTCACCCTGAAGCAGTTCCAGACATCGAGGACATCACTTACGAGAGGCCCCTGGAGCTAGGCGACATGTGGTTCTGATTTTGACTATAAAGTAGAGTTACAAGTGGAGATGGTAACAGAACTGAAGGGGACAGGCCAAACATAAAAAGGGGGATCTACACAGTATGAGAAAACTTCCTGCAGGAGGTTCAGTGGACAGAGAAATGTATGAACAATCAGTAATCGAGATGAATGGAATATGTGGCAACCAAGTGCAAGGAGGCAAGGAATAGTTTATTCCCAAGGGAAACAGAAATAATAGGAAGACCAAACGAGTCCTTGGTTTACCCGAAAGGTGGTAGGGAGCAAAAACTAAGTTCAACAGAAATGGAAAAGGTACCGGAAGGCTTAGGACCCAGGAAAACAAGGAGATTATTAGAAGAGCCAGAAACGAGTATTGCGCAGATAAGGAGGGAGGCCCAGCCGACAGTATGAAAACGACATAGCATCGAAAGGTCCAATCTGACCCGAAACTGCTGTATAGCCACCTTAGGAGGAAGACCACAGTCAAGGACCAGGTGATAAGGCTGAGAAAGAAGGTGGAGAACTCACAAGAAATCTATCAAGAGGTATGTGAGGAGCACAACACGAGAATTTAAGGAATATACAGTAGAGACGCAGGAAGGACTCTGGGGGACAGACGCAGATTGGGGACACCAACCAAGGAATACACCAACAAGTGTTGACGACATACATACATAAGAGGAGGAGGAGAAGAAACTGCTAAGGGACATCGATACCTCAAAGGCAATTGGAACCGGACCAACATCTCTCCATGGGTCCTTAGAGAGGGAGCCAGATATGTTGTGCGTACCACTTACCACAATCTTCAACACATCCCAAACTGGGCAACTACCTGAGGACTGGAAGACGGCAAATGATTTCCCTTTCAAAAAGGGAGACAGAAAAAGAGGCACTAAACAATAGACCCTGTTTCATTGACGTGTCATAGTATGCAAAAATTATGGAGAAGATTATCAGGAGGAGGTGGTGGGAGGCACCTGGAAACGGAACAGGAGTAAATAAATGCCAACCAGCATACGGGTATTCACGGAAGGCAACTCCTGTCTGTCCAACAAACCTTCTGGAGTTTTTTAACGATAAAATAACAGAGTGAAGACCAGAGAGAGAGGGGTGGGTTATATGCATCTTCTGGACTGCACTAAGGCCTTTGACACAGTCCCTCACAAGAGATTTAGTGCAGCAAGCTAGAGCACAGGCGCATATAACAGGACAGCACTGAGCAATGGAACAGAGAATACCTGACAGGGAGGCAACAACGAGTCCAAGGTACCGTATGAAGTAACACAGTGGCACCTGTGACGACGGGTCCCACAGGGGTCGGTCCATAGGACCAGTGCTTAATTTTTGGTATATGTGAACGACATGACGGAAGGGTTAGACTCAGAGTGTCCCTGTTTGCGATGATGTGAAGTTAAAGAGGAGAATTAAAATCTGATGAGGACCAGGCAGGACTTCAAAGGAGACCTGGACCAGACTGGACACCTGGGTCAGCAAATGGCTTCCTCGAATTTAATCCTGCAAATGCAAAGTCATGCAGATAGGGAAGGGCACAGAAGACCACAGACCAGAGTAATAGGCTAGGTTGGCCAAAGACTGCAAACCTCACTTCAAGGAGACAAGATCTTGGGGTAGTATAACACCGAGCCATTCTCCGGAAGCACACATCAATCAGATTAACTGCTGCAGGCAAATGGTCTCCTGGCAAACCTGAGAACAGCATTCCCGACAACACCTTAGTAAGGAATCATTCAAGACACTGAACACCGTGTAATGGTTCAGGGCCCATACTGGGTATGCAGCACCTGTTTTGGAACCCCGCACTTGATAAAGCACTTCAAGAAACTAGAGAAAGTACAAAAGGTATGCAGAGCAAGAGAGGTACAAACAAGAGCAAGAGAGGGTACAAACAAGAGCAAGAGAGGTACAACAAGAGCAAGAGAGTACAACAAGAGCAAGAGAGTTACAACAAGAGCAAGAGAGGTACAACAAGAGCAACAGAGGTACACAAGAGCCAAGAGATGTAACAAACAAGAGCAAAAGAGGTACAACAAGAGCAACAGGGACACGGGAAGGGGGGTGCAGGTGTAGGGGGAGGGGCAAGCAACAGAGGCGAGAGGGAGGGTGGGGAGGGGATGGGGTACAACAAGAGCAAGAGAGGTACAACAGAGCGAAGAGAGTACAAACAAAGCAAGAGAGGTACAACAAGATCAACAGAGGTACAACAAGAGCAAGAGAGTACAACAAGAGCAAGAGAGTACAACAAGAGCAAGAGAGGTACAACAAGAGCAACGAGGTACTAACAAGAGCAAGAGAGGTGCGGTAAGCTGAGGTCGTCCGCACAACGACGCTACACTGTTTTGTCTCTCTTGATAGTAATGTGAGACTTTTTGCTTGTGTGCCCTTAGGTTGACAACCAGGTGCAACTTAGTAATTTCTGAAGAGGAGCAGGTGTGTGTTGTGTGTGTGTGTGTGTGTGTGTGTGTGTGTGTGGTGTGTGTATGTGTGTGTGTTTGTGTGTGTGAGTGTTGTGTTTGTGTGTGTGTTTGTGTATGTGTGTGTGTGTGTGGTGTTGTGTGTGTGTATGTGGTGTGTTGTTTGTGTGTGTGTGTGGTGTGGGGGGGGGGAGTGGAGAGGCTTCCTGATATTCCACTTCCCTGGGTCCTTCGACTTGCGTCTTCAAAAGCAATAGAGAAAGTTTATCTCAGTAACTGCCCAAGAGGCAACATTCAAGGAGAGGACAACTGACAATGCTCCCATGATTCTTCTCTGGTAAATTACCAACAATTATATTAATACCAAACACTCGCAGGTTTTAGGGATACCCTTCTCGCTAGATTGTCCTTTCTTATACCTTCAAAGTTGTTCGAGCTCACAAACGATTACACAACGCGTTCCTCGTATCCAGGCTCGTTTAGAATGAACCAACGTCTATTAAAAGTTCCAGTTCCAAATTGCTTTAATTTTGACTACTGTTTGCAGCTGTCGGTACAGTGACATTTGATGCGCTGCGTACAGTGACGTTTGATGCAGCTGCGTACAGTGGACATTGTTGCACTGCGGTCAGTACATTTTGATGGCAGCTGCGGTACAGGACATTTGTTGCAGGCTGCGGTAAGTGACATTTGTTGCAGCTGCGGTACAGTGACGTTTGTTGCAGCTGCGGTACAGTGACATTTGTTGCAGCTGCGGTACAGTGACGTTTGTTGCAGCTGCCGGTACAGTGAACATTTGTTGCAGCTGCGGTACAGGACGTTTGTTGCAGCTGCGGTACAGTGACATTTTTGATGGCAGCTGCGGTACAGTGACGTTTGATCAGCTGCGTACAGTGACGTTTGATGCAGCTGCGTACAGTGGACATTTGTTTGGCAGCTGCGGTACAGTGAGACGTTTGTTGCAGCTTCGGTACAGTGACATTTGTGCAGCTGCAGGTACAGTGACGTTGTTGCAGCTGCGGTACAGTTGACTTTGTTGCAGCTTCGGTATCAAGTGACGTTTGTTGCAGCTGCGGTACAGTGACGTTTGTTGCAGCTGCGGTACAGTGACGTTTGTTGCAGCTGCGGTACAGTGACGTTTGTTGCAGCTGCGGTACAGTGACGTTTGTTGCAGCTGCGGTACAGTGACGTTTTGTTGCAGCTGCGTACAGTGACGATTTTGGGAAAATCACCAGGAAATAGGGGAGAAGACATGACAGATTGAAAATTTTCAGAAATGGGGGGGTACGTGAAGGGAGAAACCGACCGTTCAAGCTGATTCTCAGGACAGAAACGTGAGGAACAGGATCCTCCAAGAGAAACCAAGGTTGAAAAACTCGGAAGAGAAATAGAAGGTGATCCTAGACAGAGACAGAACACAAACAGAGAGATAGCAGCTGAGGGAGAGGACAAAAAAGCGAAAGGAGATAGGAAAGGAAACAAGGATGGAACCAGCAGGGGTCAGTCAGAGCAAAAACAAGAAGCAAGGCAAGCACACACACAACTATCCTCAGAACCCCACAACCTATCACACCATCCCAACACAAACTACAATCCATACCCACAGCTTCCACCCAACCCCCAATCATAGAATCCCACATATGCTACCAGGTCTCCCACCCCCACAGGCCCCCCAAACCACAGTATTGGAAAGGAAACTGAAGGTAGGAAACACAAACGCTGAGGGAATAAAAAAACAATGGGAGGAGTGGCCGAAAGAGCCCAAAGAGACATCACCGGACATCATAGCGCTCACAGAAACCTAGCTTACAGGTATGATAACAGATGCCATCTTTCCAACGGGATACCAATCCGAGGAAAGGCAAAAGGGGAACAGGGGTGGAGGAGTGGCACTGCTGATAAAACACCGAGGGAATTTTGATGAGCTGGAGAGAGGAGACAGCGGAGAAGAAATCATTACATAGGGGGAACGCTTCACTCTGGAGGCCCCCAAGGTGGTAATTGCAATGATGTATAACCCACCACAAAAACAGCAGGAGACCGGGGCATGAGTATGACGAGAGAAATTTAGAGCGATGGTTGACACACGGGTTGCAGTGGCCAGAAGACTCATGCATGCAGGGCAAAGCTCCTGATCATAGGCGACTTTAACCACAAGGAAATCGACGGGGAGAATTTGGAGCCAAAATGGGGGCCAAGATACATGGAGGGCTAAGATGATGGAGGTGGTACTGGAAAACTTCATGTACCAACACGTAAGGGACACTACAAGAGAGAGAGGAGAGGATGAGCCAGCAAGACTGGACTTAGTATTCACCTTGACAGTGCAGATATTGAGGACATCACATATGAAAGACCCCTTGAGGCCAGCGATCATGTGGGGTTTTTTAGCTTTGAAAACACAGTAGAGCTACAAGTGGAGGGGAAGTAGGAAGGCCAGGACAAATGAAACCAAACACAGGAAAGGGGACTACAAGGGGAATGAGGAACTTCCTGAACGAGGTTCATGGGACAGAGAACTGGGAGGGAAGCCAGTTAATGAGATGAGGGAAAATGTAGCAACAATGTGCAAGGAGGCTGAAGAGAGGTTTGTAACCAAGGGAAACAGGAATAATGAAAAAGCCAGGATGAGCCCATGGTTCACCCAAGGTGCAAGGAGGCAAAAACCAATGTGCTAGGGAATTGGGAAAAAATATAGAAGGCAAAGGGCCCAGGAAATAAGGAAGCAGTCGTAGAGCAGAAACGAATATGCACGATAAGAAGGAGGCCCAACGACAAATGAAAACGACATACAGCGAAAACCAAATCTGACCCGAAGCTGTTTTACAGCCACATCAGGAGGAAAACAACAGTCAAGGACCAGGGAATCAGGCTAAGGAAGGAAGGAGGAGAGACAACAAGAAATGACCGTGAAGTATGTGAGGAACTCAACAAGAATTTAAAGAAGTGTTCACAGGGAGACAGAAGGGGCTCCAGAGGGACGGAGAGGTGTGGCACATCACCAGGGGGCTGGACCGGTACACACAACCGAGGAAGAAGTGAAGAGGCTTCTGAGTGAGCTAGTACCTCAAAGGCAATGGTGCCAGATAACATCTCTCCTGGGTCCTGAGAGAGGGAGCAGAGGCGCTATGTGTACCCCTAACAACAATATTCAATACATCTATCGAAAACATACCTGAGGCATGGAAGACAGCAAATGTGTCCCAATCTTTAAAAAAGGAAAACAGACATGAAGCACTAAACTACAGACCAGTGTCACTGACATGTATAGTATCAAAGTCATGGAGAAGTTGCAGGAGAAGAGGGGTGGAACACCTAGAAAAGGAATAAATCTCATCAACAGCACCCAACATGGTTTCAGGGACGGGAAATCTTGTGTCAAAAACCCTCTGGATTCTATGAAAGTGACAGCAGTAAGACAAGAGAGAGAGGGGTGGGTGGTTTTGCATTTTCTTGGACTGCAAAAAGGGCCCGTTTGACACAGTACCACACAAGAGATTAGTGCAAAAACTGGAGGACCAAGCAGGATAAACAGGAAGGCACTACAATGGATCAGGGAATATTTGTCAGGAAGACAGCAGCGAGTAATGGTACGTGGCGAGGTGTCAGAGTGGGCACCTGTGACCAGCGGGGTCCCACAGGGTCAGTCCTGGGACCAGTGCTGTTTCTCGTATTTGTGACGACATGACAGAAGGAATAAACTCTGAGGTGTCCACTGTTTGCAGATGACGTGAAGTTGATGAGAAGAATTCATTCGATCGAAGACCAGGCAGAACTACAAAGGGATCGGGACAGGCTGCAGACCTGGTCCACAATTGGCTTCTGGAGTTCAATCCCACCAAGTGCAAAGTCATGAAGATTGGGGAAGGGCAAAGAAGACCGCAGACGGATTTCAGTCTAGGGGGCCAGAGACTACAAACCTCACTCAAGGAAAAAGATCTTGGGGTGAGTTTTACACCAGGGCACATCTCCTGAAGCGCACACAACCAATAACTGCTGCAGCATATGGGCGCCTGGCAAACCTCAGAACAGCATTCCGACTTTTTCCCTTAATAAGGAGTCGTTCGGGACCCTGTACACCGTGGACGTTAGGCCCATATTGGAGTATGCGGCACCAGTTTGGAACCCACACATAGCCAAGCATGTGAAGAAACTAGAGAAAGTGCAAAGGGTTTTGGGCCACAAGACTAGCCCCCAGAGCTAAGAGGTATGTCCTACGAGGAGAGGTTAAGGGAAATCAACCTGACGACACTGGAAACAGGAGAGATAGGGGGACATGAAAAAAGACTTACAAAATACTGGGGGGCAATTGACAAGGTGGATAAAGACAGGATGTTCCAGAGAGACACAGCAACACGGGGACACAGTTGGAAGCTGAAGACACAGATGAATCACAGGGATGTTAGGAAGTATTTCTTCAGCCACAGAGTAGTTAGGAGTGGAATAGTTTGGGAAGAGATGTAGTGGAGGCAGGATCCTACATAGCTTTAAGCAGAGGTACGATAAAGCTCATGGTTCAGAGAGAGTGACCTAGAGGCGACCAGTGAAGAGGCGGGGCCAGGAGCTTGGACTCGACCCCTGAAACCTCAACTAGGTGAGTACAACTAGGTAGTACACACACACACCACACACACACACGCACACACACACACACACGCACCAAAACACACACACACACACACACACAAACCACACACACACACACCACACACACACACACGCACGCACCACAACCCCACACACACACACACACACACACACACACGCACATACACACACACACACACACACACTCCTTATTTTCGCTCATCTTGCTGTTTAACATTCAAGCATCCACACAACTGGTTCATTCTCATTATAACATCCACACTAACTGGTTCATTCTCTTATAACATCCACACTAACTGGTTCATTCTCATTAAAACATCCACACAACTGGTTCATTCTCATTATAACATCCACACTAACTGGTTCATTCTCATTATAACATCCACACTAACTGGTTCATTCTCATTATAACATCCACACTAACTGGCCCCATTCTCATTATAACATCCACACTTTTCTGGCCATTCTCTTTATAACATCCACACTAACTGGTTCATTCTCATTATAACATCCACACTTACTGGCTCATTCTCTTTATAACATCCACACTAACTGGTTCATTCTCTTTATAACATCCACACTAACTGGGTCATTCTCACTATAACATCCACACTAACTGGCTCATTCTCTTTATAGCATCCACACTAACTGGTTCATTCTCATTATAACATCCACACTTACTGGCTCATTCTCTTTATAACATCCACACTAACTGGTTCATCCTCTTTATAACATCCACACTAACTGGGTCATTCTCATTATAACATCCACACTAAATGGTTCATTCTCACTATAACATCCACACTAACTGGTTCATTCTCACTATAACATCCACACTAACTGGTTCATTCTCACTATAGCATCCACACTAACTGGCTCATTCTCTCTATAACATCCACACTAACTGGTTCATTCTCACTATAACATCCACACTAACTGGTTCATTCTCACTATAACATCCACACAAACTGGCTCATTCTCTCTTTAACATCCACACTAACTGGTTCAATCTCACTGTAACACCCACAATAACTGGTTCATTGTCACTGTAACATCCACATTAACTGGTTCATTCTCACTCTAACGTCTACAATAACTGGTTCATTCTCACTATAACATCCACAATAACTGGTTCATTCTTACTTTAACATCCACACTAACTGGTTCATTCTACCCATATAACTGACAAGAGAATGTTGACATTCTAAATGAGAAGAATTATTCCTCTCTTCGATGACAAGGGGATCTCTTCATAAGACAGAGGAGAGACTTGGAAGGCAGGTATGATGAGAGAGTTAATTATCTTGGGGGATTGTTAATTGGTGTCTAATTTTGATATTTGTGAGAGGGATACTTCCCTCGTTAACTCAATGAGATGTCACACAGAAAGGAGTTTTCAATTTTGATGATGGCCCTGTGGATTTTATTGTAAATATTATTATTGTTATTATTATTCCTTCCAGGAGACCTGGTCTGGAACCGGGCCGCGGGGGCGTTGCCCCCTGTAAAACATCCTTGAAGGGATGATGTCCTCTTGTGAAATTCTACGGTAGAATATACCCAGATTCCACATACGTTTTATTTACAAGTCTACGGTGTGAACAACTCACGTTTCACTATATATCTCTCACTATCTGGAGAGTTTATCTGGAGTTTATCTGGAGAGAGTTCCGGGGGTCAACGCCCCCGCGGCCCGGTCTGTGACCAGGCCTCCTTAGGTCAGTGTCCCAGGATGCGACCCACACCAGTCGACTAACACCCAGGTACCCATTTTACTGATGGGGAACATAGACAACAGGTGGAAAGAAACACGTTCCAATGTTTCTACTCTGGCTGGGAATCGAACCCAGGCCCTCACCGTGTGAAGCGAGAGCGTTAACCACCAGGCCACCAGGTCATTAAATATATATAATATAGCATCAGATACACCAGGTGACCAGTAGCAGTGGACACGTCATTCCTGATGCTGACACATACGTGGCTGTAGCAAGCTAAGGACTAATTTAATTTTTAGCTTGCCATAGCCACGAATATAATATATGTGAAATAGATCTTTAACTTACGAATGAAACAAAAGAAACCAAATCTATTTTGCATTTCTCTAAATATCTGTTCTGTCGGCTTTTTCAAATTATATAACTGTTATTATTTGTTCTTCGCTCTTGGTAAGCCATTAATCGTCATCAAATTTGCCTTCTTCCCCCCCTTCGAAAAATATTTTTCAAGTTTCCCGTCTAACATTTATTCCTTTCTTGAAAGTTAAATTACCTCTCCATTTTTCACCTCTTATCGTGTGGTTCATCTATCTTAATTCGTTGGAACAAATGGAGTCTCTCCAAATACTTCCTTCTCTCCAGGCTCAAGCTCTCGTCCCCAGTAGTCTTATACCACAAAGTTTCGTTAAGGTTGAGACAATTCCACAACTCTGCAACAATTCTCGCCATAATCTTATGACTCCATTCAACTTTTCCCAGACAAAATGACTCTATTCAACTTTTCTCCGGCCAAAACACTTCACTCACACGCTCAAACTTTTCCCTCTCCAGAGCCGCCGGGAGAAATTTTTCATTTTATGATGTAAACACACTGCCGATGCCACTTTTCTGGGCCTAAAAGTTGCTAAATGACCCTCGGATAAGTGTTCCTTCAACAGCCATATTACTTTGAAAACTTATTCTGATGGCTGAGAGGTCGCTACATTGAGAGGTCGCTACTTGAGAGGGCGCTACATTGGAGGTCGCACTTTAAGTTCGCTTCATTGAAGGTCGCAAAAATTGAAGGTCGCTTCATTGAAGGTCGCTACATTGACAGGTAGCTACATTGAGAGGTAGCTACATTGAGAGGTCTCTACATTGAGAGGTCGCTTCATTGAGAGGTCGCTTCATTGAAAGGACACTTCATTGAAGGGCGCTTTATTTAGAGGCCGCTACATTGCGAGGGGCGCTTCATTGAGAGGCGTTTCATTTAAGGTCCACTTGAAGGCGCTTCATTTAGATCCTTTAAAATTGAAGGTCCTTCATTTAGAGTCGCACATTTTTCACTAGCTACATTTAGAGGGGCTCATTGAGAGGGACTACAAAAGGGGGTAATACACTAGAGGGAGCTACATTTAGAGGGGCGCTACATTTAGAGGTAGCTACATTGAGAGGTACACACTGAGAGGAACTACATTGGAGGTAGCACACTGAGAGGTAGCTACTTGAGAGATAGCTACATTGAGATGTAGCTACACGGGGAAAGGGATACATTGAGAGGTAAAACATTTGGGGGGTACTACACTGAAGGTGCTACATTGAGAGGAGCTAATTTAAGGTACTACATTAGAGGGAGCTACATTGAGAGGTAGCTACACTGAAGGAGCTAATTGAGAGGGAGCAACTGAGAAGACTACATGAGAGGTAGCTCATTGAAGTACTCACTGAAGGTCGCTACATTGAGGGTCGCTTCATTGAGAGGTCGCTACATTGACGGAGCTACATTGAGAGGGAGCTACATTTAAGGTCCTACATTGGAGGTCGCTTTTATTTAGAGGTCGCTTCATTGAAAGGACCTTCATTGAGAGGGGCGCTTCATTTAGAGGGCGCTACATTGGAGGTCGCTTCATTTTAAGGTCGTTTATTTTAAGGTCGCTCTTTGAGAGGTCGCTTCATTGAAGGCGCTACTTGAAGGTCGCTCATTGAGAGGTCGCTACATTGACACGTAGCTACATTGAGAGGTACACTTGAAGGGGAGCTACACTGAGAGGAGATTTCACTGAAGGTACTACATTAGAGGGCGCTACATTGAGAGGGGCTACATTGAGGGTAGCAACACTGAGAGGTAGCTCATTGAGAGGTTCACACTGAGAGGTAGCTTTTCATGAGGATAGCTACATTAGAGTACTACACTGAAGGTAGCTACATTGGAGGACTACATTTTAAGGTACTACACTGAGAGGAGCTAATTAAGGTAGTACATTGAGAGGGGCACATTGAGAGGTAGCACTTGAGAGGTACTACACGAGAGGTAGCTACATTGAGAGGTACTCACGAGAAGTAGCTACATTGAGAGTGCACATTGAGAGGTACTACACTGAGAGGTAGCTAATTGAAGGGAGCTCATGAGAGGTCGCTAATTGAGAGGCGCTACATTGAGGGTCGCTACATTTAGATTCGCTTCTTGAAGGTCGCTACATTAGAATCGCCAAAATGGGAAAAGGGCACTACATTTAGAAGTGCTACAATGAAGGTCGCTTCTTTAAAAGGGCACTTCATTGAGAGGTCGCTTCATTGAGAGGTCGCACATTGGGGAGGCGCTTTATTGAGAGGTCGTTTTATTGAAGGGCGCTACATTGAAGGGCGCTTCATTGAGAGGTCGCTACATTTAGAGGTCGCTTCATTTAGAGGTCGCTACATTGCAGGAGCTACATTTTAAGGAGCTAATTTGAGAGGCAGCTACACGGAGGTACTACCGAAGGTAGCTACATTTAAGGCGCTACATTGAAGGGAGCTACATGAAGGGACTACACTGAGAGGTGCTACATTGAATACACACTGAAGGTGCTACATTTAAGATAGCACATTTAGAGGTGCACACTGAGAGGTAGCTACATTGGAGGTAAATACATTGAGAGGTAGCTACACGAGAGGGAGTACATTAGAGTGCTACATTTAAGGGACTACAATTTAAGGTACTACATTGGGGGGGGTAGCTACACTGAGAGGTAGGGTACATTGGAGGTACTACCGAGAGGGGAGCTACATTGAGAGGGACTACATGAGAGGTACTACACTGAGGGTACTACTTGAAAAGGTAGCTCTTGAGAGGTCGCACATTAGAGGTCGTTAAAATTAGAGGTCCTTCATTGAAAGGACACTTCATTGAGAGGCGGTTCATTTTAGAGGTCGCTACATTGGGGAGGTCCTTCATTGAAGGGCGTTTCATTTAGAGGTCCTACATTGAGAGGTCGCTTCATTGAGAGGGCGCAAATTGAGAGGGCGCTTTATTAAGTCGCTACCTGACAGGGAGCTACATTTAGAGGTAGCAAATTGAAGCAGCACACTGAGAGGACCACGAAGGTAGTACATTGAGAGGGCCCCTACATTGAGGGTACTACATTGAAGGTACTACACAAGTACACATTAGAGGGAGCTCACTGAGAGGTACTACATTGAGGAAAAGCTACATTTAGGGTACTACCGAGAGGGAGCTACATTGAAGGTAATAATTGAAGGTAGCTACCTGAAGGTACTACATTGAAGTACTACATTGAGAGGTACTACCCCTTGAGAGGAAAACTACATTTAGAGGGACTACACTGAGAGGGACTACATTGAAGGGAGCTACACGAGAGGTACTCATTGAGAGGTACTACATTTAAGGTACTACACGAGAGTACTACATTAGAGGACACATTGAGAGGTAGCTACAGAGAGGTAGCTACATTGAGAGGTAGCTACATGAAGGTAGTCATTTAATTTCTACATGAGAGGTAGCTACATTGAGAGGTAGCTACACGAGAGGAACATTGAGAGGGAGCTACATTGAAGGTAGCTAACGAGAGGGAGCTAATTAGAGGTATACATTAGAGGTACTACTTTTAAGGGAGCTACACTGAGAGGTAGCACATGAGAGGTGCTACATTTAAGGTACTACACTGAGAGGTAGCTACATTGAGGGTAGCAAAAACGAAGGAGCTAATGAGAGGGAGCACATTGAAGGTACTACATTGAGAGGTAGCACAGTGAAGGGACTACAGTGAAGTACTACATTTTAAGGGACTACATTGAGAGGAAGCTACATTTAGAGTAGCACTTAAGGGACTACATTTTGTGGGAGCACAGTCAGAGGGAGCTACATTGAGAGGTAGCTACATTGGAGGTAGCTACTGAGAGGTGCTACATGAGAGGTAGCTACACTGAGAGGGACTACATTGAGAGTAGCTACATGAGATAGCTACATTTAGAGGGAGCTACATTTAGAGGCACTACATTGAAGGTAGCTACATGGAAATAGCTACATTTGGAAGGTAGCTACATGAGAGGAGCTACATGAGAGGGTACACAGTGAGAGGGGAGCTCATAGAGGGGAGACATTGAAGGTAGCTACAGTGAAGTAGTACAGTGAGAGTAGCTACAGTGAAGGTACTACATTGAAGGTAGCTACTTTTGAGGACTACTTGAGAGGTAGCACACGAGAGGTAATACATTGAGAGGTAGCTACTTGAGAGGTAGCTACATTGAGAGGTAGCTACATGAGAGGGACACAAAGAGATAGCTACATGAAGGTACACATTTAGAGATAGCTACAGTAGAGGGACTCACTGAAGGGACTACAGTGAGAGGGAGCAAGTGACAGGTACTACAGGAAGGTACTACATTTAGAGGGAGCTACATTTAGAGGTAGCTACAGTGGAAAGGGAGCTACATTGAAGGTAGCTACATTTAGAGGTAGCTACACTGAAGGGAGCTACAGTGGAAGGGGCTACAGTGAGAGGTACTACAGTGAGAGGTACACATTGGATAAACTACATTGGAGGAGCTACATTTAAGGTAGCACATTGGGTAGTACAGTGAAGGTACTACAGTGAGAGGTACTCATTGAGGGGGTACTACATTGAGAGGTAGCTACATTTAGAGGTAGCTACACTGAGAGGGACTAACTGTGAGGTAGTTACCTGAGAGGTAGCTACACGAGAGTAGCTACCTAGAGGTAGCTACTTGAAAGGGGACTACACTGAGAGGTGCTACTTGAGAGGTAGCTACATGAGAGGAGCTACATTTAGAAGTAGCTACATGAAGGTACTACATTTAGAGGTAGCTAATTAGAGGACTACACTGAGAGGTAGCTAAGTGAGAGGTCTACCGAGAGGTAGCTACACTGAAGGTAGAATTGAGAGGGACTACATTGAGAGGGAGCTACATGAGAGGTAGCACATTGAGAGGGGAGCACATTGAGAGGTAGCTACATTTAGAGGTTCTACATGGAGGAGCTACACTGAAGGGGGGCTACATTGAGAGGTACTACATGAGAGGGAGCTACATTTTGAGGTAGCTACATTGAAGGTAGCACAAAGAGAGGAGCTACATTTTAAGGTAGCTACATTTAGAGGTAGCTACATTGAGAGGTAGCTACATTGAGAGTAGCACATTAAGGGACTACATTGAGAGGGACTACATTGAAGGTAGCTACATGGGGAGGTAGCTACATTTAGAGGTAGCACATGAGAGGTAGCTACAAAAGAGAGGTAGCTACATGAAAGGGAGCACATTGAAGGAAACTACATTGAAGGTAGCTCACGAGAGGTACTACATGAGAGGTAGCACAAAATGCCCCAGAGGTGCTACATGAGAGGGAGCACAAATAGAGGAAACTAATGAGAGGTACTACATTAAAAAATATTTAAAAAAAAAAATTTAATTTTAAAAATAATATAATTAAAAAAAATAATTAATATAATAATATAATTTTAAAAAGTTGCTACCCACTAAAAGTAAAAAAAAACATTTTAAGTTTTTAATTTGGGGAAAAATTTTTCCCCCCCCCCTTTAAATTTAAAACGCTTTAAAAAAAACCCGGCCCAAAAAAATTTTGGGGATTACTACCCAAATTTTTAAAAGTAAACTTAAATTGATTTTTGCTCCCAAAGTTTTTAAAGGGCGGTTTGCACATTGGGAGGTACTACCCAAGTGGGAGTCCCCCCATTGGAAGGGGAGGATGGTTGGCAAAGTGGGGGACCCTGAAGGTTGGGTAATTCAGTGAAGGCTCAAGGGGTGAAGGTGGGTAATTGAGGGGGCCCCCCCATAAGGTGGGTAATTTGGGATGCCACTGGGGTAAACCCCCCCCCATTGGAAAGGTGGCACCCTTGAGGTTGGGTAATTGGAGTGCCACATTTGAAGGGGACGCCCCCCATTTGGAAGTGGGGACCCTGATAGGGGTAATTGGAGGATAGCTCAAGTGAGAGGACTACCTGGAAAAGGGGAGCTCCCCCGTGGGGCTAAGTGGGAAACCCCGGTAGGCCAAAGTGGGGGGGTAGGGCCAAATTGGGGGGTTTGGCTGGGTAATTGGGGGAAGTGCCACAAGGGTTTAAAGTACCCCCCCCACATTGAAAAGGGGAGCCCCCCCACATTGGAAGGGCACCCTGAAGGTTGGGTAATTGGGGTGCCATTAGGGTTCTAATTTGGGGACCTTAAGGGAATTTCTAATTTAAAGGGAACTAAATTAAAGGGGGGTCCCACAAAGGGGTTTTCCCCCCCAAAAAGGGAAATTTAAATGGGGGAAAAAAATTTAGGGAGCCTGGAAATGCTAATTTGGGGGTGCACAAGAATAAGATAATTACTTCATATATTAAAGATTTTCATGTCTCCCTTTAATCGTTTTCGCCATAATGGCGACGCCTCGCCACTAGGTCTGACTAATGTGGCGACGCGTCGCCACTAGGTCTGGCTAATGTGGCGACGCCTCGCCACTAGGTCTGGCTAATGTGGCGACGCCTCGCCACTAGGTCTGGCTAATGTGGCGACGCCTCGCCACTAGGTCTGGCTAATGTGGCGACGCCTCGGTACTAGGTCTGGCTAATGTGGCGACGCCTCGCCACTAGGCCTGGCTAATGTGACGACGCCTCGCCACTAGGCCTGGCTAATGTGGCGACGCCTCGCCACTAGGTCTGGCTAATGTGGCGACGCCTCGCCACTAGGTCTGGCTAATGTGGCGACGCCTCGCCACTTGGTCTGGCTAATGTGGCGACGCCTCGCCACTAGGTCTGGCTAATGTGGCGACGCCTCGCCACTAGGTCTGGCTAATGTGGCGACGCCTCGCCACTAGGTCTGGCTAATGTGGCGACGCCTCGCCACTAGACCTGGCTAATGTGACGACGCCTCGCCACTAGGCCTGGCTAATGTGGCGACGCCTCGCCACTAGGTCTGGCTAATGTGGCGACGCCTCGCCACTAGGTCTGGCTAATGTGGCGACGCCTCGCCACTAGGTCTGGCTAATGTGGCGACGCCTCGCCATTAGGTCTGGCTAATGTGGAGACGCCTCGCCACAAGGTCTGACTAATGTGGCGACGCCTCGCCACTAGTCTGACTAATGTGGCGACGCCTCGCCACTAGGTCTGGCTAATGTGGCGACGCCTCGCCACTAGGTCTGGCTAATGTGGCGACGCCTCGCCACTAGGTCTGGCTAATGTGGCGACGCCTCGCCACTAGATCTGGCTAATGTGGCGACGCCTCGCCACTAGGTCTGGCTAATGTGGCGACGCCTCGCCACAAGGTCTGACTAATGTGGCGACGCCTCGCCACTAGGTCTGACTAATGTGGCGACGCCTCGCCACTAGGTCTGGCTAATGTGGCGACGCCTCGCCACTAGGTCTGGCTAATGTGGCGACGCCTCGCCACTAGGTCTGGCTAATGTGGCGACGCCTCGCCACAAGGTCTGACTAATGTGGCGACGCCTCGCCATTAGGTCTGACTAATGTGGCAACGCCTCGCCACTAGGTCTGGCTAATGTGGCAACGCCTCGCCACTAGGTCTGGCTAATGTGGCGACGCCTCGCCACTAGGTCTGGCTAATGTGGCGACGCCTCGCCACTAGGTCTGACTAATGTGGCGACGCCTCGCCACTAGGTCTGGCTAATGTGGCGACGCCTCGCCACTAGGTCTGACTAATGTGGCGACGCCTCGCCACTAGGTCTGGCTAATGTGGCGACGCCTCGCCACTAGGCCTGACTAATGTGGCGACTCCTCGCCACTAGGCCTGACTAATGTGGCGACGCCTCGTCACTAGGTCTGACTAATGTGACGACGCCTCGCCACTAGGTTCTGACTAATGTGGCGACGCCTCGTCACTAGGTCTGACTAATGTGACGACGCCTCGCCACTAGGTCTGACTAATGTGACGACGCCTCGCCACTAGGTCTGACTAATGTGGCGACGCCTCGTCACTAGGTCTGACTAATGTGACGACGCCTCGCCCACTAGGTCTGACTAATGTGGCGACGCCTCGTCACTAGGTCTGACTAATGTGACGACGCCTCGTCACTAGGTCTGACTAATGTGGCGACGCCTCGTCACTAGGTCTGACTAATGTGACGGCGCCTCGCCACTAGGTCTGGCTAATGTGGCGACTCCTCGTCACTAGGTCTGACTAATGTGGCGACGCCTCGCCACTAGGTCTGGCTAATGTGGCGACGCCTCACCACTAGGTCTGGCTAATGTGCCGACGCCTCGCCACTAGGCCTGGCTAATGTGGCGACGCCTCGCCACTAGGCCTGGCTAATGTGGCGACGCCTCGCCACTAGGCCTGGCTAATGTGACGACGCCTCGCCACTTGGCCTGGCTAATGTGGCGACGCCTCACCACTAGGTCTGGCTAATGTGGCGACGCCTCGCCACAAGGCCTGGCTAATGTGGCGACGCCTCCCCACTAGGCCTGGCTAATGTGGCGACGCCTCTCCAACAGGCCTGGCTAATGTGGCGACGCCTCGCCACTAGGCCTGGCTAATGTGGCGACGCTCGCCACTAGGCCTGGCTAATGTGGCGACGCCTCGCCACCAGGCCTGGCTAATGTGGCGACGCCTCGCCACCAGGCCTGGCTAATGTGGCGACGCCTCGCCACCAGGCCTGGCTAATGTGGCGACGCCTCGCCACCAGGCCTGGCTAATGTGGCGACGCCTCGCCACCAGGCCTGGCTAATGTGGCGACGCCTCGCCACTAGGCGTGGCTAATGTGGCGACGCCTCGCCACCAGGCCTGGCTAATGTGGCGACGCCTCGCCACCAGGCCTGGCTAATGTGGCGACGCCTCGCCACTAGGCCTGGCTAATGTGGCGACGCCTCGCCACCAGGCCTGGCTAATGTGGCGACGCCTCGCCACCAGGCCTGGCTAATGTGGCGACGCCTCGCCACTAGGCCTGGCTAATGTGGCGAACGCCTCGCCACCAGCCTGGCTAATGTGGCGACGCCTCGCCACCAGGCCTGGCTAATGTGGCGACGCCTCGCCACCAGGCCTGGCTAATGTGGCGACGCCTCGCCACTAGGCCTGGCTAATGTGGCGACGATATCATATTTATCACCTTCAAATTTTTTGTTGGAGTTTGGGAATTTTTGGGAAACATTAGTGTGTCCAGAGTGGGGGGTGGGTGTTTTTGTGGATGGTGGTGTGTGTTATTGTATGGTGGGTGTGTTATTTTGTTTGGGGGTGTGTGTTATTGTGTGGTGGGGTGTTGTTATTTTGGGTGGTGGTGTGTGTTTTTTGTGATGGTGGTGGTGTTTGTGATATGGTGTTTTATTGTGATGGTGGTGGTGTTTTATTGGGGATGGTGGTGGGGTTATTTTTGATGGGGGGTGTGTTATTGTGGGTGGTGGGGTGTTTATTTGATGGTGGTGTGTTTATTTGATGGTGGTGGTGGTTTTATTGTGATGGTTTGGGGGTGTTTTTTGTGATGGTGGTGTGTGTTAAATTTTGGAAAAGGTGGTGGGGTTAAATTTTATGGTGGGTGTGTTTTTGTGGGTGGTGGTGTGTGTTATTGTGATGGTGGGGGTGTTATTGTGATGGTGGTGTTTTGTTATTGTTTAGGTGGTTTTTGTTAAATTTTGATGGTGGTGTGTGTTATTGTGATGGTGGGGGTGTGTTTATTGTGTGGTGGTGGTGTTTATTGTGATGGTGGTGGTGTTATTGTGATGATGGGGTGTGTTATTGTGATGGTGGTTGTGTTATTGTGTGGTGGTGGGTGTTATTTATGGTGGTGGTGTATTGTGTGGTGGGGTGTTAAATTTTGAGGGTTTTTTGTGTGTTTTTGTGATTTGGGGGTGGTGTTTTTTGTGATGGTGGTTTTTGTGTTATTGTGATGGTGGGGGTGTGTTTTGTGATGGTGGTGGTGTTTTGGGGAGGGTGGTGTGTGTTTTGTGATGGGTGGTGTGGGGTTAATTTTGATGGTGGTGTGTGTTAAATTTTGTTTGGGGGTGTTTTTGTTATTTTGATGGGGGTGTTTTGTTATTGTGATTTGGTTTGGTGGTGTTTTTGTGATGATGGGGTGTGTTATTTGATGGTGGTGGTGTTTTGTGATGGTGGTGGGTTTATTTTGGTGTTTTGGGGGTGGGGTATTGGGGTGGTTTGGGGTTTTTGTGATGGTGGGTGTTTTTATTGTTGTGGGGGGGGGGAAGGGGGGTTGGGGGGTGTTTATTGTGATGGTGGTGTTTTTTTATTGGGGGGGGATGGTGGTGGTGTTATTGTGAAGGTGGTGTGTGTTATTGTGATGGGGGTGTTGTTATTGTGAAGGGGTGTGTGTTATTTTGATGGTGGTGGGGGTTATGGGGATGGGGGGTGGTGTTATTGTGATGGTGGTTTTGGGGTTTTTGTGATGGTGGTTTGGGGTTATTGTTTATGGTGGTGGTGTTATTGTGATGGGGGTGTGTGTTTTTGTGATGGTGGTGTGTGTTATTGGAGGTTGGGGGTGTTATTGTGATGGTGGTGGGGTTATTGTGATGGTGGTGTGGTTTATTGTGATTTGGTTTGGGGTGGGGTTTAAATTTTGATGGTGGTGGGTTATTGTGATGGTTTGGGGTGTGGGATTGTGAAGGGGGGTGTGTTGGGATTGTTTAGGTTTGGGGGGGGTGTTTTTGTGAGGTTTGGTTTTGTGTTTTTTGTGATGGTGGTGTTGTTATTTTTGATGGTGGTGTGTGTTATTGGGGGTGGTTTGGGGGTTTTGGGTTTTTGTGATTTTTGGTGGTGTTTTTTTGTGATTTTGGGGGTTTGGGGTTTTTTGGGGATGGGGTTTTGGGGGGGTGTTTATTTTGGGGGTTGGGGGGTGTGTGGGTTTTTTTGATGGTGGTATGTTTTTTTGGGTGGGGTTTTTGTGGGTTTTTGTTTATGGGTGGTGGTTTTTTTGTTTATTTGGTTGGTTTTGTGTTATTTTGATGGTGGTGTGTGTTTGGTTTTTTGTGTTGGGGTTTTGTGTTATTGTGAGGGGTGGTGTTTTGTTATTGTGATGGTGGGGTTTATTTGGGTGGGGGGTGTGTTTTTAAATTTTATGGTGGGGGTGGTTATTGTGATGGTGGTGTGTTTATTGTGATGGTGGTTTTTGTGGTTTTTGTGATTTGGGGGTGGTTTTTTATTTTGATGGTGGTGGGTTATTGTGATGGGGTTTTGTGTTATTTGAATTTGGTGGTTTGGGGTTATTGTGATGGTTGGTGTTAAATTTTGGGTGGGGTGGTGGGGGGGGGGGGGGGGGTTTGGGTGGGGTGGGGTGTGGGGTGTGTGAGGGGTGGTGGTGTTAAATTTTGTTTGGGGGGGGTTTTTTGGGGGGGATTTTGGTGGTGGGGTGTTATTTTTGAGGGGGGGTTGGGGTTATTGGGGATGGTGGGGGGGGGTTATTGTGATGGGGGTGGTTTTTTATTGTGTGGTGGTTTTTGGGGGTTAAATTTTGGGGGTGGGGGGTGGGTTTATTTTTGAGGGGGGGGTTATTGGGGGATGGGGGGTGGGGTTTTTTATTGTGATGGTGGTTGTGTTTTTTTGTGATGGTTTTTGGGGTGTTATTGTGAAAGGTGGTGGTGTTATTGTGATGGTTGGGTTTTGTTTTTAATTTTGAGGTGGTGTGTGTTATTGTGATGGTTTTTGTGTGTTATTGTGAGGTGGTGGTGTTAATGTGATGGTTTGGGTGTGTTATTGTTATGGTGGTGTGTTTTTTTTGTGATGGTGGGGGTGTGGGTTTTTGTGATTGGTGGTGTTTTGGAAAGGGGGGGGGTTTATAGTAAAAAAAAGGGGGTTTTATTGGGAAAAGGTTGGTTTTGGGTTTTTGGATGGGTTTTGTTTGTGGATTATAGTTTATTGAAAATATTGTTTTTGTATTCAATTTTTATTTAAATTGGGTTTAGGTGTTAAATTTTTTTTTGTAAATTATTTTTTTTTAACAATTTAGGTTTTTTTTTTATTTATTCAATATATTATTTATTGGTTTTAATATTTTTATTATTTTTTAAAAAAAAATTTTTTTAAATTTATTTTTTATTATAAATTTTTATTTATTTTGGTTTTTTGTATTTTTTTTATTTAAAATTAATTTTTTAAAATTATTTTATTTTATTTTTAAAAGGGATTTTATTTTTTTTTTAAAAAATTTTTTTATTTAAATTTCTTTTATTTTCTATGGGTTAGTTTTATATTTTATTATAACCTTATTTTTATTTTAACTATTAAATATATAAAAATTCCCACCCTTTCCCCCTTTTTAAAGGGTGGACACGGGGGTGGTTTTTTAACCCCAAGTTCGCCCCATCCCAAAATTTCCGACGGGGGGCCCCCCGGGGGGGGGTAAGTGGGGACCCCAGGCCGGGGCCGGGAGGAGCGGGGAGGGAAAATTATAAAAATGCTTGGCCCCCGGGGAGGGGGTTTTTAGGGAATTGGGGAAAAAAAGAAATGGCGGCCGAAATTATGGGAAAAAATAAGCGGCAGAAAGCATGGGCGTCTGTTTTCAGAAAAGTACAGGGTTTCACATTCTCGGGCCCCCTACCGGGGCGTGTCCCCACCGGGCAAAACTGGTATTAAAAAAAAAACCGGTTTTCCCCTTTTCTGGAACAGGGCACAGAAAAACAAAATTTAAAAAAATTTTTAAAATTTTTATATTTGGAAAAATAAAAAAAAAAAACTTCCCCACAGGGAGGGAAGAAAAAAAACCGTGGGGTGTGACTAAACATTAGGGGGCCCTAGGCAAATGAGGTCGAAGGGAAAACTGCACGCCTTCCTGCGTCTGGACAGGTTTCTGCAACACGGGGGACAAACGCTGCGGAGAGCTGTGACGAAAAAGGGTACGGTCTCCTCTGGAACGGTGAAGCAGACATCGTAGGAGTCGCTGCAGGTTTTCACTCAACCGGGGGCACGACATGCTGGTCCCTCGATTTGAGGCGTCGAAAAAACTCGGCCACTGGGCAGGACTTTGACAAGCGACTCAGGAGGACATTCTCGATGGTACTGTCGCTGGGCTGTCACTGCCGGCGATCTTTGGAGCGAGTTGTGGAGCGAGTCGTGGCAAGGAGACGACGGGGCGAAACATCTGGGAGTCGTAACATCATAACCACCAGAACTGCAGTGAGCGAGCTAGCAGTCAAAGTGACATCTTTCTTTGTGCAGGTGCTCACTGGGAAACTTGTGACACGAGGCTGACACAGCGCCTGCCGACAGGGCTGGCTGCGGCTTGACGAGTATCATCTCTCGGGCAGCTGGAGTTATAGCAGAGGTTAGTCTAGCGTCCCAGACTTGTTTCTTACATATAACTGCACTCTGAAGGTCTGGAGGTGAAGTGAAACAAAAACTCGATGGGAATCGTAGCAGGTTTCGATTCTACAGAACATCACGAGCGACGAGCATAAAAGCTTTCTGTACAAGGGGGCTCATACGCCCCAGGGCTGAGAAATCAGCTGTCAAACCACTGGTCAGGCGGGTGACTTTAAAACAGTGGTTTCTACACAGGTCTGGGTGGGCCAGACCTCACTGGACACACGAAACTTTAAAAACACAACCGTGTACATACGGTACAACATGGCTTAAACTAGCAAATGATGCTTTTTGCGCATAAAACTGACACTAAGACCCTATTAACTAAAATGTGAGAACACTGACTAAGAGGAATTAACACACGACATATATTTTCTCTCAATCTTCTCGACAATACTGAAAAAATTACTAGAACACTCGATGTGACATCATGTGATGTCAGGCGTGATGTCGCAAGGTGACGTCAGCAGCAGTGACGTCAACAGACATCTCGAGGTGACGTCGGCAGACATCGTGAGGTGACGTCAGCAGACATCGTGAGGTGACGTCAGCAGACATCGTGACGTCATGAAGTCGGGCAGCATCGTGGGTGGCGTCGATGTGATTGCGGGCAGCAGACCACAGCATGAGGCCTGGGATATCTGGTAACTCACGTGGCTTTGTGGGTCTACGTGATCGCCCACACCCACGTGACGTCGTAATCCACTAGCTTCGAGTGGCCTCGGGCACTCGGATACACAGCACTGGCAATGAATTCATACGAAAAACAGCAGAAAACACAGCAGAGGGAGTGGGCAGTGGTGAGTGGTGTATGGTAGACGGGTGAGCGTGAGGAGGGCGAGCATGGGCAAGGTGAGGAACAGCCACTTCCTCTCCTCTCCTCTCCTCCCCCACCCACAAACACGTGGAGAAGCTCACACTGGACGCAGAAATCACCACAAAACTCTGGCTTGCTGAAACAGCTGTGCTGAGCTGAACAACAACAGCAACATACAAGTGACGCTGAACACGTGACTTGAGAAACAGCGTGGGACGCTGTGGCGTGGAGTCACTGGGACGCTGTAGGAGGCAGGAGAATGGTGCTGGAGAGTGTTGAAGGGCTGTAGAGAGGGTGATGAGGTGAACACGTGACTGCTAAGGCTGGAGATGACGCCGTGATGCCTATGTCCAGATTTTGTGGGAAAAATCTAGGACGAAGATCTATCTCGGGTCCCGTCAAGACGCTGGGAGTAGCAGATAACTCTTTAGGCTAGCAGGTGCGTTGGATGACGACGGATGATGTTGACTGGTGTCGACCGATCCCCTCCACCCTGAAGAGGCTCACAAGGCCGCTGACTCCGCTGTCACCACTGTTATTGCTGTTCTTACTGTTGAACAGCGGTTTAGTGCCGATGAAGGTAGCGTAGGTAGCAATGATACGGCCGTGGACTAGATTGGCTTTAATCGGGTAGGAGTGAGTACACAACGGGCAGTGTGAGGAAGTGACCGCAAGCCAGTCCGTGGAGGGGGAGTACCTGTGTACCTCAAGTCGGTCGAAGCGGGAGTGAGGGCGAGCATGGGCAAGGTGAGGAACAGCCACTTCCGCTTTAGTAAGAACACGGCTAGCATAGGCAATAGGCTGTTGCTTCCCATTAGATTCCTGTGACAAGACTGCACCGATCCCAACTTTGCTGGCAATCAGTCGTCAAGGGTAAATGCCTTGGTGAAATCAGGAATCTAAGGGTTGGGGCTGATGTTAATTGTTCTTAAGAATGACAAAAGCTCGTTCCTGATCGCACGTCCACTCAAAAGGGCACCCTTTCTTGGGTAAGCGTGTCAGGGGTGCAGCAAATGGTGGAGAAACCTGCGATAAAGGTGCGGTAGAAACCGCCAGGCCTATGAAGGACCGGACTGCATCCGCCGTCATGGGTCTGGGGAATTTCTGCACGGCCGAGATTTTTAGACTCGTCGTCTTTATGCCATTCTGAGTTACTACGTGACCCAGAAATTTTATTTCCTTCCGGAGGAAATTGACATTTGGAGAGCTTTACCTTAAGATTTGCCTGAGCTAGCCTGTCCAATACCCTGTCAAGTTTCTCAAGATGTGACGGGACATCTTGCGACATGACTATGAGATCATCCAGGTAGACCATGAGCGTGCCACCTAGGAGGGTACGGAAAATTGTCGTCATCAAACGACTAAACGTGATTGGGCTTCCGCGCAAGCCGAAGGGCATCCTCCTGAACTGGTAATGACCAGTTGGAGTAGAGAAAGCTGTCAACTCTCTACTCTCATCATCGAGGGGGATCTGCCAGAACCCTTGAAGAAGATCAAGAGTTGAAAGACCTTATTATCGCCGATGTTCTGCAACAGGTCGTTCAGAACTGGCAATGGAAAACGGTCTGGGATGGTACATGCATTCAGTTTCCTGTAATCGATAACAGGGCGCCAGGTTCCGTCTTTCTTGGGAACCAGAATAAGGGGACATTCCACGGGGAAGTGGACTCCTCAATAAATCCATCACGGAGCATCCGTGTAATGAGTTCTTCGGCGAAGACTCTTTGCGCATGTGGCAGGCGATACGCAGGTACATAAATGGTTTAGTACCTTTGTCAAGTGGATACGGTGAGAGATCAGTGAGGTCAAACCCATTGACTCACCATCTAGTGCAACTGCAGAACGTGCACGATTGAGAACCTGGAGAAGTTTTGGAACCATCTCAGGATAGTCTGTCAAAGCTAGATCATCTTCCTGCACTGGCCGGGTGTTGGAAGAGTCAGCAGCAGACTCGCCTGGGAGAACTGCACTCACAAGGAAGTCAGCTGGGGCTTCACCCTCCACTCTCACCGGGAGAGGGAATCTGACAAGGTCAACAAGTGAGGTATTCTTCCGCAGGGGAAATTCTCGACTATGCATGTTGACAACAAGGACTTGCAACTTACCACGTTGCACTGTGTGCAAGGATGGTTCAAGGGAGGGGCCCCTTGACTCGGCATGTGTCGTTGTCAACCAGCACATGGCCCTCCTTCAAAAGCTCTGCTCACGTACACCGTAACAGGAGTGAGCGAGTTAGCTGACAAAGTGACGTCATACTTTGTACAAGCAGTAACTCTGCTCGCTGATCCCATGACACGAGTCAGACAGTCGCCTGCCGACAGGGATACTGCGGCTTGACAACTGCTGGTCTCTACAACAGCGTCAGAGTTAGAGTGAAGGTTAGACTGGGCGTCCCCAGACTGGGTTTCACTGGTAACTACGCGCTGATGGCCAGGAGGTGATGGGCAACGAGCTCTACTACGAGGTCGATCAGGACGAGAGACCGACCCCGGGGAGAATGTGCTATGGAAACCACCGGTTTCCAACGATTCTAGGCACTGTGCATACTCTGAGACAGGAGTAGCACGTAGTGGATCCTAAGCGCACGCCCCAGAAGGGCACATCCACTCCGTTGAATTCCGCCTTTCCACTCAGCTGGATCTAAACGGATCCTAAGATCTGCCATGGTTTTGAACCCTATGAGCAGGTCACCATGGAAAACAATACCATTTTACGATAAGAATTTTGCGGACAGCTTGTGACCCTGGACCACAAATTTTTAGCGTTGTGCGACCGCGAACCGTCAGCGGTTTACCTGAGACTCCTCTCAAGGTCTGAATGGCAGATGGCTCTGTCAACATGGCCGCGTGAAGGCCAATGTCTCGGAAAAAGGTGGAGCGGACAATGTTAACCACCGAACCTGTGTCTAGGAAAAGCTGAACAGGCTTATTGTGGACAGTGGACTCGATGAGCGGTCCACATGGGTTGTCATTTCCGAACATGAAGGCATGACAGGCCGACGAGGTCCCCGGAGTCACAGCTGCTCGAGGCTCGACACTTGTTGACGAGGCTCGACCTGGAAGGTACGGTAAGAGTCTCAGCAACAACGTCAAGACACTCGGTTTCCTCACTGTCGGCAAGCGTTTTCACTGCCCCGGGCGGCGAATGCATTGCGGACAGGGACGGAATACAGCGACTCCGACAGGGTTACTACGTCTTTCGTTGGTTTTGCGGACGCGCCTCTTCCCCCGAACTAGTGGAAGGGCTTCTACGAGCATGTGCATTGCGCGACGACTGCTTGCTCCACTCAGCTGTCAGCATTACTTCGCAGCTTGTTACACTCATGGGAGGTATGACTGGAAGTATTGTGGTAAACACAGATTCCCTCGCGAGACTGGGCATGGGGACGGTGACGGTTACCTTGATACTGAGCGTGGGGACTGTGACGGTTACTTTGCGGGGACTTAAGTTTGTAACACTCAGATCGGTAGTGCCCTCGTTTGCCACAGTTGAAACAAGTCACTACACGCTTAGCGGGGTGAGGTTGGGGGGTGGTGTCTGCTGGCGACGTTTCGCCCTGGTCCAGGAAGTCGATGACTGCCTTTTTGTATAAGACCGACTGTTGTTACTGTGTCGCTATTTTTACTTAGGCGCGTATTAGTGGGACTGGGGTTAGAACCTTTGTGGGTTGGCTGTCTGACAGCAAACAGCAAAAGTGACTTCCGGCTGCGACCGCGGGGTCACTGCGGACGGCGCTGCAAGGTTGGGTAGGGGATCATCCGCAAAGCGGCAAACCTTGCCTTGCTCGGAAGGCGGCTTGAGCGAGTCGATGGCGTCATATGCACCCCGGACGTCGTGCTGAGGGCCGAGTCCTAGCGCATCAATGGCAGCCAGAGGTTAGGGGCGGAATCCCTCCGCATGATGCCGACAGCCAGCATGGGGATGATGTCTTTAATAGCCATACGGCCATCACCATCCGCCCACTTAGTGGAGTTGACGGCATCAGTAAAGTCCGTGGCGGCTTGCTCGAAACGGCAAACGCAAGCCAGGGGGCTTTCGTGCCGGTATTGACATTCGGCCAAGACGCTGGTAACGATGTCAATGTAATGGCGTTGGCGACTACGCCGAAAATAACGCCTAAATTCCTCCTTAAGTTCACCCAAGACTGAATCTTACAAACGCGCTTGAGCTGCACAAAGGCACCTATATCACCCTGGGTGAGATCCACTGCTGCAACAGCAGCACGAATGTACTGTGTATCTGTTGGGCTATCAAATAGAGCCTGAACAGTCGCCTCGACTGACTGCAGCCATGGCTCTAAACTATTTGCACGACCGTCAAAAATAAAGGGGCAGGTATGGACGATGAGCCGGCCCACTGGTGGTCGAGGCTTGAGCCACAAGTTGACCAACTGTCGCTGGGGCTTCGATGCCCTGCCGCGTGCTCACTCTGGCTGAGGCACCATTGCTGGCACCAGCAGAATCTGGGGTAACGGCATGGCCACTGCGTGTCTTAGTCATGACGTCAATTGTTGAAATGCAAGTAGGTCACGAAGATGGTAAACAGGTCAGAGCAAGAAATGGGTATGCACTGGCTACAATTCAAAACAGAGTCAAAGAGAACTCAGCACCACAGTACTAGGTAAACTGCTTAGTGATAGAAATAATTTGAGCAAAACAACAATAAAAAGGGAAATAGTGATACACTCTGAAAACAAAATAAGAGATGTATGCAAGTGAATGTACTACAGGGAAGTGCACAAAATGAAGCTAAGGATAGTCAATAATTTCACCAGGAATCTGGCAACAAAATTTATGAAAAGGAGTTGAACTGTAAACACTGGTAGCAAAAATTGCACAAAATTAAAATAAATCAGGTACTACACAACACTAAACTGTGCTGCAAGCACAGTTTAAAAAGATTAAGATTAATTACAGGCTGTCTACATGATGGTGGTGGTGTTATTGTGATGGTGGTGGTGTTATTGTGATGGTGGTGGTGTTATTGTGATGGTGGTGGTGTTTTGATTGTGATGGTGGTGGTGTTTATTGTGATGGGTGTGTGTGTGTTATTGTGATGGTGGTGGTGTTATTGTGATGGTGGTGGTGTTATTGTGATGGTGGTGGTGTTATTGTGATGGTGGTGGTGTTATTGTGATGGTGGTGTGTGTTATTGTGATGGTGGTGGTGTTATTGTGATGGTGGTGTGTGTTATTGTGATGGTGGTGGTGTTATTGTGATGGTGGTGGTGTTATTTGTGATGGTGGTGTGTGTTATTGTGATGGTGGTGGTGTTATTGTGATGGTGGTGTGTGTTATTGTGATGGTGGTGGTGTGTTATTGTGATGGTGGTGTGTGTTATTGTGATGGTGGTGTGTGTTATTGTGATGGTGGTGTGTGTTATTGTGATGGTGGTGTGTGTTATTGTGATGGTGGTGTGGTGTTATTGTGATGGTGGTGTGTGTTATTGTGATGGTGGTGGTGTTATTGTGATGGTGGTGGGGTGTTATTGTGATGGTGGTGTGTGTTTATTGTGATGGTGGTGTGTGTTATTGTGATGGTGGTGTTGGTGTGTTATTGTGATGGTGGTGGTGTTATTGTGATGGTGGTGTGTGTTATTGTGATGGTGGTGTGTGTTATTGTGATGGTGGTGTGTGTTATTGTGATGGTGGTGTGTGTTATTGTGATGGTGGTGTGTGTTATTGTGATGGTGGTGTGTGTTATTGTGATGGTGGTGGTGTTATTGTGATGGTGGTGTGTGTTATTGTGATGGTGGTGTGTGTGTATTGTGTGGTGGTGTGGTGTTATTGTGATGGTGGTGGGGTGTGTTATTGTGATGGTGGTGTGTGTTATTGTGATGGTGGTGGTGTTATTGTGATGGTGGTGGTGTTATTGTGATGGTGGTGGTGTTATTGTGATGGTGGTGTGTGTTATTGTGATGGTGGTGGTGTTATTGTGATGGTGGTGGTGTTATTGTGATGGTGGTGTGTGTTATTGTGATGGTTGGTGTGTGTTATTGTGATGGTGGTGGTGTTATTGTGATGGTGGTGGTGTTATTGTGATGGTGGTGTGTGTTATTGTGATGGTGGTGGTGTTATTGTGATGGTGGTGGTGTTATTGTGATGGTGGTGTAGTGTTTTTTGTGATGGTGGTGGTGTTATTGTGATGGGTGGTGTGTGTTATTGTGATGGTGGTGGTGTTATTGTGATGGTGGTGTGTGTTATTGTGATGGTGGTGTGTGTTATTGTGATGGTGGTGTGTGTTATTGTGATGGTGGTGTGTTTATTGTGATGGTGGTGTGTGTTATTGTGATGGTGGTGTGTGTTATTGTGATGGTGGTGTGTGTTATTGTGATGGTGGTTTGGGGTTATTGTGATGGTGGGTGTGTTTATTGGTGGGTGGTGGTGTGTGTTATTGTGATGGTGTGTGTGTTATTGTGATGGTGGTGGTGTTATTGTGATGGTGGTGGTGTTATTGTGATGGTGGTGGTGTTATTGTGATGGTGGTTGGTGTTATTGTGATGGTGGTGTGTGTTATTGTGATGGTGGTGTGTGTTATTGTGATGGTGGTGGTGTTATTGTGATGGTGGTGTGTGTTATTGTGATGGTGGTGTGTGTTATTGTGTGGTGGTGTGTGTTATTGTGATGGTGGTGTGTGTTATTGTGATGGTGGTGTGTGTTATTGTGATGGGGTGTGTGTTATTGTGATGGTGGTGTGTGTTATTGTGATGGTGGTGTGTGTTATTGTGATGGTGGTGTGTGTGTTAGTGTCTTCCTCCTCCTTCTTGACTTCCTCCTCCTCCTTCTTGTCTTCCTCCCCCTTCTTGTCTTCCTCGTCCTTCTTGTCTTCCTCCCCCTTCTTGTCTTCTCCTCCTTCTTGTCTTCCACCTCCTTCTTGACGTCTTCCTCCTTCTTGTCTTCCTTGTCCTTCTTGACTTCCTCCTCCTTCTTGTTTTCCTTCTTCTTGTCTTTCTCCTCCTTCTTGTCTTCCACCTCCTTCTTGACTTCTTCCTCCTTCTTGTCTTCCTTCCCTTCTTGATTTCTTCCTCCTTCTTGTCTCTCCTCTCCTTCTTGACTTTCTCCTCCTTCTTGTCTTCCTCCTTCTTCTTGACTTCCTCCTCCTTCTTGTCTTCCTCCTCCTTCTTGGCTTGCTCCTCCTTCTTGTCTTCTTCCTTCTTCTTGTCTTCCTCCTCCTTCTTGACTTCCTCTTCCTTCTTGTCTTCCTCCTCCTTCTTGACTTCCTCCTCCTTCTTGTCTTCCTCCTTCTTTTTTGCCTTCTTCCTCCTTTTGCCTTCCTTCTCCTTGTCTTCCTCCTTCTTGTTGTCTTCCTTTTTCTTGTTGTCTTCCTCCTTCTTCGTGTCTTCCCCCTCGTTCTTGTCTTCCTCCTCCATCTTGCTTTCCTCCTTATCGTTTTCCTCCTCCTTGTTCTCCTCTCTCCTTCTTGACTTCTTCCTCCTTCTTGTCTTCCTCCTCCTTCTTGACTTCCTCCTCCTTCTTGTCTTCCTCCTCCTTCTTTTCTTCCTCCTTCTTCTTGACTTCCTTCTTGTCTTCCTCCTCTTTCTTGACTTCCTCCTCCTTCTTGTCTTTCTCCTCCTTCTTGACTTCTCCTTCTTGTCTTCCTTCTCCTTCTTGACTTCTTCCTTCTTCTTGTCTTCCTCCTCCTTTTTTGTTTTCCTCCTCGTTCTTGTCTTCCTCCTCCTTCTTGACTTCCTCCTTCTTGTCTTCCTTCTCCTTCTTGTCTTCCTCCTTCTTCTTGTCTTCCTCCTCCTTCTTGACTTCCTCCTCCTTCTTGTCTTCCTTTCCTCCTTCTTGTCTTCCATTTCCTTCTTGTCTTCTTCCTCCTTCTTGTCTTCCTTCTCCTTCTTGTCTTCTTCCTCCTTCTTGACTTCCTCCTTCTTTTTGTCTTCGTCCTCCTTCTTGTCTTCCTCCTCCTTCTTTACTTCCTCCTCCTTCTTGTCTTCCTCCTCCTTCTTGACTTCCTCCTTCTTGTCTTCCTCCTCGTTCTTGTTTTCCTTTTCCTTCTTGTCTTCTTCCTCCTTCTTGACTTCCTCCTCCTTCTTGTCTTCCTCCTCCTTCTTGTCTTCCTTTTCCTTCTTGTCTTCCTCCTCCTTCTTGTCTTCCTCCTCCTTCTTGTCTTCCCCCTCCTTCTTGTCTTCCTCCTCCTTCTTGTCTTCTTCCTCCTTCTTGTCTTCCTCCTCGTTCTTGTCTTCCTCCTCCTTCTTGTCTTCCTCCTCTTCTTGTCTTCCTTCTCCTTCTTGACTTCTTCCTCCTTCTTGTTTTCCTCCTCTCTTGTCTTCCTCCTCCTTCTTGACTTCCTCCTCGTTCTTGTTTCCTCCTCCTTCTTGTCTTCTTCCTCCTTTTTGACTTCCTCCTCCATCTTGTCTTCTTCCTCCTTGTCTTCCTCCTCCTTCTTGTCTTCATCCTCCTTTCTTGTCTGCCTCCTCCTTCTTGTCTTCCTCCTGCTTCTTGTTTTCCTCCTCCTTTTTGTCTTCCTTCTCCTCATTGTCTTCCTCCTCCTTTTTTACTTCTTCCTCCTTCTTGTATTCCTCCTCCTTTCTTGTCTTCCTCCTCCCTTCTTGTCTTCCTCCTCCTTCTTGTGTTCCTCCTCCTTCTTGTCTTCTCCTCCTTCTTGACTTCTTCCTCCTTCTTGTATTCCTCCTCCTTCTTGTCTTCCTCCTCCTCCTTGGCTTCCTCCTCCTTCTTGTCTTCCTCCTCCTTCTTGTCTTCCTCCTACTTCTTGTCTTCCTCCTCTTCTTGTCGTCCTCCTCCTTCTTGTCTTCCTCCTCTTTTGTCTTCATCCTCCTTCTTGTCTTCCTCCTCCTTCTTGTCTTCCTCCTCCTTCTTGTCTTCCTTCTCCTTCTTGTCTTCCTCCTTCTTTTGTCTTCCTCCTCCTTCTTGTCTTCCTCCTCCATCTTGTCTTCCTCCTTCCTTCTTGTCTTCCTCCTCCTTCTTGTCTTCTTCCTCCTTCTTGTCTTCCTCCTCCTTCTTGTCTTCCTCTTCATTCTTGACTTCCTCCTCGTTCTTGTCTTTCCCCCTCCTTCTTGTCTTCTTCCTCCTTCTTGACTTCCTCCTCCTTCTTGTCTTCCTCCTCCTTCTTGTCTTCCTCCTCCTTCTTGTCTTCTCCTCCTTCTTGTCTTCCTTCCTCCTTCTTGTCTTCCTCCTGCTTCTTGACTTCCTCCTCGTTCTTGTCTTCCCCCTCCTTCTTGTATTCCCCCTCCTTCTTGTCTTTCTCCTCCTTCTAGCTTCCTCCTTCTGTCTTCCTCCTCCTTCTTGCCTTCCTCCTTCTTGTCTTCCTCCTTTTTCTTGTCTTCCTCCTCCTTCTTGCCTTCCTCCTTCTTGTCTTTCTCCTCCTTCTTGCCTTCCTCCTTCTTGTCTTCCTCTCCTTCTTGTCTTCCTCCTCCTTCTTGTCTTCCTCCTCCTTCTTGACTTCCTCCTTCTTGTCTTCCTCCTCCTTCTTGTCTTCCTCCTCCTTCTTGTCTTCCTCCTCCTTCTTGTCTTCCTCCTGCTTCTTGACTTCCTCCTCGTTCTTGTCTTCCCCCTCCTTCTTGTATTCCCCTCCTTCTTGTCTTTCCTCCTCCTTCTAGGCTTCCTCCTTCTTGTCTTCCTCCTCCTTCTTGCCTTCCTCCTTCTTGTCTTCCTCCTCCTTCTTGTCTTCCTCCTCCTTCTTGCCTTCCTCCTTCTTGTCTTTCTCCTCCTTCTTGCTTCCTCCTTCTTGTCTTCCTCCCCTCTTCTTGTCTTCCTCCTCCTTCTTGACTTCCTCCTCCTTCTTGCCTTCCTCCTTCTTGTCTTTCTCCTCCTTCTTGCTTCCTCCTTCTTGTCTTCCTCCTCCTTCTTGTCTTCCTCCTCCTTCTTGTCTTCCTCCTCCTTCTTGCCTTCCTCCTTCTTGTTTTCCTCCTCCTTCTTGACTTCCTCCTCCTTCTTGTCTTCCTCCTCCTTCTTGTTTTCCTCCTCCTTCTTGTTCTCCTCCTCCTTCTTGTCTTCCTCCTCCTTCTTGTCTTCTCCTCCTTTGCCTTCCTCCTTCTTGACTTCCTCCTCCTTCTTGTCTTCCTCCTCTTCTTGTTTTCCTCCTCCTTCTTGTCTTCCTCCTCCTTCTTGTCTTCCTCCTCCTTCTTGTTTTCTCCTCCTTCTTGTCTTCCTCCTCCTTCTTGTTTTCCTCCTCCTTCTTGTCTTCCTCCTCCTTCTTGCCTTCCTCCTTCTTGACTTCCTCCTCCTTCTTGTCTTCCTCCTCCTTCTTGTTTTCCTCCTCCTTCTTGTCTTCCTCCTCCTTCTTGTCTTCCTCCTCCTTCTTGTTTTCCTCCTCCTTCTTGTCTTCCTCCTCCTTCTTGTTTTCCTCTTCCTTCTTGTCTTCCTCCTCCTTCTTGACTTCCTCCTTCTCCGCTTACAGTCAGTTCCCTGGTAAATGTGATCATTATCTCACACTCTGCAAGTTTCTCTTCGATGATCACATTATCACGCGACTTATGGCAACTTTTTAAAGATAACTCCCGCTCAGTTTCTCTACCATAACCACACCAAAGCAACTTAGAAATAACTCTTGCTAAGATAACACCCGCTTATGTTGCTCACATTACCAACGTTATCTTGTTATTAGCCTAAGTTATCTTAAATTAACTCACCTACGTTATCTTATAATTCACCTACGTTATCGTATAACTAACCTGCGTTATCTTATAACTCACCTACGTTATCTTATACTCACCTGTGTTATTTTATACTCACCTGTGTTATTTTATACTCACCTGTGTTATCTTATAATTCACCTTCCATATCTTATAACTCACCAACGTTATCTTATAACTAACGTGTGTTATATTTTAACTCACAATGTTATCTTATAACTCACCAACGTTATCTTATAACTAACCTGTGTTATATTTTAACTCACAATGTTATCTTATAACTCACCAACGTTATCTTATGACTCACCTGAGTTATCTTATAACTCACCAGCGTTATCTTGTATCTCACCTGAATTATCTTATAACTCACCAGCGTTATCTTGTATCTCACCAACGTTATCTTATAACTCACCTGAGTTATCTTATAACTCGCCAACGTTATCTTATAACTCACCTGAGTTATCTTGTAACTCACCTGAGTTATCTTGTAACTCACCTGAGTTATCTTATAACTCACCTGAGTTATCTTGTAACTCACCTGAGTTATCTTGTAACTCACCTGAGTTATCTTAAACTCACCTGAGTTATCTTGTAACTCACCTGAGTTATCTTGTAACTCACCTGAGTTATCTTATAACTAGCCAACGTTACCTTATAACTCCCCTAAGTTATCTTATAACTCACCTAAGTTATCTTATAACTCACCTAAGTTATCTTATAACTCACCTACATTATCTTATAACTCCCCTAAGTTATCTTATAACTCACCTAAGTTATCTTATAACTCACCTAAGTTATCTTATAACTCACCTAAGTTATCTTATAACTCACCTAAGTTATCTTATAACTCACCTAAGTTATCTTATAACTCACCTAAGTTATCTTATAACTCACCTAAGTTATCTTATAACTCCCCTAAGTTATCTTATAACTCACCTGAGTTATCTTATAACTCGCCAACGTTACCTTATAACTCCCTAAGTTATCTTATAACTCACCTAAGTTATCTTATAACTCACCTAAGTTATCTTATAACTCCCTAAGTTATCTTATAACTCACCTGAGTTATCTTATAACTCGCCAACGTTACCTTATAACTCCCCTAAGTTATCTTATAACTCACCTAAGTTATCTTATAACTCGCCTAAGTTATCTTATAACTCACCTAAGTTATCTTATAACTCACCTGAGTTATCTTATAACTCGCCAACGTTACCTTATAACTCCCCTAAGTTATCTTATAACTCACCTAAGTTATCTTATAACTCACCTAAGTTATCTTATAACTCCCCTAAGTTATCTTATAGCTCACCTGAGTTATCTTATACCTCACCTAAGTTATCTTATAACTCACCTAAGTTATCTTATAACTCACCTACATTATCTTATAACTCACCTAAGTTATCTTATAACTCACCTGAGTTATCTAATAACTCACAGTAAACAATAACATCATTCCCGCCAAAATACTTTCCCGCCATATTTATCCTGGCCACTCATCTTTTTCCCGCCAAAACTCTCTTATTTTTTCTTGCTCCCCTTCTCAGGTTTACTCTTTTGTTTACATTTTGTTTGTCTTCGTCGCCGCCATTGTTTTCTCCTTCAAAGGTAGTTTCCGAGCTTTTCTTAAATGTTTTTTCTCCTTTTCAATTCCTATTCATTTTGTGCATCGGATGAATTTCCAGAAATTTAAAAAAAAGGGTGTATTGAATTAAATTTTATTTTTCACGGCTCTAAATAGCATTTTTTTTAATGTGAGTTCCCAGTAGTCACTCTTTTTCCCTCGTTAAGTCGAGGATCGTCTAGGATGGTCCAAGTGGGTCCAGGATGGTTCAAGTGGGTCAAGGATGGTTCAAGTGGGTCCAGGATGGTTCAAGTGGGTCCAGGATGGTTCAAGTGGGTCCAGGATGGTTCAAGTGGGTCCAGGATGGTTCAAGTGGGTCCAGGATGGTTCAAGTGGGTCCAGGATGGTTCAAGTGGGTCCAGGATGGTCCAAGTGGGTCCAGGATGGTCCAAGTGGGTCCAGGATGGTCCAAGTGGGTCCAGGATGGTCCAAGTGGGTCCAGGATGGTCCAAGTGGGTCCAGGATGGTCGAAGTGGGTCCAGGATGGTCCAAGTGGGTCCAGGATGGTTCAAGTGGGTCCAGGATGGTTCAAGTGGGTCCAGGATGGTCGAAGTGGGTCCAGGATGGTCGAAGTGGGTCCAGGATGGGCGAAGTGGGTCCAGGATGGTCGAAGTGGGTCCAGGATGGTCCAAGTGGGTCCAGGATGGTCCAAGTGGGTCCAGGATGGTCCAAGTGGGTTCAGGATGGTCCAAGTGGGTTCAGGATGGTCGAAGTGGGTCCAGGATGGTCGAAGTGGGTCCAGGATGGTCCAAGTGGGTCCAGGATGGTCCAAGTGGGTCCAGGATGGTCCAAGTGGGTCCAGAATGGTCCAAGTGGGTCCAGGATGGTCTAAGTGGGTCCAGGATGGTCCAAGTGGTTCCAGAATGGTCCAAGTGGGTCCAGTAGGGTCCGAGTGGGTCCAGGATGGTTCAAGTGGGTCCAGGATGGTCCAAGTGGGTCCAGGATGGTCGAAGTGGGTCCAGGATGGTCGAAGTGGGTCCAGGATGGTCCAAGTGGGTCCAGAATGGTCCAAGTGGGTCCAGGATGGTCTAAGTGGGTCCAGGATGGTCCAAGTGGGTCCAAAATGGTCCAAGTGGGTGCAGTAGGGTCCGAGTGGGTCCAGGATTGTTCAAGTGGGTCCAGGATGGTCCAAGTGGGTCCAGAATGATCCAAGTGGGTCCAGGATGGTCCACGTGGGTTCAAGAGGGTCCAGGAGGGTCCTGGATGGTCCAAAAGGTCTAAGAGGGTCCAGGAGGATCCGGAAGGGTCCATGAGGGTTCAGGAAGACCGAGGATGGTCCAGGAGGGTTTAGGATGGTCCAGAAAGGTTCAGAACGGTCCAGGAGAGTTCAGGAGGGTCCAGACGGCCGAAGACTGTCCAAGACTATCCAGAAGGGTTCAGAATGGACCATAGCGATCCTGGACGATCCATGACGATCCAGGACAGTTCATGGCGATCCAGGACTGTCCATGACAGTCCATCAAGGACCGAAACGTCGCCATAAGTCTCCGTCCCCTGAGAAAAAATTTCTCTAAACATCTGTCAACTTTCCACTGAAATGGTACCGTTATGGACATATTAATATATATATATATATATATAATATATTATATATATAATATATATATATATATAATATATATATATATATATATATAAATAGTTTAAAAGATGGGGTGGTAGGGGAAGTGGAATATTAGCTTATCTTTGTCCATGTATTTGTCAGTATCTTCTGGCGTAATGTTTAAAAGGTGGGGCGATCTACGTCACTGCAAGCTTTGAAAAATATTTGCGTCACTGCAAGCTTTGAAAAATATTTGCGTCACTGCAAGCTTTGAAAAATATTTGCGTCACTGCAAGCTTTGAAAAATATTTGCGTCACTGCAAGCTTTGAAAAATATTTGCGTCACTGCAAGCTTTGAAAAATATTTGCGTCACTGCAAGCTTTGAAAAATATTTGCGTCACTGCAAGCTTTGAAAAATATTTGCGTCACTGCAAGCTTTGAAAATATTTGCGTCACTGCAAGCTTTGAAAAAATATTTGCATCACTGCAAGCTTTGAAAAATATTTGCGTCACTGCAAGCTTTGAAAAAATATTTGCGTCACTGCAAGCTTTGAAAAATATTTGCGTCACTGCAAGCTTTGAAAAATATTTGCGTCACTGCAAGCTTTGAAAAATATTTGCGTCACTGCAAGCTTTGAAAAATATTTGCGTCACTGCAAGCTTTGAAAGCTTATTACGTCACTGCAAACTTTGAAAAATATTTGCGTCACTGCAAGCTTTGAAAAAATATTGAAGTTAATGTTGACGTTTACAAACTTCGTAAAATATTTACGTCACTTGAAGCTTAGAAAAAAAATATTTACGTCGGTGTAAGCTTTGTAAAATATTTAAATATTACTTGACGAATGTCAATTTTTCCCGACCAACAACAAGATTGTTAAGTTGTGAGTTACTGCCTTTACAAGTTGTGTTCACACCACCATACTTGTGGTCACCAGGCTTGTGCTCACCAGGCTTGTGGTCACCAGGCTTGTGATCACCAGGCTTGTGGTCACCAGGCTTGTGCTCACCAGGCTTGTGATCACCAGGCTTGTGCTCACCAGGCTTGTGGTCACCAGGCTTGTGGTCACCAGGCTTGTGTACTATGTTGGTCAGTGTTACCAGGCTTGTGGCTCACCAGGCTTGTGGTCACCAGGCTTGTCCAGCTTGGGCACCAGGCTTGTGGTCACCAGGCTTGTGGTCACCAGGCTTGTGGTCACCAGGCTTGTGGTCACCAGGCTTGTGGTCACCAGGCTTGTGGTCACCAGGCTTGTGGTCACCAGGCTTGTGGTCACCAGGCTTGTGGTCACCAGGCTTGTGCTCACCAGGCTTGTGCTCACCAGGCTTGTGGTCACCATGCTTGTGGTCACCAGGCTTGTGGTCACCAGGCTTGTGGTCACCATGCTTGTGGTCACCAGGCTTGTGGTCACCAGGCTTGTGTCACAACTAGGACATTGTGGTCACCAGGCTTGTGTGCATCATGGCTTGTGGTCACCATGCTTGTGGTCACCAGGCTTGTGGTCACCATGCTTGTGGTCACCATGCTTGTGGTCACCATCTTGTGGTCACCAGGCTTGTGGTCACCATGTGGGCTTGTGGTACCATGCTTGTGGTCACCAGGCTTGTGGTCATCCAGGCTTGTGTCACAGGCTTGTGGTCACCAGGCTGTGTGCTACCAGGCTTGTGGTCACCATGCTTGTGGTCACCAGGGCTTGTGGTCACCAGGGTCACCAGCTTGTGGTCACCAGCTTGTGGTCACCAGGCTTGTGGTCACAGGCTTGTGGTCACCAGGCTTGTGGATCACAGGGCTTGTGCTCACCATTTTGGTCTACTGTGGTCACCAGGCTTGTGCTACCGGTTGTGGTGACAGGCTTGTGGTCACCAGGCTTGTGGATCACCTTGGCCCTTTTGGTCACCATGCTTGTGGTACTCAGGCTTGTGGTTACCAGGGCTTGTGGTCACCCTTGTGCAACTTGTGCTCACCGGCACTTGTGGTCACCAGCTTGTGGTCACCTAGCTTGTGGTCACATGGTTTGTGGTGCTACTGGGGGTTTGTGGTCACCAGGCTTGTGGTCACCTACTTGTGGTGCTTGTGGTCAACTTTGCATTTGGGGACTACTTGTGGTGCACCAGGGACATCTTGTTGGTCACAGGCTTGTGGTCACCTTGGCTACTTGTGTGGTACAGGCTTGTGGTCACAGGCTTGTGGTCACCAGGCTTGTGGGTCACGAGGCTTGTGGTCACCAGGCTTGTGCTCACCAGGTTGTGGTACACCTGTAGGCTTGTGGTCACCAGCTTGTGCTACACTGGTGCAGGCTTGGTGACGTCACAGTGCTTTCTTGTGGTCACCTGAGACTTGTGGTCACCGGTGTGTACTTTGTGCTCACTTGTGGTACATCTTGTGGTCACCAGGCTTGTGGTCACCAGGCTTGTGTGCTCACAGGCTTGTGGTCACCAGGCTTGTGGTCACCAGGCTTGTGGTCACAGGCTTGTGGTCACCATGCTTTGGTGTTACGTGTGGTCACCCATGCTTGTGGTCAACATCTGGTGACATCTTGTGGTCACCAGGCTTGTGGTCCATGACTTGTGGTCACCATCTTGTGGTGACCAGGACTTGTGGTGACTGTACTCCATGCTTGTGGTCACCATTTTGGACATACTTGAGGTCACGGAGGCTTACTGTGGTACTTGTGACATGCTTGTGGTCACACATGCTTGTGATATACCTTGGGCATTTGTGGTCACCATGCTTGTGGTCACCAGCTTGTGGTCACCATGCTTGTGGTCACCAGTGCTTGTGGTCACCATGCTTGTGGTCACCATGGCTTGTGGTCACCATGCTTGTGGTCACCATGCTTGTGGTCACCATGCTTGTGGTCACCATGCTTGTGGTCACCATGCTTGTGGTCACCATCCTTGTGGTCACCATGCTTGTGGTCACCATCTTTGTGGTCACCATGCTTGTGGTCACCATCCTTGTGGTCACCATGCTTGTGGTGACTATACTTGTGGTGATCAATGCTGTCATGCTTTTTGGTCACCATCTTTGTGGTCACCATGTTGGGTCACCATGCTTGTGGTCACCATGCTTGTGGTGACCATGACTTGATGGTGACATGCTTTGTGGTCACCATGCTTGTGGTAGAGCTGAGTAATGTGTGGGACTAAATTGTGAGCATGCTTTAGACATCTATGGGAGAGAGATGAGAGAGATGAGGAGAAGACGGAGGAAGAGAAGAGAAGAGAACGAGAGCGAGAGAGAGAGAGAGAGAGAGAGAGAGAGAGAGAGAGAGAGAGAGAGAGAGAGAGAGAGAGAGAGAGAGAGAGAGACGAGAGGAGAGAGAGAGAGAGAGAGAGAGAGAGAGGAGAGAGAGAGAGAGAGGAGAGAAGAGAGAGAGAGAGAGAGAGAGAGAGAGAGAGAGAGGAGAGAGAGAGAGAGAGAGAGAGAGAGAGAGAGAGAGAGAGGAGAGAGAGAGAGAGAGAGAGAGAGAGAGAGAGAGAGAGAGAGAGAGAGAGAGAGAGAGAGAGAGAGAGAGAGAGACTTAGCTACTCCTATCCCAGCCCAGCAGGTGGGATTGTGCCTTATACAAGACCACAGACCTACATCCCTGCAGCTGCCTCAGTACCCTACCTCTCTCAAGGGCAGGCACCTTACATTCCCTACACACCCACCACCTCAAGCTGACCACTTCATCATGAGGAGCCAGTCTATCAGCATCCTGTCGGCCAACATTAGAGGTTTCATTACTAATGTTGGAGAGCTCACACATAGCTTTGTGAACACTCGACGTCCCGACATGATAGCTGTTGTTGAAACATTTTTGGATGACAGGACTCCAGAAAATTTTGCAAGAATTGCTGGCTACACCTCATGGATGAGAAGAGACAGGCAAGGGCAAGGAGGAGGTGTTGCT
>NC_069414.1:29066175-29086175 GCF_026875155.1 Cherax quadricarinatus
AACCAACCCCAACACACAACACCAAAAAACACCACACAAAACACACAACACAACACACACACACAACACAAAACCACAAAACCCCACACACACACCACACACCACAACAAAAACACACAACCCCACAACAAAACACACACACACACACACAACAAAAACACACCACAGAACACAACACACCCACACACAGCACACACCACACACACAACACAAAAACCACACAGACACACACACACACACACACACACCCCACACAAAACCACACCACACACACACACACACACACACACACACACACAACACACCACACCACACACACCAAAACCCAAAACACACACACACAACACACACACAACACACACACACACAACACACACACACAAACACACACACACACCACAACACACACACACACACCCCACACACACCACACACAACCACACACACCACAACACACAACACACACACAGACAACACACACCAGCACACACACACGACACACCAACACCCCACAAACACACACACACACCACACACACAGACACACACAACACACACACACACAAAACCACACAAAAACAGACACACACACACAGAACCACACACAGACACACACAGACACACACACAACAGACACACACACACAACACACAGACACACACACCAAAACACACACACACAGACACACAACACACAAACAACAACACACACACCCACACACACCACACACACCCACAACACCAACACACACCACACACACACACAAAACACACAAGCACAGTAAACAAGAGAGGAGGGTGGGTGGATTGCATTTTTTGGATGCAAAAAAGGGCTTTTTGACACATTCCCACAAGAGATTGGTGCAAAAACGGAGGCCCAAGCAGGGTAACGGGGAAAGGGCACTACAATGGATCAGGGAAATTTGTCGGGGAAGACAGCAGCGAGCATGGTACGTGGCGGGGTGCAGAGGGGCACCTGTGCCCGGGGGGGTCCCGCGGGGGTCTCCTGGGCCAGTTTTTTCGGGTTTTTGTGAACGACATGAGGGGAAGGAATAGCTCTGGGGTGCCCCTGTTTGCAGATGACTAAAAGTTGATGAGAAGTTTCACTCGATGAAGCCCCGGGCAGAACTAAAAAGGGGTTTGAAGCTGCAGCCCTGGCCCAAAATTTGGGAAATTTAAAATCCCCCCAAGTGCAAAGTCATGAAGAGGGGGAAGGGAAAAAAGGCCCGCAGAGGGAGTAAGTCTGGGGGGTCGAGACTACAAACCCACTCCGGAAAAAGATCTTGGGGTGAGTATAACCCCAGGCACATCCCCTGAAGCGACATCAACAAAAACGCTGCACATATGGGCCCTAGCAAACCTCAGAACACATTCCGACATTTAATAAGGAATCTTTTCGGCCCCTGTACACGTGTAGTTACCCCCTTTTGGTAGCGGCACCATTTTGGAAAACCCCACCTACCAAAGCACCTGAAGAAACTAGAGAAAGTGAAAGGTTTGCAACAAGACTACCCAAAACTAAGGGGTAGTCCTCGAGGGGAGGTTAAGGGAAATCAACCTGACGACACTGGAGGAAGGGAGATGGGGGGACATGATAACGAATCAAAATACTGAGGGGAAATTGAAAAGGGGACAAAGACAGGTGTTCCAGAGATTGGACACAGTAACAAGGGGAAACAGTTGGAAGCTGAAGACCAATAAATCACGGGGATGTTGGAATATTTCTTCACCCAAAGTATCATAAGTGGAATAGTTGGGGAAGCGATGTAGTGGGGGCAAAATCCATACTTAGCTTTAAAGCAAGGATGATAAAGCTCACGGCTCAGGGAGATGACCTAGTACGATCAGAAAAGAGGCGGGGCCAGGGCTCGGACCGACCCCCGCAACCTCAACTAGGTGAGTACAACTGGGTGAGTCACAACCAAAAGGAAAAAGATTTTGGGGGTAGTATAACACCAGCTGTTTCGGAAGCACACATAAACAGATAACTGCTGAGCTATGGGCGCCTGGCAAACCTTGAGAACAGCTTTCGATACCTTAGTAAGGAAACGTTCAAGAATTGTACCCGTGTATGTCGGCCCATACTGGATAGCAGCACCTTTTTTAAACCCCGCACTTGATAAAGCGCGTCAAGAAACTAGGGAAAGTACAAAGGTTTGCGACAAGGTTGTTCCAGAGCTAAGGGGAAGTCCATAAAGAAAATTAAGGGAATCGGGCCTGACGCCTGGAGGCAGGGGAAATCAGGGGAGGGCTGAAAGACATATAAAAAAATGCGTGGAATAGAAAGGTGGACAAAGCGGATGTTCCAGGGGGGGGACACAGAAACAAGAGGGCCCCGTTGGAAATTGAAAACAAAAAGAGTCACAGGATATTAGGAAGTTTTCTTCAGTCATGGGTTGTAAGGGATGGAATAGCTGAAAAAAGACGATGGAGGGAAACCATACACAGTTTTAAACGAGTTTGATAAAGCCCCGGGCGGGGAGAGAGGGGGCCCATAGCAACCGGTGAAGGGGCGGGGCCGGAGCTAAACCGACCCTGCAACCCAAAACCCCAAAAGGTAGTCACCCCACACACAACACACACCAACACACAAAAAACACACACACACACACACCAAATATTATTTATATATATATAATATTATATTATATTTTTTTTATATAATTTATATTTTTATATTTTTATATATATATATAATCCTCCCGAGGGTTTAGGGGGGTTGTTGAGGTGGTTCGGGCAGTTTGAACAAAAGACATTTTAAAGTGTATAAATCTGTATGGGGGGAAGGCGGGGGAGGGGTCGTCCTAAAAAAGGTTGGGGGGGGGTTAAAAGGGGGTTTTTTTGTGCGAGGGGGTTGGATTCCCGCAGGCATGCGGGGGGCGTTAGGGGTAATGGGGGCAAATTATTTTTTGGACTTTACGTGTGTTTGGGGTGGAGCAAGGTAACATTTTTGAAGGGTTCAGGGAAACCGGCAGGGCCCGGGCTTGAGTCTTGGGGAGGGAAGTACAGTGTCTGCACCTTTAAGGAGGGGGTTAAAATTGCGTTTTTTAAGCTGTGTATAAGCGACCTCTGGGGAAGACAGTGAGGAGTGAAAGATGGTTTTAAATTTTTTCTTTTTTTTGGGGCCCCCCGCCTTGGGGGGAAACGGCGATGTGGTTTTTTATATATAATATATATAATATAAAAAAATTTTATATATTTATTATATATATTATATTAATATAATATATATATAATATTGTCGTGGCCAAAAGGCAAATATGGCAACGCCTATTGCCTACAGGACAAGTGAAAATTTTTGTATCAAAATTTTGCCAAAATCATTCTGAACCCAACGAAAAACTAGTTTGATTGTGTTTTTAGTATTAAAATTTTTGTAAACGTATTTAAAATTTTTTGTTTTGGGGTTAGGCTAAAATTTAAATTACACCTGTTATAATAAGGTTTGGTAAGTTTTCCCAAATTTCTTTTGTGAAATTGTAAATTTTTACATTAACATTAATGAAAAAAAATATATCCCTTTAAAGTATAAGGGGAAAAAATTTAGAAAGGGCTTAATTTTAAAAGAGTTTTTGCTAATTTTACCCGTTTTACATATAAATTTTATAAATTATATATAATATATATTATATATAATATTTAAAAAAATATGTATATATTAATATATATATATATATAATATAAATAATATTAAATATATATATATATTATATATATTTTTATATATATATATTTAATATATATTTTTATTATAATATATAATATATATATTTTATATATATATAAAATCAAATTGTATTTAAAATTTTTTATGCAGAAAAAAAAAATTGTAAAGAAATTCCCCCCAAAAATTTTTAATGACTGTGTTATAAAAGTCCCGGAAAATGAATTAAAATTAGAATAAAATACACAAGATAAATATAGCAATAACGGACAAGGTCCATGGCCTTTTTGCAGTGGGATTTAACCGTCAGTTTTTTTTAAAAGGTCGGGAAAGTTTCATCAAGGTTTATGGTCAGAGAAAAAAAAAAGTGAATCAAGTTTTATAAATAAATCCCATGCTTTCAATGTGATATAAGCTCAGGGTTATATAAATTAATTTTTCAATTTAATAGGTCGTAAGGGAAATTAAGCTATGCCTGACATGTCACAGCTGAGAACGAGTCAGTTGTGTTGGGGTGTGAGGTGATATCTCACCCTTTTAAGCCTTTGGTTCGATTTTTACTGGGGCTTTTTAAAGTGAGAAAATCACGAAGCGCTTCGAATTTCACATTTTTTTCACTGGTTTAATTTCATATTATTTTTTATTACCGTTTACTGTGAACATATTACTATATAGCGTCATTTGCTTTTTTATCTTTTCCCCCTTTCTCTCCCTCCCTCTTTTCTCTCTCTCTCTCTCTCTCCCCCTCCCCCTCTCTCTCTCTCTCTCTTTTTCTCTCTCCTTTCTCTTCTCTCTCTCTCTCTATCTCCCATTTCCAAAGGGCTTTGTTTTTTGTATCCTGTTTTATCAAAAGGGGAAATTTGTGTGGAGAGGGGAAGATGTGGGGGGGGGGGGTTGGGGGTGGGCTTCGGGAGAGAAGCAGGTGGGCTGCAACTCTAGGGCCCTACTCTTGTCTCTCTCCTGTCCTCTCTCTCCCCCCTTTTTATGACACCCACCTCTCTTTTTAAGGTGTCTTGACTGTAACTTCTCAGGCTCGGGGGAAAGGGCAAATTTCTCAGAAAAACAAAGGGGATAACATATAACTATTAGAATCATGTCTTCGTTTGTCACGAAGTCTCCCTTTGAGACTCTGGGCCCCACCAGAATTTATATACACTTGCAAAGTATACCAGGTAAAGTTTACGGTAGAATTTTACTGGGAAAGGGGTAGGGTAAACCAGGAACAGGACTGCGATGAGGGGGATGATTTTTGACTGAGCGGAGCTGTTCGCCCAAATGTTGACATTGAAAAAAGTAAGAGTCTATTAAGATAAGGGGAATGGGGCGTTGTTCAATGTTTTAAAAAAAGGAATATGATTTGTGGATAGGGGAACATTGCTGATGTTGCAAAAGTAGGAAAAGGTATAGGTTATTAAACACAGTTAAGTTTTATGGGAGAAAAGGGCTCCGGGAATGAAGTACAACAGAGGGGTTATTTCTGTAAAAATAGGGCTTGACAGGGAAAGTGTTGATGTCACCGTGGGAAAAAATATTTTAAATTGGGGTGGGAAAGGGTTTAAGTTTAAGGGACGTGCAGGAACGCTGAAAGGAAAGGGGTACAAGAGATTTGGTTTTAGTGGCTTGAGCATCCAGCAGGCCTGTGTGAAAGTGTTAGATAAGAGTGAATGGAAACAAGTGATTTTTAGTGGACGACCTGTCGGAGTGTGAACGAAGTATCATTCACGAAGGGATTTAGGGAAACCGGTTAAATGGATTTGAGTCTTGGAGGTGGGTAGTACAGCGCCTGCACTCTGAAGGACAAATGAAAATGTTACGGTCTGAGGGTCATCTGAGCTGTGATGTCAGAGCCATTTCTGGAAAGATGGTAATTGAATGAATGATGGTGAATGGGTTTTCTTCTTTGGGCCACTCTGCCTTGACAGAAGGCCACGCCCAGCATTGGACCTGCTTATATTATATATATATATATATATATATATATATATATATATATATATATATATATATATATATATAATATATATATATATATATATATATATTCAATAAGATCACAGTAAAGAGGTGATGTCACAGCATGCGGAACAACCACTGTGAAAAAAATGGGTGAAATTCCAATCGCTTTCGTTACTTTTCACATTATCCAGGAACTATAAAAAATGGTTAACAGGAAGGCATATAAGGGCGAGACTACACCTCACTGCCACCCAAAAATAACACCTGAGTTTTTATGATGATGTAGGTAGGTAGTCAGTGACCCGTGAAACCTAGCTTATATTGTATCCAAAAATTTTGTCTAATATACCTTAAATTCTTCCCAAAAGAAATATTCATATTATTTTCAAAACTACTTGTTATGAAACATGTATCTATTATATTCCTGTCGATAACTTTCTCAGCTTTATTAAAATCAATTTGATGGTTAAAATGAATATTTCTTTTTGGTTTATATATATTCGATTCATTTATAATTAATAAAATTTGGGAAGAATTTAAGGTACATTAGACAAAATTTTTGGGTAGAATATATATAAACTGTGTTTCAGGGATCACTGACTACCTACTTACATCATCATAAAAAGTCAGGTGTTGTTGTGGGGTGACAGTGAGGTGTAGTCTCGTCTTTATATGCCTTTCCCTTAACCTTTTATTTTTATAGTTCCTTGATAATGTGAGAAGTCACGAAAACACTTGAAATTTCGCTATTTTTTCAGAGTGGTTATCCTGCACACACACACACGTATATATATATATGTATATATTTATATATGTGTGTGTGTGTGCGTGCAGGAGAGAGAAGAGAGAGAGAGTGAGGAGGAGAGAGAGAGAGAGAGAGAGAGAGAGAGAGAGGAGTAGAGAGAGAGAGAGAGAGAGAGAGAGGGGAGAGAGAGGAGAGAGAGAGAGAGAGAGAGAGAGAGGAGAGAGAGAGAGAGAGAGAGAGAGAGAGAGAGAGAGAGAGAGAGAGAGAGAGAGAGAGAGAGAGAGAGAGAGAGTGAGAGAGAGAGAGAGAGAGAGAGAGAGAAACTTTTACGATTCCTATCAAAATAGAATCTTTCACTTAAAGCTCCATACCAGTGTGCCCAGTTGCTATGTTAATCATCTGTATCCCCATCAGTAGCTGAGTTGCTCTGGGTATCACATCCTCTGTCTGTCTCTCTCTCTCTTGTCATTAAAAGTTGTCACCCCTTCGCTGCACTTACTCTCTTCATCATCAGTTATCACCTTCTCTGCCTCTTCCTCTCTTTATCATGAGTTACTCCTAATTCTCTCAAGTTCCGAGGGAGATATTTTAGTTCTTTTTCGAGAGAAATAACAAGACGGAGTCTATTTTGTACTTATTATAGTTATAATAATAATAATAATAATAATAATAATAATAATAATAATAATAATAATAATAATAATAATAATAATAATAATAATAATAATAATAATAATAATAATTGTTGTTATTATTATTATTATTATTATTATTATTATTATTATTATCATTATCATTCTTCTTTTCTTCTTCTTCTTCTTCTTCTCCTTCTTCTTCTTCTTCTTCTTCTTCTTCTTCTTCTTCTTCTTCTTCTTCTTCTTCTTCTTCTTCTTCTTCTTCTTCTTCTTCTTCTTCTTATATTATTATTATTATTATTATTGTGAACGGAATAATTAACTTGCATATGTATGTGTGAATGTGTGAATGACAGAGGGAAGGTTGTGTTCTTGTTGACACACTTGACTAGCAACCATTAGGGTTGTTAGGTGATGTGTGTTGAGGATGATGTGACGAGGTGGGTCACTTACACTGCCCACCTCTCTCTCTCTTTCTCTCTCTCTCTTTCTCTCTCTCTCTCTCTCTCTCTCTCTCTCTCTCTCTCTCTCTCTCTCTCTCTCTCTCTCTCTCTCTCTTTCTCTCTCTCTCTCTCTTCCTCTCTCTCTCTCTTAGTGTGTTAGTTCGTGTTTGTTTTTGTACGTCTTGATTTGTTTTGCTTTTGTTCTTAGATTAAAGTAAATTATTTTCTGTTCTCCCCCGTATATACTTGAAAGTTTTCTGTTTATCGTGTGAATAAATTGTTTGTTTTCGTGGTAACAGCTGTGCGTTTTTTTCTCCACAAGCCCCCCCCCCATTAGTTTCAGTGTAGGTTAGCCTTTGTAATGATTTCCTTAGGTCCACTAGGCCTATCTGTTGTCCCAACTTCTCATTATTCCTGAAAAAAACACCATCTCCATTTTCCCAATGACTCTAGTCTCCAGTGCGCTGTGTTCCCATCTCCGCCCTACAACTCGCCGACTTTACGAGTCTCCTAGCCCTGGACCTTATTTTAATGTTATGCTACGCACACTCGTAGATCAGGAAGTCACATGTAAAGATGTAGATATGAAGTGCACGGTCTCCCAGCCTGCTCCGTAGATCTCTCTCATCAGCGCCTCACCCAGGAGCACCCCACTACGTTGATCCCATCTACACCTGTTTACGGTGATTGTGGCATTCAAAGAGTACGTAACCTTTATTCGGCGCACGTACACACCCTCATTTACAGGCTATCTCCCCCAACCAGCGAACCAGGTTGCTAAGAGTTGATGATGGGGCCCCGTCGTTCAACTAGTGACCAGGTTCTAGCCAATAAGAAGATGGTTTTGGCAATCGCAGAGGTTATGTGGGTACCGCTCTCCTGTCTGCCCTTGTCATTCCCATTCTAGAGCTGGTTGAAGCACGGTCTGCTATCTTGTGGTTTCTATTTCTGCTTTGCTTACCGTGGAGTGCACTATACTTATCACTGTACATAGTGTACATATTGCTGTTATAAACTGGTGAAGGATAATATAAATCTAAACTTTTTCTACTGTGTTTATTTGCTCCCATTACACCCGGGGTAACAGGCCATTTGGAATCCTGGGTTGTAATAGTGATCGTATCTAGCTTGTGTCCACTCATCACTATGAGGTGATGTACCACCTCAACTACGCATAGATCACAGAACAGATCACAGACCATAGATCATAGATCACAGATCATAGGCCATAAGTCACAGATCTGGATCACAGATCATAGATCACGGATCATAGATCATAAAGTAACAGCAGCGCTGCTCTAAGCAGCATTCTGCTCGCCTGGAACGCAATCTGCCTGTCTGTGTTTACCTTAGGTCAGCTTGGTTAATGGGGTTTAAGGTAACTACAACAGGCTCATGAAGGCTCCAGGTAATCCTCTCACCACTGGAAAAGGATACTTTAAATCCTTAAAATAGGGATTAAAGTAAACTCTTAGTAATAACAACAAAAAAAAGGCACAATACCGTGACTGGAAGAATACACAAATAACTCGCACATAGAAGAGAGGAGCTTATGGAAACTGTGAGGGAAAAGTTCAATAGATAGGAGTAGCGAGGGAGTGTATAGTAACAATAGTTTCATTGCCGGCTACTTGTTAAGGTAGGGTCAGTCCTAGCTCCCGCTATCCCCCTTCCCTCCCTATCCCTCTTTCTCTCCCCCCCTCCCACCGAAAGGTGACGTGTGGGGCTCCGGTCAAACAGTAAATCACTTGACTCACAGCTCCCAACACTACTGTAAGTACACGCCTGATCATATTTTAGCGGACTTATTGGTTGAAAGCTTCATTTTTGACCAATAATTAACTTAGTCCTTTCAGTCTTTATCTGTTAAATGTTTTAGTAATCACCACATCTTTTAGGTATTGTACTTATCATGGAGAGTGATTTCTTAAGCAGTGGGTAATCTGTCTCTCTTTACAGCTTGGAATGACAGAGAGGGTCACCTGCCAACCAACGAGAAGAATAGAAGGAGACGGACTAACGTCCTGAGACGTCCCATGTTTAACCTATTTACCTGTTATGTAAGCCAACACAGGACCTAACCCCTCATCATAGCAGTGGTAACGAACCTGTGTTCCTGTCATCTGAAGGAATTATTCACGGCTACACTCTGTGAAGAACGAGCCGGTGGTGGTCACCAACACCTGAGACCCCATTACCACGATATACCTATATTAGCGTTGAGTTCAAATGTAATTTTTTTTCATTTAATTTTTCATTTTTCTTTCAATTAGGATACCCATTCATGTTTTATTGTTTTACATTTTCCGTTTCTAAATAATAAAGTGTTTATCATTGTCTGTTATTATTTCTTTTTCTATTCATTAATTTTCCTGAGGAGGAGCCAGCCTTGGTAATACTGACTGAAGTTGTTACAGGGCTGAGTAAGCCTTCGCAGAAACGTTGTCGTAAGCTCCTCTCTCTTCTATCTGCTGGTTATTTGTGTAAACCCTTAGCATATATAAGCGGAGAGAAATATACCTGTCAGTATATATACCTTGTGTTTACCTTTGATACAATTGTTTACGTTTAGCATTTGCAGATAAATATTTCCTATTTGCGTATTTATTGCGTAAATTTTGCAAGTTTTTTTGCCCTTTTTTCCAACATTATTTACATTTTCTTGTCATTTTTTCATTTTTTTTTCGTAAAAGAAGTTACATCATAGACTTTCTCAAAAGATCTCGGGATCACGGAATTATTAACGCTGTTACTTTTGTATTCGTGAGGTATTAATACTAAATACGTTCGTGTAACGAATAACCCAAGGAAGAGGGAAAGCCAACAAGACTTTTTTCCGAGGAAAGGAACGATAGCTTTAAGTTACGAAGATCCCGAGGGATAAAAAAGGGACCTTGACGGGGCGTCAAGGCGTCCTTCCGTTTCCCTTCTCTTCTTGAAGGGTCCACTGGAAGGTCATACTTCCAGACCACCGCGTAAATCCTTTTCCTGGTATCGCTTCTCATATGATTCTTCAATCAAATCAGAGTCTTCTTTTGGGTTAATCTAAGAGGTGTCCTCTTAGTGTGTCTAATAAGATAAAAAAACGATATGCCAGTAGATTAAATCAATAGATTTCCTCTTGACTTTAAGAGCAACAAGGAGAGAGGAGAAATAAGAGTAGGTTAAGTCAAGAGTTTAACCTCTTCCTCCGCCTCTTGTTAGAGATTGAAGTCCTCTTGATGTCAGTATGGTAATAATAATGAAAAAAGAGGCAATGTTACAGGAAATTTTAGTCAAGACAGGATTACTGATTCTAATTTTCCTTCGTATGAAAAATAAACAGTGCAGAAGAAAGTAAACAGATGCCAGGAGAGTTTCATTCTGGGAGAAAGTTTTGCTCTGTGTAGACCTTTGTCTTGATTCGCTGTACAGAGAGAGTTTTACCAAACTGTGTATCGTTCTGTAGAGCTTTATCAAGTCACGGCTTGCTTTAGCTTTACACAGAGCGCAACATTAATTGTTAAAGCTCTACACAGAGTGGAACATGACTCGCTAAATCTCTACACAGAGTGCAACATGAGTTGTTAAAGCTCAACACAAAGTGCAACATGACTTGCTAAAGCTCTACACAGAGTGCAACATGAGTTGTTAAAGCTCAACACAAAGTGCAACATGACTTGCTAAAGCTCTACACAGAGTGCAACATGACTTGCTAGAGCTCTACACAGAGTGCAACATGACTTGCTAGAGCTCTACACAGAGAGCAACATGACTTGCTAGAGCTCTACACAGAGTGCAACATGACTTGCTAGACCTCTACAAAGAGAACAACGTTCCTCTCCGTAGAACGTCTTCAACCCGCGTCAGTTCTTTCCCTCTGGTCAACAATATTTGCATCCAGCAACAGATGAGAGAGTCCAGAGCTTCTATCCAGCTCTTCACCGGCCAACTAAACTTAAACAAGAGTCTAAGAGCTTCTCTTGAGCTCTCTGCCAGCCAACTATCTCCGATAACTAGGTTCTTACTAGCAGATGGTACTGAGCAACCACTTAACCAGGGATATCAGGTGAAATAGAAAGTGCTTAGGTAAGTGGCTTAGGTAAGTGACCATTAGAAAGCCGCTTCTCTCAGAGATGGCAGGGAGAGTATGGTAGAAATGGTAGGGAGAGTATGATAGAGATGGCAGGGAGAGTATGGTAGAGATGGTAGGGAGAGTATGGTAGAGATGGCAGGGAAAGTATGGTAGAAATGGTAGGGAGAGTATGGTAGAGATGGCAGGGAGAGTATGGTAGAGATGGTAGGGAGAGTATGGTAGAGATGGCAGGGAGAGTATGGTAGAGATGGCAAGGAGAGTATGGTAGAGAGGGCGAGGAGAGTATAGTAATAATGGCAGGGAGAGTATGGTAGAGATGGCAGGGAGAGTATGGTAGAGAAGGCAGGGAGAGTATGGTAGAGAAGGCAGGGAGAGTATGGTAGAGATGGCAGGGAGTCTCGTATGGTGGACATGGCAGGGAGAACATGGTAGAGATGGCAGGGAGAGTATGCAAGAGATGGTTGGGTGAGTAGAGAGGTTAGGGTGTGTGTGTGTGTGTGAGTGAATGAGATACTCAGAAATGGAAGAGAAGAGAGAAAGAGAGGAAAAAGAGACGAAAAGTATATAAGCTTCAAGAGAATCGACAGAAATGCAGCAGAAAAGAAACTGTGGCCAGAGAGGTGGAAACAAATCTACGTACTTCATCTTGCATGTTTCAGTAGCCAAGGAAACTCTACGCGTTCTGTGAATGAGGTTCCAGTAACACATTAAATATACGCATTCTGCGCACCAGGTGTCATCACCACAGAAAATGAACGAACTCTGCGCACCAGACATCATCACAGAAAATCAACGCACTCTGTGCACCAGGTGTCATCACCACAGAAAAATCAACGCACTCTGTGCACCAGGTGTCATCACCACAGAAAAATCAACGCACTCTGTGCACCAGGTGTCATCACCACAGAAAATCAAAGCACTCTGCGCACAAGACGTCATCACAGAAAATCAACGCACTCTGTGCACCAGGTGTCAACACCACAGAAAAATCAACGCACTCTGTGCACCAGACGTCATCGCCACAGAAAATCAACGCACTCTGCGCACCAGACGTCATCACAGAAAATCAACGCACTCTGTGCACCAGGTGTCATCACCACAGAAAATCAACGCACTCTGCGCACCAGGTGTCATACTACAGAAAATCAACGCACTCTGCGTACCAAGTGTCATCACCACAGAAAATCAACGCACCTTGGTGGGGGTCACAGGTGACCTTTGTGGGGTCACAGGTGACCTTGGTGGGGGTCACAGGTGACCTTGGTGGGGTCACAGGTGACCTTTGTGGGGTCACAGGTGACCTTGGTTTGGTCACAGGTGACCTTGGCGGGGGTCACAGGTGACCTTGGTGGGGTCACAGGTGACCTCGGCGGGGGTCACGGGTGACCTTGGTGGGGTCACAGGTGACCTTGGTGGGAGTCACAGGTGACCTTGGTGGGGGTCACAGGTGACCTTGGTGGGGGTCACAGGTGACCTTGGTGGGAGTCACAGGTGACCTTGGTGGGGGTCACAGGTGACCTTGGTGGGGGTCACAGGTGACCTTGGTGTGGTCACATTTGACCTTGGTAGGGTCACAGGTGACCTTGGTGGGGGTCACAGGTGACCTTGGTGGGGTCACAGGTGACCTTGGTGGGGTCACAGGTGACCTTTGTGGGGTCACAGTTGACCTTGGTGGGGGTCACAGGTGACCTTGGTGGGGTCACAGGTGACCTCGGTGGGGGTCACAGGTGACCTTGGTGGGGTCACAGGTGACCTTGGTGGGGGTCACAGGTGACCTTGGTGGGGTCACAGGTGACCTTTGTGGGGTCACAGGTGACCTTAGATTGGTCACAGGTGACCTTGGTGGGGGTCACAGGTGACCTTGGTGGGGTCACAGGTGACCTTGATGGGGGTCACAGGTGACCTTGGTGTGATCACATTTGACCTTAGTCACGGGTGACCTTGGTGAGGTCACAGGTGACCTTGGTGGAGGTTACAGATGACCTTGGTGCGGTCACAGGTGACCTTGGTGGGGTCACAGGTGACCTTTGTGGGGTCACAGTTGACCTTGGTGGGGGTCACAGGTGACCTTGGTGGGGGTCACAGGTGACCTTGGTGTGGTCACATTTGACCTTGGTAGGGTCACAGGTGACCTTGGTTGGGTCACAGATGACCTCGATGGGGGTCACAGGTAACCTTTGTGGGGTCACAGGTGACCTTTGTGGGGTCACAGGTGATCTTGGTTTGGTCACAGGTGACCTTGGTGGGGGTCACAGGTGACCTTGGTGGGGTCACTGGTGACCTCGGCGGGGGTCACAGGTGACCTTGGTGGGGTCACAGGTGACCTTGGTGGGGGTCACAGGTGTCCTTGGTTGGGGTCACAGGTGACCTTGGTGGGGGTCACAGGTGACCTTGGTGTGGTCACATTTGACCTTGGTAGGGTCACAGGTGACCTTGGTGGGGTCACAGGTGACCTTGGTGGGGTCACAGGTGACCTTGGTGGGGTCACAGGGGACCTTGGTGGGGTCACAGGTGACCTTGGTGGGGGTCACAGGTGACCTTGGTGGGGTCACAGGTGACCTCGGCGGGGGTCACGGGTGACCTTGGCGGGGTCACAGGTGACTTTGGTGGGGGTCACAGGTGTCCTTGGTGTGGTCACATTTGACCTTGGTAGGGTCACAGGTGACTTTGGTGGGGGTCGCAGGTGACCTTGGTGGGGGTCACAGGTGACCTTGGTGTGGTCACATTTGACCTTGGTAGGGTCACAGGTGACCTTGGTGTGGTCACGGACTTGGTGGAGGGTCACAGGTGACCTTGGTGGGGTCACAGGTGACCTTGGTGGGGTCACAGGTGACCTTTGTGGGGTCACAGGTGACCTTGGTGGTGTCACAGGTGACCTTGGTGGGGGTCACAGGTGTCCTTGGTGTGGTCACATTTGACCTTGGTAGGGTCACAGGTGACCTTGGTGGGGTCACAGGTGACCTTGGTGGGGGTCACAGGTGTCCTTGGTGTGGTCACATTTGACCTTGGTAGGGTCACAGGTGACCTTGGTGGGGTCACAAGTGACCTTGGTGGTGGTCACATGTTGACCTTGGTGGGTCGCATTGTGACTTTGGAGGACACTAGAATGGGACTGGGAGAGGCAAGAGGACTGAGAGATGGAATTGACGGAGAGGTCGAGAGGAGATAGATGGAGAGAGAAAGAGAGAGAGAGAGATGAGAGAGAGAGAGAGAGAGAGAGAGAGAGAGAGGAGAGAACTACGCATCGTTCTGCGAGTGAGCATCGCTCATTCCGAGCTCTAATTGCTCATTACTTCTGTCTAGCAATCTCAAGCAGGATCCAGGTGCCTGCTTTGTGCATGTGACCTTATAACTAAGACAATGTTCCCTAACTACACAACACTCAGACACACACACCCACACACACACACAGCACACACACACACACAACACACACACACACACACACACAGACACATTCACACCACACACACACACACACAGACACAGACACACACACACACACACACACACACACACACACACACAACACACACACACACACACACACACACACCACACACACCACACCACACGCATACCCCCACACACACACAGATGTTCAACAGCTACATTTATGCACACAAGGAGGAACACACGTCTGTTCATTACCAACAATCTACACACATAAACCTGCCGTTAAAGCACAAACGATCTCTTCCAAGAAACTGCAATTTCTCACCAGGGAAGAATATCTAAGTGATAGAGGCGGAAGAGCCGGAGAGAGAGAAAGAGGGAGAAAGAACGCTGACAGGAGTGAAAGAGGGAGGCTGGGGTAGGTGGAAGAGGCTGAGAGAGGTGGAAAGTGGAAGAGGCTGAGAGAGGTGGAAAAGAGTGAGAGAGGCAGAGAGGGGAGATTAGGTATTATATTCCTCCACTCTAAGTGCATATGTGAGAATGTTTGAGGTAGTTAAACCAGTAATAATTCATCAATTTCTTAATAATAATAATAATAATAATAATAATAATAATAATAATAATAATAATAATAATAATAATAATAATAATAATAATAATAATAACACAAATAATAACAGTAATGATAATGATGATAATAATAATAAAATAATAATAATAATAATAACAGCATTAATAATAATTATTATTATCAATATTATTATTATCATTATCATCATCATTACAGAAGTTATTTATGAAAAGCCGAGAGGAATCTAAAGCATTCAAAATTATCCTAGGAAGAGGAATTAGAGCAGCTCTAATCCTCAAATCAAGAGCCCTTCACCGGAAAAAAAGTAACTAATTAGCCTCTTCTTGCCCTCACAAATTAGAGAAATTCTTCACCAGTCTTGAATGACAGAATTTAACACCTGGAAACTCACCTTTTCTTCTCTAATCAAGGACTTGGAATAAATTATCCCAGTGTCTTTGGGCTGGAAAATCAGGATTGAGCAAAATAGGATAACTTGGACGGTGTATAAATGTGTTGTGGAGGGGAGGAGGGGAAGGGGGTGTCCTTGAAAAAGGTGAAGGGAGGGGGGTGAAAGAGGTTTAGTTTGTAAGGGGCTTGGAAATAGAGTAGGCATGAATAAGCTTGTTAAATGGGGAGTGAATGGAGACGAATGGTTTTTGAACATGACGAGCTGTTGGAGTGTGAGCAGGGTAAAATTTTGGGAAGGGATTCAGGAAAACCGGTTAGCCGGACTTGAGTGCAGCAGTTGAGACGCACACTACCTGCACTTAAAAGGAAGGTTTTGGATATTGGCTGTTTGGATTGACATTTGAGCTGTCGTATCTGAGCACCTCTACAAAGACTGATTGTGTAACTTCGGTTGATATATATATATATATATAATATATATATATATATATATATATATATATATATATATATATATATATATATATACCACGAACAAGTGGTATTTAATCAATAACAAACTGCGGCTAGCCGGGGGATCGAGCCCGTGTTGTTCGATCCCCCGGTTAGCTACAGTTTGCTATTGATTAAATACCACTTGTTCGTGGTTACAATAATATATGTACTGCTTGTGGACGCTAGTACACAAACGGGAAGAAGAATGAAATTAGCTCTGAGGCAACCACAACATAGTATGTCCTCGCAACATGAAGCAAGCCTAGTTCGCTAGCTTCATGTTGTCCATGGGATTGTATGGTCCAGTGGTTTAAAGCGTGTGAATTTTCGCTCTTTTCCCACGAGGCGGGCTAAAACAACACGGGTTAGATCCCCCAGCTAGCCGCAGTTTGTTATTGATGTATTATATATATATATATATCTATATATATATATATATATATATATATATATATATATATATATATATATATATATATATATATATATATATATATATATACATATATACAATGGTTTTTAGGGCTTGACGTGCTGTTGGAGTGTGAGGAGGGTAATATTTATGAAGGGATTCAGGGAAACCGGCAGGCATGAATTGACTCCTGGAGATGAGAAGTATAGTGTCTGCACTCTGCAGGAGGGGTGTTAATGTTGCAGTTTATAACTGTAGTGTAAGCGTGCCTATGGCAAGACAGTGATGTAGTGAATGATGGCTAAAATTTTTCTTTTTCTGGTCATCATACCTTGGTGGGAGACGGCCGATGTGTTAATAAAAAATATGATATATATATATGTGTGTGTGTGTGTGTGTGTGTGTGTGTGTGTGTGTGTGTGTGTGTGTGTGTGTGTGTGTGTGTGTGTGTGTGTGTGTGTGTGTGTGTGTGTGTGTGTGTGTATGTGTGTGTGTGTGTGTGTGTACTCACCTATTTGTACTCACCTATTTGTGGTTGCAGGGGTCGATTCACAGCTCCTGGCCCCGCCTCTTCGCTGATTGCTACTAGGTCCTCTCTCTCCCTGCCCCATGAGCTCTATCATACCTCGCCTTAAAACTATGTATGGTTCCCGCCTCCACTACGTCACTTTTTAGGCTATTCCACGGCTTGACTACTCTATGACTGAAGAAATACTTCCTAACATCCCTTTGATTCATCTGAGTCTTCAACTTCCAATTGTGACCTCTTGTGTCTGTGTCCCTTCTCTGGAACATCCCGTCTTTGTCCACCTTATTTATTCCGCGCAGTATTTTATATGTCGTTATCATGTCTCCCCTGACCCTCCTGTCCTCCAGTGTCGTCAGGCCGATTTCCCTCAACCTTTCTTCGTAGAACAATCCCCGTAGCTCTGGGACTAGTCTTGTTGCAAACCTTTGCACTTTCTCTAATTTCTTGACTTGCTTGACTAGGTGTGGATTCCAAACTGGTGCTGCATACTCCAGTATGGGCCTGACGTAAATGGTATACAGAGTCTTAAACGAATCCTTACTGAGGTATCGGAACGCTATCCGTAGGTTTGCCAGGCGCCCGTATGCTGCAGCAGTTATCTGATTGATGTGCGCCTCAGGAGATATGCTCGGTGTTATACTCACCTCCAGATCTTTTTCTTTGAGTGAGGTTTGCAGTCTTTGGCCATCTAAACTATATTGTGTCTGCGGTCTTCTTTGCCCTTCCCCAATCTTCATGACTTTGCATTTGGCAGGGTTAAATTCAAGGAGCCAGTTGCTGGACCAGGCTTGTAGCCTGTCCAGGTCTCTTTGTAGTCCTGCCTGATCCTCATCCGATTTGATTCTTCTCATTAACTTCGCACCATCTGCAAAAAAGGACACTTCTGAGTCTATCCCTTCTGTTATGTCGTTCACATATACCAAGAACAGCACAGGTGCTAGGACTGACCCCTGTGGAACCCCGCTTGTCACAGGCGCCCACTCTGATACCTCGTCGCGTACCATGACTCGTTGTTGCCTCCCTGTCAGATATTCTCTGATCCATTGCAGTGCCTTTCCTGTTATGTGTGCCTGATCCTCTAGCTTTTGCAGTAACCTCTTGTGAGGAACTGTGTCGAAGGCCTTCTTGCAGTCCAAAAATATGCAGTCGATCCACCCCTCTCTCTCTTGTCTTACTTCTGTCACCTTGTCATAAAACTCTAGTAGGTTTGTGACACAGGATTTTCCTTCCCTGAAACCGTGCTGGTTGTCAATTATACACTTGTTTCTTTCCAGGTGCCCCACCACTCTCCTCCTGATGATCTTCTCCATGACCTTGCATACTATACACGTTAGTGATACAGGTCTGTAGTTTAGTGCCTCATGTCTGTCTCCCTTTTTAAAAATTGGGAGTACATTTGCCATTTTCCATACCTCAGGGAGTTGCCCAGTTTCAAATGATGTGTTGAAGATCTTTGTTAATGGCTCACACAATATCTCTGCTCCCTCTTTAAGGACCCATGGAGAGATGTTGTCTGGTCCCACCGCCTTTGAGGTGTCAAGATCGCATAGCAGCTTCTTCACCTCCTCCTTGGTTATATGTACCTCATCCACACTTGCTGGTGTGCCCCCATGTTCTGATTTCCTGGAGTCCTACTGGTTTCCACTGTAAATACATCTTTAAATCTTGTGTTGAGCTCCTGACATACCTCTTGGTCGTTTCTTGTGAATTCCCCATCACCCTTCCTCAGTCTGATTACCTGGTCCTTGACTGTTGCTTTCCTCCTGATGTGGCTGTACAACAGCTTCGGGTCAGTCTTTACTTTTGATGCTATGTCATTTTCATATTGTCTCTGAGCTTCCCTTCTTATCTGTGCATATTCGTTTCTGGCTCTTCGGCTGATTTCTTTATTTTCCTGAGTTCTCTGTCTTCTGTACCTTTTCCATTCTCTAGTACACCTAGTTTTTGCCTCCCTACACCTTTGGGTGAACCAAGGACTCGTTCTGTTCTTCCCATTATTTCTGTTTCCCTTGGGAACAAACCTCTCCTCTGCCTCCTTGCATTTTGTTGCTACATAGTCCACCATTTCTTGTACTGGTTTTCCTGTCAGTTCCCTCTCCCACTGAATGTCTTGAAGGAAGTTCCTCATGCCTGAGTAGTTCCCCCTTTTGTAGTTTGGTTTTCCCAGCCTATTCCTGCTACTCTCTCCACGTGGATCTCAACTATGTAGTCGAAGCACAGAACCACATGATCACTAGCTCTCAGGGGCCTTTCATACATGATACCCTCGATGTCCGAACTACTCAAGGTGAATACAAGGTCCAGCCTTGCTGGTTCATCCTCTCCTCTCTCTCTGGTAGTGTCTCTAACATGTTGATGCATGAGGTTTTCCAGTACCACATCCATCATCTTGGCTCTCCATGTTTCGGGACCCCCATGGGGCTCCAGGTTTTCCCAGTCAATCTCCTTGTGATTGAAATCACCCATAACTAGTAACTTTGCTCCCCCCATGTGTGCTCTCCTGGCCACCTCGGCTAGTGTGTCTATCATTGCTCTGTTGCTCTCATCGTATTCTTCTCTTGGCCTCCTGCAGTTCTGTGGTGGGTTGTACATTACTGCAATTATCACCTTATGTCCCTCAGACTGGATTGTTCCTACTAAGTAGTCCCTTTCGCCCGTGCCATCCATTCC
>NC_069414.1:29091175-29108675 GCF_026875155.1 Cherax quadricarinatus
TCTTCGAACTGAGGCTCAACCACAATCTTCGAACTGAGGCTCAACCACAATCTTCGAACTGAGGCTCAACCACATTCTTCGAACTGAGGTTCAAACACAATCTTCGAACTGAGGCTCAAACACAATCTTCGAACTGAGGCTCAAACACAATCTTCGAACTGAGGCTCAACCACATTCTTCGAACTGAGGTTCAAACACAATCTTCGAACTGAGGCTCAACCACAATCTTCGAACTGAGGTTCAAACACAATCTTCGAACTGAGGCTCAACCACAATCTTCGAACTGAGGCTCAACCACAATCTTCGAACTGAAACTCAACCACAATCTTCGAATTGAGGCTCAACCACAATCTTCGAACTGAGGCTCAACCACAATCTTCGAACTGAGGCTCAACCACAATCTTCGAACTGAGGCTCAACCACAATCTTCGAACTGAGGCTCAAACACAATCTTCGAACTGAGGCTCAAACACAATCTTCGAACTGAGGCTCAACCACAATCTTCGAACTGAGGCTCAACCACAATCTTCGAACTGAGGCTCAACCACAATCTTCGAACTGAGGCTCAAACACAATCTTCGAAATGAGGCTCAACCACAATCTTCGAACTGAGCCTCAACCACAATCTTCGAACTGGGACTCAACCACAATCTTCGAACTGAGCCTCAACCACAATCCTCGAACTGAGGCTCAACCACAATCTTCGAACTGAGGCTTAACCACAATCTTCGAACTGAGGCTCAACCACAATCTTCGAACTGAGGCTCAACCACAATCTTCGAACTGAGGCTCAACCACAATCTTCGAACTGAGGCTCAACCACAATCTTCGAACTGAGGCTCAAACACAATCTTCGAACTGAGGCTCAAACACAATCTTCGAACTGAGGCTCAACCACAGTCTTCGAACTGAGGCTCAACCACAATCTTCGAACTGAGGCTCAACCACAATCTTCGAACTGAGGCTCAAACACAATCTTCGAACTGAGGCTCAACCACAATCTTCGAACTGAGGCTCAACCACAATCTTCGAACTGAGGCTCAACCACAATCTTCGAACTGAGGCTCAACACAATCTTCGAACTGAGGCTCAACCACAATCTTCGAACTGAGGCTCAACCACAATCTTCGAACTGAGGCTCAACCACAATCTTCAAACTGAGGCTCAAACACAATCTTCGAACTGAGGCTCAACCACAATCTTCGAACTGAGGCTCAAACACAATCTTCGAACTGAGGCTCAAACACAATCTTCGAACTGAGGATCAAACACAATCTTCGAACTGAGGCTCAAACACAATCTTCGAACTGAGGCTCAACCACAATCTTCGAACTGAGGCTCAAACACAATCTTCGAACTGAGGCTCAACCACAATCTTCGAACTGAGGCTCAAACACAATCTTCGAACTGAGGCTCAAACACAATCTTCGAACTGAGGCTCAACCACAATCTTCGAAACTGAGGTCAACCACAATCTTCGAACTGAGGTTCAAACACAATCTTCGAACTGAGGCTCAACCACAATCTTCGAACTGAGGCTCAACCACAATCTTCGAACTGAGGCTCAAACACTATCTTCGAACTGAGGCTCAACCACAATCTTCGAACTGAGGCTCAAACCAACAATCTTCGAACTGAGGCTCAAACACAATCTTCGAACTGAGGCTCAACCACAATCTTCGAACTGAGGCTCAACCACAATCTTCGAACTGAGGCTCAAACACAATCTTCGAAATGAGGCTCAACCACAATCTTCGAAACTGAGGCTCCAAACCACACAATCTTCGAACTGAGCCTCAACCACAATCTTCGAACTGGGACTCAACCACAATCTTCGAACTGAGCCTCAAACCACAATCTCGAACTGAGGCTCAACCACAATCTTCGAATGAGGCTCAACCACAATCTTCGAACTGAGGCTCAACCACAATCTTCGAACTGAGGCTCAACCACAATCTTCGAACTGAGGCTCAACCACAATCTTCGAACTGAGGCTCAACCACAATCTTCGAACTGAGCCTCAACCACAATCTTCGAACTGAGGCTCAACCACAATCTTCGAACTGAGCCTCACCCACAATCTTCGAACTGAGCCTCAACCACAATCTTCGAACTGAGCCTCAACCACAATCCCACCTAACAAAAAAACCCTTCCAAAAATTTTTTTCTTTGGGTAACCAGAGACAGTATTATTTTTCCCGAGCGTTCGAATCAACCCCCCCCCCCTCGTGTTCATACACATGTTCAAAAAATACGAACAAAACACACTGACAACCTCGTTCATACCTCTGGATCACCACTGGGAAAAAAAATATTTTTTCCCAGTCTGTTGCAAACTGAAAAAAAAATAATTTTTTTTTTATTTATTTGTAAAACTTATGTTATTTATGTTTGTGTGAATAAGTTGTGTATATCCCATTGTATATACACTGGGAGTTGTGTATATCCCATTGTATATACACTGGGAGTTGTGTATATCCCATTGTATATACACTGGAAGGTGTGTATATCCCATTGTATATACACTGGAAGGTGTGTATATCCCATTGTATATACACTGGAAGGTGTGTATATCCCATTGTATATACACTGGGAGGTGTGTATATCCCATTGTATATACACTGGGAGGTGTGTATATCCCATTGTATATACACTGGGAGTTGTGTATATCCCATTGTATATACACTGGGAGGTGTGTATATCCCATTGTATATACACTGGGAGTGTGTATTCCCATTGTATATACACTGGGAGTTGTGTATATCCCATTGTATATACACTGGGAGTTGTGTATATCCCATTCTATATACACTGGGAGGTGTGTATATCCCATTGTATATACACTGGGAGGTGTGTATATCCCATTGTATATACACTGGGAGTTGTGTATATCCCATTGTATATACACTGGGAGGTGTGTATATCCCATTGTATATACACTGGGAGTTGTGTATATCCCATTGTATATACACTGGGAGGTGTGTATAATCCCATTGTATATACACTGGGAGGTGTGTATATCCCATTGTATATACACTGGGAGGTGTGTATATCCATTGTATATACACTGGAGGTGTGTATATCCCATTGTATATACACTGGGAGGTGTGTATATCCCATTGTATATACACTGGGAGGTGTGTATATCCCATTGATATATACACTGGGAGGTGTGTATATCCCATTGTATATACACTGGGAGGTGTGTATATCCCATTGTATATACACTGGGAGTTGTGTATATCCCATTGTATATACACTGGGAGGTGTGTATATCCCATTGTATATATACACTGGGAGTTGTGTATATCCCATTGTATATACACTGGGAGGTGTGTATATCCCATTGTATATACACTGGGAGGTGTGTATATCCCATTGTATATACACTGGGAGGTGTGTAATATCCCATGTTATACACTGGGAGGTGTGTATATCCATTGTATATACACTGGGAGGTGTGTATATCCCATTGTATATACACTGGGAGGTGTGTATATCCCATTGTATATACACTGGGAGGTGTGTATATCCCATTGTATATACACTGGGAGGTGTGTATATCCCATTGTATTATACACTGGGAGGTGTGTATATCCCATTGTATATACACTGGGAGGTGTGTATATCCCATTGTATATACACTGGGAGGTGTGTATATCCCATTGTATATACACTGGGAGGTGTGTATATCCCATTGTATATACACTGGGAGGTGTGTATATCCCATTGTATATACACTGGGAGGTGTGTATATCCCATTGTATATACACTGGGAGTTGTCTATATCCCATTGTATATACACTGGGAGGTGTGTATACTCCATTGTATATACACTGGGAGGTGTGTATATCCCATTGTATATACACTGGGAGGTGTGTATATCCCATTGTATATACACTGGGAGGTGTGTATATCCCATTGTATGTACACTGGGAGGTGTGTATATCCCATTGTATATACACTGGAAGGTGTGTATATCCATTGTATGTACACTGGGAGTTGTGTATATCCCATTGTATATACACTGGGAGGTGTGTATATCCCATTGTATATACACTGGGAGGTGTGTATATCCCATTGTATATACACTGGGAGGTGTGTATATCCCATTGTATATACACTGGGAGGTGTGTATATCCCATTGTATATACACTGGGAGGTGTGTATATCCATTGTATGTACACTGGGAGTTGTGTATATCCCATTGTATATACACTGGAAGGTGTGTATATCCATTGTATATACACTGGGAGTTGTGTATATCCCATTGCATATACACTGGGAGGTGTGTATATCCCATTGTATATACACTGGGAGTTGTGTATATCCCATTGTATGTACACTGGGAGGTGTGTATATCCCATTGTATATACACTGGAAGGTGTGTATATCCATTGTATGTACACTGGGAGTTGTGTATATCCCATTGTATATACACTGGGAGGTGTGTATATCCCATTGTATATACACTGGGAGGTGTGTATATCCCATTGTATATACACTGGGAGGTGTGTATATCCATTGTATGTACACTGGGAGTTGTGTATATCCCATTGTATATACACTGGAAGGTGTGTATATCCATTGTATATACACTGGGAGTTGTGTATATCCCATTGTATATACACTGGGAGGTGTGTATATCCATTGTTATAACACTGGGAGTTGTGTATATCCCATTGTATATACACTGGGAGGTGTGTATATCCCATTGTATATACACTGGGAGTTGTGTATATCCCATTGTATATACACTGGGAGGTGTGTATATCCCATTGTATATACACTGGGAGTTGTGTATATCCCATTGTATATACACTGGGAGGTGTGTATATCCCATTGTATATACACTGGGAGTTGTGTATATCCCATTGTATATACACTGGAAGTTGTGTATATACCATTGTATATCACTGGGAGTTGTGTATATCCCATTGTATATACACTGGAAGTTGTGTATATACCATTGTATATACACTGGGAGTTGTGTATATCCCATTGTATATACACTGGAAGTTGTGTATATACCATTGTATATACACTGGGAGTTGTGTATATCCCATTGTATATACACTGGAAGTTGTGTATATACCATTGTATATACACTGGGAGTTGTGTATATCCCATTGTATATACACTGGAAGTTGTGTATATACCATTGTATATACACTGGGAGTTGTGTATATCCCATTGTATATATACTGGGAGGTGTGTATATCCCATTGTATATACACAGGGAGTTGTGTATATCCCATTGTATATACACTGGGAGTTGTGTATATCCCATTGTATATACACTGGGAGTTGTGTATATCCCATTGTATATATACTGGGAGTTGTGTATATCCCATTGTATATACACTGGGAGTTGTGTATATCCCATTGTATATATACTGGGAGGTGTGTATATCCCATTGTATATATACTGGGAGTTGTGTATATCCCATTGTATATACACAGGGAGTTGTGTATATCCCATTTATATATACTGGGAGGTGTGTATATCCCATTGTATATATACTGGGAGTTGTGTATATCCCATTGTATATACACAGGGAGTTGTGTATATCCCATTGTATATACACTGGGAGTTGTGTATATCCCATTGTATATACACTGGGAGTTGTGTATATCCCATTGTATATACACTGGGAGTTGTGTATATCCCATTGTATATACACTGGGAGTTGTGTATATCCCATTGTATATACACTGGGAGTTGTGTATATCCCATTGTATATACACTGGAAGTTGTGTATATCCCATTGTATATACACTGGGAGTTGTGTATATCCCATTGTATATACACTGGGAGGTGTGTATATCCCATTGTATATACACTGGGAGTTGTGTATATCCCATTGTATATACACTGGGAGTTGTGTATATCCCATTGTATATACACTGGGAGTGTGTATATCCCATTGTATATACACTGGGAGTTGTGTATATCCCATTGTATATACACTGAGAGGTGTGTATATCCCATTGTATATACACTGGGAGTTGTGTATATCCCATTGTATATACACTGGGAGGTGTGTATATCCCATTGTATATACACTGGCAGTTGTGTATATCCCATTGTATATACACTGGGAGGTGTGTATATCCCATTGTATATACACTGGGAGTTGTGTATATCCCATTGTATATACACTGGGAGGTGTGTATATCCCATTGTATATACACTGGGAGTTGTGTATATCCCATTGTATATACACTGGGAGTTGTGTATATCCCATTGTATAAAACACTGGGAGTTGTGTATATTCCCATTGTATATACACTGGGAGTTATGTATATCCCATTGTATATACACTGGGAGTTGTGTATATCCCATTGTATATACACCTCGAGTTGTGTATATCCCATTGTATATACACTGGGAGTTGTGTATATCCCATTGTATATACACTGGGAGTTGTGTATATCCCATTGTATATACACTGGGAGTTGTGTATATCCCATTGTATATACACTGAGAGTTGTGTATATCCCATTGTATATACATTGGGAGTTATGTATATCCCATTGTATATACACTGGGAGTTGTGTATATCCCATTGTATATACACTGGGAGTTGTGTATATCCCATTGTATATACACTGGGAGTTGTGTATATCCCATTGTATATACACTGGGAGTTATGTATATCCCATTGTATATACACTGGGAGTTGTGTATTTCCCATTGTATATACACTGGGAGTTGTGTATATCCCATTGTATATATACTGGGAGTTGTGTATATCCCATTGTATATACACTGGGAGGTGTGTATATCCCATTTTATATACACTGGGAGGTGTGTATATCCACTTGTATATACACTGGGAGTTATGTATATCCCATTGTATATACACTGGGAGTTATGTATATCTCATTGTATATACACTGGGAGTTGTGTATATCCCATTGTATATACACTGGGAGGTGTGTATATCCCATTGTATATACACTGGGAATTATGTATATCCCATTGTATATACACTGGGAGGTGTGTATATCCCATTGTATATACACTGGGAGTTATGTATATCCCATTGTATATACACTGTGAGTTGTGTATATCCCATTGTATATACACTGGGAGTTGTGTATATCAGATTGTATATACACTGGGAGTTACGTATATCCCATTGTATATACACTGGGAGTTGTGTATATCCCATTGTATATACACTGGGAGTTATGTATATCCCATTGTATATACACTGGGAGTTGTGTATATCCCATTGTATATACACTGGGAGTTGTGTATATCCCATTGTATATACACTGGGAATTATGTAATATCCCATTGTATATACACTGGGAGTTGTGTATATCCCATTGTATATACACACTGGGAGTTGTGTATATCCCATTGTATATACACTGGGAGTAGTGTATATCCTATTGTATATACACTGGGAGTTGTGTATATCCCATTGTATATACACTGGGAGTTGTGTATATCCCATTGTATATACACTGGGAGTTGTGTATATCCCATTGTATATACACTGGGAGTTGTGTATATCCCATTGTATATGCACTGGGAGTTGTGTATATCCCAGTGTATATACACTGGGAGTTGTGTATATCCCATTGTATATACACTGGGAGTTGTGTATATCCCATTGTATATACACTGTTAGTTGTGTATTTCCCATTGTATATACACTGGGAGTTGTGTATATCCTATTGAATATACACTGGGAGGTGTGTATATCCCATTGTATATACACTGGGAGGTGTGTATATCCCATTGTGTATACATTGGGAGGTGTGTATATCCCATTGTATATACACTGGGAGTTGTGTATATCCCATTGTATATACACTGGGAGTTGTGTATGTCCCATTGTATATACACTGGGAGTTGTGTATATCCCATTGTATATACACTGGGAGTTGTATATATCCCATTGTATATACACTGCGAGGTGTGTATATCCCATTGTATATACACTGGGAGTTGTGTATATCCCATTGTATATACACTGGGAGTTGTGTATATCCCATTGTATATACACTGGGAGTTGTGTATATAGCATTGTATATACACTGGGAGTTGTGTATATCCCATTGTATATACACTGGGAGGTGTGTATATCGCATTGTATATACACTGGGAGTTGTGTACATCCCATTGTATATACACTGGGAGTTGTGCATATCCCATTGTATATACACTGGGAGTTGTGAATATCCCATTGTATATACTCTGGGAGGTGTGTATATCCCATTGTATATACACTGGGAGTTGTGTATGTCCCATTGTATATACACTGGGAGTTGTGTATATCCCATTGTATATACACTGGGAGGTGTGTATATCCCATTGTATATACACTGGGAGGTGTGTATATCCCATTGTATATACACTGGGAGTTGTGTATATCCCATTATATATACACTGGGAGTTGTGTATATACCATTGTATATACACTGGGAATTGTCTATCCCGTTGTATATACACTGGGAGTTGTGTATATCCTATTGTATATACACTGGGAGTTGTGTATATCCCATTGTATATACACTGGGAGTTGTGTATATCCCATTGTATATACACTGGGACTTGTGTATATCCATTGTATATGCACTGGGAATTGTCTATCCCGTTGTATATACACTGGGAGTTGTGTATATCCTATTGTATATACACTGGGAGTTGTGTATATCCCATTGTATATACACTGGGAGGTGTGTATATCCCATTGTATATACACTGGGTGGTGTGTATATCTCAGTGTATATACACTTGGTGGTGTGTTTCTCTCAGTGTATATACACTGGGTGGTGTGTACATCTCAGTGTATATACACTGGGTGGTGTGTATATCTCAATGTATATACACTGGGTGATGTGTTTATCTCAGTGTATATACACTGGGTGGTGTGTATATCTCAGTGTATATACAGTGTGTGGTGTGTATATCTCAGTGTATATACACTGGGTGGTGTTTATATCTCAGTGTATATACACTGGGTGGCGTGTATAACTCAAAGTATATACACTGGGTGGTGTGTATATCTCAGTGTATATACACTGGGTGGTGTTTATATCTCAGTGTATATAAACTGGGTGGTGTGTATATCTCAGTGTATATACACTGGGTGGTGTGTATATCTCAGTGTATATACACTGGGTGGTGTGTATATCTAAATGTATACACACTGGGAGGTGTTTATATCTCAGTGTATATACACTGGGTGGTGTGTATATCTCAGTGTATATACACTGAGTGGTGTGCATATCTCAGTGTATATACACTGGGTGGTGTGTATATCTCAGTGTATATACACTGGGTGGTGTGTATATCTCAGTGTATATACACTGGGTGGTGTGTATATCTCAGTGTATATACACTGGGTGGTGTGTATATCTCAGTGTATATACAGTGGGTGGTGTGTATATCTCAGTGTATATACAGTGGGTGGTGTGTATATCTCAGTGTATATACAGTGGGTGGTGTGTACATCTCAGTGTATATACAGTGGGTGGTGTGTATATCTCAGTGTATATACAGTAGGTGGTGTTTATATCTCAGTGTATATTCAGTGGGTGGTGTGTATATCTCAGTGTATATACAGTGGGTGGTGTGTATATCTCAGTGTATATACAGTGGGTGGTGTGAATATCTCAATGTATATACACTGGGTGGTGTTTTTATCTCAGTGTATATACACTGGGTGGAGTGTATATCTCAGTGTATATACAGTGGGTGGTGTGTATATCTCAGTGTATATACAGTGTGTGGTGTGTATATCTCAGTGTATATACAGTGGGTGGTGTGTATATCTCAGTGTATATACGCTGGGTGGTGTGTATATCTCAGTGTATATACACTGGGTGGTGTGTATATCTCAGTGTATATACACTGGGTGGTGTGTATATCTCAGGGTATATACACTGGGTGGTGTGTATATCTCAGTGTATATACAGTGGGTGGTGTGTATATCTCAGTGTATATACACTGGGTGGTGTTTATATCTCAGAGTATATACACTGGGTGGTGTGTATATCTCAGTGTATATACACTGGGTGGTGTGTATATCTCAGTGTATATACACTGGGTGGTGTGTATATCTCAGGGTATATACACTGGGTGGTGTGTATATCTCAGTGTATATACACTGGGTGGTGTGCATATCTCATTGTATATACACTGGGTGGTGTTTATATCTCAGTGTATATATACTGGGTGGTGTGTATATCTCAGTGTATATACACTGGGTGGTGTGTATATCTCAGTGTATATACACTGGGTGGTGTGTATATCTTAGTGTATATACACTGGGTGGTGTGTATATCTCAGTGTATATACACTGGGTGGTGTGTATATCTCAGTGCATATACACTGGGTGGTGTTTATATCTCAGTGTATATACACTGGGTGGTGTGTATATCTCAGTGTATATACACTGGGTGGTGTGTATATCTCAGTGTATATACACTGGGTGGTGTGTATATCTCAGTGTATATACAGTGGGTGGTGTGTGTATCTCAGTGTATATACAGTGGGTGGTGTGTATATCTCAGTGTATATACACTGGGTGGTGTGTATATCTCAGTGTATATACACTGGGTGGTGTGTATATCTCAGGGTATATACACTGGGTGCTGTGTATATCTCAGTGTATATACAGTGGGTGGTGTGTATATCTCAGTGTATATACACTGGGTGGTGTTTATATCTCAGTGTATATACACTGGGTGGTGTGTATATCTCAGTGTATATACACTGGGTGATGTGTATATCTCAGTGTATATACAATGGGTGGTGTGTATATATCAGGGTATATACACTGGGTGGTGTGTATATCTCAGTGTATATACACTGGGTGGTGTGTATATCTCAGTGTATATACACTGGGTGGTGTTTATATCTTAGTGTATATACACTGGGTGTTGTGTATATCTCAGTGTATATACACTGGGTGGTGTGTATATCTCAGTGTATATACACTGGGTGGTGTGTATATCTCAGTGTATGTACACTGGGTGGTGTGTATATCTCAGTGTATATACACTGGGTGGTGTGTATATCTCAGTGTATGTACACTGGGTGGTGTGTATATCTCAGTGTATATACAGTGGGTGGTGTGTATATCTCAGTGTATATACACTGGGTGGTGTGTATATCTCAGTGTATATATACTGGGTGGTGTGTATATCTCAGTGTATATACACTGGGTGGTGTGTATATCTCAGTGTATATACACTGGGTGGAGTGTATGTCTCAGTGTATATACACTGGGTGGTGTGTATATCTCAATGTATATACACTGGGTGGTGTGTATATCTCAGTTTATATACACTGGGTGGTGTGCATATCTCAGTGTATATACACTGGGTGGTGGGTATATCTCAGTGTATATACACTGGGTGGAGTGTATATCTCAGTGTATATACACTGGGTGGTGTGTATATCTCAGTGTATACACACTGGGTGGTGTGTATATCTCAGTGTATATACACTGGGTGGTGTGTATATCTCAGTGTATATACAGTGGGTGGTGTGTATATCTCAGTGTATATACACTGGGTGGTGTGTATATCTCAGTGTATATACACTGGGTGGTGTGTACATCTCAGTGTATATACACTGGGTGGTGTGTATATCTCAGTGTATATACACTGGGTGGTGTGTATATCTCAGTGTATATACACTGGGTGGTGTGTATATCTCAGTGTATATATATGGTATCTTGTTCAAAACGTTGAAGCGTAGAAAATATGCAGCTTTAATTATAAGCTTCTCTTCGGACAACGTTTCGCTCACCGTAGAGCTTTTATTCATGTCATGTTTCGCTCTGTGTAAAGCTTTTTTTTTTCATAAAGGGGTTGAGGCCACTGTACCGTAATTCAATTTACTGGAATGGATGAAAAGTTGTTGCTTTTATTGTTTTTGTTTTATTGTTGTTGTTGTGTTTGCTATTGTTGACAGCACTGTTGCTAAATTAATGATGCTATTGTTGAAAGTGTTCATTGTTGGTGCTGATATTTGCAGGACTATTGTTGGCAGGCGACAATATAACGTATGCAACTGACAGAGGCAATGTTGCAAGTGGCAGGGCTATGTGTTGTTGTTGCAAGTGTCAGCGATGGTGATTGTTGTTGCAAGTGACAGTGATGGTGATTGTTGTTGCAAGTGACAGTGATGGTGATTGTTGTTGCAAGTGACAGTGATGGTGATTGTTGTTGCAAGTGACAGTGATGGTGTTTGTTGTTGCAAGTGACAGTGATGGTGTTTGTTGTTGCAAGTGTCAGTGATGGTGATTGTTGTTGCAAGTGACAGTGATGGTGATTGTTGTTGCAAGTGACAGTGATGGTGATTGTTGTTGCAAGTGACAGTGATGGTGATTGTTGTTGCAAGTGTCGTGATGGTGATTGTTGTTGCAAGTGACAGTGATGGTGATTGTTGTTGCAAGTGACAGTGATGGTGATTGTTGTTTGCAAGTGACAGTGATGGTGATTGTTGTTGCACAGTGACTGTGATGTGTAGTGCTTGGTTTGTTGTTGCAAGTGTACAGTGATGGTGATTGTTGTTGCAAGTGACAGTGATGGTGATTGTTGTTGCAAGTGACAGTGATGGTGATTGTTGTTGCAAGTGTCAGTGATGGTGATTGTTGTTGCAAGTGATAGTGATGGTGATTGTTGTTGCAAGTGACAGTGATGGTGATTGTTGTTGCAAGTGACAGTGATGGTGATTGTTGTTGCAAGTGACAGTGATGGTGTTTGTTGTTGCAAGTGACAGTGATGGTGTTTGTTGTTGCAGTGACAGTGATGGTGTTTGTTGTTGCAAGTGACAGTGATGGTGTTTGTTGTTGCAAGTGACAGTGATGGTGTTTGTTGTTGCAAGTGACAGTGATGGTGTTTGTTGTTGCAAGTGACAGTGATGGTGTTTGTTGTTGCAAGTGACAGTGATGGTGTTTGTTGTTGCAAGTGACAGTGATGGTATTTGTTGTTGCAAGTGATAGTGATGGTGTTTGTTGTTGCAAGTGTCAGCGATGGTGTTTGTTGTTGCAAGTGACAGTGATGGTGTTTGTTGTTGCAAGTGACAGTGATGGTGTTTGTTGTTGCAAGTGACAGTGATGGTGTTTGTTGTTGCAAGTGTCAGCGATGGTGTTTGTTGTTGCAAGTGACAGTGATGGTGTTTGTTGTTGCAAGTGACAGTGATGGTGTTTGTTGTTGCAAGTGACAGTGATGGTGTTTGTTGTTGCAAGCGACAGTGGTGGTGTTTGTTGTTGCAAGTGACAGTGATGGTGTTTGTTGTTGCAAGTGACAGTGTTGCATGTCTGTTTTAACAATTTACACCCTCAACATTCAAACACTCAACGGTACTTCCACACACTTAAACACACACACACACACACACACACACACACACACACACACACACACACACACACACACACACACACACACACACACACACACACACACACACACACTCACACACACACACACACACACACAGGAATAATGAAAAAGTCAGGATGAGCCCATGGTTCACCCAAAGGTGCAGGGAGGCAAAAACCAAGTGTGCTAGGGAATGGAAGAAATATAGAAGGCAAAGGACCCAGGAGAATAAGGAGAACAGTCGTAGAGCCAGAAACGAATATGCACAGATAAGAAGGGAGGCCCAACGACAATATGAAAACGACATAGCAGCGAAAGCCAAATTTGACCCGAAACTGTTATACAGCCACATCAGGAGGAAAACAACAGTCAAGGACCAGGTAATCAGGCTAAGGAAGGAAGGAGGAGAGACAACAAGAAATGACCGTGAAGTATGTGAAGAACTCAACAAGAGATTCAAAGAAGTGTTCACAGAGGAGACAGAAGGGGCTCCAGAAAGACGGAGAGGTGGGGCACACCACCAAGTGCTGGACACAGTACACACAACCGAGGAAGAAGTGAAGAGGCTTCTGAGTGAGCTAGATACCTCAAAGGCAATGGGGCCAGATAACATCTCCCCATGGGTATTGAGAGAGGGAGCAGAGGCGCTATGTGTGCCCCTAACAACAATATTCAATACATCTATCGAAACAGGGAGATTGCCTGAGGCATGGAAGACAGCAAATGTAGTCCCAATCTTTAAAAAAGGAGACAGACATGAAGCATTAAACTACAGACCAGTGTCACTGACATGTATAGTATGCAAAGTCATGGAGAAGATTATCAGAAGAGTGATGGAACACCTAGAAAGAAATGATCTCATCAACAGCAGCCAACATGGTTTCAAGGACGGGAAATCCTGTGTCACAAACCTACTGGAGTTCTATGACATGGTGACAGCAGTAGGACAAGAGAGAGAGGGGTGGGCGGATTGCATTTTCTTGGACTGCAAGAAGGCTTTTGACACAGTTCTACACAAGAGATTAGTGCAAAAACTGGAGGACCAAGCAGGGATAACAGGGAAGGCACTACAATGGATCAGAGAATACTTGTCAGGAAGACAGCAGCGAGTCATGGTACTTGGCGAGGTGTCAGAGTGGGCGCCTGTAACCAGCGGGGTCCCACAGGGGTCAGTCCTAGGACCAGTGCTGTTTCTGGTATTTGTGAACGACATGACGGAAGGAATAGACTCTGAGGTGTCCCTGTTTGCCGATGACGTGAAGTTGATGAGAAGAATTCCTTCGATCGAAGACCAGGCAAACTACAAAAGGATCTGGACAGGCTGCCGACCTGGTCCAGCAAATGGCTCCTGGAGTTCAATCCCGCCAAGTGCAAAGTCATGAAGATTGGTGAAGGGCAAAGAAGACCGCAGACGGAGTACAGTCTAGGGGGCCAGAGACTACAAACCTTACTCAAGGAAAAAGATCTTGGGGTGAGTATAACACCAGACACATCTCCTGTAGCGCACATCAACTAAATAACTGCTGCAGCATATGGGCGCCTGGCAAACCTCAGAACAGCATTCCGACATCTTAATAAGGAATCTTTCAGGACCCTGTACACCGTGTACGTTAGACCCATATTGGAGTATGCGGCACCAGTTTGGAACCCACACCTAACCAAGCACGTAAAGAAACTAGAGAAAGTGCAAAGGTTTGCAACAAGACTAGTTCCAGAGCTAAGAGGTATGTCCTACGAGGAGAGGTTAAGGGAAATCAACCTGACGACACTAGAGGACTGGAAAAATAGGGGGGGACATGATAAAGACATACAAAATACTGAGAGGAATTGACAAGGTGGACAAAGACAGGATGTTCCAGAGATGGGACACAGCAACACGGGGAAACAGTTGGAAGTTGAAGACACAGATGAATCGCAGGGATGTTAGGAAGTATTTCTTCAGCCACAGAGTAGTCAGGAAGTGGAATAGTTTAGGAAGCGACGTAGTGGAGGCAGGATCCATACATAGCTTTAAGCAGAGGTATGATAAAGCTCACGGCTCAGGGAGAGTGACCTAGTAGCGACCAGTGAAGAGGCGGGGCCAGGAGCTGGGACTCGACCCCTGCGACCTCAACTAGGTGAGTACAACTAGGTGAGTATACACACTCACACACACACACAGACACACACACACACACACACAAACACACACACACAAGCACACACACACACACACACACACACACACACACACACACACAAACACACACACACACACACCAGGGGCCAGGAGCTCGGATTCGACCCCCGCAACCTCAACTAGGTGAGTACACACACACACACACACACAAACACACACACACACAAACACACACACACACAAAACACACAGACACACACACACACACACACACACACACACACACACACACACACACACGCACACACACACACACACACAAACACACACACACACAAACACACACACACACACACACACACACACACACACACAAACACACACACAAACACACACACACACAAACACACACACACACACACACACACACACACACACAAACACACACACACACAAACACACACACACACACAAACACACAGACACACACACACACACACACACACACACACACACACACACACACACGCACACACACACACACACACAAACAAGGGCCAGGAGCTGAGTCTCGACCCCTGCAACCACAATTAGGTGAGTACACACACACACACAAACACACAAACACACACAAACACACACACACACACACACGCACACACACACACACACACACACACATACACCTTCCTGTATGCCGGCATGTCCCTTAATCGTGCTTTCTCCTGCAGGACCAGGATCTTGCAGGAGAAAGTACGATTAAGTGACATGCCGGCATACAGGAAGGTGTATCTCGACCGCGACAGAACACATGAAGAAAGGCAGAAACTGAGAGAGATTGTACAAAGGCGAAAGGAGGAAAGAGAGAGGATGGAGAAGACAGACAGGAGATCCCAGACCCAGGAAGAAGATCAAATACAGCCTCCCTCACAACTTCCTATAGAAGCCTCCCAACCAGGTCAACCCCAGTGCAACCAAACACTGTAAATCAAAACACCCATGTCACATCCAATGCCCCCACCCACTACATTACAAGGTCTCCCACTTCCCCAACCCCAATATACCTCCCAGACCACAGTCTTAGAAAAGAAGTTGAAGGTGTGGTATACAAATGCAGATGGAATAACAAACAAGTATGAGGAGTGGCACGAAAGAATCAAGGAGACATCCCCAGACATAATAGCACTCACAGAAACGAAACTCACCAGAATAATAACAGATTCAATCTTTCCATCCGGATATCAAATCCTCAGGAAAGACAGAGGGAGGAGAGGGGTTGGAGAAGTTGCACTGCTCATTAAAAACCAGTGGGGTTTTGAGAAAATGGAAGGAATGGATGGCACGGGCGAAAGGGATTACTAAGTAGGAACAATCCAGTCTGAGGGACATAAGGTGATAATTGCAGTAATGTACAACCCACCACAGAACTGCAGGAGGCTAAGAGAAGAACACGATGAGAGCAACAGAGCAATGATCGACACACTAGTCGAGGTGGCCAGGAGAGCACACATGGGGGGAGCAAAGTTACTAGTTATGGGTGATTTCAATCACAAGGAGATTGACTGGGAAAACCTGGAGCCCCATGGGGGTCCCGAAACATGGAGAGCCAAGATGATGGATGTGGTACTGGAAAACCTCATGCATCAACATGTTAGAGACACTACCAGAAAGAGAGGAGAGGATGAACCAGCAAGGCTGGACCTTGTATTCACCTTGAGTAGTTCGGACATCGAGGGTATCACGTATGAAAGGCCCCTGGGAGCTAGTGATCATGTGGTTCTGTGCTTCGACTACATAGTTGAGCTCCAAGTGGAATAGGCTGGGAAAAACCAAACTACAAAAGGGGGAACTACTCAGGCATGAGGAACTTCCTTCAAGACATTCAGTGGGAGAGGGAACTGACAGGAAAACCAGTACAAGAAATGGTGGACTATGTAGCAACAAAATGCAAGGAGGCAGAGGAGAGGTTTGTTCCCAAAGGAAACAGAAATAATGGGAAGAACAGAACGAGTCCTTGGTTCA
>NC_069414.1:29113675-29121175 GCF_026875155.1 Cherax quadricarinatus
TGGATTTAGATCAGGGCTCTATAAGATGTGGATTTAGATCAGGGCTCTATAAGATGTGGATTTAGATCAGGGCTCTATAAGATGTGGATTTAGCTCAGGGCTCTATAAGATGTGGATTTAGCTCAGGGCTCTATAAGATGTGGATTTAGCTCAGGGCTTACTGCCAACACTCACATAAACACTGCTAACACTCGCATAACACTGCCAACACTACATAACACTACCAACACTCATACAACACTGCCAACACTACATAACACTACCAACACTCATACAACACTGCCAAAAAATCATTAACACTGCCAAACATCATAAAAACACTGCCAACACTCTATAACACATGCCAACACTCATATAACACTACCAACACTCATACAACACTGCCAACACTCATATAACACTGCCAACACTCATACAACACTGCCAACACTCATATAACACTGCCAACACTCATATAACACTGCCAACACTCACATAACACTGCCTACACTCACATAACACTGCCAGCACTTACAAAAATTTTACTAACACTCACATAACTCTGCAAAACCTCACATAACACTACCACATTCACATAACACTGCCAACACTCACATAACACTGCCAACACTCACATAACACTGCCAACACTCACAAAAACACTGCCAACACTCACATAACTCTACTACACTCACATAACTCTGCAAACACTCACATAACACTACCAACTTTTCACATAACACTGCCAACACTACATAACACTACCAACACTCACAAACACTACCAACACTCACATAACACTCCCAACACTCACAAAAACATTGCCAACACTACATAACAACTGCCAACACTCACATAACTCTACAAACACTCACACAACACTCCCAAAACAGTCACAAAAAACATCCCAACACTCACACAACATTTGCAACAATCACATAACACTTCCATCCTCACATAACTCTGCAAACACACACATAACACTGCAAACACTCAAATAACACTCCCAACACTCACATAAACATTCCCAAAACACTCACTGAAACACTGCCAACACTCACAAAACACTGCCACACTCATTATAACTTGCCAACACTCATATAAACATTGAAAACCCACTCACTTAACATGCCAATGCTCACATAAACACAGCCAACACTCACATAAACACTGCAACCCACTCATATAAACATTGCCAACACCCCACTTAACACTGCCAATACTCAAAATAAAACACAGCCAACACTCACATAATCATTCCCAAACCCACGCCTAACACTGCCAAGGGTCACATTAACACACCCCAACACTCACTTAAACACAGCCAACACTCACCAATTAAAACCAGTCAACACTCAGGTAACACTCCCAACACTCGTTAAAAACACTATCAACAAACTGACAACTCTTCCACCAGATAAATAATGCTGGAGGGGACAACAACGATGCTTTGAAAACGAGAGTTAGAGAAAATGTAAATGAGAGAAGGAAAAAGCGAACAGGAGAAAGAGTAGGAGAGATGGCAAAGGAGGAAGAGGTGGAAAGAGGAGGAGGGGTGGAAGAGGAGGAAGATGTGGAAGAGGAGGAAGAGTGGAAGAGGAGGAAGAGGTGAAAGAGGAGGGAGAAGAATGCAGGAAGAAGAGGAGGAAGAAGGAAGAAGAGGGGGATAAAGAAACGAGCGGCAGTAGGACTAAAAAAAGAAAGAGGGTTAAAAAAAAGAGGACAAAGAGAAAGAGAAAGAGGAAGAAGAGGAAGAGGTGGTCGTTAGCGATTTCCCCTTTAATTACTGATCCTTGTTTGTTACCCGGGTATTGGGTTGTTAGAAGGTCAACAGGACGCTAATGAATATGATTTCAGCGAGGTTAATTAATACTGAACTATATTAAATCTTCTTTATTGGATTTATTTTCAACCCCCAAATTCCAAACAGAGGATAAAAGAGGGGTAGCAGATATTTTCTCCTAGGTATTACTCCTTCTAGGTATTACTCCTTCTAGGTATTACCCTTCTAGGTATTACTCTTCTAGGTATTACTCCTTTAGGTATTACTCCTTCTGGGTATTACTCCTTTAGGTATTACCTTCTGGGTATTACTCCTAGGTATTACTCCCTTTTAGGTATTTCTCCCTTCTAGGAATTTTTCCTTCTAGGTATTACTCCTAGGTATTTCTCTTTCTAGGTATTACTCCTTTAGGGGATTTCTCCTTCTAGGTATTTTTTCTTCTAGGTATTTCTCCTTCTAGGTATTACTCCTTCAGGGAGAAATAAACCCAGATTTTTCACCTTAATATATATGTAAATATATATACATGTAAATATATATATGTTTAAATTTTATATACATGTAAATAAATATGTAAATATATATACATGTAATATATATATATATTTATATATATTTTATATTATATATATTTATTATTTTATATATTGTATTATTTAATATTATATAATATATATATATATATTGATATTATATATATATATATATATAATTTTATATATATATATTTATATATATTATATATATATATTTTTATTTTATATATATATATATATATATATATTTTATATATTCAAAACGAAAGAGAGAGAGCGTCCGTGAAAAGAGGCAAGTAGGAGGCAGAGAAGATAAATAAATAAGATACAGCCGAGGCAGTGATAAATTTAGGGGGTAAAGGAAGTTGAAATACGAAAGAGGAAGAATGAACAGCAAGGAGATAAAGGGAGGAGAATCTGGAGGACTGACGCAGCGAGAAGAAAGACACGTTAAGAAGGAATCAGGGAAGTGGAAGAAAACTAAAAGTAGAGTGTGGAACGAGGAGGAGGAGGAAAAGAAGTAGGAAGAGGAGGTAGAGGAGGAAATTAATGAGCTAACTCATAAAAAACTGTAACCACAGTAACCTTCGTTGACAACCTCACGACAGGAACTCCAACAGCGCAACGAATCCCCTCAGTAGAGGCCAGTCCAAAGAACTGAGGAAGGGCCTGAAGACGGGGGACTGAGCTCCCGAAACAGCTTCAGTCAGGCAAGATAAACACGTTCCCATTGTGACTGTCTCGTGAGAGTCTAATAAACATCACATTAGGGTGAAGTTATGGTGCAATTAGGTATGATTTACGATTCTCTGAGCTGCCTTGACTCCGCCTGTTAAGTGACTTACCCATACACACTGTGTATTATCCCCACACACTGTGTATTATCTCCACACACTGTGTATTATCTCCACACACTGTGTATTATCCCCACACACTGTGTATTATCCCCACACACTGTGTTATCCCCACCCCACACTGTGTATTATCCCCACACACTTTGTATTATCCCCACACACTGTGTATTATCCCCACACACTGTGTATTATCCCCATACACTGTGTTTCATCCCCACACATTGTGTATTATCCCCACGCACAGTGTATTATCCCCAGACACAGTGTATTATCCCCAGACAGCGTATTATCCCCAGACACAGTGTATTATCCCAAGACACAGTGTATTATCCCTAGACACAGTGTATTATCCCTAGACACAGTGTATTATCCCAAGACACAGTGTATTATCCCCAGACACAGTGTATTATCCCCAGACAGCGTATTTTTCCCCCGACACAGTGTATTATCCCAAGACCAGTGTATTATCCCTAGACACAGTGTATTTCCAGACAGTGTATTATCCCTAGACAGTGTATTATCCCCAGACAGTGTATTATCCCCAGACAGCGTATTATCCCCAGACATGTATTATCCCAAGACACAGTGTATTATCCCAAGACACAGTGTATTATCCCCAGACACAGTGTATTATCCCCAGACAGCGTATTATCCCCAGACACAGTGTATTATCCCAAGACACAGTGTATTATCCCTAGACACAGTGTATTATCCCCAGACAGTGTATTATCCCTAGACAGTGTATTATCCCCAGACAGTGTATTATCCCCAGACAGCGTATTATCCCCAGACACAGTGTATTATCCCAAGACACAGTGTATTATCCCGAGACACAGTGTATTATCCCAAGACACAGTGTATTATCCCGAGACACAGTGTATTATCCACAGACAGTGTTTTATCCCCAGACACAGTGTATTATCCCCAGACATAGTGTATTATCCCCAGACACAGTGTATTATCCCCAGACACAGTGTATTATCCCCAGACACAGTGTATTATCCCCAGACAGTGTATTATCCCTAGACAGTGTATTATCCCCAGACAGTGTATTATCCCCAGACAGTGTATTATCCCTAGACAGTGTATTATCCCCAGACAGTGTATTATCCCCAGACACAGTGTATTATCCCCAGACAGTGTATTATCCCCAGACAGTGTATTATCCCCAGACAGTGTATTATCCCCAGACAGTGTATTATCCCCAGACAGTGTATTATCCCCAGACAGTGTATTATCCCCGGGCACAATGTATTATCTCCAGACAGTGTATTATCCCCAGACACAGTGTATTATCCCCAGACACAGTGTATTATCCCCAGACAGTGTATTATCCCCAGACACAGTGTATTATCTCCAGACAGTGTATTATCCCCAGACAGTGTATTATCCCCAGACACAGTGTATTATCCCCAGAGACAGTGTATTATCCCCAGACAGTGTATTATCCCCAGATAGTGTATTATCCCCAGACACAGTGTATTATCCCCATAGACAGTGTATTATCCCCAGACAGTGTATTATCCCCAGATAGTGTATTATCCCCAGAGACAGTGTATTATCCCCAGACACAGTTTTATTATTTCCCCGACACAGGGGTTATTATCCCCAGACAGTGTATTATCCCCAGACAGTGTATTATCCCCAGACAGTGTATTATCCCCAGATAGTGTATTATCCCCAGACAGTGTATTATCCCCAGATAGTGTATTATCCCCAGACACAGTGTATTATCCCCAGAGACAGTGTATTATCCCCAGACAGTGTATTATCCCCAGATAGTGTATTATCCCCAGACAGTGTATTATCCCCAGACAGTGTATTATCCCCAGACAGTGTATTATCCCCAGACAGTGTATTATCCCCAGATAGTGTATTATCCCCAGACAGTGTATTATCCCCAGACAGTGTATTATCCCCAGACAGTGTATTATCCCTGGACACAGTGTATTATCCCCAGACAGTGTATTATCCCTGGACACAGTGTATTATCCCCAGACACAGTGTATTATCCATACACAAGTTGACTTAACAATACACACACTGAAGTAAAAACACATATACACACATACATACACACCACACACACACACACACACACACACACACACACACACACACACACACACACACACACACACACACACACACACACACACACACTTCAGTCACAGAGTTGTTAGGAAGTGGAATAGTTCGGGTAGTGATGTAGTGGAGGCAGGATCCATACATTGCTTTAAGAAGAGGTATGATAAAGCTCATGGAGCGGAAAGAGTGACTGAGTACCGGCCAGTGAAAAGGCGGGGGCAGGAGCTGTGACTTGACCCCTGCAACCACAACTAGGTGAGTACAAATAGGTGAGTACACGCACACACATACTCACACACACACACACACACACACACACACACACACACACACACACACACACACACACACACACACACACACACACACACACACACACACACACTGGGACATTAACTGGTAAATTGTTTCTTTCTGTGTTTAGATCAAGGGATGGTGGATCGAGCCTGAACGGCTTCTTGTGCTCACAGAACTAGCTATGAATCGTCATTGTGTTGACAATTTACCTCGGGAGCTTTAAATTAAAACTGACCTTTACTGTCAGGGTTGTATGGAGAGATTTTAGAGGCCCAGTTTTGCCCCACAGGAGCATTATCAGTCCGACGTTTCGCTCAGTATTCTTTTAAAGTTCGACATTTGCTTAGCGAACGTTTCAAGCGAGGTTCAGGAGAGGTACAGGTTCGATCCTCCGCCTAGATTTGACTCACCTCACTGGGAGATGTTCCAGAGAATGGTATCCCAGGTGATATGTTGCTTGGTCTCCCTTCCTCAGCGCCTGTTATACCTCATGCAACAGCTCATTTGCATATAGAGTGGAGTTTGATCTTCAAAATACCTCTCATGTTACTGTAACAGCGTCCGAATTTAAGGCCTTATGTCACAACCTATTTAAGATTTTCGAACACTCGCTGAAGATGGGACATGGAATTCGTCGAGAAAACTTGCTGAATAGGAGAAATTTTTTTTTCCTTTGACTTATAAAACCTGTTTTAAAACGTCACTGGTTTAAAAATAACACTGGTTTAGAAATAACACTGGTTTAGAAATAACACTGATTTAGAAATAATACTGGTTTAAAAATAACACTGATTTAGAAATTAACACTGGTTTAGAAATAACACTGGCTTAGAAAGAACATTGGCTTAGAAAGAACACTGGTTTAGAAATAACGCTGATTTAGAAATAACACTGATTTAGAAATTAACACTGGTTTAGAAATAACACTGGCTTAGAAAGAACATTGGCTTAGAAAGAACACTGGTTTAGAAATAACGCTGATTTAGAAATAACACTGATTTAGAAATTAACACTGGTTTAGAAATAACACTGGCTTAGAAAGAACATTGGCTTAGAAAGAACACTGGTTTAGAAATAACGCTGATTTAGAAATAACACTGGTTTAGAAATAACACTGGTTTAGAAATAACACTGGTTTAGAAATTAACACTGGTTTAGAAATAACGCTGATTTAGAAATAACACTGATTTAGAAATTAACACTGGTTTAGAAATAACACTGGTTTAGAAATAACACTGGTTTAGAAATAACACTGGTTTAGAAATAACACTGGTTTAGAAATTAACACTGGTTTAGAAATAACACTGGTTTAGAAATAACACTGGTTTAGAAATTAACACTGGTTTAGAAATAACACTGGTTTAGAAATAACACTGGTTTAGAAATAACACTGATTTAGAAATTAACACTGGTTTAGAAATAACACTGGTTTAAAAATAACACTGATTTAGAAATTAACACTGGTTTAGAAATAACACTGGTTTAGAAATAACATTGGTTTAAAAATAACACTGATTTAGAAATTAACACTGGTTTAGAAATAACAGGTTTAGAAATAACACTGATTTAGAAATTAACACTGGTTTAGAAATAACACTGGTTTAGAAATAACACTGGTTTAGAAATAACACTGGTTTAGAAATTAACACTGGTTTAGAAATAACACTGGTTTAGAAATAACACTGGTTGAAATAAGACAAGTTAGCATGGATATTAGACAACATTTCGCTCATGGGATATTAGGTATTCCTGATATGATGGTCGTGTCGCAGGTGTTTGACATACCTGTGTTTTAAATAACTAGTGGGGTGTCTGTTTCAACGTTTTATGTGGAAAATAACACTTTTTATCAAGACTGCAGACTTGCAACACCTGTAGCAACACCCGTGTGATAACCTCGGCGTATGTGATAACCAGGAGAAATACACACCACTGGCAGGTGTTGAAGTTTTTAGAGCATACA
>NC_069414.1:29126175-29133675 GCF_026875155.1 Cherax quadricarinatus
GAGGATCAACAGAAGTCTATTAATCTCTCCTTAACAGACCCCTGTTAATACAGAGATCAAAAGAGGTCTGTCTTTTTCTGGGGGTGAAGGGATCATCAGAAGTCTATTGATATGGGTAATCAACATCTCTCTATTAATTCAAGGAGGTCAGTAATAATCTGATTTGGTAACACTTCTCGGGTCAACATCCTCCCTCCTCGGCATCTTATATTGACATGCAAGTGGCTCTTCCTCTCTGTAAAGCTCCTTGAGCTCCTCCCGAAGAAAGAGTAATATAACAGCTTATCAAACTTAAGCTCTCAATCCTTGTTTGGAGTTCTAGTGTTTTAGGAGAGGCAAGTTTTAACTTTGTTGTTGATGTTGCAGAGAGGCGAGTCATGTTTTTTTTTATCCTCTCTGTGTGATTTGCGTTGGTGAAGATTCGTGATGTTTATATATGTGTAATGTTTGTGAATGATGGTGATGTGTATATGAGTGATGGTGATGAGTGATGTGCACTCGACTGCCGAGAGAGTGACTTCTATAAATACAGTGACAAATAACTCGCACAGTTGAAGACTTGAATTGTCCAAGTCGGACCGAAACGTCGTCACAAGTGTCTTTGTCTTGTGTGCGGGATATTTGTGTATTGCTCCAGCCACGATATTGTGCCTCTTTATTCTTCAATAACTAACTTCTTGGTATATATTAAACAATAATCCAGTAGCCATAGCGAGGAGGACATTTCACCCAATAGGGAAATTTCTGTGTGGGAGAATAGTTGTAGACAGGCACGTATGTTATGCAATAAGAAATTCCTGGCGGAAATATTTTTTCTTCTGGTATCCGCTCGGCTCCACCTTCCTCAGTTTACAACTGTGACAGTTTTCTTCGTCCTCTTCATTATCTTAAGAAGTCCTACTTATTCTTTAGTTATCGTTTAGGACATTACGTGTGATTATGTCTTCTTCTATCAGAGTCGAGAGTTTATTTATTATTTTCTGCCTTCCATCGCAAATTTTTTTTTTAGCAATGTAAGCCCTTTTGTAGCTATTATAATTTTTTTTAATGTTATTCATGTGATTCTTTGGTGTGGGCACCACATAGTTGCAGCATATCCCAATTTTGGCCTAACACAAACACAAGAAACACAGATACAAAGAAAAGGCCAACTGATTATGATAAAGTACCTCTGATAAATTGTAACTGTCTAATACCACTCACAATACAATGATCACTACGGTCACTGGTAGGTAAAGTAATGTAAATTTTAGTTCAGTAACTGTGAACTGAGTCTGTAACATTTTTTAAGTGACTTTCAACCGTACAGAGTACGTCTGCATTCACAATGTGTGTGTGTGTGTGTGTGTGTGTTCTATCCAGCACTATTTCGCTGTTAATTTCCCCTGAAAGCCTCTGGAGCTCTGGAGAGACTAACGTAACAGGAGTAATTGTAATGTGCATTGTATCTCTCTCTCGTGGCTTACAGTAACCCGCGTGGCTGTCTCTTCTCGTGTGTTAGTACAAACGATTTTTCACAGTCTTTCTATTTCTCTTTCTTTCTCACTTTTCTTATCAAATAAATATTTTTACCCTCTCGAGTAACAAGTATGATATCTCTCTTTCCTTGCCACGTTACAAAGAAAATTATATTCACTGCAAAAAGAGCAGAATTTGTAAGCTTGGCACAGCAGTGTCTGCCCCTGTCGACCTACTCTGACAGCAGTGCATGTCAGTGAGCTCATTCTTTGTTTATTTTTGTAGTTTATTCGGTGTTTTCTTTCTCACCCCACGGTGGCCCTGACGAGGTAAGAGAGGCGACAAGGATGTGAAAATATTGAATACGCTGAGGGGGGTGCTGCTCCTCCAAGAATTTATTTCGTGTTTTTATTTGAGATAACGACAAGGTAGCTGTGAGAATATTCATTTCACTCACAAGTGTGTCAGACCCACCTACTCAACCCCACTTACAGATGTGTCAGACCCACCTACACAAACCTACTTACAGATGTGTCAGACCCACCTACACAACCCTACTTACAGATGTGTCAGGCCCACCTACACAACCCCACTTACAGATGTGTCAGACCCACTTACACAACCCCACTTACAGAGGTGCCAGACCCACCAACACAACCCCACTTACAGATGTGTCAGACTCACCTACACAACCCCACTTACAGATGTGTCAGACTCACCTACACAACCCCACTTACAGATGTGTCAGACCCACCTACACAACCCCACTAACAGATGTGTAAGACCCACCTACACAACCCCACTTACAAATGTGTCAGACCCATCTACACAACCCCATTTACAGATGTCAATCCTACCTACACGACGTCACTTACTTGGATCAAGTTGGTCAAAGTTCGGCAACTTAAGAGAGCATAAATATCGCGGCTGGTGCTGTTGACAGCATAACTCTCGCACCTCAGAGGCAGTTATATAGTGTCAGTTATGTAAAGGCAGTTATATAGAAGCAGTTATACAGAGACATTTATATAGAAACAGTTATACAGAAGCAGTTATATAGAGGCAATTACATAGAAGCATTTATATAAAAGCAGTTATATAGAGGCAGTTATACAAGGCAGTTATATAGAAGTAGTTATATACAGGTAGTTATACAGAGACAGTTATATAGAGGCAGTTATGTAGAGGCAGTTTCAATGAGACAGTCTAATAGAAGCATTTATATTGAGACAGTTACATAAAGGCAGTTATATAGAGGCAGTTATATAAATGCAGTTATATAGAGACAGTTATACAGAGGCAGTTATATAAATGCAGTTATATAGAGACAGTTATACAGAGGCAGTTATATAGAGGTAGTTAAAGTGAAGGACTGCATGAAGCGGAGAATTTTCCCCATTTTCTTTGCGGCTTCAAAGAACATATCTCCTACCGATGCAGAGAACATTTCTGTCCTTCGTTCAAAGAACATTACCTTCCCCTCTTCTTTCATAGAACAATCCTCTCTGTTCATAATTCAGAGAACAATCCTCCGTTTACATTTCTATCCAGACAACGCCCGCGTCTGGCCTACATTTAACAAACAATATTGTTCTTCAAGGATCAGTTATGTTTTTTTTTAAAGGACCTATGTATGATCACTACGTATGATCACTACGTATGATCACTGAGCATGATCACTGAGTATGATCACTGAGTATGCCTGTGAAGAGAGTATACTTACTAGCTGACGTGTACTTTCCAGAGAACGCATGAGCGCAGTATGACAGATTGAAAGTAGGAAAGTACTCTGCGACATACTGTTCACGCTGCAAAACTGTTTAAGGCGAAAGTTAGTGAAATATGGGTTGTGTTTCCCGCAGAGTTTTACAACCGCGTCTCCTGCTATGGATGTTGCGTTAATTAAGAACGCGCTCATTTCTTCACTATGTTTCTATACTGCTTAAGTCGCAGAGTGCCACACAGTGCCACAATAAGGGTGCCACGCTCAGAGTGCCACAGAGTGCCACAATGTGCCACAGAGTGCCACAGAATGCCACGCTCAGAGTGCCATAGAGTGCCACAGTGTGCCACAGTGTGTCACAGAATGCCACACACAGTGTTACGTGTTGGACAAATATATGATTTTCAATCTAATGTATAGAAATGTGTGTGTGTGTGTTTGTGTGTGTGTGTGTGTGTGTGTGTGTGTGTGTGTGTGTGTGTGTGTGTGTGTGTGTGTGTGTGTGTGTGTGTGTGGTGTGTGTGTGTGTGTGTGGTGTGTGTGTGTGTGTGTGTGTGTGTGGTGTGTGTGTGTGTGTGTGTGTGTGTTGTGTGTGTGTGTGTGTGTGTATGTGTGTGTGTGTGTGTGTGTGTGTGTGTGTGTGTAAACACTGGTGGTAGCAGTCTTCTTGAGGTTGTGTGCTGACTACAAACATTAATTATCTTCCGCCTTCACCACCACACACCTGACACTGTTAGTGGACCTTAATGACCAGCACCACTACCACCGCCAACACCTCCACTACTACCCCACCTACTACCACCACCACCACCACCGCCATCACTACCACCACCATCACCACTACCACAACCATTAGTGGTGTTGCTGTTGTTATTATTATTATTATTATTATTATTATTATTATTATTAATTCAGACTCCTTTACCAATGCAACACATTATTCTCTTCTCTTCTTCCTGTCCCATTTACTCACGTTCTCCTGCCTCCAGCATCCTCCCCCTTTCCTCTTCCCCTTCCATCCCCCCCTCCCTCCCCTTCCTTCTAATACTTCTTGTAAGGAAGCCTTCAAAATTACCTCCATCAGTGGAGTTTAAAGCCCAGGAGGAATTTTGTCACAAGTACATCATCAAAGATCTAATTCTGCTCAATTTTTTCCCCTCTGATGGACTGTAGAAAGTTTGTAGTGATTATGTGGTGCTGTGAGGAGACTACCTGGTGCTGTGTGGAGACTACCTGGTGCTGTGAGGAGACTACCTGGTGCTGTGTGGAGACTACCTGGTGCTGTGAGGAGACTACCTGGTGCTGTGAGGAGACTACCTGGTGCTGTGTGGAGACTACCTGGTGCTGTGTGGAGACTACCTGGTGCTGTGAGGAGACTACCTGGTGCTGTGTGGAGACTACCTGGTGCTGTGTGGAGACTACCTGGTGCTGTGAGGAGACTACCTGGTGCTGTGAGGAGACTACCTGGTGCTGTGTGGAGACTACCTGGTGCTGTGTGGAGACTACCTGGTGCTGTGTGGAGACTACCTGGTGCTGTGAGGAGACTACCTGGTGCTGTGTGGAGACTACCTGGTGCTGTGTGGAGACTACCTGGTGCTGTGAGGAGACTACCTGGTGCTGTGAGGAGACTACCTGGTGCTGTGTGGAGACTACCTGGTGCTGTGAGGAGACTACCTGGTGCTGTGAGGAGACTACCTGGTGCTGTGAGGAGACTACCTGATGCTGTGTGGAGACTACCTGATGCTGTGTGGAGACTACCTGGTGCTGTGAGGAGACTACCTGGTGCTGTGAGGAGACTACCTGATGCTGTGTGGAGACTACCTGATGCTGTGTGGAGACTACCTGGTGCTGTGAGGAGACTACCTGGTGCTGTGAGGAGACTACCTGATGCTGTGTGGAGACTACCTGGTGCTGTGAGGAGACTACCTGGTGCTGTGAGGAGACTACCTGATGCTGTGTGGAGACTACCTGATGCTGTGAGGAGACTACCTGGTGCTGTGAGGAGACTACCTGGTGCTGTGTGGAGACTAACTGGTGCTGTGTGGAGACTAACTGGTGCTGTGTGGAGACTACCTGGTGCTGTGTGGAGACTAACTGGTGCTGTGTGGAGACTACCTGGTGCTGTGTGGAGACTACCTGGTGCTGTGTGGAGACTAACTGGTGCTGTGAGGAGACTAACTGGTGCTGTGTGGAGACTAACTGGTGCTGTGTGGAGACTACCTGGTGCTGTGAGGAGACTACCTGGTGCTGTGTGGAGACTAACTGGTGCTGTGTGGAGACTAACTGGTGCTGTGAGGAGACTAACTGGTGCTGTGTGGAGAATACCTGGTGCTGTGTGGAGACTACCTGGTGCTGTGTGGAGACTAACTGGTGCTGTGAGGAGACTAACTGGTGCTGTGTGGAGACTACCTGGTGCTGTGTGGAGACTACCTGGTGCTGTGTGGAGACTACCTGGTGCTGTGAGGAGACTACCTGGTGCTGTGTGGAGACTAACTGGTGCTGTGTGGAGACTAACTGGTGCTGTGAGGAGACTAACTGGTGCTGTGTGGAGACTACCTGGTGCTGTGTGGAGACTAACTGGTGCTGTGTGGAGACTAACTGGTGCTGTGTGGAGACTAACTGGTGCTGTGTGGAGACTACCTGGTGCTGTGAGGAGACTACCTGGTGCTATGTGGAGACTACCTGGTGCTGTGTGGAGACTAACTGGTGCTGTGTGGAGACAAACTGGTGCTGTGTGGAGACTAACTGGTGCTGTGTGGAGACTACCTGGTGCTGTGAGGAGACTACCTGGTGCTGTGTGGAGACTAACTGGTGCTGTGTGGAGACTAACTGGTGCTGTGAGGAGACTAACTGGTGCTGTGTGGAGACTACCTGGTGCTGTGTGGAGACTAACTGGTGCTGTGTGGAAACTAACTGGTGCTGTGTGGAGACTACCTGGTGCTGTGAGGAGACTACCTAGTGCTGTGTGGAGACTACCTGGTGCTGTGTGGAGACTAACTGGTGCTGTGTGGAGACTAACTGGTGATGTGTGGAGACTACCTGGTGCTGTGTGGAGACTAACTGGTGCTGTGTGGAGACTAACTGGTGCTGTGTGGAGACTAACTGGTGCTGTGTGGAGACTAACTGGTGCTGTGTGGAGACTACCTTGTGCTGTGAGGAGAATACCTGGTGCTGTGTGGAGACTACCTGGTGCTGTGTGGAGACTAACTGGTGCTGTGTGGAGAATAACTGGTGCTGTGTGGAGACTACCTGGTGCTGTGAGGAAACTACCTGGTGCTGTGTGGAGACTACCTGGTGCTGTGTGGAGACTAACTGGTGCTGTGTGGAGACTAACTGGTGCTGTGTGGAGACTACCTGGTGCTGTGTGGAGACTAACTGGTGCTGTGTGGAGACTACCTGGTGCCGTGTGGAGACTAGCTGGTGCTGTGTGGAGACTACCTGGTGCTGTCAGGAGACTACCTGCTGCTGTGTGGAGAATATCTGGTGCTGTGAGGAGACTACCTGGTGCTGTGGGAGACTACCTGGTGCTGTGTGGAGACTAACTGGTGCTGTGTGGAGACTACCTGGTGCTGTGAGGAGACTACCTGGTGCTGTGTGGAGACTAACTGGTGCTGTGTGGAGACTACCTGGTGCCGTGTGGAGACTACCTGGTGCTGTGAGGAGACTACCTGGTGCTATGTGGAGACTACCTGGTGCTGTGTGGAGACTAACTGGTGCTGTGTGGAGAAAAACTGGTGCTCTGTGGAGACTAACTGGTGCTGTGTGGAGACTACCTGGTGCTGTGAGGAGACTACCTGGTGCTGTGTGGAGACTAACTGGTGCTGTGTGGAGACTAACTGGTGCTGTGAGGAGACTAACTGGTGCTGTGTGGAGACTACCTGGTGCTGTGTGGAGACTAACTGGTGCTGTGTGGAGACTAACTGCTGCTGCGTGGAGACTACCTGGTGCTGTGAGGAGACTACCTGGTGCTGTGTGGAGACTACCTGGTGCTGTGTGGAGACTAACTGGTGCTGTGTGGAGACTAACTGGTGATGTGTGGAGACTACCTGGTGCTGTGTGGAGACTAACTGGTGCTGTGTGGAGACTAACTGGTGCTGTGTGGAGACTAACTGGTGCTGTGTGGAGACTAACTGGTGCTGTGTGGAGACTACCTGGTGCTGTGAGGAGAATACCTGGTGCTGTGTGGAGACTACCTGGTGCTGTGTGGAGACTAACTGGTGCTGTGTGGAGAATAACTGGTGCTGTGTGGAGACTACCTGGTGCTGTGAGGAAACTACCTGGTGCTGTTTGGAGACTACCTGGTGCTGTGTGGAGACTAA
>NC_069414.1:29138675-29147402 GCF_026875155.1 Cherax quadricarinatus
TATTCTGTGGCCTCCCTCTTTATTCTGTGGCCTCCCTCTTTCTTCTGTGACTTCCCTCTTTATTCTGTGGCCTCCCTCTTTATTCTGTGGCCTCCCACTTTATTCTGTGGTCTCCCTCTTTATTCTGTGGCCTCCCTCTTTATTCTGTGACCTCCCTCTTTATTCTCTGACCTCCCGCTTTATTCTCTGGCCTCCCTCTTTATTCTGTGGTCTCCCTCTTTATTCTGTGGCCTCTCTCTTTATTCTGTGGCCTCCTTCTTTATTCTGTGGCCTCCCTCTTTATTCGGAGGCCTTCCTCTTTATTCTGTGGCCTCACTCTTTATTTTGTGGCCAATCTCTTTATTCTGTGGCCTCCCTCTTTATTGTGTGGCCTCCCTCTTTATTCTGTGGCCTCACTCTTTATTTTGTGGCCAATCTCTTTATTCTGTGGCCTCCCTCTTTATTCTGTGGTCTTCCTTCTTTATTCGTTGCCTCACTTTTATTCTGTGGTCTCCTTCTTTATTCCGTGGACTCCCTCTTTATTCTTGGTTCCTTCTTTATTCTGTGCCTCTCTGTTTATTCTGTGGCCTCCCTCTTTATTCGTGGTCTCCCTCTTTATTCTGTGGCTCTCTCTTTATTCTGTTCCTCCTCTTTATTCTGTGGCCTCCCTCTTTATTCTGTGATCTCCCTCTTTATTCTGTGGCCTCTCCTCTTTATTCTGTTCTCCTCTTTATTCTGTGCTCCTCCCTTTATTCTGTGGTCTCCCTCTTCATTCTGTGGCCTCCTTCTTTATTCTGTGGCCTTACTCTTTCTTCTGTGGGCTTCCACTTTTATTCTGTGGTCTCCCTCTTATTCTGTGGCCTCCTTTTTATTCTGTGGCTCCCTCTTTTTTCTGTGGACATCCCTCTTTATTCTGTGCCTCCCTCTTTATTCTGTGGCCTCCCCTTTTTTCTGTGTCTGCCCCTTTATTCTGTGGCCTCCTCTTTATTCTTTGGGCCTCCCTCTTTATTCTGTGGCCTCCCTCTTTTTGTCTTTTTGTGTTGCCCCCTTTATTCTGTGACCTCTCTCTTTATTCTTGGCTCCCTCTTTATTCTGTGGCCCCTTTCCCCTCTTTATTCTGGGCGTCCGTCCTATTTTGTGTGCCTCCCTCTTGATTTGTGGCCTCTCTCTTTATTCTCTGGCGTCCCTCTTTATTCTGTGGTCTCCTCTATATTCTGTGGCCTCTTCTTTATTCTGTGGCACCTCTTTATTCTGTGGCCTCCCTCTTAATTCTGTGGCCTCCCTCTTTATTCTGTGGCCTCCCTCTTTATTCTGTGGCCACCCTCTTTATTCTGTGGCCTCCCTCTTAATTCTGTGGCCACTCTCTTTATTCTATGGCCTCCTTCTTTATTCTGTGGCCTCCCTCTTTATTCTGTGGCCTCCCTCTTTATTCTGTGGTCCCACTCTCTTTATTCTGTGGCCTCCTTCTTATTCTGTGGCCACTCTCTTTATTCTATGGCCTCCTTCTTTATTCTGTGGCCTCCCTCTTTATTCTGCGGCCTCCCTCTTTATTGTGTGGCCTCCCTCTTTATTCTGTGGCCTCACTCTTTATTTTGTGGCCAATCTCTTTATTCTGTGGCCTCCCTCTTTATTCTGTGGCCTCCCTCTTTATTCCGTTGCCTCCCACTTTATTCTGTGGTCTCCCTTTTTATTCTGTGGCCTCCCTCTTATTCTGTGGCCTTCCTCTTTATTCTGTGACCTCCCTCTTTATTCTGTGGCCTCCCTTTTTATTCTGAGGCCTCCCTCTTTATTCCGTGGCCTCTCTTTTCATTCTGTGGCCTCTCTCTTTATTCCTTGCCTCCCATTATTCTGTGGCTCCCTCTTTATTCTGTGGCCTCCCTCTTTATTCCGTGGCCTCCTCTTTATTCTGTGCCTTCCTTTTTATTCTGTGGCCTCCCTTTTTATTCCTGGCCTCCCTCTTTATTCTGTGGCCTCCTTTTATTCTGTGGCCTCCTCTTTATTCTGTGGCCTCCCTTTATTAATTTTTTGGTCTCCTTCTTAATTCTGTGGCCTCCTTTTATTCTGTGGCCTCCTCTTTATTCTGTGGCCTTCCCCTTTTTTTTCTGTGGCCTCCCTCTTTATTCTGTGGCCTCCATCTTTATTCTGTGGCCTCTCCTTTTTATTCTTTGGCCTCCTCTTTATTCTGTGGCCCTCTTTTTTAATCTGTGGCCTCCCTCTTTATTCTGTTCCCACTCTCTTTATTCTGTGGCGTCCTTCTTTATTCTGTGGCCACTCTATTTATTCTGTGGCCTCCCTCTTTATTCTGTGGACTCCCTCTTTATTCTGTGGCCACTCTCTTTATTCTGTGGCCTCCCTCTTTATTCTGTGGCCTCCTCTTTATTCTGTGGCCTCCCTCTTTATTCTGTGCCTCCATTCTTTATTCTGTGGCCCTCCTTCTTTATTCTGTGGCCCTCTTTTATTCTGTGGCCTCCTCTTTATTTGGCCTCCCTCTTTATTCTGTGGCCACTCTCTTTATTCTGTGGCCTCTCTCTTTATTCTGTGGCCTCCGTCTTTATTCTGTGGCCTACCTCTTTACTCTGTGGCCTCCATCTTTATTCTGTGGCGTCCATCTTTATTCTGTGGCCTCCGTCTTTATTCTGTGGCCTCGCTCTTTATTCTATGGCCTCCCTCTTTATTCTGTGGCCACTCTCTTTATTCTGTGGCCTCTCTCTTTATTCTGTGGCCTCCGTCTTTATTCTGTGGCTACCTCTTTACTCTGTGGCCTCCATCTTTATTTGTGGCGTTTCCTCTTTATTATGTGGCCTCCCTCTTTATTCTGTGGCCTCGATCTTTATTCTGTGGTCTCCCTCTTTATTCCGTGGCCTCCCTCTTTATTCTGTGGCCCCCTCTTTATTCTGTGGCCTCCCTCGTTATTCTGTGGCCTCCCTCTTTATTCTGTGGTCTCCCTCTTTATTTTGTGGCCTCCCTCTTTATTTTGTGGCTTCCCTCTTTATTATGTGGCCTCCCTCTTTATTCTGTGACCTCGATCTTTATTTTGTGGCCTCTTTCTTTATTCTGTGGCCTCTATCTTTATTCTGTGGCCTCCCTCTTTATTCTCTGGCCTCCCTCTTTATTATGTGGCCTCTCTCTTTGTTCTGTGGCCTCCCTCTTTATTCTGTGGTTTTTCTCTTTATTTTGTGGCCTCCCTCTTTATTCTGTGGCCTCCCTCTTTATTCTGTGGCCTCGATCTTTATTCTGTGGCCTCCTTCTTTATTCTGTGGCCTCCATTTTTATTCTGTGACCTCCCTTTTTATTCTGTGGCCTCCTCTTTATTCTGTCCCCTTTTCTTTCTTTATTCTGTGGCCTCCCTTTTATTCTGTGGCCTCCCTCTTTATTTTGTGGCTCCTCTTTATTCTGTGGCCCCTCTTTATTCTGTGGCCTTCCCCTTTATTCTGTGGCCTCCATCTTTATTCTGTGGCTCCTCTCTTTATTCTGTGGCCTCCATCTTTCTTCCTGGGCCTCCCTCTTTATTCTGTGGCCTCCCTCTTTATTCTGTGGTTCTTTTCTCCCTCCTTTATCTGTGGCCTCCCTCTTTATTCTGTGGTCTCTCTATTTTGTGTGCCTCCCTCTTTATTCTTTGGTCCTCCCTTTTATTCTGTGGCGCTCTCCTCTTTATTCTGTGCCTCCCTCTTTATTCTGTTGCTCTCCTCTTTATTCTGTGGCCTCCTCTTTATTCTGTTTGGCCTCCCTCTTTATTCTGTGGTCTCCCTCTTTATTCTGTGGTCTCCCTCTTTATTCTTGGTCCTCTCTCTTTATTCTGTGGCCTCCCTCTTTATTCTGTGGTCTCTCTATTTATTCTTGCCCCCCCGTGGCCTCCCTCTTTATTCTTTGGCCTCCCTTTTTATTCTGTGGCCTCCCTCTTTATTCTGTGGCCTCCCTCTTTATTCTGTTGCCTCCCTCTTTATTCTGTGGCCTCCCTCTTTATTCTGTGGCCTCCCTCTTTATTCTGTGGCCTCCCTCTTTATTCTGTGGCCTCCCTCTTTATTCTGTGGCCTCCCTCTTTATTCTGTGGCCTCCCTCTTTATTCTGTGGCCTCTCTCTTTATTCTGTTTGGCCTCCCTCTTTATTCTGTTGGCCTCCTCTTTATTCTGTGGCCTCCCTCTTTATTCTGGTGGCCTCCCTCTTTATTCTGTGGCCTCCCTCTTTATTCTGCGCCTCCTCTTTATTGTGTGGCCTCCCTCTTTATTCTGTGGCCTCCCTCTTTTTTCGCGGCCTCCCTCTTTATTCTGTGGCCTCCCTCTTTGTTCTGTGGCCTCCCTCTTTATTCTGTGGCCTCCCTCTTTATTCTGTGGCCTCCCTCTTTATTCTGTGGCCTCCCTCTTTATTCTGTGGCCTCCCTCTTTATTCTGTTGCCTCCCTCTTTATTCTGTGGCCACCCTCTTTATTCTGTGGCCTCCCTCTTTATTCTGTGGCCTCCGTCTTTATTCTGTGGCCTACCTCTTTATTCTGTGGCCTCCCTCTTTATTCTGTGGCCTCCCTCTTTATTCTGCGGCCTCCCTCTTTATTCTGTGGCCTCCCTCTTTATTCTGTGGCCTCCCTCTTTATTCTGTGGCCTCCCTCTTTATTCTGTGGCCTCCCTCTTTATTCTGTGGCCTCCCTCTTTATTCTGTGGCCTCCCTCTTTATTCTGTTGCCTCCCTCTTTATTCTGTGGCCTCCCTCTTTATTCTGTGGCCTCCCTCTTTATTCTGTTGCCTCCCTCTTTATTCTGTGGCCTACCTCTTTATTCTGTGGCCTCCCTCTTTATTCTGTGGTCTCCCTCTTTATTCTGTGGTCTCCCTCTTTATTCTGTGGCCTCCCTCTTTATTCTGTGGCCTCCCTCTTTATTCTGTGGTCTCCCTCTTTATTCTGTGGCCTCCCTCTTTATTCTGTGGCCTCCCTCTTTATTCTGTGGCCTCCCTCTTTGTTCTGCGGCCTCCCTCTTTATTCTGTGGCCTCCCTCTTGTTCTGTGGCCTCCCTCTTTATTCTGTGGTCTTTCCCCCTTTATTCTGTGGCCTCCCTCTTTGTTCTGCGGCCTCCCTCTTTATTCTGTGGTCTCCCTCTTTATTCTTTGGCCTCCCTCTTTATTCTGTGGCCTCCCTCTTTATTCTGTGGCCTCCCTCTTTATTCTGTGGCCTCCCTCTTTATTCTGTGGCCTCCCTCTTTGTTCTGCGGCCTCCCTCTTTATTCTGTGGTCTCCCTCTTTATTCTGTGGTCTCCCTCTTTATTCTGTGGTCCTCCCTCTTTATTCTGTGGCTCCCTCTTTATTCTGTGGTCTCCCTCTTTATCTCGCACACTTTAATCCCCTCCATTTTATTCTTAAAAAACTCTCTTAATCTTTGGTTTTGTTCTTTTTTTATTCTGGACCATTTTTATTATGAGGCCCGAGGTATAAAATGTGGCTACCACTTTGATTTGCGGCTCCTGGTTTATCTGGTGGTAGTGATTTTAATGTGAATCCCGTGTTATTTGAGGTTAGATTATTTATATTCTGTGGGTCACATATTTATTTGTGGTGATTTTTATACGAGAACATGAAATGATTACTTAATTTGTTTTTGGAGATGAAAAGATTATGAGAGTGAAAAATTAGTGAAGGGTTTTTTGATTTTTTTAAGTAAGTGAATTTTATGAGAGACGAGGTAATAAGATGAAAATTAATGACTATGGAAGTGAAGTGTGATTATTGGAAGGTGAAAGGTTGATTATTGGAGGTGAAGGTGATTATTTGGGAAAGTGAAGTGATATTGAGGTGGAATATGATTGTTGGAGGTGAAGGTGATTATTGGAGGTGAAGGTGATTATTGGGGGTGAAGGTGATTTTTGGAGGTGAAGGTGAATGCTGGAGGTGAATGTGATTGTTGAAGGTGAATGTGATTATTGGAGGTGAATGTGATTATTGGAGAAGGTGATTATTGGAGGTGAAGGTGATTATTGGAGGTGAAGGTGATTTTTGGAGGTGAAGGTGAATGTTGGAGGTGAATGTGATTGTTGAAGGTGAATGTGATTATTGGAGGTGAATGTGATTATTGGAGGTGAAGGTGATTATTGGAGGTGAAGGTGATTATTGGAGGTTATTACAACCCAGGAGTCCAAATGGCCTGTTATCCTGGGTGTAAAGGGACCAAAATGAACAGCAGAAAACTTTGGACTTACATTATCCTTCACCTATTAAAACAGAAGTATGTACACTATATACAGCAATAGGTATTAGTGCACTCCACGGTAAGCAAGGCAGAATAGAAGCCACGAGAGAGCAGACCGTGCTTCAACCAGATCTAGAATGGGAATGACAATTGCAGACAGGAGAGTGGTACCCACATCACCTCTGCGATTGCCAAAACCATCTTCTCATTGGCTGGAACCTGGGTACTAGTTGAACAACGGGGCCCCATCGTCAACCCTCAGTCCCCTGGTTCGCTGGTTGGCCTGTAAATTAGGTGATTATTGGAAGTGAAGGTGATTATTGAAGGTGAAGGTGATTATTGCAGGTGAAGGTGATTATTGGAGGTAAATGTGATTATTGGAGTTGAATGTGATTATTGGAGGTGAATGTCATTATTGGAGGTGAATGTGATTATTGGAGGCGAAGGTAATTATTGGAATTGAAGGTGATTATTGGAGGTGAAGGTGATTATTGGAGGCGAATGTGATTATTGGAGGTGAAGGTGATTATTGGAGGTGAAGGTGATTATTGGAGGTGAATGTGATTATTGGAGGTGAATGTGATTATTGGAGGTGAAGGTGATTATTGAAGGTGAAGGTGGTTATTGGAGGTGAAGGTGATTTTTGGAGATGAAGGTGATTATTGGAGGTGAAGGTTATTATTGGAGGTGAAGGTGATTATTGGAGGTGAATGTGATTATTGGAGGTGAAGGTTATTATTGGAGGTGAAGGTGATTATTGTAGGTGAAGGTGGTTATTACAGGTGAAGGTGTTTATTGGAGGTGAAGGTGATTATTGGAGGTGAAGGTGATTATTAAAGGTGAAGGTCATTATTAGAGGTGAAGGTGATTATTACAGGTAAATGTCATTATTACAGGTGAAGGTGATTATTGGAGGTGAAGGTGATTATTGGAGGCAAATGTGAATATTGGAGGTGAATGTGATTATTGGAGGTGAATGTGATTATTACAGATGAAGATGATTATTTGAGGTGAAGGTGAATATTACAGATGAAGGTGATTATTGGAGGTGAAGGCGATTATTACAGGTGATTGTGATTATTGGAGGCGAAGGTGATTATTACAGGTGAAGGTGATTATTACATGTGAAGGTGATTATTGGAGGTGACGGTGATTATTGGTGGTGAATGTGATTATTGGAGGTGAAGATGATTATTACAGGAGAAGGTGATTATTCCAGGTGAAGGTGATTATTAGAGGTGAAGGTGATTATTGGAGGTGAATGTGATTATTGGATGTGAAGGCGATTTTTACAGGTGAAGGTTATTATTGAAGGTGAAGGTGATTATTGGAGGTGAAGGTGATTATTGGTGGTGAATGTGATTATTGGAGGTGAAGATGATTATTACAGGAGAAGGTGATTATTACAGGTGAAGGTGATTATTAGAGTTTCACTGTAATACGTAGAGAAATGCAGTTTCACTGTAATACGTAGAGAAATGCAGTTTCACTGTAATACGTAGAGAAATGCAGTTTCACTGTAATACGTAGGAAACATAAAGTTTCTCTTCCATATCATCACTCAGGAAAATTGTACAGGAAGACACGATTTGTACCCTTTTCCAGAACGATTTTTTCCCAATTTCCTGATTTTTGCTCAATAGAGAACAATTTATCAAATACAGTAAGGCATGTTCACACTAACTCTCGCGTATTTATTCACACTTACCAAAATAAATAAGTAAATTCATACTCTGAATGCGTTCCAGATCTATACAAGGAGAAATTTATTTCCCCCAGCGATTTCAAAACAGCTCGAGGAGCTGTAAAGATTCCCCAATATTGGGAACATCAAACAAGGAGATAAGAAGCTTTGGCCCGAATGAAAAAGATGGACCTTGGCCACATATTATCTGGCCAAACAATACAGTCCAAGGTCTGGCCAACTTTTGATATCATGGGCGAGAGAGAGGGAGAGAGAGACAGACAGACAGAGAGAGAGAGAGAGAGAATTTGAGAGTTATGTAAGTCTCCGTAAAGGTGCTGGAATCGTGATACTGAAGGCACTGTGGTCGATAGAGAAGGTTTTGTTGTTGTGTTGTGATGATGCGGTATAGTGAGTGAATCCTGAGATAGACTGGAGCGAATGCGGAACGGGGATGGGAGTGAATGTGAATCCCCAATTGAAGTGAACCCGGAGTCGGAATGAAGTGAACCCGGACCAAGAGAGCTAGAATGACCCCAGAGGTGGACCGGAGTGAACCCGGACCGGAAGGACTAGTCTCTCACTTTAAAGCTCCGAGTTTGGTTCCGCTCGACGCAGCGTACAGTTGTTAAAGGAGCTTTGTCATTCCAGCGACGCCAGACCAGAGTGCCTGTGAAGCTAGTTTGGTCAGAAAGGTGGTCACAGACCGGCCAGAGGCAGAAATACAATACCTGCTCAACCTTATCATACTGAGGTAATCCACACGTCATTTCGACGAAAGAATGTGATTGCTGAAGCGCAGGTCACGTCATTCGTACGTTAGAACATCTTCTTTGGCGCCAAGTAGCAAGCATTTTATCTATTCGTACAACAATTGTGTGGAAAAATGTGAAGAATTTAC
>NC_069414.1:29147902-29163643 GCF_026875155.1 Cherax quadricarinatus
CGGGGGGGATCCTCTCCAAGATACGATACTACGTGCCACAAACTCCCTTCTCACACTATACATTCATTTATATCCTCCCACCTATGCTATCTGTGTTTGGGGGGTTCAACTGCGGAACACCCTAAAGCCAATAAAACCCAAAAAAAAAGCCGCAGTAAGAAAATCACTAAATCCACCCCCGGGAACACCCCCCCCCCCACTCTTCTAGATCTAAACTTACTCCCTTTTCAGAACACCCACACTTACTATGTGCAATCTAATTACGGCCCTTTAAAATTAAATATTAACCCTTGACCTAAAACGCTTTCTTGTAGTTGTGACGGATCCACGGGCATAACAAAAACAAAAACATCTCTAGACATTCCCCGTGTCCGATAAGCCTTTACAAAATTCAATGTATTTCAAAGGCCCAAAAAATCTGGAACACCCTCCCTAAAAACTCTAGAACGCAGAACCTTATCACTTTCAAGATACAGTTAGAAAACATCTTATCTCCCTGATTTTGGGGGCCCAGTCCTGGACCCTTGTGTACCTCTATAATCTGTTAATACCTTTTAACTTGTCATGATTGGACTACCTCCGGAGTTCATTCCCTTTTGGTAAATTGTGAATTCATTACCCTGTAACTTGCTCAGCCATAAAAAACTTTGGGGCCCAGTCCGGCCCCCTTTATGTACCTCGAAAATTTTTTTGACTACCCCCCACGGGAGGGTATGGGGTGCATAATAAACATATTAAACTGTGTAAACTCCCTGAACACCCCGACAACAAACTACATGATGACCCCCTGGTGGTTTTTCACAATTACACTCATCCCCCCACTGACTATAAACCAGAAATACCAATCTTAATTTTAAAATAATGAACCTAACTAGTCTATTTGTATGATACTCCAATATAACATTTTTATTGTCCCAAAACAAAAGCATTCAATTGCAAAAACTCACAAATTATGATGTGTCACTTACCTTAATCCCATAATCTGTGGTTTTTATGTTAAAATTAATCTAAGTCCCCCAAATGCTTAGCCTGTTGGTGCCCAAGGGGCCCCCCCTCTGTAATTATATTTTATAAATGAAACTCTCAATTCCAAATCCTGTAAACCCCGATTGTAACCCTTATAGAAAAATAAACTTGATTTTAAAATTTTGAAAATTGATATTGTTGTACTGTTTGAAACGGTTGACAAAGCCCCGGGAGAGCGAAACGTTGCACAGTAAAAATTCCACTGGCACTTTGTCCTTTAATTTTATAGTACCCCATCAGTGGCCAGGATTAAAATACCACTGTACATAAATAAAGGAGTGGAACGATCCCTCATAGTAAAGCCATCATAGATAAACCAGTTCAAAAAGAGTCCCAAAAAAGGCCTAATAAATTAGCTACAGAAAGGAGAATGATTTTTTTTTGCTAACATGTTTTTAAATAAATTTAATCATTTGACCTTATTCCTAGTATATCCCTTTATAGTATAAAAAAAGGGGATTTAGAAAACCCCCAATGGAAATAATCACTTTGACTTTTTTTGGGGTTATCCCGGGTTTTTTTTACATTATATGCTATGTATATAATGTATGTAATTGTATTTAGTATACGTCATAAAGTAAGTAAAAAGTAAGAAAAATTAAAAAAGATAATAAAGTAAGATAAAAGGTGGTGGGACAATATGTGTAAGTCGTCAGTCACCTTTTTTAAACCAAACAAAGAAAAGGACAAACTTGTCTTGTTTCTCCTCACTCTGATTTTTTAAACCAACAATAAACGTATTTTTGGGTCTAAAAGGTGAGTGAACTTTTTTTATTATATTACAAACATTTTATTGTTAGATGATAATAGAGAAGTTTGGGCTCATGAAATATTTTGTATTAAGGTGAGGAGGAGCCAGGACTCTGCTCCTACCTTACACATCAATAATTTAATGTTACAACACCTTAAATATTTTTCTTTACAATACATCACTTAGGGGCATCTTCCAGCGTAATTTTACTTCACCAACACTATTATTTAAGAAGAATAGTGAAAATATCCCCCGGATGACTATAAATTTACTTAATATTTGACAAAAACCTTCAACATTATGTTTTTTTAAAATAACAAGTGATTCCCAGGTGAAAATTACATTCACAACATTATTTATGCTACACATAAGACGGCAAATTCTGCGTCTAACCCCTGGGATCTCAAAGACCCAAAATCGGTACCCACCAGGGGGCCGGGGTGTGGCTCATACGTTTGGGTTTTGGTGCAGGGCCCGCAGTAACAGCCTGGTTTATCAGGCCCTCGATCCACCCCGGAGGCCTGGTCACGACTGGGCCGCGGGGGGTTTTCCCCAGAACTCTCTCCAGGAACTCCGGTAAAAAAAAAGTATCCAAAACTTTTGGGATCCTCCTAAAATTTTGTTACTATATACCCCAGTCAGCTTTTCACACTATAAAAATTTTTCTCCCTACCTCACCTATGCGTTTTGTTCGGGGGTCAACAGCGGGCAACCAGCCAAAAACCCAAATAATAACTAAAAAAAAGCTGCAGTAAGAATTATCATGTAATCTGTTTGCTAGAAAACCCCCCCCCCCCCCATCTTCAAAGACCTAAATTTAAACTCCTGTAAAAAACCCATTAACCCCCGCTCCTGGGGAAACCCAAATTTTAAACAAAACCCTTTAAAAAATCTAATTTTAACCCCTGAACTAAAACACTTTCATGATAGTGGCAAACAGGATCCATGGGACACAGTCCCTTTGACAAAAAAAATTCTCCATGACATTCCTCATTTTTGGGAAATAAAACTTTCTAAAAAAATACAAATGTACATAAAAGGCCCTAAAATCTGGAACTTTTCTCCCTAAAAAAGTCTAGAACTGCAAACCGCCCACCATTTTAAAAACTCCCTTTTTAAAAAAATCTCGTCTCTCTAACAATCCCTTCGTTAGCTAATTATTTTAAAAAAAGACCTTTTTCTTTTTTTATCATAAAACACATCCAAAAAAAAATAAAACTTACTTGGGTTATCTTTTAATTTCCCAAACCCTTTAATTTTACTCTCATTCAAATGACTGTAAATAAAAAAATTCTAGTATAGCTATTGCCAAAATAAATTTAAGTTAGTCTTAAGTTTCCCTGAGACATCCAATAAGGAGTTTTAATTTGGAAACTGTGCATCATGCCAAGAAAAAAAACCTTTCCCCTTTACAAAATTTACAAATTTGTTATTTTGTTTGAAGGGAAACCCTCGATTTCTGATTTTAAACCCGGTTTGGGGACCTTTTTGTATCCCGATGGGCTGGGGTGTGCGATTTAATTTTTCCCTCATTGTAAATTGTAGGAGTTGCCAGAAATCCCCGGGTTTTTCTTAAAACCACGCAAGTTATACTTTTGTATAAAATCAAATCACAAAATTACTCGGGTAGAAAATTTTCCCAGTAGATTCTTTTATGTGTTAACTCAAACACCGACCAGTATGTTTTTAAAAAAGCGGGCCCACTGTTCCCGAAACAGATGATGGTCCCAACCCCCTTACTGGTCCCAAAACCCCTTTTCTGGTCCCAAAAACCCCTTTACTGGGGCCGAACCCTTTTTACTTGGGCCGGGAACCCCTTTATGGTTTTTAAACGGGGTTTTTTTGGCAATTTAAAACAGACAGTAAAAAGGGGTGGGCCCTTTTAGGCGCCCTTTAAAAAACCAAAAATTTTAAAAATATATCAGGAACCCTGCAGGTTAAAACTGTTTCCCAAAAAACAAAACAGTTAGAAAACAAAATACAAATAGCTAGAACTTCAAAATTTTAAAGGGGGTTATTAAAAGAATAATTTAAAAGGTTGCTAGTAAAAATTGAGTAAAAACAAAACCCTTCAAAACTTATGAAACTGTTTGAATCTGTGGTCAGTCAAAAAAAAACGGGCTTCCCATGGGGTTTAAAAATTTTTCATTTTTGTGGAAAAAATTGGTGTTTTGCCCCTTGTGCAGTTTCCAAAAAACTAGCTACAAGCAGGGAATTAAAAAAAGGGAAATGTTTTTGGGGTATGCCCAAATTTAGATAAAAACTGTGGGGGGCTAAAATCACCAAAAAGGGGGAAAATTTAAAAAAGGATAACATCCCAAAATGTTTTTATAGAAAAACCCTGGAAGCTTTCTACAACAGATGGGAACATAAAAAGTCTGGGCTGAATGGTACTGCCCTTGTTACTGGCCATGTAGTCAGAAACTGTAAGGCTGGAGATGAAGTCCTGGTAGTCAGTAAATGTGGGGCTGATAGTGCTGTCCTGGGAGACAGTAATGGTGAAGCTGGAGGTGCTGTCCTGGGAGACAGTAATGGTGAAGCTGGAGGCGCTGTCCTGGGAGACAGTAATGGTGAAGCTGGAGGTGCTGTCCTGGGAGACAGTAATGGTGAAGCTGGAGATGCTGTCCTGGGAGACAGTAATGGTGAAGCTGGAGATTTTGTCCAGGTAGTCGGGAATTATACGCAGGAAGGAATACATATAAATGACCTCATAGGGGACAGGAGCCATAGTAGGGAAACAAGTGTAGTCAAAGATAAGATAAAACCAATATTGCAAACTAGAAATACCTAAGGAAATAGCAAACAAGAGGACTCCACTAGCAATAGTGAGGATATATTACCAAAAAACAACTGGTGGGAGCTCCATTGTTGGTGCTAGGGATGATAGAAGTAAGACAGGGAAACATGCACCAACAGGGAATACAGTCACAGAAACCCAAGGCAAACGGAAACCAAGCCTGTGCACATACTATGCACTTGGTATCTGCTGGCATGGGAAATCTGGAAAACCAGATGGGACGTGCAACTATGACCACCCTAGAAAATGCCATGCCCATATGACAACAGGAAAATGCAAACTCCTTCCTGTAAGCTGTTTCACCCTGAACTGTGTACCTCTTCAGTACAGGAAAGACTGTGCTATAACTTAAATTGCCAGGCATACCATCTAAAGGGGACAAAAAGATACAAAAACCCAGGCCATGGGAAAACCTGGGTAGCCACAACCACTCAAGAGGGAGAGGTTTTTTAGTGCCAGGAAGGAAAAAAAACTGGCAGGAAATGGAAGAAATCGTACACCAAATCCAGTCATTCCTGGAGTGGAACCACAGTCGATGGCCTCCACTCCAAACCAAAACAGATACAGATACTAATGCCGGAAAAAAAATTCCCCCCCAGTACCAACAATACCACCAGTCCGATAACATTCTTCTTTGCAAATATACAGGGTCTAAAGCCAGCAACAAACAACAAAATACCTTTCATCCGTGGACTGCTTGCAGAGGCAAAGGCAATGTTCGCGGCTTTCACTGAGACCCACATAAAGGATCACTTGGACAATGAAATATGGATCCCAGGTTACAACCTATACAGATGTGACAGAGTGAACAGGCAAAGGGGGGGGGGGGTTGGCCTGTATATTGCAGAGTCATTTGTTTGCACAGAACTGTTTAATGCCTCAAATGATGTAGTGGAAGTTTTAGCAGTAAAGGTCGAGAACCAAAACCTAGTCATTGTGGTAGTCTACAAGCCTCCGGATGCAACATCCCAGCAATTCCAGGAACAGCTGTTAAAAATTGACCACTGTCTGGAAAATCTTCCAGCTCCTGCACCCAACATCTTGCTCCTGGGGGATTTCAACTTAAGGCACCTAAAATGGAGGAATATAGCAAATAATATTGTTGCAGAAATAACACCAGGAGGCAGCTCTGATGAAAAACTCCCCACTCACACGAGCTTTTAAATCTCTGCACAAAATTCAAATTTAAACCAGCAAATAATAGAGCCTACTAGACTGGAGAATACGTTAGACCTTCACTAACAATGATGATCTGATAAGAAATGTCACCATATCAAAAACAATATACTCAGATCACAACTTAATTGAGGTTCAGACATGTATGCGTGGAGCCCCAGACCGACATAATGAGACTAGTCACAAGGGAGCATTCACCAAATTCAACTTCAATAACAAAAACATAAAGTGGGACCAAGTAAAGCAAGTCCTAACCGATATAAGCTGGGAAGATATACTAAGCAACACAGACCCCAACTTATGCCTAGAACAGATTAACTCGGTGGTGCTCGATGTATGCACAAGGCTTATTCCTCTAAGAAAAAGGAGGAGTAGATGTAAAATAGAAGGAGACAGGCGCTCCCTTTACAGGCGACGGAAAAGAATAACAGAGCGGCTAAAAGAGGTCAATATATCTGAAATGCGTAGGGAGACACTGGTCAGAGAAATAGCAAGCATTGAACTTAAGCTAAAAGAATCCTTTAGGAGTCAGGAATCGCGGGAAGAACTAAAAGCCATAAATGAAATCGAAAGAAACCCAAAATATTTCTTCTCCTATGCCAAATCAAATCGAGAATAACGTCCAGTATTGGGCCCCTACTTAAACAAGATGGGTCCTACACAGATGACAGCAAGGAAATGAGTGAGCTACTCAAGTCCCAATATGACTCAGTTTTTAGCAAGCCGCTAACCAGACTGAGAGTCGAAGATCAAAATGAATTTTTTATGAGAGAGCCACAAAATTTGATTAACACAAGCCTATCTGATGTTATCCTGACGCCAAATGACTTCGAACAGGCGATAAATGACATGACCATGCACTCTGCCCCAGGGCCAGACTCATGGACCTCTGTGTTCATCAAGAACTGCAAGAAGTCCCTATCACGAGCCTTTTCCATCCTGTGGAGAGGGAGCATGGACACGGGGGTCGTCCCACAGTTACTAAAAACAACAGACATAGCCCCGCTCCACAAAGGGGGCAGTAAAGCAACAGCAAAGAACTACAGACCAATAGCACTAACATCCCATATCATAAAAATCTTTGAAAGGGTCCTAAGAAGCAAGATCACCACCCATCTAGAAACATATCAGTTACACAACCCAGGGCAACATGGGTTTAGAACAGTTCGCTCCTGTCTGTCTCAACTATTGGATCACTACGACAAGGTCCTAAATGCACTAGAAGACAAAAAGAATGCAGATGTAATATATACAGACTTTGCAAAAGCCTTCAACAAGTGTGACCATGGCGTAATAGCACACAAAATGCGTGCTAAAGGAATAACAGGAAAAGTTGGTCGATGGATCTATAATTTCCTCACTAACAGAACACAGAGAGTAGTCGTCAACAGAGTAAAGTCTGAGGCAGCTACGGTGAAAAGCTCTGTTCCACAAGGCACGGTACTCGCTCCTATCTTGTTCCTCATCCTCATATCCGACATAGACAAGGATGTCAGCCACAGCACCGTGTCTTCCTTTGCAGATGACACCCGAATCTGCATGACAGTGTCTTCCATTGCAGACACTGCAAGGCTCCAGGCGGACATCAACCAAATCTTTCAGTGGGCTGCAGAAAACAATATGAAGTTCAACGATGAGAAATTTCAATTACTCAGATATGGTAAACATGAGGAAATTAAATCTTCATCAAAGTACAAAACAAATTCTGGCCACAAAATAGAGCGAAACACCAACGTCAAAGACCTGGGAGTGATCATGTCGGAGGATCTCACCTTCAAAGACCATAACATTGTATCAATCGCATCTGCTAGAAAAATGACAGGATGGATAATGAGAACCTTCAAAACTAGGGAGGCCAAGCCCATGATGACACTCTTCAGGTCACTTGTTCTATCTAGGCTGGAATATTGCTGCACACTAACAGCACCTTTCAAGGCAGGTGAAATTGCCGACCTAGAAAATGTACAGAGAACTTTCACGGCGCGCATAACGGAGATAAAACACCTAAATTACTGGGAGCGCTTGAGGTTCCTAAACTTGTATTCCCTGGAATGCAGGAGGGAGAGATACATGATTATATACACCTGGAAAATCCTAGAGGGACTAGTACCGAACTTGCACATGAAAATCACTCACTACGAAAGCAAAAGACTTGGCAAACGATGCAACATCCCCCCAATGAAAAGCAGGGGTGTCACTAGCACGTTAAGAGACCATACAATAAGTGTCAGGGGCCCAAGACTGTTCAACTGCCTCCCAGCACACATAAGGGGGATTACCAACAGACCCCTGGCAGTCTTCAAGCTGGCATTGGACAAGCACCTAAAGTCAGTTCCTGATCAGGCCGGGTGTGGCTCGTACGTTGGTTTGCGTGCAGCCAGCAGCAACAGCCTGGTTGATCAGGCTCTGATCCACCAGGAGGCCTGGTCACAGACCGGGCCGCGGGGGCGCTGACCCCCCGGAACTCTCTCCAGGTAAACTCCAGGTAATCCGTTCCAGCGGAATTCCTACTCTCTGAAGCAGGACAAATATAATGCTAATATCAACTCTATGGCTTATTTATCTATCACAATTCATCTAATATTACTTAATAAACAATATAAATAACACAGAAACCTGATATGCACTCTAGAATGAATAAAATATGTCATTACGTATGTGGCTAGTGGTGGCGACTGTGGAGGAGAGTGGTGGCGGGCATTCTCGCTCCAGATCTGAAAATGTCTTCCTGTGCTTCCCCTTCTGAGGTATTATTATAAGAGAAAATGGAGTTTGTGAGGCTAACTGCGTTAGGTCACTACTTTCATGAGGAAAACATAATGTAGATATAAACTGGTGCACGTACACCATTTACCTTGAAGAAGAGATGCTGGTGAAGGTTGGTGATGGAAAAGATAGGCAGAGCAGCGTATGCTGTCAGTTCATTTTGTTTCTTCCTTTTTCTATCTCGAATTGCTACACTCTTAATGCTACACTTAATTGCTACACTCTTAATGCTACACTTAATTGCTACACTCTTAATGCTGCACTTAATTGCTACACTCTTAATGCTACACTTAATTGCTACACTTAATTGCTACACTCTTAATGCTACACTTAATTGCTACACTCTTAATGCTACATTTAATTGCTACACTCTTAATGCTACACTTAATTGCTACACTCTTAATGCTACACTTAATTGCTACACTCTTAATGCTACACTTAATTGCTACACTCTTAATGCTGCACTTAATTGCTACACTCTTAATGCTACACTTAATTGCTACACTCTTAATGCTACACTTAATTGCTACACTCTTAATGCTACACTTAATTGCTACACTCTTAATGCTACATTTAATTGCTACACTCTTAATGCTACACTTAATTGCTACACTCTTAATGCTACACTCTTAATGCTACACTTAATTGCTACACTCTTAATGCTACACTTAATTGCTACACTCAATGCTACACTTAATTGCTACACTCTTAATGCTACACTTAATTGCTACACTCTTAATGCTACACTAATTGCTACACTCAATGCTACACTTAATTGCTACACTTCTAATGCTACACTTAATTGCTACACTCTTAATGCTACACTTAATTGCTACACTCAATGCTACACTTAATTGCTACACTCTTAATGCTACACTTAATTGCTACACTCTTGATGCTACACTAATTGCTACACTCAATGCTACACTTAATTGCTACACTCTTAATGCTACACTAATTGCTACACTCAATGCTACACTTAATTGCTACACTTCTAATGCTACACTTAATTGCTACACTCTTAATGCTACACTTAATTGCTACACTCAATGCTACACTTAATTGCTACACTCTTAATGCTACACTTAATTGCTACACTCTTAATGCTACACTAATTGCTACACTCAATGCTACACTTAATTGCTACACTCTTAATGCTACACTAATTGCTACACTCAATGCTACACTTAATTGCTACACTCTTAATGCTACACTTAATTGCTACACTCTGAACCTAACTGCTACAATTTGTATTTTTATCTCGCTTCACTATTAACTGATTTTTGGCTTTTTCTCCATGCTTTTCACACTTTCATCTGCAGACGTTTCAATAAAAACTGTCCAAGGAGGTTTGTTTCTTCCTACCTTTCAGAATGTTTCGGAAATGAGTTACACAAGTGCCATTACATAGCTCCAATGCATGACCACTTAAAACTTTCTCTGGGTGTTTCCCTTCAATGAAGTCTGAAAATTTGGCAAAATAACTGCACAAAATGTAAGCAAACCACAAAAATTCCTTCCACCGCGAGTATGCACTTGTACTGGTGATGGTGAGTATTGTTGTTGTTGTGGTACTCTGCCATCTCGTGGTGGCATTATGAAGCTCATTTGTTATTATTGTATGTATTATTATTATAATTATTACTATAGTATTTTTATTATATTATTACTGTATATGTATTACAGTGGACCCATGGATTACGTAATTAATCCATTCCAGAGAGAGTGACTTATCCCGAATCTGACTTATTCCGAATTAATTTTCCCACGAGAAATAATGGAAATCCAACTAATCCATTCCAGACACCCAAAAGAATTAAACAAAATAATTTTTCTACATTTATTTATTTATATACATTTTCCTACACAGAAAACAATGAGACATGCAGAGTAAAACATTACTAAAATGACACGTACCTTCATTGAAGACTTATTGATGAGCGGTGTGACGGGAGGGGAGAGGATGGAGGTGTACTATTGTTTGGAAGGGGAATCCCCTTCCATAAAGCCTTAAGGTACCAAGTCCTTTTCTGGGGTTACTTCCCTTCTTTGTTTTTTAATGCTACTAGAACCAGCTTGAGTCACTGGACCCCCGTCACACAAAATATCTATCCAGAGAACTCTGTTTCTGGTGTCTCTAAGATTTCTCTAAAGTGGGACCAACATTGTCGTTGTAGATGTTGCCAGCACGGCCTGCAACAGCTGTGTCAGGGTGATGTTAATCCATAAATGTTTGCACATAAGAATACAGGAACACTGCAGCAGGCCTGTTGGCCCATACTAGGCAGGTCCTTCACAAACCATCCCACTAACAGAATCGTATTTGCCCAACCCAATTTTCAATGTTTCCCAAGCAATAAGCTTTGATAATTCTATTCACTCATGTGCAAGTCCCACTCAAATTAAATCGTGTGCCGGGAAGTACCCTGGCTGGTGTGTGGGGAAGTACCCGGCTGGTGTGTGGGGAAGTACCCTGTCTATACCTTTGAAGAATTTACCTTTGAAGAATTTCGAGAGTATATATACTCTCTGAGCCTGGCCATGGGCCAAGCTCGTCTGGTGCTCGCTTGGTCAACCAGGCTGTTGCTGCTGGAGGCCTGCTGCCTTACATATCCATCACAGCCTGGTTGATCTGGAACCTGGTGAAGATACTTGTCTAGTTTCCTCTTGAAGGCTTCAACACTTGTTCCAGCAGTGTTTCTGATATCTTCTGGTAAGATGTTGAAAAGTCTAGGACCCCGGATGTTGATACAGTGTTCCCTTATTTTCCCCCCACGTCACCCCTGCTCCTCACTGGGTTTATTTTACACTTCCTCCCATATCTCTCACTCCAGTATGTTGTTATGGCAGTGTGCAGATTTGGGACCAAGCCCTCGAGTACCTTCCAGGTATACAGGTCTCCCTCAACATTCGCGAGGGTTAGGGGATCAAGAGCCTCGCGAATGTTGAAAAACCGTGAATGTTTGGTGCCCCAATATATTGTAGGGAAATATATTACAATACTGCTTCCTTAACTTGTTGAACCATGAATAATCATAAAATACATGAAAACGTCGTAAATTGTACTAAATATATACATGTTATGCTTTAATAACGTATGTTATTTAATAACATGTATGTTAACAACATGTATGTTATTAAATAACACAGACTCCACCACTGCCTCCACCACTGTGAGTCCCTACTACCCTCCCTCCGACCCCCACAACTGGCAGCCAGCCCTCCCACCACTCAGTGTGGTGAGTGTTTTGTTTGTTCATTATTTGCTATTAAACTACAGAATAAATAATGTAAACTCATCCATGACTGCATATTGGAACGGCTATTAGGAAAGGTATTAGACGGTGACATCATGTGTTTACTCTTGAACACTGCAAAGAATCGAACATTTCTGCTATTGCTAATAATAACAATAATAATAATAATAATAATAATAATAATAATAATAATAATAATAATAATAATAATAATAAATACGATATAATTGAAGAAGGAAATTGTACAAAAATACGAGGGAGTGGTTGACACATCGTCAGTGTGGCTTTGTTTATGCTGGAGTGAACATTAGTCTCCCTGCTCTTCCAAACATTTCACAATAATTCAGCAGTTGAGGCAGTGGTATTTAATAACATATATGTTATAAATAATAATAGTACATGTTATTATTAATAACATGTATTAATATTAACATGTATGTATTTAATAACATATATGTTATAAATAATAATAGTACATATTATTAATAACATGTATTATTATTAACATGTATGTTATTAAATACCATTGCCTCTACCACTCCAGTCACACTCAATCTACAAGCACCAAACACAATGAATTATTGTGAAATGTTTGGAAGAGCAGGGAGACTAATGTTCACTCCAGCATAAACAAAGTCACACTGACGATGTGTCAACCACTCTCTCGTATTTTTGTACAATTTCCTTCTTCAATTATATCATATTTATTATTATTATTATTATTATTATTATTATTATTATTATTATTACTACTACTATTGTTATTATTAGCTGTAGCAGAAATGTTTAATTCTTTGCAGTGTTAAAGAGTAAACGCATGATGTCACCGTCTAATACCTGTTCGAATAGCCATTCCAATATGCAGTCATGAATGGGTTTACATTATTTATACTGTAGTTTAATAGCAAATAGTGAATAAACAAAACACTCACCACACTGAGTGGTGGGAGGGCTGGCTGCCAGTTGCGGGGGTCGGAGGGAGGGTAGTAGGGACTCGCAGGTGGCGGGAAACTTAAATATGATTTGGCAGCTGGGAATTTGGCGGCTGGGAATTTGGTGGCAGGGAATTTGATGGTTGGGAATTCGCGAATGTGTGAAGCCCGTGAAAGTTGAAAACGTGAAAGTTGAAAACGTGAATGTTGAGGGAGACCTGTATATTATCATGTACCTCTCTCTCCTCCGCTCCAATGAGTACATGTTCAAGACTCGCAGGCGTTACCAGTAGTTTAGGTGCTTTACTGGCTCAGTGTGAGCCATAAACGATCTCTGTATTTGTTCCAGCTCCGATATTTCTCCTGTCCTGAACGGGGCTGTCAGCACTGAGCAATATTCTAAGTGAGGGAGCACTAGCGATTTGAAGAGTGTCACCATCGGCATTGTTTCCCTTGTTTTGAAAGTTCTCAATACCCACCTAGTCATCTTCCTGGCTGTCACAATCTTTATCTTGTTATGGTCTTTAAAAGAAAGGTCCGCTGACGTAATTATTCCTAGGTCTTTTATGTGTTCCTTATGCTCTATTTGGTGACCCTCTTGAGTTTTGTATATAGTGCTCCTTTTGTATATAGTGCTCCTTTGGCTGGTGTGTGGGGAAGTACCCTGGCTGGTGTGTGTGGGGAAGTACCCTGGCTGGTGTGTGTAGGGAAGTACCCTGGCTGGTGTACATAAGAAAGCAGGAACATTGCAGTAGACCTGTTGGTGCATAGTACCACCCTCTATTACCATCACAACCACTACCACCCTCTACCACCATCACTACCACCCTCTTCCACCACCACTTTCGTATCTTTCTACAAAATTTTTCTTGAATTCTATAGTTTTTCTCATATTCTTTACCAAAGGGCTGGCACTAGAATTCAAATTCAAATTCAAATTCAAATTCAAAGTTTATTCTCTATAAGGATTACAATGCTGAGTTTACAGAATTTGGTTATTGTGTGGTTTACATGTAGTAAAATAATAATTACAGAGTGTACCACTAGAACACCTAGTATGGCTAGCCATTTCGGGCAGACTTAGATTAAATCTTAAGTTTAAAATATTACAAAATTATGAGGTAAGTTGGTATTATGGCTAAGTGACTAAATACTAGTTTGTGAGTTTAGCAATGTGAATGCTTTTGTTTTGGCACTACACATAGTTTCAGTATTGGAGTATCACAGGCCAACTTATGACTAGTTAAGATTCATTATTTTGAGATTGAGATTGATATTTCTGTTTATGGTCAAATGGGTGAGTGAGTGTAAGTGTTAACCACCAGGTGGTATTCGTGTATTTAGTTGACAGGGTGTATCAGGGAGATAAGATGTTTTCTGATGGTAGTTTTGAAGGTGATGAATGTGTCTGCAGTTTTAGAATTTTCAGGTAGGGTGTTCCAGATTTTAGGGCCTTTGACATACATTGAATTTTTGTAAAGGTTTAGTCGGACACGGGGAATGTCATAGAGATGTTTGTGTCTGGTGTTGTGCCTGTGGGTTCTGTCACAACTATCAAGAAAGCGTTTTAGGTCAAGGTTAATATTGGAATTTAAGGTCCTGTAGATGTAGATTGCACAGTAATAAGTGTGGATGTACTGAACAGGGAGTAAGTTTAGATCTATGAAGAGTGGGGGGGGGGTGTGTTGCCAGGGATGGGATTTAGTGATTATTCTTACTGCGGCTTTTTGTTGGGTTATTATTGGCTTTAGGTGTGTTGCTGCAGTTGAACCCCAAGCACAGATAGCATAGGTGAGGTATGGATATATAAGTGAATGGTATAGTGTGAGAAGGGCAGTTTGCGGCACGTAGTATCATATCTTGGGCCCATGGTGGCTTATTTAGCAGTTACAAGCACTAAAAAAAATGGAATAATACAAAATGTGTCGCATGAATGCGTGGAATTGTCCGCACTGGCTGGTAAACAATGGCACACTGGCTGTATATGGAGTGTCAGGCAGCTCAGGCTGCGCAGACACGCACAAGACGAATGACATACCATGTTCAGTGTCATTCATCGAGTCAATATTTTGACGCAAAAACATAACTTATTCTTATGACGTCTTAACCCCTTAACTGTCTAAATGTATATCTACGTTTTCTTGCCCAGCACTCCGATTATTTTGAAAAAAAAAAAATAAAAAATTTAAATGAAGAGGACATTTTTTTTACATGAAGTAATGTAAGAAAAAAAATTTTTAGAGTCAGTATTTATGGGGATATAAGGCCACAAAGTCAGGGATTTTCGCTCACTTGATGGCAACATGAGGTGCTGCTGCTTGCAGAAATCCTACATATTTATCGTTTTTTTTTTTTTTTTAATTTTTTTTTCATTTCACTTTTTTTCTGGTATGATGATAATGTTTTATAGCAGATCTTTTGATCTGATAGCCAATTGTTGTTTAGACACATATATTATGTACAAAAGTATTGATCATATTATCACAAACACATTTGTACACACTTGTAGGTGGTATTGTGCACCTGGTTGAAACACATTCTATTATCTACAACTATATACAGGTCTCCCTCAACATTCGCAAGGGTTAGGGGATCAAGAGCCTCGCGAATGTTGAAAAATCGCGAATGTTTGGTGCCCCAATATATTGTAGGGAAATATAATACAATACTTCTTCCTTAACTTGTTGAACCATGAACAATCATAAAATACATGAAAACATGGTAAATTGTACTAAATACATACATGTTATGGTTTAATAACAGGTATGTTATTAAATACCACTGCCTCCACCACTGCCTCCACTTCCTCGACCACTGCGAGTCCCTGCTACCCTCCCTCCGACCCCCCCAACTGGCAGCCAGCCCTCCTACCAGTGTGGTGAGTGTTTTGTTTGTTCATTATTTACTATTAAACTACAGTATAAATAATGTAAACGCATTCATGACTGCATATTGGAATGACTATTCGGACAGGTATTGGAAGGTGACATCATGTGTTGACTCTTGAACACAGCAAATGATCAAACATTTCCTGCT
>NC_069414.1:29164143-29227136 GCF_026875155.1 Cherax quadricarinatus
ATTCCCTTTTGAAATTGTAATTCATTACCTCTGTAACTTGCTCAGCTATCAAAACTTTGAGGCCCAGTCCCTGGACCCATTATGTACCTCTGTAATCTTTTGACTACCGCCCACAGGATGGGTATGGGGTGCATAATAAACATATTAAACTAACTCACATCAAGGTAAGAGGAATAAGTACCTCAGTAAGGGTAACCCAGTTGATAAGAGCTCAGGCAAGGAAAAGACAGACTGTCTCTTCTGCAAGGGTACTCATTTCACTAAGAACTGTATTGCCTATAATTCATGGGATATTAAAGTGGAAAGAATGGAAGAACTTGACAGATGTATCAGATGTCTAGGCAATCATAATGTAAAGGATTGTCATATCAAATTGAACAGTTGCTATCAATGGTAGATAAGACACATAGGCAATATTATTCCGAAACGTTTCGCCTACACAGTAGGCTTCTGCAGTCGAGTACAGAAAGTAGGCGGGAGCAGTAGAGATGTGAAGACGATGTAATCAGTCCATCACCCTTGAAGTCGTAGATATGAGGTTGTCAGTCCCTCAGCCTGGAGAAGGTCTGTTCCAAAGTCTGGAACTAACTGAGATCAAGAGACAGTGTAGAGACTTAATACTGTCGGAAGTTGCTATCAATGCAACAAGGGAAGGCACCATACAGTTATGTTCGGGGTTGTATGTAATTCTTATAATTCAATTCAATTCAATTCAATTCAAGTTTATTCTCTATAAGGGTTACAGTGTGGGGTTTACAGGTTTTGGGTATTGTGTGGTTTACATGTTATAAAATACTAATTACAGAGGGGGCCACTAGGACACCTAGCATGACTAGGCATTTCGGGCAGACTTAGATTAATTCTTAGCGTTAAATCCTTACAGATTATGGTATTAAGACTAAGTGACTACATCATAATTTGTGAGTTTAGTAATGTGAATGCTTTTGTTTTGGCACAATACAAAGTGTCTATATTGGAGTATCATAGGCAAACTTATGACTAGTTAGGATTTATTATTTTAAGATTAAGATTAGTATTTCTGGGTTTATAGTCAGCGGGTGAGTGAGTGTAATTGTGAAGGTATCAGTATGTCACCATTAAAGACACACCCTCATCGATACGGCCACTTGATACTGGAGTTCCGCAGGGAAGTGTCCTTGGACCCCTGCTCTTCCTCATTTACATCAATGATCTTCCAAACGTATCCCAACACCTGAAACTCATTCTCTTTGCTGACGACACGACTTATGTCATCTCCCATCTTAATCTTGCCACCCTCAACACCATTGTTAACGAGGAGCTGCTCAAAATATCGACTTGGATGACAGCCAATAAACTTACACTTAACAATGACAAAACCTACCATATTATGTTTGGTAGCAGAGCAGGTGTTGCGCAACTTAACATTAAGATCGACAACACTCTAATTGCCAGGACATAATGAGGGCAAATTCCTTGGCCTATACCTCGAAAAACAACCAAAATTTCAGCACCCATACCCAAAACACATAAAAAAAAAGTATCCAAAACGGTGGGGATCCTCTCCAAGATACGATATTACGTGCCACAAACTGCCCTTCTCACACTATACCATTCATTATATATCCATACCTCACCTATGCTATCTGTGCTTGGGGTTCAACTGCAGGAACACACCTAAAGCCAATAATAACCCAACAAAAAGCCACAGTAAGGATAATCACTAAATCCCATCCCAGGCAACACCCCCCCCCACTCTTCATAGATCTAAACTTACTCCCTGTTCAGAACATCCACACTTACTACTGTGCAATCTATATCTACAGGACCTTAAATTCCAATATTAACCTTGACCTAAAACGCTTTCTTGATAGTTGTGATAGGATCCACAGGCATAACACCAGACACAAACATCTCTATGACATTCCCCGTGTCCAACTAAGCCTTTACAAAAATTCAATGTATTTCAAAGGACCTAAAATGTGGAACACCCTACCTGAAAACTCTAGAACTGCAGACACACTTATCACTTTCAAGACTACAGTTAGAAAACATCTTATCTCCCTGATATTGGGGCCCAGTCCCTGGACCCATTGTGTACCTCTATAATCTGTTAATACCTTTGTAACTTGTCATGATTGTGACTAGACCTACCTGGAGTTCATTACCTTTGTAAATTGTGAATTCATTACCTCTGTAACTTGCTTAGCCATCAAAACTTTGAGGCCCAGTCCCTGGACCCATTATGTACCTCTGTAATCTTTTGACTACCGCCCACAGAATGGGTATGGGGTGCATAATAAACATATTAAACTGCGTAAACTCCATGATACACCCCGACAACTAACTACATGATGACCACCTGGTGGTTCACAATTACACTCACTCACTCACTGACTATAAACAGAAATACCAATCTTAATCTTAAAATAATGAAGCCTAACTAGTCATATTTGCCTATGATACTCCAATATAGACATTTTGTATTGTGCCAAAACAAAAGCATTCACATTGCTAAACTCACAAATTATGATGTAGTCACTTAGCCTTAATACCATAATCTGTAAGGATTTAATGTTAAGAATTAATCTAAGTCTGCCCTAAATGCTTAGCCATGCTAGGTGTCCTAGTGGCCCCCCCCTGTAATTAGTATTTTATAACATGTAAACTACACAATATCCAAATCCTGTAAACCCCGCGTTGTAACCCTTATAGAGAATAAACTTGATATTAATATTGATATTGATATTGATGTACTGTTTGTAACTGCTTGACAAAGCTCCTGGAGAGCGAAACGTTGCCACAGTAAAAATGTCACATTAGTTGCACTTTTCCCTTTTTAAATTTTAAAAAAACCCCATCAGGGGCCGGGTTTCAAATCCCTTTTTACTGTACATCAATAAAGGAGGGGAACAGACTCCGCATTTTTCAAAGCCAGCATAGCATAAACCAGTTCAAGAAAGTGCCAAAAGTGCCAAAAATTAGCTACAGAAAGGAAACATTTTTTTTAGCAAACTGCATTTAAATATAAATAACCATTTCCCTTTTTCCAGTAACTCCTTTAATATAAAAATAAGGTTTAAGAACCCAATGAAAAAGTCCTTTGATTTTTTTGGTTACCCGGGGGTTCTTTACATATAACGCTTTTATATAATTTTTAAATTTATTTATGTATACGTACATAAAGAAAGATAATAAATAAATAATAAGTAAGAAATAAAATAAGATAATAAGGTTGGGACAAACTGTGTAAGTCGTCAGCACCTTTATAAACCAAACAAAAAAAGGGGACACAATTTGTCTTGTTTTTCCATCACCTGATAAACCAACAATAAACAGTTTTTATGTGCTAACACAGTGATGACACTTTTTTTTATTATATTACAACATTTATTTTGATATACATAGAGAGATTTTGACTCATGAAAAGGTTTTATTAAGGTGGGGGGACCCAGACCTGCTCTTACCTACACATCAATTTTTTAAATTGCACAACCCCTTAAAATTTCCTTTACTAACTAACACTTACGTCATCTCCAGCGTAATTTTACTTCACTCAACACATTATTAACGAAGAACTAGTGAAAATATCCACCTGCATGACTACAATTGACTTAATATTGACAAAACCTTTCAACATTATTTTTGTTAACATAACAATGATTCCCTAACTTTACACACAACATTATTTATGCTAAAATAAATGAGGGAAAAATTCCTGCTCAGACCCCGGCAGTCTTCAACACCAAAATCTACCTCCCCCGGCGGGGCTCATACTTGGGTTTTGCGGCTCCCACAAAACAGCCGGGTTAAACGGGCTCTGATCCACCAGGGGGGCCTGGTCACAACGGGGCCGGGGGGGCGTTACCCCCAAACTCTCTCCAGGTAACTCCAGGTAATAAAAAAAGTATCCAAAACTTTCGGGACCTCCTAAGATATTTTACATATACCACAGTCAGCTTTCCACATAATACATCTACCCTACCTCACCTATTTGTTTGCTGGATCAACAGCAGCAACCAGCCTAAACCCAAATAATAACCTTAAAAAAAGCGCATAAGAATTATCATGTAATCTATCTAAGAACCCCCCCCCCACTCTTCAAAAAAACCTAAACTTACCACGTAAAAAACTTTTCAACCAGCTCTTGCAACCTACTTTACAAAACCCTTAAAATCTAATAAAAACCCTGAACAAAAACATTTTATGATATTTTCAACAGGATCCATAACACAGTAACCGACAAAAAAAATCTCCATGACATTCCCTTATGCTGGATAACATCTACAAAAAAACATGTACATAAAAACCTAAAATCTGGAACCCTCCCTAAGTCTAGAACGCAAACTCGACCACCATTTAAAAACTCCCGTTAAAAAACATTTTGCCTGCAACATACCCCTTCTTAGCTAAAAATTGAAAAAGCCCTTTTCTTTTTGTATCATGAACCATCCAAAAAAAAATAACTTACTCTTTTTTATCTGTAATTTCCTCTAACCTACACTTACTCTCATTAAAATGACGTAAATATAAAACCAATATAGCTTTCCTAATAAACTTAAGTTATCTTAAGTTTCCCTGAGACACCCAAATTTGGGCTTTAAAATAAAACTTGCATCATGCCCGACAAACCTTTTTCCCATTACTAAATTTACTAATTGTTATATTTTTTTGAATGGAACCTCGACTTCTGGTTTAATCCTTCTGGATTGTTTTGTACCCCGACAGCTCGGTGCCGATAAATTTTCCTCATTGCATTGTAAGATTTTGTCAAAAATCACCGGTTTTTTCAACACGCAATTATACTTTTGTATCAATCAAATCACAATTCCCCCAAAAATTTTTCCATAAAAATTTCTTCATGTTTGCTCAAAAACACCGACCAGATGTTTTAAATAAGCACCCACTGACAATCAATCGACTGTCCGAACCCTTGACTGGCCGAACCCCTTTACTGGTCCGAAACCCCTTGACTGGTCCGAACCCTTGACTGGCCGAAACCCTTTTACGGTTTCAAACGGTTTTGTTGGACAAAAAAGCGACTTTAAAAGGATGGCTTTTGCCCCTTATAAACACAAAACATTAAAATATTCAGAACTGCATGGGAACTGTCCAATAACAAAAACGTTTAAAATACTAAGCTTCATTTTAAAGGGGGTTTTTAAAAAAATTCAAAAGGTTCTATAGAATGAGTAAATCAACCATTAAACATATAACTGTGGTATCTGTGTCAGCAAAAAAACGGGTTCCCAAAGGGGAAATGTCTTTTTTTGGAAATTGGGGTCACGCCCCTTTTGGGAGAACCAAAAACTAGCTACAAGCATATTTAAAACAGGAAATGTTTTTGGTAGCCCCAAATGAGATAAATGTGGACTAAAATCAATGGGGTTTTAAAAGGGATAACATTTAAAGCTCTTTTAAAAAACCTGGAAGCTTCTACAACGATGGGGAAAATAAAAAGCTGGGCTGAATGGTACTTGGGCCCTTTTTTACTGGGCCCTGAGTCAAAACTGAAGGCTGGGGATGAAATCCCGTATCAGTAAAAATTTGGGGGTGATATTTCGCCTGGAGACTAATGGGGGAAACTGGGGGGTGCTGTCCTGGGGGACAGAATGTGAAGCTGGGGTGCTGTCCGGGGGACATAATGGTGAAGCTGGGGGGCGTCCTGGGAACAGTAATGGTGAAGCTGGGGACGTCCGGAACAGTAATGGAACTGGAGATTTTTTCCAGGGAGTCGGGAATTTAAACGCCTAGCAGGGAAACAAGGGAGCAAAAATAAATAAAACCAATAACAAACTGAAATACCCCGGAAATAGCAAACAAGAGGACTCCACTAGCAAAGTAGGATATATTACCAAAACAACTGGTGGGGGCCCCTTGTTGGGGCGGGAGATAGAAGTAAGACGGAAACAGCACCAACGGGAAAACAGCACAGAAACCCAAAAGGCAAAAGGAAAACCCAAACCTTGACATATATACTTGGGATCTCTGGCATGGGAAAAACTGGAAAAACAATGGGACTGCAACAAACCCCCCAGAAAAATGCCATGCCCATATGACAACAGGAAAATGCAAACTCCCCTTCCTGTAAGCTGTTTCACCCTGAAAGTGTACCTCTTCAGTACAGAAAGACGTGTATAACTTAAATTGCCAGCATCCTCTAAAAAGGGGGCAAAAAGTACAAAACATCCAGGCCATGGGAAAACCTGGGGGACCACAACCCATCAAGAGGGAGAGGGTTTTTTTTTGTGCCAGGAAGGAAAAAAAACTGGGGGAAATGGGAGAAATCGTCACCAAATCCACATTTCCGGGGTGGGAAACCCCATCCCATGCCCCCTCCAAACCAACAGATACGATACTAATGCCGGAAAAAAAAAACCCCCCCCAGTACCAACAAAACCACCAGTCCGATAACATTCTTCTTTGCAAATATCAGGGGCAAAGCCACAAAAACAAAAAAACCTTTCTCCGTTTACTGCTTGCGAGGCAAAGGCAATGTTTTGCGCTTTTTACTGAGACCCACTAAAGGATCACTTGGGGAAAAGAAATTGGACCATTACAGCCTATACAGATTGACAGAGGGAAAAAAGGGAAAGGGGGGGGGGGGGTTTGGCCTGTACATTGCGAGTCACTTGTTTGCACAGAACTGCTTAATGCCTCAAATGATGTAGTGGAAGTTTTTAGCAGTAAAGGTCGAGAACCAAAACCTAGTCATTGTGGTAGTCTACAAGCCTCCGTATGCAACATCCCAGCAATTCCAGGAACAGCTGTTAAAAATTGACCACTGTCTGGAAAATCTTCCAGCTCCTGCACCCAACATCTTGCTCCTGGGGGATTTCAACTTAAGGCACCTAAAATGGAGGAATATAGCAAATAATATTGTTGCAGAAATAACACCAGAGGCAGCTCTGATGAAAACTCACACTCACACGAGCTTTTAAATCTCTGCACAAAATTCAAATTTAAACCAGCAAATAATAGAGCCTACTAACTGGAGAATAACCTAGACCTCATTTCACTAACAATGATGATCTGATAAGAAATGTCACCATATCAAAAACAATATACTCAGATCACAACATAATTGAGGTTCAGACATGTATGCGTGGAGCCCCAGACCGACATAATGAGACTAGTCACGAGGGAGCATTCACCAAATTCAACTTCAATAACAAAAACATAAAGTGGGACCAAGTAAACCAAGTCCTAACCGATATAAGCTGGGAAGATATACTAAGCAACACAGACCCCAACTTATGCCTAAACAGTTTAACTCGGTGGCGCTCGATGTATGCACAAGGCTTATTCCTCTAAGAAAAAGGAGGAGTAGATGTAAAATAGAAAGAGACAGGCGCTCCCTTTACAGGCGAGGAAAAGAATAACAGAGCGGCTAAAAGAGGTCAATATATCTGAAATGCGTGGGGAGACACTGGTCAGAGAAATAGCAAGCATCGAACTTAAGCTAAAAGAATCCTTTAGGAGTCAGGAATCGCGGGAAGAACTAAAAGCCATAAATGAAATCGAAAGAAACCCAAAATATTTCTTCTCCTATGCCAAATCAAAATCGAGAACAACGTCCATATTGGGCCCCTACTTAAACAAGATGGGTCCTACACAGATGACAGCAAGGAAATGAGTGAGCTACTCAAGTCCCAATATGACTCAGTTTTTAGCAAGCCGCTAACCAGACTGAGAGTCGAAGATCAAAATGAATTTTTTATGAGAGAGCCACAAAATTTGATTAACACAAGCCTATCTGTTGTTATCCTGACGCCAAATGACTTCGAACAGGCGATAAAATGACATGACCATGCCACTCTTCCCCAGGGCCAAACTCATGGAACTCTGTGTTCATCAAGAACTGCAAGAAGCCCTATCACGAGCCTTTTCCATCCTGTGGAGAGGGAGCATGGACACGGGGGTCGTCCCACAGTTACTAAAAACAACAGACATAGCCCCACTCCACAAAGGGGGCAGTAAAGCAACAGCAAAGAACTACAGACCAATAGCACAAAACATCCCATATCATAAAAATCTTTGAAAGGGTCCTAAGAAGCAAGATCACCACCCATCTAGAAACATATCAGTTACACAACCCAGGGCAACATGGGTTTAGAACAGTTCGCTCCTGTCTGTCTCAACTATTGGATCACTACGACAAGGTCCTAAATGCACTAGAAGACAAAAAGAATGCAGATGTAATATATACAGACTTTGCAAAAGCCTTCGACAAGTGTGACCATGGCGTAATAGCAGCACAAAATGCGTGCTAAAGGAATAACAGGAAAAGGTCGGTCGATGGATCTATAATTTCCTCACTAACAGAACACAGAGAGTATTCGTCAACAGAGTAAAGTCTGAGGCAGCTACGGTGAAAAGCTCTGTTCCACAAGGCACAGTACTCGCTCCCATCTTGTTCCTCATCCTCATATCCGACATAGACAAGGATGTCCAGCCACAGCACTGTGTCTTCCTTTGCAGATGACACCCGAATCTGCATGACAGTGTCTTCCATTGCAGACACTGCAAGGCTCCAGGCGGACATCAACCAAATCTTTCAGTGGGCTGCAGAAAACAATATGAAGTTCAACGATGAGAAATTTCAATTACTCAGATATGGTAAACATGAGGAAATTAAATCTTCATCAAGTACAAAACAAATTCTGGCCACAAAATAGAGCGAAACACCAACGTCAAAGACCTGGGAGTGATCATGTCGGAGGATCTCACCCTTTGAAGACCATAACATTGTATCAATCGCATCTGCTAAAAAAATGACAGGATGGATAGGGAGAACCTTCAAAACTAGGGAGGGCAAGCCCATGATGACACTCTTCGGGTTTCACTTGTTCATCTAGGCGGAATTTTGCCTTGCACACTAACAGTCCTTTCAAGCAGGTGAAAGGCCGACCTAGAAATGTACAGAGAACTTTCACGGCGCTCATAACGGAGAAAACCCACCTATTACTGGGAGCGTTTGAGGTCCTAAACCTGTATTCCCTGGAACACAGGAGGGAAGATACTGATTATATACACCGGGAAAAATTTCCTAGGGGGACTAGTACCGAACTTGCACGAAAATCACCCCATAAAAGCAAAAATTTGGCAGACATGCACATCCCCCAATAAAGCAGGGGTCACAGCACGTTAAAGCCCATACAATAAGTGTCAGGGGCCGGATTGTTCAACTGCCTCCAGCACACAAAAGGGGGGATTACCACAGACCCTGTTAGTCTTCAGCTGTCCTGGACAAGCACCTAAAGCAGTTCCTGATCACCGGCTGTGGCTCGTACGTTGGTTTCGTGCAGCCAGCGGGCAACAGCCTGTTGATCAGGCTCTGATTCCACCGGAGCCTGGTCACAGCCCGGGGCCACGGGGGGCTGACCCCGGGAACTCTCTCCAGGTAAACTCCTGGTAATCCGTTCCAGCGGAATTCCTACTCTCTGAAGCAGGACAAATATATGCTAATAAAACTCTATGGCAAATTTATCTACACAATCATAAAATATTACATAATAAACAAATAAATAACACAGAAACCTGATATCCCCTTAGAATGAATAAATATGCATTACGTATTGGTAGGGGTGGCGACTTGTGGAGGAGAGTGGTGGCGGTTCTCGCTCCAGATCCTGAAAATGTCTTCCTGTGCTCCCCGTCTGAGGTATTATTATAAGAGAAAATGGAGTTTGTGAGGCTAAACTGCGTTAGGTAAACTACTTTATGAAGAAAACATAATTAATATAAACTGTGCACGTACACCATTTCCCCTTTGAAGAAGATGCTGGTGAAGGTTGGTGATGGGAAGATAGGCGAGCAGCGTATGCTGCCAGTTCATTTTGTTTTTGTCCTTTTTCTATCTTGAATGCTACAACTCTTATGCTAATTTAAATTGCTACACTCTTAATGCTACACTTAATGTACACTTAAAATTGCTACACTCTTAATGCACACTTAATTGCTACACCTTAATGCTGCACTTAATTGCTCCTCTTATGTTTACACTTAATTGCTACACTCTTAATGCTACACTTAATTGCTACACTCTTAATGCTACACTTAATTGCTACACTCTTAATGCTACACTTAATTGCTACACTCTTAATGCTACACTTAATTGCTACACTCTTAATGCTGCACTTAATTGCTACCTCTTAATGCTACATTTAATTGCTACCCCTCTTAATGCTACACTTAATTGCTACCCCTTTAATGCTACACTTAATTGCTACACTCTTAATGCTACACTTAATTGCTACATCTTAATGCTACATTTAAATTGCTACACTCTTAATGTACACTTAATTGCTAAAACCCTTAATGCTACACTCTTAATGCTACACTTAATTGCTACACTCTTAATGCTACACTCTTAATGCTACACTTAATTGCTACACTCTTAATGCTACACTCTTAATGCTACACTTAATTGCTACACTCTTAATGCTACACTCTTAATGCTACACTTAATTGCTACACTCTTAATGCTACACTCTTAATGCTACACTCTTAATGCTACACTTAATTGCTACACTCTTAATGCTACCGAACTTGCACACAAAAATCACTCACTACGAAAGCAAAAGACTTGGCAGACGACGCAACATCCCCCAAATGAAAAGCAGGGGTGTCACTAGCACGTTAAGAGACCATACAATAAGTGTCAGGGGCCCGAGACTGTTCAACTGCCTCCCAGCATACATAAGGGGGATTACCAACAGACCCCTGGCAGTCTTCAAGCTGGCACTTGACAAGCACCTAAAGTCGGTTCCTGATCAGCCGGGCTGTGGCTCGTACGTTGTTTGCGTGCACCCAACAGTAACAGCCTGTTGTTTGGGCTCTGATCCACCAGGAGGCCGGTACACAGACGGCCGCGGGGGCGTTGCCCCCGGGAACTCCTCTCCAAAGGTAAACTACACTTAATTGCTACACTCTTAATGCTACACTAATTGCTACACTCTTAATGCTACACTTAATTGCTACACTCTGAACCTAACTGCTACAATTTGTATTTTTATCTCGCTTCACTATTAACTGATTTTTGGCTTTTTCTCCATGCTTTTCACACTTTCATCTGCAGACTTTTCAATAAAAACTGTCCAAGGGGGTTTGTTTTTTTCCCTCCCTTTTTCAGAATGTTTCGGAAATGAGTTACACAAGTCCCATTACATACTCCAATGCATGACCACTAAAACTTTCTCTGGGTGTTTCCCTTAAATGAAGTCTGAAAATTTGGCAAAATAACTGCACAAAATGTAAGAAAAACCACAAAAATTCCTTCCACCCGCGAGTATCACTTGTACTGGGATGGTGATTTATTGTTGTTGTTGTGGTACCTCCATCTCATGGGGGGCATTATGAACTCATTTGTTTATTATTGTATGTATTATTATTATAATTATTTACTATAGTATTTTTATTTTTTTTATTACTGTAACAGAGGGCCCCCCTTTAACGCGTTTCGTTTTACGTGCGTTCCGCTAATACGGAAAATTTCAAATTATTGACCAAAATTCGCTATAAAGGCTCCCCCACCTGTTTTTCTAAAACGGTAACAGCGCCCAACCGAGTTTGTTTTCATTCTCCTGAGCACATCTCCCTTTTATGTCGGAAACTTTTCCCAAAAATTTCAAGTGTTTTAAAGTTAATGATATTTTATATGTATTGTACTTATAATTAAACTTGTGTACACCTGTCCTAAATAAACTTACACACTGTGCTGCATGTAGGTCACTTAAAATCACTAAGATCTCTCTCTCTTGATGCAATACTAATAATAATAAAATAATAATAGTAATAATAAAATCTTTTTGGGCGCATTAATGTCGCATATTACGTTAATTAACATTTCCCTTAATCAACATGATATTTTTTCAAAATTTTTATAAGAAACACATTATGTAACACACAAACTATACATGCACACGTAAAAAATTTAACAAATATATGAGATTTTACCAAACGTTTTTAGAAGTGTCGGGAAAAAATTTCGTTTTTCTAGCCCGTCCCTGTTAATAGGATAATGTGAAAAATATTTCCTTTGTAGCCTTCACTTTATTCTATAAATTTTGACTCTTGTCACAGTTAAAGTATTTGTTTCGGATTTAATTATTATAATAATAATAAAAATTTATAAGGTAAAATTTCACCAAACTCTTACAAATGACATGAATGAACTAAAATGGCACTATTTAAACCGTTTATTTCGCCTGACCGATGATGTCCCCCAACCTGTTCTTTGTTTGTTTACCGCTGTTACTGGGGGATCATTAAAAGTTGTTATTTACGTTAATTTAAAACATTTTTTTTAATCCCCTCCATGATATTTTTTTCAAAAAATATAATAACACGATACCCATAAATACATAACAAAAATGGTAAAACCCAGGGTAACCCAAAAAAGGGCAAGTGACTTTCTTTCCCTTGCCTTTACTCAGAGCATCATTTCTTCTCAAAATGAGTTACTGAGAAGGGTGTTCTTCTTTATTTATTCTACCATATCAAAGTAAGACAACCCCTTTCACAATGTAATTGTACACAAACCAGACTGTACACTTTTTTTGTTTACAAAACTTACCCTTTGCCTGGTTTTTTTACATAACTCGCGCCTGTCCTCTCTCATGCACTCATTCTTTCTTTTGGTAAGGTAGCCCGGTGACTACCCTACATACCCACTTGATTTTTTACAATAAAAACTACTCATCTCACCCTATATTTTTAAAGGGAAAATAAAGAGTGAATGTAATACATTTTATCGCTCGGGATGTTAAAAATCTAGAATTGATGTGGGGGGGTGGCCTGGTAGGTAGCCGGCGCAAACCCTACATACCCCACTTTTATTTCTTACAATAAATACTACTTGTCTCACCCTAGAAAACTTAAATTTTAAGGTAAGTAAAGATGCATATGGTGTATTGTACTTTTTTTTTTTTTTTTGATCCTGGTTCTTTGCTAACATAAAAAATTAGTGAAATTGTTATCTAGTGTTTTTTATCATTTGTAATGGAAAAAAAGGGTGTTCCATTTAACGGCGGTTTTTTGCTTTAGGGGGGGCCTGGAACCAACCCCCGTATAAGTGGGGGCCCCCCTGTATGTATTACAGTGGACCCATGGGTTCGTAATTAATTATTCCCGAGAGAGTGACTTATCCCGAACGACTATTCCAAATTTAATTTTCCCCGAGAAATAAAGGAAAACAAAAATCCCTTCCAAAACCCAAAAGAATTAAAAAATTACATGGTTCGGACATGTAGGTGAATGGGGGGAAAAAAATGACTTTAAGAGGGATCAGTCTTTTGGGAAGGAAGGGGGGGAGGGGCGGCCCAGGGAAGGGGTTGAGGGAGGGGGGAAAGGAGGTTTTTGGCGAGGGGGTTGATTCCGCAGGCATGCGTGAGCGTGTTTGATAGGGGTGAATGGAGACAAATGGTTTTTTTACTTGACGTGCTGTTTGGGTGTACAAAGTAACATTTATGAAGGGTTCAGGGAAACCGGGAGGCCGGGCTTGAGTCCTGGAGATGGGAAGACAGTGCCCGTCTTGAAGGGGGTGTTAAAGTTGCAGTTTAAAAACGTAGTGTAAAACACCCTTTTGGCAAGACATGTGGAGGAATGGGTGAAAGTTTTTTCTTTTTCGGGCCCCCCGCCTTGGGGGGAATCGGCCGTGTGTTAAAAAGAAAAAAAATTTTTCTACATTTATTTATTTTTACTTTTTTTTACACAGAAAACAATAGCATGCAGAGAAAAATTACTAAAGACACGTCCTTCATTGAAAATTATTGAGGCGGTGTGACGGGAGGGGGAAAGGGTGGAGGGTAAAATTGTTTTGGGAAGGGGAATCCCCTTTCCCTAAAGCCTTAAGGTACCCAAATCCTTTTCTGGGTTACTTTTCCCCTTTTTTGTTTTTAATGCTACTAAAACCGGCTTGATCCTGGACCCCCCCCACAAAATTTATCCGAAACCTGTTTTGGTTCTCTAAGATTTCTCTAAAGTGGGACACAACATTGTCGTTGTAGATGTTGCCAGCACGGCCTGCAACAGCTGTGTCAGGGTGATGTTAATCCATAAATGTTTGCACATAAGATACAGGAACACTGCAGCAGGCCTGTTGGCCCATACTAGGCAGGTCCTTCACAAACCATCCCACTAACAGAATCGTATTTGCCCAACCCAATTTTCAATGTTTCCCAAGCAATAAGCTTTGATAATTCTATTCACTCATGTGCAAGTCCCACTCAAATTAAATCATGTGCCGGGAAGTACCCTGGCTGGTGTGTGGGGAAGTACCCCGGCTGGTGTGTGGGGAAGTACCCTGTCTATACCTTTGAAGAATTTACCTTTGAAGAATTTCGAGAGTATATATACTCTCTGAGCCTGGCCATGGGCCAAGCTCGTCTGGTGCTCGCTTCGTCAACCAGGCTGTTGCTGCTGGAGGCCTGCTGCCTTACATATCCATCACAGCCTGGTTGATCTGGAACTGGTGAGATACTTGTCTAGTTTCCTCTTGAAGCTTCAACACTTGTTCCAGCAGTGTTTCTGATATCTTCTGGTAAAGATGTTGAAAAGTCTAGGACCCGGATGTTGATACAGTGTTCCCTTATTTTCCCCCCCACGTCACCCCTGCTCCTCACTGGGTTTATTTTTACACTTCCTCCCATATCTCTCACTCCAGTATGTTGTTATGGCAGTGTGCAGATTTGGGACCAAGCCCTCGAGTACCTTCCGGTATACAGGTCTCCCTCAATCTTCACGAGGGTTAGGGGATCAAGAGCCTCGCGAATGTTGAAAAACCGTGAATGTTTGGTGCCCCAATATATTGTAGGGAAATATATTACAATACTGCTTCCTTAACTTGTTGAAACCATGAATAATCATAAAATACATGAAAACGTCGTAAACTGTACTAAATATATACATGTTATGCTTTAATAATGTATGTTATTTAATAACATGTATGTTAACAACATGTATGTTATTAAATAACACAGACTCCACCACTGCCTCCACCACTGTGAGTCCCTACTACCCTCCCTCCGACCCCCACAACTGGCAGCCAGCCCTCCCACCACTCAGTGTGGTGAGTGTTTTGTTGTTCATTATTTGCTATTAAACTACAGAATAAATAATGTAAACTCATCCATGACTGCATATTGGAACGGCTATTAGGAAAGGTATTAGACGGTGACATCATGTGTTTACTCTTGAACACTGCAAAGAATCGAACATTTCTGCTATTGCTAATAATAATAACAATAATAATAATAATAATAATAATAATAATAATAATTAATAATAATAATAATAATAATAATAATAATAAATACGATATAATTGAAGAAGGAAATTGTACAAAAATACGAGGGACTAGTGGTTGACTCATCGTCAGTGTGGCTTTGTTTATGCTGGAGTGAACATTAGTCTCCCTGCTCTTTCCAAACATTTCACAATAATTCAGCAGTTGAGGCAGTGGTATTTAATAACATATATGTTATAAATAATAATAGTACATGTTATTATTAATAACATGTATTATTATTAACATGTATGTATTTAATAACATATATGTTATAAATAATAATAGTTACATATTATTATAACATGTATTATTATTAACATGTATGTTATTAAATACCATTGCCTCTACCACTCCAGTCACACTCAATCTACAAGCACCAAACACAATGAATTATTGTGAAATGTTTGGAAGAGCAGGGAGACTAATGTTCACTCCAGCATAAACAAAGTCACACTGACAATGTGTCAACCACTCTCTCGTATTTTTGTACAATTTCCTTCTTCAATTATATCATATTTATTATTATTATTATTATTATTATTATTATTATTACTACTACTATTGTTATTATTAGCTGTAGCAGAAAAGTTTAATTCTTTGCAGTGTTAAAGAGTAAACGCATGATGTCACCGTCTTTAAAACCTGTTCGAAAAAGCCATTCCAATATGCATCATGAATGGGTTTACATTATTTATACTGTAGTTTAATAGCAAATAGTGAATAAACAAAACACTCACCACCTGAAATGGTGGGAGGGTTGGCTGTCAGTTGCGGGGTTTGGAGGGAGGTAATAGGACTCGCTAGGTGGCGGGAAACTTAAATATGATTTTTGGCAGCTGGGAATTTGGCGGCTGGGAATTTGGTGGCAGGGAATTTGACGGTTGGGAATTCGCGAATGTGTGAAGCCCGTGAAAGTTGAAAACGTGAATGTTGAGGGAGACCTGTATATGATCATGTACCTCTCTCTCCTCCGCTCCAATGAGTACATGTTCAAGACTCGCAGGCGTTACCAGTAGTTTAGGTGCTTTACTGGCTCAGTGTGATCCATAAACGATCTCTGTATTTGTTCCAGCTTCGATATTTCTCCTGTCCTGAACGGGGCTGTCAGCACTGAGCAATATTCTAAGTGAGGGAGCACTAGCGATTTGAAGAGTGTCACCTCGGCATTGTTTCCCTTGTTTTGAAAGTTCTCAATACCCACCTAGTCATCTTCCTTTGGGTGTCACGATCTTTATCTTGTTATGGTCTTTAAAAGAAAGGTCCGCTGACGTAATTATTCCTAGGTTTTTTATGTGTTCCTTATGCTCTATTTGGTGACCCTCTTGAGTTTTGTATATAGTGCTCCTTTTGTATATAGTGCTCCTTGGGCTGGGTGTGGGGGAAGTACCCTGGCTGGTGTGTGTGGGGAAGTACCCTGGCTGGTGTGTGTAGGGAAGTACCCTGGCTGGTGTACATAAGAAAGCAGGAACATTGCAGTAGACCTGTTGGTGCATACTACCACCCTCTATTACCATCACAACCACTACCACCCTCTACCACCATCACTCCCACCCTCTCCCCCACCACTTTCGTATCTTTCTACAAAATTTTTCTTGAATTCTATAGTTTTTTCATATTCTTTACAAAGGGCTGGCACTAGAATTCAAATTCAAATTCAAAGTTTATTCTCTATAAGGATTACAATGCTGAGTTTACAGAATTTGGTTATTGTGTGGTTTACATGTAGTAAAAAAATAATTACAGAGTGTACCACTAGAAGCACTTAGTATGGCTAGCCATTTGGGCAGACTTAGATTAAATCTTAAATTAAAATATTACAAAATTATGAGGTAAGTTGGTTTATGGCTAAGTGACTAAATACAGTTTGTGGAGTTTAGCAATGTGAATGCTTTTGTTTTGGCATTATACATAGTTTCAGTATTGGAGTATCACAAGCCAACTTATGACTAGTTAAGATTCATTATTTTGAGATTGAGATTGATATTTCTGTTTATGGTCAAATGGGTGAGTGAGTGTAAGTGTTAACACCAAAGGTGGTATTCGTGTAATTTTTGCAGGGTGTATCAGGGAGATAAGATGTTTTTCTGATGGTAGTTTTGAAGGTGATGAATGTGTCTGCAGTTTTAGATTTTCAGGTAGGGTGTTCCAGATTTTAGGCCTTTGACATACATTAAATTTTTTGGTAAAGGTTTAGTCGGACAGGGGAATGTCATAGAGTGTTTGTGTCTGGGTTGTGCCTGTGGGTTCTGTCACAACTATCAAGAAAGCGTTTTAGGTCAAGGTTAATATTGGAATTTAAGGTCCTGTAGATGTAGATTGCACATTTAAGTAAGTGTGGAGGGTACTGAACAGGGAGTAAGTTTAGATCTATGAAGAAGTGGGGGGGGGGGTGTGTTGCCAGGGATGGGATTTAGGGGATTATTCTTACTGCGGCTTTTGTTGGTTATTATTGGCTTTTAGGTGTGTTGCTCCCATTTAAACCCCCAAGCACAGATAGCATGGGTGAGGTATGGAATATAAAAGTGAATGGTATAGTGTGAGAAGGGCAGTTTGCGGCACGTAGTATCATATCTTGGGCCCATGGTGGTTTATTTAGCAGTTACAAGCACTAAAAAAAATGGAAAAATACAAAATGTGTCGCATGAATGCGTGGAATTGTCCGCACTGGCTGGGTAAACAATGGCACACTGGCTGTATATGGAGTGTCAGGCAGCTCAGGCTGCGCAGACACGCCAAGCGAATGACATACCATGTTCAATGTCATTCATCGATTCAATATTTTGACGCAAAAACATAACTTATTCTTATGACGTTTTAAACCCCCTTAACTGCCCAAATGTATATCTACGTTTTCTTGCCCAGAAAACTCCGATTATTTTGAAAAAAAAAAATAAAAAATTTAAATAAAGAGGACTTTTTTTTTCCCATAAAGTAATGTAAGAAAAAAAATTTTTAGAGTCAGTATTTAGGGGGATATAAGGCCACAAAGTCAGGTTTTTTCGCTCATTTTAAATGGCAACATGAGGTGCTGCTGCTTGCAGAAATCCTACATATTTATCGTTTTTTTTTTTTTTTCTTTTTTTTTTCATTTCACTTTTTTTCTGGTATGATGATAATGTTTTATAGCAGATCTTTTGATTTGATAGCCAATGTTGTTTAGAACATATATTATGTACAAAAGTATTGATCATATTATCACAAACACATTTGGGTACACACTTGTGGGTGGTTTGTGCACCGGGTTGAATCACATTCTATTATCTACAACCTATATACAGGTCCCCCCTCAACATTCGCAGGGTTAGGGGATCAGAGCCTCGCGAATGTTTTAAAAATCGCGGGAAAGTTTGGTGCCCCAATATATTGTAGGGAAAAATAATACAATACTTCTTCCTTAACTTGTTGAACCATGAACAATCATAAAATACATGAAAAAAATGGGAAATTGTACTAAATACATACATGTTATGGTTTTAATAAAGGTATGTTATTAAATACCACTGCCTCCACCACTGCCTCCACTTTCCCCGACCACTGCGAGTCCCTACTACCCTCCCTCCGACCCCCCCAAATGGGAGCCAGCCCTCCTACCAGTTGTGGTGAGTGTTTTGTTTGTTCATTATTTACTATTAAACTACAGTATAAATAATGTTAAACGCATTCATGACCTGCATATTGGAATGACTATTCGGACAGGTATTGGAAGGTGACATCATGTGTTGACTCTTGAACACGCAAAGGGTCAAACATTTCTGCTACTGCTAATAATAAAATAGTAGTAGTGTAGTAATAATACTACTACTAATAATTATAATTAAAAATAATAATAAATACGATAGAATTGAAGAAGGAAATTTGTACAAAAATACGAAGGAGTGGGTTTGGCACATCGTCAGTGTAGCTTTGTTTATGCTGGAGTGAGCAAATTTGTCTCTTTGCTCTTCTAAACATTTCACAATAATTCATTGTGTTTGGGGCTTGTAGATTGAGTGCGACTGGAGTGGTAGAGGCTGTGTTGGGGAAGCGGTTGAGGCATTGGGTGAGGCAGTGGGTGAGGCAGTGGTTGAGGGAAAGGAGAGGGGAGTGTGTGGGCAATGGTAGAGGCAGTGGTTGAGGCAGTGGGTGAGGCAGGGGGGTGAGGCAGTGGATGAGGCAATGGTAGAGGCAGTGCGTGAGGCAGTGGGTGAGGCAGTGGTTGAGGGTTAGTGGGTGAAAGGGAGCGGTTGAGGCACTTGGGAGAGGCAGCGGGGTTTAGGCCCAAAGGTAGAGGCAGCAGTTGAGGCAGTGGTAAAATTTTAAAAAAATGTTATAAATAATAATAGTACATATTACTAATAACATGTATTATTATTATTATTATTATTATTATTATTATTATTATTATTAACATGTATGTTATTAAATATCACTGCCTCGACCACTGCCTCACCCACTGCCTCAACCGCTGCCTCAACCACTGCCTCACCCAATGCCTCAACTGCTTCCCCAACCACTGCCTCTACCACTCCAGTCGCACTCAGTCTACAAGCACCAAACACAATGAATTATTGTGAAATGTTTGGAAGAGCAAGGAGATTAATGCTCACTTCAGCATAAACAAAGCCACACTCACGATGTGTCAACCACTCCTTGGTATTTTTGTACAATTTCTTTCCTCAATTCTATCATATTTATTATTATAATTATTATTATTATTATTATTATTATTATTATTATTATTATTATTATTATTATTATTATTATTATTGTTATTATTAGCAGTAGCAGAAATGTTTGATTCTTTGCTGTGTTCAAGAGTCAACACATGATGTCACTGTCCAATACCTGTCCGAATAGTCATTCCAATATGCAATTATGAATGGGTTTACATTATTTATACTGTAGTTTAATAGCAAATAATGAACAAACAAAACACTCACCACACTGGTGGGAGGGCTGGCTGCCAGTTGGGGGGTCGGAGGGAGGGTAGTAGGGACTCGCAGGTGGCGGGAAACTTAAATATGATTTGGAGGCTGGGAATTTGGCGGTTGGTAATTCGCGAATGTGTGAAGCCCGCGAAAGTTGAAAACGTGAATGTTGCGGGAGACCTTTACAAGTATTTACAGGTCCCAATTCTGTTTCTAGTACTCCAGGATTGTATGATACTCCATGAAACATGAATTCATAGAGAGTGCCACCCCACATTGCTGGCACAGGAATCGTGTGTCCTTCTGCTGTTGGGGGTCACCATGAGGTGGTAGCACACACAACACACTTTTTCTGAGATTATTTCTTTTTAAGGGTAGGCTGTATTGGTACCGGGTAGTGACAGTTAGTAAGGATTCGGTCTGGCACTTCCCCCTCTGGTTGTGGTTGGGAGACAGGTTGTGGTGTGACAGGTCGCTGTTGAAGGGCAGGTATAGGTGTGGTACCATACTTTCTTGCTATCTGCTTGATGACATTTAGGCTGAATTCTGCATAACGAATTCGTTTTCCAGTCTTTATTTCATACATATTGAAGGCATTGAGCATTGCAACGTCTCCAAGGTGGAAAAACACTTTCATATACCACTTGCGACTCCTACGCACACACAGCGAATCCTATCATCACGTCACACTTGTCGACTAGTCGCATATTGTTTGTATAGTCGATGACAACAGCTGGCTTTACAATGCATTCATTGGTCTCCCTGTTCACTATGTGCCATCTCATTTCTGTGGATGGTTGAGAGCAATGTCACATCCTGTTTGTCATGCCATATCAGTGCCATGATGTCATTGGCATGAAATGCTTGCACTACACCTTCAACACTGTCTCCACTGAACCTTGGCATATGTTTTCTATTTCTTCTCACTGTTCCACATATATCAGTATTGTTCACACGTAGGAAATCGGCGAGCAAAGGGCTTGTATACCAATTGTCTGTGTACAATGTATGGCCCATGCCGAGGTGTGGTTCCATCATCCTGTGAAAAACATCACCGGAAATTCCCAACATCCGCCTGTCATCATCGAGTGTGTTTCTCCTGGTGCAGACAGTGACATCCAACACCATGCCACTCTCACAGTCACACATAACAAACAGCTTTATACCAAAGCGATTATGTTTGCTCGGTATGTATTGCTTGAATGACAGGCGTCCCTTGAACAGAATCAAGGATTTGTCGACAACAATGTTCTTGACTGGATGAAAATAGGCACTGAATTTCTGCTTCAGATACAAAAACACTTCCCGGATTTTGTATAAAAGGTCATTTCTGTTGGGCCTATTCCTGTCTGAGAAGTGCAACATTCGTAGCAACAGAGTGAATCTGTTGCAGGGAAGGAGGTCATGGAAGACTAGAGTACTGATAAAGTAGTCTGTGGACCAGTAATGTGCTATGTTGTGCTTATATGTATGAGGCATAAGCATGACAGTGCCAGGGAATAAATACATTTCGGCCACAGTTGTATCTTTCCATCTGCGCAGTCGTGACGATTCTGCAACCCGTGTTGTTCATTATATACCTATAGTAATTGTTTGTCTGGGTGACATTCAAGTTCATTAGCGGCCCATCAAAGTATAGCTGGAAAAAGTCCAACTCTGTAGACTCATTCGTGATGGGGCATTGTAGGAGGATGCCACTTCCACTGTCATCAGAATTGAAAGGATGTGGCATGAATGTTGTACTTTGTGCCCAGTTCCATTCACTGTCAGATGGTGCAGGGTGGACCTGAGGCATGGGGCGTGGGGAAGCAAGAGGGGGGACGGGAGCGGAGGCAGCACATGGCTGAGGGGGTGCCGGGAGGTCTTTTGTCTGCCCACCCAATGCGCCACCCGGGCCAGGCACCATGCCAGCCACCACCACCTCATCATTCCATGCCTGCATATTCACCTTCATGGTCACTTTCACTATCAGTTGAGGTATTTGATTGTGACCTCCCACGACCCTTGGGCACTGCATATGGCACACTGCCTGAACAAAGGCAACAATGCCTAAAGGTACGCTTCACTGGGGAATAATGGATATCATTATTACTTGAAGATTCATCTAAGGGCATAAAATCAATCTCATCATCACTTATATCACTTTTACTCATCTTCACTAAAAATGACAGAATATGATAATTTCCTTTTGCATAGTAGCCTCTTGAGTTGTAAAACTGGCGACCCCGGAGGTGCTTGGCTAAGAGTCTGGTGTGGCCACACTGGCCACACCAGAGGTGCTTGGCTGAGGGTCTTGCATGGCCCCACTGGCCACTCCAGGGGTGATGGGCTGAGGGTCATCTGGGTTATCGTCAATATTTTCACTAATCCCTTTCATTTAAGGTCACATTGGTCTCAGATCCACTAAACTCGCGTTGTATATCATTTTCCTCGAATAAGAGTGTTAATACGCTAAGATGTGAGTGAATCACGAGGGTTTGCCATGGTGTTGACCCAGGATGGAGCTGAAACTAACTGGTGCTCCCATGTGGTACCATGCAGTCCCCGATTTTTTTCATACAACACACACTGAGTGCACATGCCCATTCTCTCATGTCTAGGCCGCTCAAGCCCATTGCACCAAATTTGAAGGCAGGAAAAATGAAATGTAGATCTGTTTGGAACGCTAGCGGTAAGAACATAGGTCTACTTTTGGAGTGATTAATCCAGGAGTTCACTGTATTATTATGTTATTATATATTATATTATTAGATTTTTAATTTATTATTATTATTTTGTATTATATTTTTAATATTTTATTATTATTATTATTATTATTATTATTATTATTATTATTATTATTATTATTATTATTATTATTATACATGTATTATTATTATACATATTATTATTATTATATTATTATTATACATATTATTATTATTATTATATTATTATTATACATATTATTATATTATTAAATATATTATTATATTTTATTATTATTATAATCATTATTATTATTATTCTAGTATTATTAGGAAAGCAAAAGACTCGGCAGGAGATGCAACATTCCCGCAATGAAAAGCAGGGGCACCATGAGTACATTGAGAGACAACACAATAATTGTCCGAGGCCCAAGACTGTTCAACTGCCTCCCAGCATACATAAGGGGGATTACCGATAGACCCCTGACTGTCTTCAAGAAGGTACTGGACAGGCATGTAAAGTCAGTACCTGACCAACCAGGCTATGGTTGGTACGTCGGTTTGCGTGCAGCCATCAGTAACAGCCTGGTTGATCAGACCCTGATCCACCATGAGGCCTGGTCTCAGACTGAGCCGCAGGGGCGTTGACCCCCGTAACCCTCTCCAAGTAAACTCCAGGTAATATGTATTATTATTAAATATTATTATTATTATTATTATTATTATTATTATTATTATTAGTAGTAGTAGTAGTAGTAGTAGTAGTAGTAGTAGTAGTCATAGTAGTAGTAGTAGTAGTAGTAGTAGTACGTAAGTATTACAGTGGAACTCCAGTTTTTGTACTTAATCCGTTCCAGGAGGTTGGTCGAAAACCAAATCGTACGAAAACTGTATTATTATTTCCCATGAGAAATAACGTAAATATAATTAATCCATTCCAGACACCCAAAAATATTAACAAAAAATGTTTTTTTTAAGAACTACAGTATAGTTATACATACAGAAAACAATAAGAAATGAATATAAATGATTAATTTTAATGGTAAAGGAACATTACGTACCTTTATTGAAGACTCTTGTTGGCATATTGAAAAAGGTGAGGAGTGGAGAGGTAGGAGGAGAGATTATTGGTTGGAAGGGAATCCCCCTCCATAAGGACTTCAGGTATCAAAGCCCTCTCTGGGTTTACTTCCCTTCTTTGTATTTTACTAACACTGGACCTCTGTTGCACTAAAAATCTGTTCAGAGAGTTCTGTTTCTGGCACCTCTTTAACCCTTTCAGAGTCCACAGGCCCTCTCAGAGACTTGTTCTCAGGGTCCCCCCAAATTTCCTTCCCAAAAAAAAAAAAAAAAAAAAAAATTTTTCTTACGAAAAGATAGAAATTCTTTTCCACGTCAAAAGACATCCAAAAGATGAAATTAGATGAAAACTTACGGAATTATGCTCCGCGAAGTTTACGGTCTTGACGATGTTTTTCGCATTGGCGAATTTTGCCCACTTTGACCACTATTTTCGGGCCAATTCCCAATGTACTAGTCGAAACTTATCAATAAACTTATTCGCTAGAACTCTCCATTTTTTTCTATTGAACTGCGTGCAAGAAACCACTCAATTTACCGATTCATTCACAACTATCCAATACATGGCAGAAGTTAGAATTTTGCCATTTCACACAAATTTCAAAAGATTGCCCAATTTCCAAATAGGGTCCAGAATATATAAGAAAGACATTCATGGCACTTAAAATAACAATTCCTTTTCATTAGTCCATGTCCCCCAGGCCCCTCTACATTCTCTGCTTTCGCATTACTTGAATTTTTTATCTAACAAAAAAAATAGAAGATTTACGATTACGGCAGACACTGCATTTAGTAGAAATGGTATAAATAATATAGGCGCACATTGTGAAAGAATATTAGACTTCGCAATTGACGTGAATTGGACCCTTAGAAAGATTTGTTTACTTTGAACTTTGGTAAAAATCGAAACATTATCTGCTACTTTACTCAATTCAAGTAGGCTTTTCATTGTAAAACCAGTCAAAATCAATCTCACTTTTTCTGTAATATACTTCCATTCTATACAATGAAACCTAGACAACTAGAATTCAAAAACAATAAGTACCATATGAAAATATAGTGCAAAGTCGCTGTTTTAATCCACAAACACGTCAACATTTTTTTCTCATTACGCCTGTGTGCTTCAGGATTTTTTTTATACTGAGCACACTACCACTAAGACCCATTCTTTCATATGTAGGCCTACCACTTTTTCTCTCCGACTAGATTTAAGCGCTAGAATTTTATGAATACAAGTACGTCTGGACCCTGGTGTGTGGCCGTACTAAACGACCTAAACTCCTGAAAGGGTTAAGAATTGCCCCGAAATGTCGACAAGGTATTGTACTGAACATGTTGCAGATACTGCTTGTATCTGCTTTGTCAGGGTGATATTTTTCAACAAAAGTTTGCAACTCATTCCACTGTGCACACATGTACATGAACATAAGAACATAAGAACAAGGAACACTTCAGAAGGCCATCTGGCCCAATGCGAGCAGGTCCAAGTCTCCTACCGGCTTAGCCAATGCACCCAACCTAGTCAGGTCAGGTCACATTGACTTAAGGGAGAACACGGCAACCGACATTAGCACAAGCTATCAGGTCTAACTCACATAACTCACACCCACCCACATCAACTTCATGTATTTATCCTACCTATTTTTAAAGCCTACACAATTTCTGGCCTCTATAACTGTACTGGAGTTTTGTTCCACTCAGCCACAACTCTATTACCAAACCATACTTTCCTTTTCCTATATCCTTCCTGAATCTGAATTTTCAACTTAAAAACCCTTGCTGCAGTACCAGTCCTAGGCTAATTATTTTCCCCAGCACACTATTTACATCCTTTATTTATTCCTGCTCTTCCATTTATACACCTCAATCATATCCCCCCTATATTCTACTCTTTCTGGAGATGCAGATTCAGGGCCCTAAAGTCATTCCTCATAGGAAGGTTTCTGATACATGTGGGAATCAACTTTGTCATCCTCCTTTGACATTTTCCGAGAATTTATATACATTCTGTAATAAGGTGACCAAAACTGTGCAGCATAAACAAAATGAGGCTAACCAAGGATGTTAGAGTTGAAGAACAACCTGAGGACTCCTAGTATTTATGCTTCATGATATGAAGCCAAGGATTCCTATTAGCTTTATTGCGAACACCACTTTTTATGCACTGTTTTCTTGGTTTCAGATTACTGCTCACCAGAACTCCTTAAAATCTTTTTCGCATCCGGGAATATTAAAGATCTACATTAATTTAGTTTGTATGTGGCATTGGTTAATTGTCCTGTCCAACATTTAGAACGTGCATTTGTCTATATTAAACTGCTATCTGCCACTTCTCCGACACTGCATCATTCTATTCAAATCGTTCCTGGAGTGCTCGAGATGTCCTCGTCAGAATGATTGACGGCCTATTTTGGTGTCATCGGCAAACTTGCCGATGTCGCTCATTATATGCCCTCTTTCTATTCGTTTATTTAGATTGTGAACAGCAGGGGCCCAAACTGGACCCTGTGGAACACCGCTCGTGACGCCTCCCACCTGATTCTCCCCATTTATGCAAACTCCTCTGCTGCCAATTTGTCAACCATGCCTCTATCCAGAAAAAATTTCTCCTCCTATTCAGGTGCTTTAATTTTCCTCAATAGTCTCTGATGTGGGGACCCTGTCAAAAGCCTTACAGAAAGTCCATATACACAATATCATATTCATTACCATGACTGCCTCCATCAAATACCTTAGTGAAAAAAAGATTAATACATTCGTAAGGCAGAACGCCCCTTTGTAAAACCATGCTGAAGATTCGTGATTAATTTATGCTTTTCAAGTGGCTAACGAACTGCCCTCGGCAATTTATTGATACCCATAAATTTTCCCACTATGAGGTTAGCTTATTGTCTATAGTTCGCCAGCTTAAGGACCTGTCACCTGTTTTATAAAATAGTATCACCTTTGCCATTTTCCACTTATCTGGCACCATGCCAGTTTGTAGAGATATGTTTGAAAAGATAGCCAAAGGCGTGTCTAAGCTCCTCTTTACATTCCTTAGAACCCTTGCATAAAGTTCCATCCGGGCCCAGGGGATTTTGTTAGGTTTTATTTTATCTAATTGCCTAAGGACCATGTCACTTGGTGACCCTAATAGTACACAGTTTTATTATCGTCCTGTTTCTACATAATATAATCATTACTTGGAATATCGCTGTATCCTCCTGTTAAATACTGAGAGGAAGTATGTGTTTAAAATTCTACACTGCCTAATCACTGTCAGTGGACTGACCCGAGTAACTTTTGAGTGGGCCTATCCTTGTCCTGATCGTACTTCTGTATAACTGACAGAAACCTTGTTAGTCTTCGATTCTCTTGCCAACTTAACCTCATAATCTCTTTTTGCTTTTTCTAATCCCCGCCTTTTTATTTCACTCTTAAGCTGAATAGATCGATTTCACCAATTGCCCCTCTCCTCTTTTGATTTGCCCTATATATGCCTCTCTTTTACCAATCAGATATTTTAATCTATTGTTCATCATTTAGGATCATTTTTGTTTGAGCTAATTTCCCGATTTGGAACATAATTTGACTGAGCTGCTAAGAACTATTCCCTGAAGCATCATATCGGCAAACCATCACCACCTACCACTACCCTTATCAGTCATTCCAGTTCAGCCCACCTAAGTAATGTTTCAAGTCCTATGAATCAGCCCAAGCTGAAAGTCAGACGGAGATTGAATGCACCTTCTCCCCACTTCCCTCCTCTTCTGAAGCATTTCCTCACTGTGGCTATTGCTGTTATTGATGAAGTCCTTGGAGCACTTCAGTGGTTAAGTGTTGGGCCCATGGTGCTTATCTCGGTCGCAATCAATAAAACAAACAAACACAAAATTGTGAAATAATTTTGAATGAAGCTTACTCGACCTTGACAGAGCCAAACTGATACACATGTTGGCAGCGGCTGGGGCAGGCAATGTGTCTGAAAGCAAGACATTTCTGGATGGATGAACGAAATTCTGGACCAAAATTTCTCCAAAAAAGTGTTCTAAATCCGAAATTGGAGGATATGCGACCAACACAAACAGTTTCCCACTGTAATTTAAAATAATTATTATTATTACTATTATTATTATTTTATTAATTTAGGGAACTGGACACAGATACAATATCCCTAGATCAAGAGCCGAACCACCCTGAGGGGGGAAACTCACATCCAGAAATTTTACTCATATCCAGCAAACAAAAAATTGGCCAAGCCACAGCTTGATCCTGAAAAACTCGTATGTGGGTCACTTATTAGCTGAGGATTTTCCCTGTAATTCAGTTCAATTCAAAGCAAATTCAATTCAAAGTTTATTCTCTATAAGATTCACAATCTGAAGTTTACCAGAAAGTTGGTTATTGTGTGGTTTACATGTATAAAATTGTGATTACAGAGTGTATCACTAGAACGCTTAGCCTGGCTAGGCATTTCGGGCAGACTTAGTTTAATTTACTTATTGTAAAAATTACAATTATGAGTAAGTTGGTATTATGGCTAATTGACTATTACAAGTTAGTGAGTATTAGCCATGGGAAAGCTTTGTTTTGCACAGTACATATTCAGTATAGGAGTAACACTGAATCATTATTTAAGATTGAGCTTAAAATTTCTGTTTTGGTCAAATGAATGAGTGAGTGTAAGAGATGAACCACCAGTTGTATTCGTGTAGTTAGTGACTTTGGTGAATCAGGAATAAGATGTTTTCTAATGGATTTTGAGGTGATGATGATCTGCAGTTCTAGAGTTCTCAGGTAGGGTATTCCAGAATTTAGTGGCCTCTTGACATACATTGATTTTTGTAAAGTTTATCAGACACGGGGAATGTCGTAGAGATGTTTGTGTCTGGAGTTATGCCTATGGGTTCTGTCACAACTATCAAGAAAGCATTTTTAGGTCAAGGTTGATATAGAGTTTAAGGCCCTGTAGATTTAAGAATTGCGACATTAGTAAAGTGTGGATTGTACTGAACTGGGAGTAAGTTTAAGGTCTATGAAGAGTGGGTGGTGTGTGCGCAGGTTGGATTTAGTGATTTTCTAACTGCACTTTTTTTTGTTGGGTTATTATGCTTTAGGTGGTTGCTGCCATGAACCCAAGCACAAATAGCATAGGTGAGTATTGATAAAATAAGTGATGGTATAGTTTGAGAAGGGCATTTTTGGCGAAACGTAGTTAACGTATCTAGGAGAGGAACCCAACCGGTTTTGGAATACTTTATGGTTTATAATGCTGGATAGGGTTCTGAAATTCAGGTTGTTGTCCAAGGTATAAACGCTAGGAATTGCCGGCCCATAAATATCTGGTATGTAGAGTGTTGTCAATCTTAATGTTAATTTGTGCTATCTCCTGCTCTGCTAACCAAACATAATATTAGTAGGTTTTGTGCAGTGTTAAGAGTAAGTTTAATGGCTGTCATCCAAGTCGATATTTTACTCACTCCTCATTCACCTACAATGGTGTTGAGGGTGGCAAGATAGGAGAGTTGGCATAAGTCGTGTTGTCAGCAAAAGAGAATGGGTTTCAGTGTTGGGATACGATTGGAAGGTCATTGATGTATATGAAGGAAGACAGGTGACCAAGACACTTCCGTACCCGTGCGGAACTCCAGTATCAAGTGCCGTGTTGCAATGCTGTGACATTAATTGGTTGCCAAACAGATACGTTATTAGTAATTAAGATTTGAAAATAAGCAAGCGCATGCCTCTTATAACCGTAATGATCAATTTTGGTGGAGTAGGTGTCGAGGTCAACTGTGTCAAAAAGCTTTTCTTAGTGACAATAAAACTTCCAAGATAAATAATCCTTCTTTTCCAATGCTGTGTAAAGCAGATCTACATTTTTATGAGTGCATCATTAGTGGCTTTTATTTTTCCCTGAATCCAAATTGCAGGGTTGAGTATGTTTTGAGCCGTTATAAATAATACAGTCTCCTGTGCACGAGTTTTCTCAAAGATTTTGGATAGCAAATGGTAAGTTAATATTGGCCTATAACAGTGGAAACCCCGCATAGCGAACCCTTGCATAGCGAACATCCGCATAGCGAACGCTTTGTTCGCTAAAATTTTTGCCCAGCGGGCATAGTGGACACAACCCGCTCAGCGACCTTCGTACAGACGCGTCCAATGTGCGCCCTCAAGCCAGCCTCACATGTCCGCCCGCTGCCCATTGATTTCCCAGCCAGCCTCCGCGGTAACATCAAGCATACCACTCAGAATATTCGTATTATTACAGTGTTTTTCGGTGCTGTTTGTGAAATTAAATGACCAAGGGCCCCAAGAAAGCTTCTAGTTCCAACCCTACACCTCAAAGGGTAGGAATACCCATTAAAATGAACGAAAATACATTGATAAGTATAATAGTAGAGTACGTATCCGACCTGTCAGGTTGTACAAGAAACCAAAATCAACCATCGCTTCTTTGTGGCAAGAAAACGCAATCACAGGAAGCAGTTGTTGCCAAAGGTGTAAAAAACTGTGTTTTTCGAAACAAAGATCGCAAGTATAAGATGTTGATATACTCGTTAATGTGTGGAAAATGAAAAACAGCAACAGGAATAGCGTCTCTCAGCGATCAAATTTGAAAAGGCTAGGAAGGTATGCATGACGATTTAATTAAAAAAATGCCTGCAACTAGTGATGATGCAGTGAGGTTGAATTTAAGGCCACAAAGTTGGATTGGAGAATTTAAGAACGAGTGGCATCATAGAGGTGATACGCATGGTGAAGCTGCCAGTTCGGACCACAAAGGCGTGCTGAAAAATAGGCTGCAAGAATTCATGGAGTAACATAAACTTGAAGGACTGGAACCAAACAGATGTTGAAAAATAGTGGATGAAACGAGGCCTGTTCTGGAATATAATGCCAAGCAGACCTACCGTACTCAGGAGGAAAAGCACTCCCAGGACATAAGCCTATAAAGACAGGCTTACTTTGTTGATGTGTGCCCAATGCTAGTGGGTGATTGCAAAGTTAGCCTTTATTAGTGTATCACACTGAAACTGCCCAGAGGCCGTTCAGGGCAAAAGAATGTCCTCAAGATAATTTGTGTGGCTGTGGAGGGCAAACAGTAAGGCATGGGTCACTAGGGAATTTTTCTCTAACGGTTACACCATGCATTTGCCCCCAATGTGAAAGATTACCAACTGAAAAGAAATTAGACCTTAAGTGCCTCCTGGTTAGAACAATGCCCCTGGTCATCCTAACAGATGTGGCAAGCGACTTTATGGGGACATGAATCTTTCATTTATGGTGAAGTTTTTTGCCCCTAATACCACTCTCTCCTGCAGCCCATGGACCATCAGGTCATTTTCCAACTTCAAAGAAACTGTACATCAACAACTCGTTTCAAAAGACTTTGAAGTGACCACAGACACTGGATTGACTCTAAAAGAGATTTGTAAGGATCACTTATAATAACCTCAGTTGTGAAAACCTTTATAGGTAAGGCATGTAGGGAGTGACTAGATAACCTTGAACACTGCTTGGAAGAAACTGTGGGCCAGAAATGTGTAGACAAAAGGGATTTAGAAGTTTGCGGCTAACCCTGAGAGGAGTAGTAACCGAGTTGAGGAATCATTGTGGAATTGGGGAAAGTCCTTGGGTTGGAGGTTAGTGGGGAGGATGTGGAAGAGTTGGTGGAGGAGACAATGAAGAACTAAACCACTGATGACTGATAATCAACTTCAGATCAGAGGGCCAGGACCTGGGAAACAGGTTCCTAGGAGGGAGAGAGAAATTGAAGAATTGCCTACTTCAAAGATTAATGGAAATGTTTGCAAAATGGGCTTTGAAGAGCAAACCTTTTTTGATGAAAATCACCCTCACACAGCTATTGCAAGCCGTGCTGGTGACTGTACAATGACACTGTGGAACCACTTTAGACAAAACATAAAGAAACAGAGTCAGGCCACTTATGGACAATATGTTGTGCGAAAGAAAGTCCATGACTCTGAAGCAGTCCTAGTGGCATTAAAAAGAAGACGTGAACTTAAACCCCAGAAAAGGACTTCTACCCAATCAAGTCATATGTAAGGGGATTCCCCTTCTAAACCGTACGAATATAAGCTCTCCCCCCCCTCCTCCCATCACCATCAATCAACACCAGATACTTCAATACAAGTAAGTGTCAAGTAATTGTGCAAGCCGTTTCGTTGGGTGTACTAAAAATAACAATTTTTGTGGTAAAAAAACATTTTTTTCATACTTTTGGTGTCTTGCCCGGATTAATTTATTTCCATATTTCTTATGGGGAAAATTATTCGCATATCTGCAGCATTACGCATAAACGACGCGCCCTCTTGCACGGATTAATTTCGCTAAAGCGGGGGTCCACTGTAGATTGTTTAAGTCTGTAGGTCACCACCTTTATGTATTGGTGAACCCTTGCCAACCTATGAGTAGTTTTGGAAGGAGCTAGTCCTAGTGACTGGTAAAAAGTTAAATAAATAGATGCGAAAGACATGGGCCGCACGCATGTACAGTAATGTTGGACATGAGACAGATTCCCCAGTATTTTTAAGTGACTTTATAATCTCGTGACGTCCGTGGGCTCAGTTGGTGCAAGATAGAAGGTATTAGGGAAATTCCCATCTAGGCATCCCGGCAATGCATTGGTAATGTTTGGATTTTAAACTGGCAGAAAAGATTCCAAAGGTTTGAAAGAAGTCGTTTACTTGTTACTGTTTCAGTGGGATGTGTGGTGTTTCATTAGGTTTATTAGGAAAAATACAGTGTTTTCTCAGTTTTGTGGGACCCTAGAATTCTGATAGAGTGTTTTCCCATGGTCTTTTATATCTCCTCTAGTGTCTGTGAATCTACTGGAGTAGTATAGTTTTGGCTTTCTTTATTACATTGTGAGAGCTGATGAATCAGTGTTTTACGAATAACTTTGTGTATTAACCCTGTCTATAATTGCTTTACATATTGGTGTATCTTCTTGTCAATGGATTTCAGAATGTTCTGGTTGCCATTGGCAAACCAAGGCCCGTTCTGTTTGTGATCTGTTTTTGTTTTATAGGACAAGCCTCTTTTATTGTTGTATAGTCCTAAGTAATTTGTTAAGAAAAATGGCTGTCCAGTCATCAATACCATTGGCCTTGGCGAATTCTGTAGGCCAGTCAACAGTCCCTCTAGGTCAGCTGAGGAACTTCTTACTTGGCCTCGTCATGGAGTCCTAAATGAGACTTTGTTGTATTCAAGTGGTGGTTACTAATGTTTTTCAGGAGGAAGGTAGGGTAGTGGTCTGTAGTGCTATCTGTGATAATCCCTGATATAAGGGGGCTAGTATATTGGTCCCATATGTGTTCTATTAAGGTTGCACTTGTCCCTCAAGTGAAGCCTGGTTGGTTTAGTTATTGTTGGTATTAAGAATTGTGTTGTCATATTGTTGATGAATATCATTACAGGCTATCATCAGTACGCCAATATTGATGTTTGAAGTCTCAAGCCTAAGAGAAGGTTGTGCTTATTCTTTGTCCTTTTTGTTATTAGTTACTTTAATTTCTCACTGAAATTGGGAGTTTGTGTGTGAGTATCCGTAAAATGCACCGATTGTTATAGGGCGTCTTTAGTTTTTTTATAACCAGTAAAATTAGCAAAAATGTATTCCCCATTATCCTCACTTAAAGCAAGTGGTGCTAAACAAGATAATTGGTTAGGTAATAGATTGCTAAACCACCCCCAACTTGGTATGGTCTGCAGTTGTGAATTCCTGTGGATCCTGGTAAGAGGGTAGATATCTATTGTGTCCTGCATAAGCCAGGTCTCAGTAAGAATAATGTGCAGGGAGAAGGTGTCTTTAGTGATACAAGGAGTGCTAGAGGACATCATAGTTTTTGCTTAAGGAACCTGATGTTGTAGTTAAGTAACTGAAAGACATTTTAGTAAGGCATTGTTTCGGATAGTGGTGGCTTGTGAAGCTTGTGTAATACAGCAGTTACTTTCGCAATGGTTGATTGGTTGTCAGATTATGGAGTTTAGATCAGGTCAACCGAGATCAATCATCTACTGAGGTTTTAAATTATGGTTATTGTATACTTATTTGTGAGTTGAGTTCTAGTACTGATTCTGTAGTGGTAGGAAGTTTTTGGACAAGGATATAGCAAATATTTGGTTAACATGTAAGTAAATAGTCTCTACTACACATAATGAAGTTGATGTTGTCTATGAATGTGCTGGAATGACACAAAAGTACAACTAGGTAAAACAGTAATATAAAAATACAAATTAAAAAAAAATAGAACAAGACTCTCAACTCACATTTTAATTGCACTAAGGACTAATAATGACTTTTTTGTGGAGTCTATTTTTATGACAAGAATGAGCTATAGTACAATAGTTTAATTCTAATAATATAAAAATACAAATTAAAAATAGCACCAGTCTCAACACTATATTCCACTATGGACTAAAATAGTGAATTTTGTATTGACTATGTATTGAGATAGAAAAGCTATGGTACAACTGAATTAAATGCTAATAAATAAAAATACAAATTAAAAATAGCATCGTCCTTCTCACTATTATTGCACTATGGTCTAATTAGTGAATTTGGTATCTGACTATGTATTGATATAGAAGAATTATGTACAACTGAATTTAATCAAATAATAATAAACAATACAAATAAAATAGCACCGGTCTCTCAATAGTAATTTCACGTATGTCTAAAATATGAATTTGGTATTGACTATGTATTGAGCTAGAAAGAGCTATAGTAAAATATTTTAGTCTAATAATATAAAAATCCAGATTACAAATAGGCAACCAGTCTCTCACTATTAATTGCACTATGGTCTAGATATGAATTTGGTAATGATTATTATTGAGCTAGAATGAGCCTAGAGTAAAACTGTGATTAATCAAATAATATTAATAAAGGCACAAGACCTCACTTAGTATTGCACCTAAGGTCTGTATATAATTAGCTTTTGTTTTATTACAAGAATAAGAGTATAATTAGATTTTAAAATTGACTAGGAATAAAATAACACAAATTTAGGTAGCAAAAGAATAATAAAAAAAATGATAAAAATAAAAATGGCAAATGACTTTGTTATAATATGCTATAAGATGGTAGACAGGATAATATAAAAGTTGTAGTTGAAATACTAATTAAAAAAAAAAAAACAGTATGGAATAAAAAAATGGTCAATAAACGAAGAAGTTTAAAATAAGTTTGATCAATATATTTAAAAAGTAAAAATTGGGCAATAATAGGATTTATAAAAAATTGGGCAATTGAGTATTTTTTAAAGTGAGGTAGAATTATTGAAGACAAGTATGGTTAGTTATAATAAAAATAAGATGAACAGTGATTGTAAGTTGTAAAAAGAGATAGATTCTGTAGATATTAAACACAATTAAGACTATGAGGTAGAATGGTCATTGATACAACAATGACAATCAAAAGTAGTTTGGTTTATTCGAATTTTAGGGGGGCACAAATTTTATGACAAAATAACACTAAACTGTGGATATGGGTATTATTCTGCACTACCTCTGATTCTGAATTCCAGCCTCACTTAGGAATGTATTTAATGTCATGTTATGTAGAGATGAAGTATCTCTTCCCAGTGGCTGTTTTTCTAACTGCGATTTTCCATCCCTCACCAAAACACGGGTGGATTTTATTGTGGCATATAGCGTAATTTTCAGCTCGATAAAGAAGGTTTGTCTTGATTTGGTATGGCACTCCTTGAAGTAAACATCAGTTATCATAAATATATGTTTTTAGTAGGTTGTTTCTTGTAGCAAGTTTGGGAATTTTAACAGCACTGTTTTTTTTTACCTGCTTGGTAGCCCAACAGTTTGCAATCCTTAGGTCTCACTACGTAGTTTAGGCGAAGGTGGTCCATGAAAGAGGCTCTGTAGGTGGCTCCATTCAGGTCACTTGGGTGACTAGGCCTGGAGATGTTTGCTGTTAACTACAACATCGTCAGATAGCTTGCTGTTGGTCATTAATGGTCTTGGAATTGGTAGACATTGGCACGTTGTTGTTCCACCTCTTGAATCTTTCCTCAGTAATGATTGGTATAAGTAGTGTGACATGGTCTTTTAGAGTGTTGATGGTGTCTAGGGACAGGGTTGGGTGTGCTTTTGTTGTTCTAGAGTGTCTAGTAATGTTCTAGAGCGTGATCTTGTTGATGAAATCTGCATTGCTAGCCGTTTAGTTTCCTTCATTCTTGGAGTTAGTTTGGTGACGTTTCTGGTTCTGATCATAAGATTTTAGCAATATCGGTCGTGATCTTCTGAACATCAACTACGGAAGATTATCTTGACTGTAGCGGCGGGCCATGTTTGTTGTTGTTGTCGTGTGTTTGGTGGTGGTACTGGTGGTGATGAGGTTGTGACGCTAGCTGCATTAACCACAAGTTTTCCTCGTTTTTACTGCTCTCACTTGATTTAAGAGTCCATAGCTGGTTACTGGATTTTTCTTTTATGTTCTGATCCTTGTCCCATTGCTGTGGCTATCGGGTATATGTTTTGTACTACCTCATTATTGTAAATCTAAATTAATCACTGTAGTTACCAAACTTTTATATCCTGTATGCTCCATTAAACCAGTTCAATATAAGTAAGAATTAAGAATAGACTGCCCAAAATGCCTAGCATGTAACACTTAAACTACAACATTGTAAGCTTTGCAAGGTGTTGGTGGGAGTGTTTGGCCACTCAGGTGTTGAGTGTGTTAGTGTGTTAGAGCTCCCGGAGCCTTAGTGTGCAAGTGTTTATGGTACTCAGGTGTTGAATGTGTGAGGTGTTAGGTGTTCAGGTGTTGAGCATGTGCAGTGCTAAGGTGTTGAGTATGTGAGGTGTTAGGTGCTCAGGGAGCAGCAGGTGTGAGGTGTTTGGTGCTCATGCAGCAGCAAGTGTGAGGTGTTTGGTGCTCATGCAGCAGCAGGTGTTAGGTGGTCAGGTAGCAGCAGGTGTTAGGTGCTTAGGCAACAGCAGGTTTAAGTTAGTAAGTTTTAAGAAAATGAAAATGCTCATTTCCTTGCAGTGCTTACAATGTGTGGTTTATATATGGTAAAATATTAATTACAACAAATATTAATTGAAACACTCTTTAACAAATCCATCGAATCCTCTATCTTCCCTACAGTTCTCAAAATAGCGAGGGGTCACCCCAATACATAAAGGAGGAGACCAAACAGACTTGAATAACTATAGACCAATATCCAACTTACACCCTCTCTCTGAAATCTTTGAAAAATTAATTCATAAGTGAATCTATTCCTACCTCATCTCCCACAACATACTCAACCCTTGTCAGTTTGGGTTCAGGCCTAATAAAAGTACGAATGATGCTATTATACACATGCTTACACAGATATGCACTGCACTCAAGAAAAAAGAAGTCCCACTGGGGATCTTCATTGATTTACGTAAAGCTTTTGATACAGTTGACCATGATTTGCTCCACATAAAATTGTCACACTATGGTATAAGAGGGCACTCCCTCAACTACCTAAAGTCATACCTCAGCAACAGAAGCCAATATGTGTACACAAATGGAACAAACTCTTCCACACATCCAATTACAGTTGGTGTTCCACAGGGAAGTGTCCTTGGCCCTCTTCTCTTTCTCATTTACATAAATGACCTACCAAATGCATCGCATCTACTCAAACCCACACTATTTGCAGATGACACTACGTACGTCTTCTCTCACCCAAGCCCAGTCATGCTAGCCAATACTGTAAATACCGAATTACAGAAAATATCTACCTGGATGATGACTAACAAACTTACTCTCAACATTGACAAAACCCACTTCATTCAGTTTGGAAACAGAGCTACAGATGTCCCTTGTTAATACATTGTTAATACTAGTGAGGATAGGAATCAGCAGGAAAAACACCCAACAGGAATCAGCCAAAAACAAGGCAAACGAAAACCCCCTGTGAATATTATGATTTGGGGATCGCAGGGGGATTTTTTGGAAAAAAAATAGATGGGATGTGCATTTTGACCCCCTAGAAAAAATCCCGTGGCCATTTGACAACAGGAAAAATGAAAAACCCCCTGCCTGTAAGCTTTTTCGCCTAAAAATGTGCCCCTCTTAGTACAAAAAGACTGCAAAAAAATTATATTTCCGGACACCGTCTAAAGTGGACAAAAAGATAAAAAAACTCCAGAACCAGGGGAAAAAAACGGGGGTAGCCACAGCCCTCAAGGGGGAAAAAAATTTTTTTGTGCCAGGAAGGAAAAAAAAAACTGGCAGGAAATGGCAAAAATCGTCACCAAATCCAGATTTATGGAGTGGAACACAGCGATGGCCTCCACTAAAAACCAACGATACGATATTAGTCCCGGAAAAAACAAAATACCTTTCATCCGGGATGTTGGAGGCAAATGCAATGTTGCGGCTTTCACAGAGACCCAATAAAAGGTCACTTGGACAACCAGGTTTTTAACCTTTACGATGCGACAGAGTGAAAAGGCAAAAAAGGGGGGGTTTTCGGGATATCGAGAGTCACTTTTTTGCACAGAACTGCTAAATGCCTCAAATAATGTAGTTGAAGTTTTAGCAATAAAGATCGAGAACTAAAATCTAGATGAAGATTGAGACACTTATGCAGCATATGGGAATCTTTTTTCAGGAAAAAATTCGCCCAAAAAGGCTTACAGTCCAATACAAAGAGGAAGGGGTAAGGAGAGGAGGAGTATGGGTAAAATTTCATCATTCATCACAACTAAAATCTAGTCATTGTGATAGTCTACAAGCCTCCGGATACAACGTCCCAACAATTCCAGGAACAGCTGTTGAAAATTGACCACTGTCCGGAAAACTTTCCAGCTCCTGCCCCCAACATCTTGCTCCTGGGGGATTTCAACTTAAGGCACCTAAAATGGAGGAATATAGTAAATAATGTTGTTGCAGTGATAACACCAAGAGGCAGCTCTGATGAAAACTCACACTCACACACACACACAAGCTTTTAAATCTCTGCACAAAATTCAACTTAAACCAGCAAATAATAGAGCATACTAGACTGGAGAATACACTGGACCTCATCTTCACTAACAGTGATGATCTGATACGAAATGTCACCATATCAAAAACAATATACTCAGATCACAACATAATCGAGGTTCAGACATGTGTCCGCAGAGTTCCAGATCGACAAAATGGGATCAGTCATGAGGGAGCCTTCACCAAATTCAACTTCAGTAACAAGAACGTAAAGTGGGACCAAGTAAACCAAGTCCTAAATGATATAACTTGGGAAGATAGACTAAGTAACACAGACCCAAACTTACGTCTAGAACAGATTAACTCGGTGGCACTCGATGTATGCTCAAGGCTTATTCCTTTAAGAAAAAAAGAGTAGATGTAAAATAGAAAGAGACGGGCGCTCCCTTTACAGGCAACGGAAAAGAATAACAGAGTGGCTAAAAGAGGCCAATATATCTGAAATGCGTAGGGAGACACTGGTCAGAGAAATAGCAAACATCGAACTTAAGCTAAAGGAATCGTGGGAAGAACTAAAAGCCATAAATGAAATTGAAAGAAGCCCAAAGTACAGTGGACCCCCGCATACCGTTGACATCACATAACGTTAAATCCGCATACCGATACATTTTATTGCTAAGATTTTGCCTCGCATACCGCTAAAAAACCCGCTCAACACTATTCATCCGAGACGCGTCTAATGTGCGGCCTGAGCGAGCCTCACATGTTCCGCCAGTGGCATTGTTTACAAGCCAGCCTCCGCGGTAACATCCAAGCATACAATCGTAACATTTCGTATTATTACAGTGTTTTTGGTGATTTTATCTGCAAAATAAGTGACCATGGGCCCCAAGAAAGCTTCTAGTGCCAACCCTGTGGTAAAAAGGGTGAGAAATATTATCGAAATACTGTGGTACCATGGTCAACTGCTGATGCTGCTGCTGCTGTAGCACTGTAAGCTGCTGCTGCTGCTGTAGCTCTGTCAGCTGCTGCTGCTGCTGCTGTAGCACCGTCAGCTGCTGCTGTACCACCGTCTGCTGCTGCTGCACTGTCAGCTGCTGCTGCTGCTGTAGCACTGTCAGCTGCTGCTGCTGCTGTAGCACCATCAGCTGCTGCTGTACCACCATCAGGTGCTGCTGCTGCTGTACCACCGTCAGCTGCTGCTGCTGTTGTAGTACCGTCTGCTGCTGCTGCTGCTGTAGTACCGTCTGCTGCTGCTGTAGCATCGTCTGCTGCTGCTGTAGCATCGTCTGCTGCTGCTGCTGCTGCACTGTCAGCTGCTGCTGCTGCTGTAGCACTGTCAGCTGCTGCTGCTGCTGTAGCACCGTCAGCTGCTGCTGCTGCTGCTGTACCACGGTCAGCTGCTGCTGCTGCTGCTGTACCACGGTCAGCTGCTGCTGCTGTTGTAGTACTGTCTGCTGCTGCTGTAGCATTGTCTGCTGCTGCTGTAGCACTGTCAGCTGCTGCTGCTGCTGTAGCACTGTCAGCTGCTGCTGCTGTAGCACTGTCAGCTGTTTGCTGCTGCTGCTGCACTGTCAGCTGCTGCTGTAGCACTGTCAGCTGCTGCTGCTGCTGTAGCACTGTCAGCTGCTGCTGCTGCTGTAGCACTGTCAGCTGCTGCTGCTGTTTGCTGCTGTAGCACCGTTGTTGGTGTGGCTTATTGAGAATACCAAGAAAAATTAACCCCAGAGGGTTAGCCACCCAGGATAACCCAAAAAAGTCAGTGTCATCGAAGACTGTCTAACTTATTTCCATTGGGGTCCTTAATCTTGTCTCCCAGGATGCAACCCACACCAGTTGACTAACACCAGGTGAACAGGGAAAAACGCCTGGAACTAGTGCTCATATTGGTGAATTTAAAGCCAGCAAAGGTTGGTTTGAGAGATTTAAGAATCATAGTGGCATACACAGAGTGATAAGGCCTGTTCTGGAAGAAAATGCCAAACAGGACCTACAGTACTCAGGAGGAAAAGGCACTCCCAGGACACAGTGTCTCATCAGTCATTGCTGCATCTTCAATAAAGGTAAGTGTCATTTATTCTTCATTTAGTAGAGTAGTACATGCACAATATATATTGTGCATGTACTACTATACTATTGTGCATGTATCCTTCTCTTTGTGTGTAGGAAAATGTATATTTCATGTGGTAAAATTTTTTTTTCATACTTTTGGGTGTCTTGCACGGATTAATTTGATTTCCATTATTTCTTATGGGGAAAATTCATTCGCATAACAATAATTTCGCATAACAATGAGCTCTCGTGAACGGATTAATATCGTTATGCGGAGGTCCACTGTATTTCTTTTCTTATGCCAAATCAAAGTTGAGAACAACATCCAGTATTGGGCCCCTACTTAAACAAGATGGGTCCTACACAGATGACAGCAAGGAAATGAGTGAGCTACTCAAGTCCCAATATGACTCAGTTTTTAGCAAGCTGCTAACCAGACTGAGAGTCGTAGAATTGAGACACTTATGCAACATATGGGAATCTTTATTCAGGAAACGTTTCGCCACACAGTGGCTTCATCAGTCCAATACAGAGTAGAAAGCCGTAAGGAGAGGAGGAGTTTGAGGTAACCAGTCCCTCAGCCTGGAGTCGATGTATTCAGTCCATCAATCTTGTAGAATTGATGGACTGAACACATCGTCTCCAGGCTGAGGGACTGATTACCTCAAACTCCTCCTCTCCTTACGGCTTTCTACTTTGTATTGGACTGATGAAGCCACTGTGTGGCGAAACGTTTCCTGAATAAAGATTCCCATATGTTGCATAAGTGTCTCAATTCTACAACTTGTCGTTTTTTCAAACCGTTCATCACACAGACTGAGAGTCGAAGATCCAAATGAATTTTTTATGAGAGAGCCACAGAATTTGGTAAACACAAGCCTATCTGATGTTATCCTGATGCCAAATGACTTCGAACAGGCGATAAATGACATGCCTATGCACTCTGCCCCAGGGCCAGACTCGTGGAACTCCGTGTTCATCAAGAACTGCAAGAAGCCCCTATCACGTACTTTTAACCCCTTCAGGGTCCAAGGCCAAAATCTGAAGTGGTACTCCAGTGTCCAAGAAATTTTGAAAAAAAAAAAGATTTTTTCTTACAGAATTAAAGAGCATATTTTTGTGAAGGTAATAAGACAAAAAAAGAAAAAATTCTGATAAGTACTTACCGAGATACAGTGCCAAGAAGTTTGTCAAAAATGATGTGGTGGCGGCAACCTCGACGAATTCCACATACGCGCATTACATTATTTTGCGGCTTTTACATTTTTTCTTTTCTTTTCCAGTTTTTTTCTATTCCTACTAACATTTGGGGCCTGAGAGACCAATACAGTGGACCCCCACATACCGTTGGCATCACATAACGATTAATCCGCATACCGCTTGCTTTAATCGCAAAAATTTTGCCTCGCATACCGCTTAAAAACCCGCTCACCGCTGTTCGTCCGAGACGCGTCCAATGTGCGCCTTAGCCAGCCTCACATGTTCCGCCGGTGGCATTGTTTACCAGCCAGCCTCCGCGGTAGCATCCAAGCATACAATCGTAACATTTCGTATTATTACAGTGTTTTTGGTGATTTTATCTGGAAAATAAGTGACCATGGGCCCCAAGAAAGCTTCTAGTGCCAAACCCTACAGCAGTAAGGGTGAGAATTACTATAGAGATGAAGAAAAAGATCATTGATAAGTATGAAAGTGGAGTGCGTGTCTCCGAGCTGGCCAGGTTGTATAATAAACCCCAATCAACCATCGCTACTATTGGTGGTACAGCTGCTGCTGCTGCTGCTGTAGCTTCATTTGCTGCTGCTGTAGCATGTCTGTGGCTGTAGCATCGTCTGTTGTTTGCTGTGGGCATCGTTGCTGTGCTTTTCCCACGGGGGTTTTTGGGTTTGTGGCTTATTGAGAATTAACAAGAAAACAAAAACCCCCAGGGATTTCCAAACCGGGAAAAAACCCAAAAAGTAGTGTCATCAAAATAAGACGGTTAACTTATTTCCATTGGGGTCCTTAATTTTTCCCCCGGGGATGCAACCCATCCCAGTCGATTTAACCCCCGGGGTAAACGGGGAAAAATCCCGGGAAAACTAGTGTCTTTTGGGGGAATTTTTAAAGCCAGAAAGGGTTTTGGTTTTGAAAAATTTTTAAGAATCTTTTAGGACTTTAACAGTGTGATTGGGGCATGTTCGGGAAAAGAAAATCCCAAAACAGGACCTACGGAAATCAGGGGGAAAAAAAAGGCACTCCCGGACACAGTGTCTCATCAGTCTTGCTGCATCTTAAAATTTAAAGGTAAGTGTCTTTTATTCTTCATTTAGTGGGTATTTACATGCAAAATTTTATACTGGGGATGTACTACTCTACTATTGTGCATGAAACCCTTTTCCTTTGTGTGTGGGGAAAATGTATATTTACGTGGAAAATTTTTTTTTTTTTTTAAAACTTTTGGGGTCTTGCACGGATTAATTTGTTTTCCCATTATTTTTTTTGGGGGAAAAAATTCATTCCCCCATACCGTTTAAATTTCGCTCCAGTGGCCCTTTTTCAGGTTTAAAAATTTTGGGTTTATGCGGGGGTCCCTGTATCTTTTAAAAATGTAAAATCGTTTTTAAACTCACTGTTTTGAACACTTTTTCGCTTAAAGTTATTATCATATTATTGTTTCCACTGTTTTTTTTTAACAATAAACATCCCCAAAATTTCTTGTATAATACTTTTGTTGTATCTTATTTTTAAATATTTACAACACTGGTTTTTGGTTTTAGAATGCTGGAGCTTGTGGGAAACTCTTTTGAAAAAAAAGGCACCATGCACGGGAGGCACCTTACATTCCTCACAAAAAAAACCGAGGGGTTTTTGCGTCTTTGTTGCCGTCTTTTTGTTTGGGGCACAGACGAGGCATTCTTTGAGAAAATTTTTTTGGGTTTTAAAGGGGGAAAGTTGTATTATGAAATGATCCCCTTTCCCCTCCTAAAACGTTTGGGGGATTTCCTGGGGAAAATTGGGGGGACCTTGTTGAAATTGCGGGTTTTTTTCTTCCCTTGGTACTTCATTGGGGGTTTTTGTCTGCAAAAGACAAACAAAATTCACCTAGGTGGTCTTTTTCCCAGTCTTTTTTTTGGGGACTTATTATACCCATTGAGCATTTAAAATGTCCATGAGATGGAAGAAAAAATTTTCCCCCCCCCCCGTTACCTTGAAAATTTCTTACGAACACAAAAAAACCCAAAACCCAATCTGCAGGGCAATTTTTTAAAACCAAACGCATGTTTTGTGTAAAAATAAATCACTGTCACTGGTTTTCAAAATCTTTCATTAGTCACCGTTCAACTTTGCCACTGTCTGCATTTCATTCCGGGGGAAGGGGTTGAAAATGTGACTTTCTTTTGTCTTTGCCACCGTAAATGCCATGTTGTCATTGGCGAAAACACCTGCTCGTCTCAACCCACCCCCTGCGTTGAGCCGGGGGCATTTTTTTACGATTAGAACGCACGGGTGCCCACACATTTTGTCTTGTTAAACCCCCAATGAATTTCCTGAGTAAGGGGGCTTTTTGTTCCAGTTATGGGTTTTATATAATGTTTCCCCCTTACCAAGATAAGGTCCCATCATTTTTCTCACTACGTCCCGGGGAGAAAACCCAATAACATCTTGGTATTTTTTAAATGTTTTCTACCCGTGTATACAACAATATAAAAACACCAGGCATTTGTCAAAACCCCCAACCAAGAGTACAAACAGTTTTATCCCAAAAGCGTTTCCCTTTTGCTGGGTTTATATACGGGCGGGGAAATGCGTCTCCCTTTTGACAAAAACCCAAGACTTGTCAATTTTACAAGATTTTTTGGGAATGGATAAAAGTATATGCTGTTTTTTTGTTTGGATACTTGAAAACTTTTCTAATTTTGTAAAACATGTAAACTTCTGTCGGGCCTGGTTTTGTCAGGAAGTGGGAAAAAATTTCGTAAGGGGTAGATAAACCTGTTCACTGGGATGATTTCACTGAAGACCGGGGGGTAGAAAATTTGCCAATCTGTGGACCAGTAGGTTTTATTTATGCCCTTTAACTGAGGCATAAGATTATTGTTGCAAAAAAACAAATACTTTCTGCAACGTCGGTTTTTCTTTCCAAACCTGTGTAGTTTGCTGTGGTGTAAGATGTATTTGCCGGGGGTGTACTCAAAATACTTTTACTTTTTCCCCGACAAATAGTTTTCCCTCAATGGGTGGTTTAAAGGAAAAATTCAAAGAATTCCAGTTCATTGGGCCGTGGGTTTCCCAAGGGGGGCCCAAATAGGTAGGAATTTTCCCCTTTGAGAGTCATCAAAGGGTGAGGGTTGGGAAAAAAAAATTGGGGTTTTGCTGCCCTTCCCCCATTCGGTTTGTAGTGGGTACTGGGGCCCTCTTTGGGATTGTGGGGTGGTTGTGGTTGTGGTGGGCTGGTGGCTGGGGCTCCCCTTTGTTCCCTTTAACTTTACGGGCAGCAGCGGGGTTTCCGCCCTGGGCGGGGGAGTCACAATGGCGGTTTTTTCCCCTTCCATCCCACTAAACCCTCCACTGGGTGCCTGTGGCTTTCCTTTCCAAGTTTTTGCCCCCATATCCTTTACTTCCCCTACCTAAAAAATGGTTTTAGGGCCCCCTGGGATGTACTCCGGGATGTACTCCGTCCCTGGGCACAGCATAGGGGGAAAATACCCGAGGGATTTCGGCCCGGGGAAAATTTCCGACGCCCTTTATGGGAATTTTTTTCCTCACATTTTCCTCTCGAAAAGATCGTCCCAGCGCAAAAAAATCCAATCCACGTCACTATCTTTTTCATTTTGAAGTCAGAGGCCTGGCCAAAGCGAAAAAATTAGCTTTCTTTGGGGGGAGGAAAAAACCCCCGTGAGGGAGGGTTTCCCCCCCCCACCAGGGTTTGAAAGGGGGAGGATGTCAGGGGTTTTTTGCACTTTTATCGATTTCCTGGTCATTCTTTTTAGTATAATGATCCCAAAACCCTTTGAATTCGTCTTCATTTCCCTTCCCTCACTTTTCAGAACTATCAGATAGGAAAGGAAAGGGGAGTTTTCCCCCCCCCAATTTTTCCCGGGAGGGGAGTGACTTCGGGGAGGCAGGGGGAACAAGGGTTTAAATGGAAACCGGGATTTCCCCCAATGCTATGCGGGAGGGACCCAGATTTTTTTGGGTTTTTGGCGCACACCCCCCAGCAGACCCCGTTCTCTCAATTTTAGGCCTTCAGAGTTTTCGCGCCTTAAAATTTTTCGGGGCTAGAATTTTTTGGGATAGATTACGGTTTGGACACTTTAATTTGAAACCGTAAAATCTACGGGACGGACCCTGAAAGGGGTTAACATCCCATTTAGAGGGAGGGATGGGAAAAGGGGGGTCGTCCACGGTTTCTAAAAAAAAAGGGCATACCCACTCCACAAAGGGGGCAGGGAAGCAATAGCAAAGAACCCAAAAAGACCGATAGCGCTAAAAAACCCCATATCATAAAATTGTGTGAAAGGGTCCTAAGAAAACAAAATGCCTCCCTTTTAGATCCCCTTTCCCGGGAAAAAAAACCCCGCTCAACATGGGTTTTTTTGAGCAGGTGGTCTGTCTGTCCAAAATACTGGATCACACGACAAGATCCCTTTATGCACTAGAAGACAAACAGAATGAGTTTAAAAATTCACGGACTTTGCAAAAACCTTCGAAAGTGTGACCATTGTGTAATAGTGCACAAAATGCGTTGGGGTAAAAGGAAAAAGCAAAGGGGAAAAATTGGTAAATTTTATCTATAATTTCCCCACAAATAGAAAACAAATAGTTTTAATCAACAAAAGTCAAGTCTGAGGGGGCTACGGTTGGAAAAACTCTGTTCCGCAAGGCACAGTACTGCTCCCCTTTTTTTTCCTATCCTCATTTCCGAAAATTGACAAGGATGTAAGCCACAGCCCCCGTGTCCCTTTCCTTTTAAAATGGGCACCCGGGAAACTCCCTGACAGTGTCTTCCCCTTGCAGTACTGCAAGGGTCCCGGCGGACATCAACCAAATTTTTCAAAAAGGGGTGCTGAAAACAATATGAAGTTCCCGTGATGGAAAATTTTAAATTTCTCCGATATGGTAAAACATGGGAAATTAAAAATTCATCAGAGTTAAAAAAAAATTCCGGGCACACAATTTTGGGGGAAAAAAATAACGTCGAGACCTGGGGTTTTCTTTCTGGGGATTTTACCTTCAAGGCCATAAACATTGTATTAATTGGATCTGCTTTGAAAAAAGACAGGATGGATTTTTGAGAAAACCCTTTAAAACTTGGGGGGTGCCAAGCCCTTTATGACCTTTTTCAGGGCGCTTGTTTAATTTTGGCTGGAATATTGGACACTAAAAGCACCCTTTTAAGGAGGTGAAATTGCCCGACCCAGAAAAAAGTACAGAGAACCTTCACGGCATGCATAAATGGATTTTAAAAAACCTTAGTTACTGGGAAATGCTTGAAGTTCCCGAAACCCGTACTCCCCGGAAAAAAAAGGCGGGGGGGGATACTTTATTATATGCCACCTGGAAAATCCCAGGGGGATAGTTTCCAAATTTTGCACCCGAAAAATTTTTTCCCCTCCGAAAATAAAAGAAATAGCCGACAATTTCACCCTTTCCCCCAATGAAAAGAGGGGGTGTTCCCAGCCGGTTTAAGAGACAATAAAAACGAGTGTTTATGGGCCCAAGAAATGTTAAACTGTTTCCCCCGGGATACATTTAAAGGGGGTTACCAAAAAGACCCCTGGTGTCTTCAAAAGGATGGAAGGGGACCTAAAAATCGGTACCTGGGCCGCCCGGGGTGTGGCTAAAATGTTGGATTTCGTTTCAAACCAGCAGTAACGCCCGATCCACCCTGGGCCCGATCACAAACGGGGCCTTTGGGGGGGTTTGGGGGCCCCCGGAACTCTCCAGATTTTCCCGATTTGACTTAACTTTAAGGGTAAACAGATCACCTATCACAAAGCTCAAAAGGGGAAAAATTTTTGGGAATCCCCCTTTTTAATAGGCCTTTTAAAATTTTAAACCGGGGTTTCAACAAATTTTTCCAAAAAAAAATCCCAAGACCGTAGAAAATTTATCCCAAAATTTTTTTACTAGTTCCACAGTTTAGCCCCCCTGGCCCTATATCACCCCACTCATTTACCCCTATCCCCCCTATGGGGAAATTTTTGCACGGGGGTCAAAAAACATTAAAAACCCTTTTCAGACCAATTTAAATTTTTAACAAAGGGTGCAGTCAGAATAGTAAAAAATTTTCCCCCACAGCAGCACAAATCCCCCAATATTCAAAAATCTAAACCTTTCTCCCCCGTACAAAAAAATCCCTATTATTATTTTATCTACTTGTACTAATAGAACACTTCCGATATAAACCCCTTCCTCAAAAAAATTCCTTACCAACCCCACAGAAACATGGCCCTAACACAAGGCACAGATACTCTTTTGTTGCTTGTGTCCTTTTCACACATGCAAAAAATCTGCACATAAAAGGCCAAATTTGGGTTCATTACTGTGAACATGAAAGAAACATGTTTAAAAATTTAAGTCTTTCTTTTAAAAAACCCCTTATCACCCTCAACTAAAAAAATACTGCTAAAATGCATTTATAAATTTTTAACCTGTGACCCTATCAAACTGTTTTTTTGATTACTTACCTTAGAATACCCCCATTCTTTGATGCACAGTAATCATCAAAAGATAATGATCTGTTTGAAATGCTATTTGTGCTTAATTGTATTTGTTTACTGTAATTTTTACCTGAATATTCATTGCTTTGTTAATCTTAAATTAATTTTAAGCCTGCCCTAAGCTCTCAACAAGGGGCTTTTAGCATGTGCACTTAACCCTTTATTTTTTGACTTTTATGTATCATGTCCAATTTAAAAAAAAAATAAATAAATACAAAGAAAGCCACTAGCAGCCAGGCTTTCAGGCGACCAATCCCAATTCTTATCTGTATTGGCACAAATTTTGGAGCAATTTTTTTAATGTACATTATTGATTATTGGTTGGTGCAATTATTTAATAATGTAGGAAGAGGGTAAGGTCTGGGTTGGCAGAGAGCTGAAGTTCCTTTGTATAAAGGAAAAAGGGGATAAAAAGGGTTTGCAAAAATTATGGGGAAAAGTTGTTGAGTATACTGGAAAAAGTGTAGGGTTTGATTTATTATTAAAAGAATTAAAGGTAGAGGAGAATGGATGGCGATAAACAAGGGGGGGGGGCTTTAGGAAAGGTAGGGGGTTGTGGCCCCAGGTGTTACAGTGAAATTAAGTGAACGTATTTGATAGGCTAAAGGGGGTCTTTGTGGCATTTATGGATTTGGAAAAGGCTTTATGACGGGGGTGGAGGGGGGGCGTTGGCAGTTGTTGCAGGTGTTGGTGTGGGGGGTAGGTTCTGAAAGCAGTGAGAGTTTTTACGAGGATAGTGAGGCTCAGTTAGAGTAGTGGAAAGGGGAAAATTTTTTCCCCAGAAAAAAAGGCCTTGGGGACAGGATTGTGATGTACCGTGGTTTTTTAATATATTTTGATGGGGTTGAAAAGAGGCATGGAGTTAAAAGGTAAAGAATCACACAAAAAGTGGGAGTTGTCACGTTGCTCTTTGCTGTGACCTGTGCTTTGGGGTTTGAAGAGAAGTTGAGAGATTGGTGGAAAAATTTGGTAGGGTGTGAAAAAAGAAAAAAATTAAAAGTGAAAAAGGGAAAGAGTAAGGTTATGGCATAACAAAAAAATTTTAGGTGGAAAGATTGGATATCAGTTTGAGGGAGAGAGTTGGAGGAGGTGAATGTATTCGATATTTGGGAGTGGACGGTAGGGAGGGGTCTATGAAAGATGGGGTTGAAATAAAATTTTGTGGGGGGGAAAAAGGGTGAGGGTGATTAGGAGTCTGTGGAGACAAAAGAACTTTGCCCTTGGAGGAAAAGAGGGGAATGTAAGATTTATAGTTTTACCAACGTCTTATTGGGTGTGAAAGCATGGGTGTGAAAATTGAGCGGGAGAAGGCTGGGGGGCAGTGGAGATGTCATGTTGAGGCAATGTGTGGTGTGAATATTTTGGAATTGTAGTTTGGAAGTTGGAGGAGGTGCGGGATTACCAAAAATTTGTCCCGAGGGTGAGAAGGGTTGTTTAGGTGGTTCGGGACATTGGGAGAATGGAGGGGAAAAAAGAAAACTTCAAGAGTGTATCAGTCTGTGTGGAGGGAGGGGGGTAGGGGGTCGGGGCCCGGGAAAAGGGTTTGGGGGGAGGGGGGGGAAAGGGGGTTTTTTTGCGAGGGGTTTTGGGTTCCCGCAGGCATGGTGGGTGTTTTATAGGGTGAATGGGACAAATGGTTTTTTTTTAATTGCGTGCTGTTGGGTGTGAGCAAAGTAAAATTTATGAAGGGGGTTTAGGGAAACGCGGCCGGGCTTGGTCTGGAGTGGGAAGTACAGTGCCTGGCTCTGAGGAGGGGAGTTAATGTTGCAGTTTAAAAACTGTAGTGTAAAGCACCCTTCTGGCAAGACAGTGATGGAGTGAATGATGGTGAAAGTTTTTCTTTTTCGGGCCACCCTGCCTTGGTGGGAATCGGCCAGTGTGATAATAAAAAAAAAATAATAAATATTGCATACAGTGGAACCTCAAAAATCAAACTGCTCCCAGCTCAACCAATTATGTAAGTGTATTTTTGTAAGTGCTTTTATAAGTGTATTTTTGAGGGTCTGAAATGGACTAATCTAATTTACATTGTTCCTGATAGGAATAAATTCATTCGGTAACGGCACTCGGACAGCCTTCTGGACTGAAGAAAGTTCGATATTTGAGGTTCCACTGTATTTATGTAAAAGTTAGGTAATTGAAGTGACTCTAATTAATTTGATTGATAATAGTGAGGTAGTACAAGTTGGCCATCACTAATCCGGCAATCAGTAATCCGGTTCCATCAGTAATCCAGCACTGATTTTGGTTAGCATAATTTTAAAATTCCAAGATCACCGTGCCAACCTGCCACTACTGTTTGGTGGTGCTTCTTACTGCATAAGTCTTTCCAATTTCTTTTTTTTTTCCATTTATTGTTAAAACCTGCTCACTTTTAGCCCTAGCCATGGTTCGAATGAATAAAAGAAATGCTTCTCATTGTGTAAAGCACATGCACCATACCTTGTCCACAAGAGATAAGGTGGCTTTTAAGCCGCTGTTGGTCACCATGAGCTCAGCTCACTCAGATAAACTATGGCCAGTAAATTTGGGCTACATATGAGAGAATAGGTCTATGTGGTAAGTGTGCACTATATAAAAATAACTACGATTGTGTTTTTGGCATAAAACAGCGACTTTGCCGTGTATATTCGTATAGTTTTTATGGTTGTATTCTCATTTTTTTAATCTAATTTTATAGAATGGAAGATATATTACAGAAATAGATATGATTTTGATTGGTTTCATGGCAGAGAGTACCTTGAAATTGAGCTCAAAGTAGTGGAAATGTTAAATTTTTGCCAATGTTCTAGAGTAAACAAATAATGTCACCATTCAATACGTGTGCAACTAGTTGGTCTAATATACAATTATTATAATAATGTAGTAGTCTGCATAACAGTAAATCATCTTTTTTTTGTGTGAATAAAAATTCAATATGGAAAGCAAGTACAGTGGTCCCACGTTTTTCGTAGTTCTCGGGAATCATAGATTTCAGAAATCATGGGGATATTTTCGTATAAACATGGGCTCGCTAATCATAGGTTGACTCGCAAATAGTAGTCCGTCCGGGATGCGTACGCACGGTGTGAGCTGGGGCGGCCTCCCTACCCAGCCAGTCTGGCATTGTTTACCAGTGAGCAAAGGTCCCCTCACGTGCTCCTACGAAATATTTCATAATATTCCACTCATTTTAGTGCTTGCAAATACTAAATAAGCTCCCAAAGGCTCCAAAAAAAGTCTAGTCCCAAAGGGCCTTGGAAAAGAAGGTGAGAAAAATTTATTGGGAAATTTTAAAAAAAACATTGAAAAAATATGAAATGGCACAAGTGGAAAGATTTATGGGGGAAAATCATATGCAAGGGTTTTGCAAGGGCCCTGTTTGGCCATGTACAATTTAAAAAATCTTTTGGGCCCTTTTAGGGAAGTGTTAAAAAAGACCCCCAAAAAAAGAGCTTTCTCCCCCAGTTATTTGCAGAAAAGAATCCAGCGACTCTCGCGGGCCTAATTTTCATTTAAAAAACAGAGAAGAGAAGCAACCCCAGAAAAGCAAAAATGGTACCTTTAGGGGTTTTTCTGGAAAGGGGGATTCCCCTTCCAAACCCGTAAACAATCCAATCTTCCCTCCTCCGTCTCCCCTACACAAGAAAAAATCTCCAATTTAAAAGGGAAATGTTTTTGTTTTTTAATGTTTCATTCATCTTTTTCCCCTTGTATTGTTTATTTCTCAATTTTATATTTTTATTTAAAAAAAATTTTTTTTTTTAATACTTTGGGTTCAAGAAAAAATTTAAATTTTTATTTACCCCAAATTTTTTTATGGGGAAAATTTATTCGAAAATCGTAGATTTCGATAATAGTAGCAACTCCAGGAACGGATTAAGTACGAAAAAGGGGGACCACTGTACAGTGGACCCCCGGTTAACGATATTTTTTCACTCCAGAAGTATGTTCAGGTGCCATTACTGACCGAATTTGTTCCCATAAGGAATATTGTGAAGTAGATTAGTCCATTTCAGACCCCCAAACATACACGTACAAACGCACTTACATAAATACACTTACATAATTGGTCGCATTCGGAGGTAATCGTTATGCGGGGGTCCACTGTATAATATAAGAGGGGCCTGGAGACGTGACTAATGAACAGATAAAATGTTATTTTAGTGCCAGGAATGTCTTCATTGTTTGTTCTGGACCCTCTTTTGAAAATGGCATTTCTTGAAATTTGTGTGATATTGGCCAAATTACCGATTTCTGACCACTTTATTAGGTAGTTGAAATAGGTAAATGGACAGTTTCTTGTACTCAATCGACAGAATATAAGGAATACTAGTGAAAAGGCTATGAGTTTGATAGACTGGAACAATGGAATGGGCCAAAAATAGGGCATAAAGTGAGTGAAATCACTTATGCCTTAATATTGTCATTGGGTTAAGCCTAACCATTTTGTCACCCGGCAAAATCACTAATCCAGCACCCAACAGGTCCCAATGATGCCGGATTAGTGATGGTCAACCTGTACTATGATCAGCAAGACAGTCAATGGAGACGTCAGTTGTAGAGTGAAAAACTTAGTTCATTGTTTACCTTGAAATGTAGAGTGTAAGGGAAGTAAGTGTTGTGTCAGTCTTTTCTGGGAGAGGCGAGAGGTAACTGAAACAGCATCGTTTGTTGAAGGTCATGGTTGTTTAGGTGTGGGACTGGAGGTGGTCTGTCCTGAGATGGGTGAATGATCTAAAAATTGTTTCTCTGTATGAGGAGAAGCCAGAAACATGGTCAAAGATGTGTGGAGGTCAGATGTTTCAAGAGTGTCAGGTGGAACCTCAGTACCAGAGGCAGGCAACAAAATGTTACCTGCAGAAGGTACCAGGGTCTGAGAAAGGTCCAAAGAGTGGTCTAATAAAGAGGGTCGTGAGAGGGCGCTGCATGAGAAAGGGGTCCGAGAGGAATTTCATGGGCATGGGGCTTCATGATTAGGTGTGGGGTTTTTTATTAAAGAGGGGAGTATATGGAGAGGTAACTCCTAGGAGGAATAAAAGGGATCATATATCCCTCTCCATGTCCAAGAGGGCCCTCAGTGCGGCAGCAATGCAGATGCAGTGTGGAACTCGTTCCCTACCCTACCCTTCATGCAGGTAAACTAGTGATCCAGGATAGCATCTTCACTCTACTGAGCCACCTCAATGGACAAAAGAGAGGGCGATTGGAAGCCTGCCACAAGGCATACCTCCTTTGGCCACCACCTCCCAGAACTGATAGGCAGCCTCCAGAGATACACCAGTTACCCGAAGGATACCCTTACCTGTCCCCTGGGACTCCAGAGAGGGATCAGGACATCCCTTGTTGATCCAGATTCCACTGCAAACACTACCAGCACCAAGGACCTCAGTGGAATAAGACGGACAGTGATACCCTTTCCTCACCCTTGGAGCTAGAATTTCTTTCGGAGGGGAGAAGGAAGAAGACCAAAAGGTCCAATTCCTCAAACCCAAAGTCTCTTTGCTGCATCAAGGAACCCCACCTTGAAGTGGGGAACCCTTTGACGGAAATAAAATTGATAAACTCATGTCATGCAGCACTACGAAGTGGAGAACTGTCATATATTATGGGAGTCAGGAGCAAAAACAAAGTTGAAGAGATGCAGAGGAGCAATGTGTGTCATTGTTTTGCAGAAGGTTTAGACTCTTAGTACAGTACAGGTTAACCATCATTAATCTGGCAACATCGGGACCTGTAGGGTGCTGAATTATTGATTTTGCCAGATTACAGAGTGGTTAGGTAGGAATACCCTTAAACTAATGGCGATATTTATGCATCAACGATTTCACCCATTTTTCACGCTGTTTTTGACCCATTCCACTGTTCCAGTCTACCAAACTCATAGCTATATTGCTAGTATTCATTCTATTCTGTTGATCAAGTACAAGAAACTGCCTATTTACCTATTTCATCTACCCAATAAAGTGGTCAGAAATTGGTAATTTGGCTAATTTCACAAATTTCAAGAGATGCCAGTTTCAAAATTGGGTCCAGAATAAACAAAGCAGACATTCCTGACACTAAAATAACATTTTCTCTGTTATTGGGCCATGTCTCCGGGCCCCCTCTTATTTTGGGCCCTTCCCTTTCCTTTTTGGGAGTACAGCTTCTCCTCATTAATGACGGGGGTTTGGGGTCAAAAACACCTTTGGGAAAAAATGAATTCACTGAAATCGAGGAATCGCCCCTTACTGACACTTAAAAAAAGTGTCATTTCCCAAAAGTGTCACCCCCCAAAAATTTAAAAACCCTGGGGAAATTCCTTAAGCCTTTCAGGGTCAACAGGCCCCTCCCCCTTAAACTTTTTCGGGTTTCAAATTTTTTTTTCGAAAAAAAAAAAAAAAATTTTTTTTTGTGAAATAATGAAAACCAGAGTATGAAATTTGAGGGAAAATTTAGGGAATTATGCTTCCAAAATTAGCAGTCTAAATTCAAATTTTTAAGCATCGGCGTTTTTTCACCCTTTTTGACCCCTTTTTTTGGCCCAAATTTCCCAATGTACAATTTGACAAAAATCAAAATTTTATTTCGCTAAAAACAAATTTTTCAAATTGAATGATACAAAAAACCACCCATTCCCAATTTAACTACCCCGTTTAAAATGGCCCAAAAAATTGGGCCAATTTTCCCAATTTCACACAAAACTTAAAAAGTTTGGCCAATTTCCAAAAGGGTCCAGAAGGGAACAAAAACCAGACATTCCTGGCAAAAAAAAATAACTTTTTTTCTTTTAATTAGCTTTCCCCAAAGGGCCCTCTCTTAAAATTTCTTTTTTTTCCCCCTTCAAATTTTTTTCTCACAAAAAAAAAAAAAAGATTTACTTTTTAGGGAAAAGGTCGGGACGCATTAGTGTAAAAAGGGTTTTTAAAAATACAGTGCATTGTGAAAAAATTTTTAAATTAGTCGCCATTTTGGTGTATTGGACGCGGGGGCAGATTTTTTTTTTTTGAATTTTTGGTAAAAACGAACATTTCTGCTATTTTTGAGTAAAATTCAAGGAACTTTTAAATTGTGAAACCAATAAAATCATCTCATTTCTGTAATATGTTTTCCCATTTTTTAAAAATTGGAAAGGGGAAAAACTAGAATAAAACCTTAAATAGATAGGAAAATACAGTGTAAAATCGCTTTTTTAAAGGGAAAAAAACACGTCTGAGTTTTTTTTTTTATACAGGGTGGGGCTGCAGGTTTTTTTTATATGGGGCACGGACCACATGGGGCCCTTTCCCTTTCATTGTAGGCCCAAACCCCCTTTCTCCGCTAATTTTGAAGGGCTAAAAATTTATGTATTTTGTACGGCCCCCAACCCGGGATGCAAGCCGTATTTGTACGGCCCCAAACCCCGAAAGGGTTAAGTTGTTTTTTAAATTAACTGTAATACAACCAGGCCCAAGTGGAGATGTCATGTCTGAGAGCAATGTGGGGTGTGAATAAAAATGCGGGAATTTCGTAGTTTTTTGGAATTTGGGAGGGGTTTGCGGGATTCCCCAAAATGTTGTGCAGAGGGCTGGAAGGGTTTTTTAGGGGGTTGGAAATTTTAAAGGAGAAATGGGCAAAACAGGGGAAATTTTAAAGGGGGTGTATCAGCCCGGGTAGGGGAAAGGAAGGGGGGGTGGGGGTCGGCCTGGGAAATTTTTGGAGGGGGGGGGTTTAAAGGGGGGTTTTGTGTGCGAGGGGCGGGAAATTCCAGCAGGGGGGGTGAGTGTGTTTGATGGGTTTTTGAAGGGAAGACAAAGGGTTTTTTTAATTTACTTAAAGGCTGTTGGATGTGCGAAAATTTAACATTTATAAAGGGGATTCGGGGAAAACCCGGGAAAGGCCCGGGAAATTGGCCCTTTGGGATGGGAAGAAAGTGCCTCACTCAAAAGGGGGGGGGTGTTAATTTTGCATTTTTAAAAACTGTAGTGTAAAGCCCCTTTGGCAAGACATGAGGGAGTGAATGAGGGGGGAAGTTTTTTTCTTTTTCGGGCCCCCCTGGGGGTGGGAATCAGCCAGTGTAAAATAAAAAAAAAAAAAAAAAAAAAACATAAAAATTGGTGAATGACCTTTTTCTGAGGATAAACCCATGAAAAAAGTCCCATATGATTACTTGGGATTTTTTTTTTTTTTTAGAAAATCGCCACTTTTTCAGTTTTTTGCATGGGAAAGGAGTGTTTTTCCCCAATTGTCCCCTTCAGGCGTGTAAGTTTTTTTTTGAAAATGGTCGCGGTAAATTTTTTTTTTTTTTTTTTATTTTTCCCTTTTTTACCCCCCTTCAATACTTCTCTATATAAATGTCAGTTTTTATTAATTTGGGTTTTTTTATCTGCTTCACATTATTTATATTTCCCTTAATTTTGCCTGGATTTTTACCTGGAGGGGATTTTCCGGGGTAAAAACCCCCCCAAAGGCCCGGTCTGTGACCAGGCCTCCTGGTGGACCAAGGCCCTGATCAACCAGGCTGTTACTGCTGGCTGCACCAAACCAACGTACGAGCACACCCGGTGATAGGAATGACTTTGGTGCTTGCCCGTGCCACCCTTTGAAGACTGCCGGGGGTTCTGTTGGTAACCCCCCTTATGTTGCGGGGGGCCCTTTTGGAAACAGTCTCGGGCCCCTGAAAATTTTCTATGATCTCTTAACGTCTAGGAAACCTCTGCTTTTCATTTTTGGGATGTTGCATGGGCTGCCAAGTCTTTTCCCTTTCGTATTTTCCCGGGGTTTTTCCCCGGGGAGAGGGGTTCCGGGGGTCAACGCCCCCGCGGCCGGCCCTGTGACCAGGCCCCCCTGGGGGATAGACCCTATCAACCGGCTTTTGCTGCTGCTGCCCCGCAAAAAACGTACGAGCCACACCCCGGCTGACCCGGGGAACGCTTTGGGTGCTTGTCCAGTCCAGCTTGAAGACTCCCAAAGGGGTCTGTTGGTAATCCCCCTTAGGTGCGGGGAAGGCATTTGAACAGTTGGGGCCCCCGGGAACATTTAATGTAGGGGTCTTTAAACGTGTATTTGAAACCCCTGTTTTTCTTTGGGGGGGAATGGTCACCCGACTCCCAATTTCTTTTGTTTTCCCGGTAGTAGTGTTTTTTCGGTGAAATTTCGGGGGACAAAGCCCCTTGGGTTTTTTCCCAAGGTTTTTATTTTAACATGTTTTCTCTCCCTCCTGCTTTCCCAGGGAATACGGGTTTAGGAACCCCAAGCGCCCCATTTAATTAAAGGGTTTTATCTCCGTTATGCGCGCCGTGAAAGTTTTCTGAAACTTTTTCTAGGTCGGAAATTTTCACCGCCTTAAAGGGGTGCTGTCAGTGGGGCAGAAAATTTTCCCAGCCTAAAATAGAACAAGTGCCCTAAAAAAGTGTCATTAGGGGGTTGGCCCCCCTTTTTTGAAGGTTTTTCATTACCCCTCCTGCTTTTTCAGCAGATGCGTTTGGGATAAAAAGTTAGGGTCCTTGAAGGTGAGATCCCCCGACATGATCACTTCCCAGGTCTTTGACTTTGGTTTTTCCCGCTCTATTTTGTGGCCAGAATTTGTTTTGTACTCTGATAAAGATTTAATTTCCTCAGGGTTTCCATATCTGAGTAATTAAAATTTTCTAAACGTTGAATTTTTATTTTTTTTCTGCACCCCACTAAAAGTTTTGGGTTTGAGGGTCCCCGGGACCCTTTGAAAGTGTCTGCAAGGGAAAGGGACATGTCATCAAATTCGGGTGTCACCCTGAAAAGGGAAACCCCGGTGCTGTGGCTGAATCCTTGTCTAGGTTGGATATGAGGATGAGGAACAAAAGGGAGCGGGAGTACTGTGCCTTGGGGGAAACAAAAGTTTTTCCCGAAAGCTGCCTCGGACTTTACTTTGTTGACGATTTAACCTCTGTTGGTTCTGTTTTTTGAGGAAATTTTGATCCATCGACCGACTTTTCCTGTTACCCTTTTAAAGCATGCTTTTTTTGTGCGCTACTACGCCATGGTAAAAAATTTTTCAAAGGTTTTTCCCCAAAGTTTATATATTACATCGCATTTTTTTTGTTTTCCCTAGTGCATTTAGGCCCTTTGTCTTTAGTGACCCAAAATAGTTGGGGACAGGAGCGGAACTTTCTAAACCCATGTTGCCCTGGGTTGGGGAATGATGGGTTTCTAGATGGGTGGTGATTTTTGCTTTTGGGCCCCCTTTAAAAGGGTTTTTATGATATGGGATTTTAGTGCTTTTGGGTTCTGTAGTTCTTTGCTTTTTGCTTTACTCCCCCCTTTGTGTTGGGGGCTATGTCGTTGTTTTTAGAAAATTTTGGGACGACCCCCGTGTCCATGCTCCCTCCCATAGGAGGGAAAAAAGGCTCGTGATGGGGGCTTCTTGCAGTTCTTGATGAACACGAGTTCCATGAGTCTGGCCCTGGGGCAGATGAGGGGGTTCATTTATTTGCCCGTTTGAAGTCCTTTGGCATCAGGATAACATCAATAGGCTTGTGTTAATCAAATTTTGTGGCTCTCTCTTAAAAAAATTCCCTTTTTATCTTGACTCTGGTCTGGTTAGCGGTTGCTAAAATGAGTCCAAATTTGGGGTTGAGTTCCATTTATTTCCCCTTTCTGTCATCTGTGTAGGGCCCCTCTTGTTTTAAATAGGGCCCCAAAACTGGACGTTTTTTTCTTTGATTTTGGGTTTGGGGATGGAGAAGAAATAATTTGGGTTTTTTTTCGATTTCAAATTTTGGGTTTTGTTTTCCCGCGATTCCTGATCCTAAAAAGGTTTTTTAAAACTTAATTCCTTTCTTGGGTATTTCTCTGACCAGTGTCTCCCCACGCATTTCAGATTTTTTATTGGCCATTTTAGCCGCTCTGTTATTTTTTCCTTTTGCCTGTAAAGGGAGGCCGTCTCTTTTTATTTTACATCTCCCCTCCTTTTTCTTAGGGAATAAGCCCCTTTTGCATCCTCGGTGCCCCCCGAGTTAATCTGTTTTTAGGCATAGGGTTGGGGGCTGTGTTTTCTTTTGTATTTCTTCCCAGCTTATAAGGTTAGGATTGGTTTAATTGGTCCCCCTTTATGTTTTGTTTTTGAAATTGAAAATTTTGGGGGAATTTCTCCCCCGTGGGAAATCTATTATTTCCGGGCTTTGGGGGGGCCCCGCATACAGTCTGAACCTCAAATTTTGTTTGATCTGAGATTTGTTTTTTGATATGGTAAAATTTCTTTTCAGATCACATTTTAGTGAAGATGAGGTAAGTGTATTTTTTCCTTTTTGTTAGGCTTATTATTTGCTGGTTTAAATTGAATTTTTGTGCAGAGATTTAAAAACTGTGTGAGTGTGAGTTTTCAACAGAGGCCTCCTGGTGTTAAATTTTGAAAAAATATTATTTGCTATATCCCCCCCATTTTAGGTGCCTTAAGTTGAAATCCCCCCGGAGCAAGATGTTGGGTGCAGGAAAAGGGGAAAAATTTTTCCCGGGCAGTGGGCAAATTTTTTAAAAAGCTGTTCCGGAATTGCTTTGATGGTTTTCATCCCCGGGGGGTTGAAATACCACAAAGACTAGGTTTTGGTTTCTCGACCTTTACTGCTAAAATTTTCCCCACAACATTTGGGGGATTTTAAACAGTTCTTGCAAACAAATGACTTTTGCAATGTACAGGGCAACCCCCCCCCCCCCTTTTTCCTGTTCCTCTGTCCCATCTGTATAGGTTTGTAACCCGGGGGCCATATTTTGTTTCCCAAAAATTTGCAAATTTTTCCCTTTTGCAGGCTTCAAAAAATTCGCGAATTCCCCGCCCCCCAGTCAATTTAAAATATGCCCTTACATATGTTAGGGGAAATTTTGGCGGTGGCAAATTTGGAGATAGGCAAGATAGCCCTTTAATATGAAAACAATGAAAATCACGGGGTTTTTTTATCTATCGCAGTTTATAAATTTTACGCCAAAAAACCAAAGTTTAAAATCATAGAAACTTGACATAACATTTTATAGGGGGCCCTTGGGGAGCGATGCCATTGGATAGTGATAAAAAACCCGGGTACCCATGCTTTTTTCGGAAAAATTTTGGTCGGCCAACGATGAAAAAGATAGTTAAGGACAAATTTATCCTAAGGGGTCCACATGGCCTGGGCCGCCCAGCCACCCATTACAGGGAGTGTTTTCCCTTGTTTACAAGCCCGGGGCCCGGGCGGGTTTCCCCGCATGTAGCAATAAAATTTTTATTATTCCATTGGGTTTTTTAGTGCTTTAACTGCTAAATAAGCCCCCATGGGCTCAAAAAGGGAAATTCTAGTGCCAAACCCCGTGGAACAAAGGGGGAGAAATAAATCGGAAAAAGAAGACAGAGATTAAATTTCAAAGTACAAAGTGGAAATTTCTGCCACCCAGCTGGCCCGGGTTTTATAAAAACCCCAATCAAAACCCTTTCTAATATCTTAGCCTAAAAGAAAGGCAATCAAGGGAAAAATTTTTTTGCAAAAGGTGCAAGTATGCTTACAAAAAAGAGATCGCCCAAAAATTTAAAGATGGGGGAGACAAGTTATTGGGGTGGATCAAAAGACAAACAATTTTCAGGAGATAGTATTTCAAGTCATTTATAAATTAAAAAAGGCCCCAAAAAACAGTTGCATGCGGATCTATTAAAAAAAATGCCTGGAAATGGGGCTGTGGTTTGTGAATTTAAGGCCCCAAAGGGTTTGGGTTTTGGGGATTTTAAAAATAGTAATGGAATTTAATTCGTGTGATAAGGGGATGGTTTAGGTGCCAGTTTGACCAAAAAAAATGGGCTGAAAAAAATTTGCAGGGCTTAAAGGGGAAAGAGGGGTGAAAAATTAAAATCCCCAAAAAGTGTTTTAAAAATTTTGACAAAAAGGCCCTGTTTTGAAAGAAAAAATTCCCAAAAGGACCTACGTTACTCAGGAGGAAAAGGCAACCCCCGGACACAAGCCCATGAAAACAGGCTAACTGTAATGGGTTTTTTAGTAATTCTTGTGGGGATTGCAAAGTTTAAGCCTTTACTCGGTTTACTCTGAAAAATCCCAGTTTCAAGAAAAAAAAGTGTCATCAAGGCTAATTTGTGTGTGTTTTGGAAGGGGAAAAAGTAAGGCATGGGCCCCTAGGGGCATTTTCCTGTTGGTTTTTATCATCTTTTTTTTTGGGCCCCCCTGTGAATAAAAATTTCCTCCTGGAAAATAAATTGGACCTCAAGTGCCTCCTGGTATTAGACAATGCTCCTGCTCATCCTCCAGACTTGCAAGAGCGAATTGTGGGGGAGTTGAGTTTCATAAAAGTCAGGTTTTTGCCTCCTAACACCACTTCTCTCCTCCAGCCCATGGATCAGCAGGTCATTTCAAATTTCAAAAAACTGTACACCAAAGCAGTGTTTCAAAATTGCTTTGAAGTGACTTCAGACACTGAATTGACCCTAAGAGAGTTTTGGAAACATCACTTCAGTATCCTCAGTTGCATAAACCTTATAGGTAAGGCTTGGGAGGGAGTGATTTGCAGGACTTTGAACTCTGCTTGGAGGAAATTGTGGACAGAATGTGTACAAGAGAGGGATATTGAAGGGTTTGGGGCTAACCCTGAAGAGCCTATACGAGTTGTGGAATCTATTGTCATTGGGGAAGTCCATGGGGTTGGAGGTTAGGGGCGAGGATGTGGAAGAGTTGGTGGAGGACGACGACGAAGAGCTAACCACCGATGAGCTGCAAGAGCATCTGCAACAGCAAGAGACCACAGCTGAGGAAATTGCTTCAGAGAAGGGGAGAGAGAGATGGAGGAAGTTGCCTTCTTCAATTGATTAAGGACATTTGTACAGTGTGGACAAAGGTGCAAGCCTTTATGGATGAACATCACCCTGACACAGCTGTTGCAAGCCGTGCTGGTGACTTTTACAATGACAATGTTGTGTCCCATTTTATGGAAATCTTAACCCTTTCAGGGTCCAAGGCCAAAATCTGAAGTGGTGCCCCAGTGTCCAAGAAATTTTGAAAAAAAAAAAAAAAAATTTTTTTCTTGCAGAATTAAAGATAATATTTTTGTGAACGTAATAAAACAAAAAAAAAAAATTTTCTGATCAGTACTTACTGAGAAACAGCGGGGGAAGCTGATCCAAAATGACCGGGTGGCGGCAACATCAGTGACTTCCGCAAAATCGCATTTTTTTATTTTACGTTTTTATACTTTTTTTTTTCTAATTTTTTTCTTTTTCTAGTAACATTTGTGGCCTGTGAGACCAATATAATGTATATTGTATAAGTGTACACTCATTGTATTCAACACAATAACTGCACTAATTTGTTTATCATTTATTGCTTACAAAACTTGTTTACAAGTTTATTGTAAACAATGTGAAAATTTTCGGTTAAATTTTTTTGAATACCACGTTAAAAAATA
>NC_069414.1:29227636-29295140 GCF_026875155.1 Cherax quadricarinatus
TGATAATAAATGTTATTTTTCTTTTGGAATAAGAAAATATTATAACCTTTATATTATAATAAGGTAAAAGGACCCCAATGGAAATAAGTCACTCTGTCTGACTTTTTTGGGTTATCCCAGGTTCTCTACACATATGCTGCTATGTATGATAATCCTATGTAACTGTATTTGTGTACCTGAATAAACTTACTCCCTCTCTCCTGCATACTCTAACCTGAGCCTCACTGTCCTCGTAAAAACTCTTCACTGCTTATAGTGACCTACCTCCTATTCCATACATTTGCAACATTGCCACATTGCTCCCCTATCCACCCTATCATAAGCCTTTTCCAAATCCGTAAATGCCACAAAAACCTCTTTATCCTTATCTAAATACTGTTCACCTATATGTTTCACGGTAAATACTTCATTTACCCACCCCCATCCTACTCTCTGTCTTACTCTTAATTCTTTCAATAATAACACTTATTTATTTATTTATTTATTATTAATTTGGACATGATACATAGATATACAAAGAAATACAGTGGTTAAGTGTAACATGCCAAAAGCCCCTTGTATGCAGAGCATTATGGGCAGGCTTCAAACTAACTTAAGATTAACTAAGCAATGATATATTCAGTGGTAAAAATTATCGTAAACAAATAACAATTAAGCACAAATGAGTATTACAAAGACAGGTCATATGGTCATTTACTGTGTTGCTGAGCATTCAGTAGAATGGAGTATTCTGTTAGGTAATGTAATAAAAAAATAACAAAGTTTGATAGGGTCACAGGTTAAACATTTATGAGATACAATTATTCAGTATTTATTTAGTTGTGGGTAAGTGATTTTTAAGAAGAGACTTGAATTTATAAACAGACAATGTTTCTTTTATATTCACAGGTAATAAAATACAGATTTTTGGGTCTTTTATGTGCATTCATAAGAATTAACAACTGGGCGTCTACACTGCAAACCGAATTGTTTGCAATCTTAATGGCGCTAAAGCTAACCTATGACACTGAGGTTGACTCTATCATCATTACTGATTCTGCCATCATTGAAGGCTCTTGACTCATATAATGACTCCAATGACATGCTCATTGGAGAAGCCAGGTATAGATACTCAAAAATCAATGACAAAGGAACTAATGTACAGTTGCTATGGATCCCATCACATTGAATTACTCCTTCATGATAAAGTTGATATGTTAGCCAAGAAGAGTACCCAGAAGGAGAATTTAGAATATAACTTTGGTATAACTGCGTCTAGCATTAGGAATAATATTAGGAGAGAAAAAAATAATGAAAATGATTGTTATAGGAATGTAATTAGAAGCTTGAGTATATCTATAACCCACTATGATAACATGAACGTAGATAAGTATGTTTATGGAGCAACGTGCAATGTGAACAGACTGACTGATGTTGTAGTGGCTAGGCTTAGGCTTGGTTACAAGTACTTCTGGCAGTTTGGGAGACACACAAATGATGATCAGATTAAATGTAAATTATGTGATCAGGCATATGGTCATTGTCTTGAACACTATGTGCTTAATTGTCCACTTATTGAGGAATACAGACACAGACAGTATAATAACCTATGTGACATGTCAAGAAAATAAGATACCAGATATACTAAGCAAAATTCCTAAATTTGCTTGTAACAGATAAGTGAACTATAGATATGTAGATATAAATCCATATGTATTTCTGTTAACCCTTTGGGGCCTAGTTCCTGGGCCTTTTGTGAATCCATATGCTCTTGCGCTACCGTCCACAGGATGGATATGGGGTGCACAATAAACTAGCCACTTCGGTGGCAAAATCTAATCTATGTGCATTGAGTTTTTGCATAGTGTGAGATGGACACGAGGAACATCAAAGAGTGATCTGTGCCTTGTGTTATGGTCATGTGTTCTGTTGAGGTTGGTAAGGAGACGCTTGAGGGGAGGGTTTATATCCGAGTTAAGTGTTCTATGTATGTAGTAGGCAAAATAATAAGTATTGATGTTTTGTACGGTGAGTAGGTTTAGAGTTCTGAATATTGGTGGAGTGTGCTGCCTGTAATGGGAATTTGTTATCATTCTGACTGCAGCCTTTTGTTGGGTAATTAATGGTCTGAGATGATTTATTGTTGTTGAGCCCCATGCACAAATTCCATAGGTGAGATAGGGGTAAATAAGTGAGTGATATAGGGCCAGGAGGGCTGACTGTGGAACATAGTACCGTATCTTCGATAGTATGCCTACGGTCTAGGAAATTTTCTTGGAAATTTGTTGTACATGTGTTTGAAATTTGAGTCTATTATCAAGGTGGATCCCTAAGAATTTTCCCTCTGTGAGCTTTGTGATAGGTGATCCGTTTATTATTATGTTAAGAGGGACATTTGTAGCTCTGTTTCCAAACTGAATGAAGTAGGTTTTGTCAATGTTGAGAGTAAGTTTGTTAGTCCTCATCCAGGTAGATATTTTCTGTAATTCGGTATTTACAGAATTGGCTAGCATGACTGGGCTTGGGTGAGAGAAGACGTATGTAGTGTCATCTGCAAATAGTGTGGGTTTGAGTAGTTGCGATGCATTTGGTAGGTCATTTATGTATATGAGAAAAAGAAGAGGGCCAAAAACACTTCCCTGTGGGACACCAACTGTAATTGGCTGTGCGGAAGAGTTTGCTCCATTTGTGTACACATATTGGCTTCTGTTGCTGAAAATATGACTTTAGGTAGTTGAGGGAGTCCCCTCTTATACCATAGTGTGAAAATTTTTTATGTGAGCAAATCATGGTCAACTGTATCAAAAGCTTTACGTAAATCAATGAAGATCCGCAGTGGGACTTCTTATTTCTCTAGTGCATTGTATATTTGTTCTAGCATGTGTATAATAGCATCATTCGTATTTTTATTAGGCCTGAACCCAAACTGACAGGGGTTGAGTATGTTGTGGGAGATGAGGTAGGAATAGATTCGCTTATGAATTAATTTTTCGAAGATTTTAGAGAGAGGGTGTAAGTTGGATATTGGCCTATAGTTATTCAGGTCTGTTTGGTCTCCTTCTTTATGGATCGGGGTGACCCCTCGCTATTTTGAGAACTGTAGTGAAGGTAGAGGATTCGGTGGATTTGTTAAAGAGTGTTGCAATGATTGGTGACAGCACTTGCAATTATTTTTTTTGTATATAAAGGGTGGTAAGGTATTTAAATCTCCTGTCTTGTTTTTTTAGTGTGTTGATAATAAGGGAGACTTTAGTTGGGTTAGTCGGAGCTAGGAACAGTGTGTTCGGGTAGTTGCCAGTGAGGTAGTCATTGGGTGGGGTATTTAAGCTTGGGTATACTGATTGTTGTTGTTGTTTAATATGTTTATTATGCACCCCATACCTATCCTGTGGGCGGTAGTCAAAAGATTACAGAGGTACATAATTGGTCCAGGGACTGGACTCCAAAGTTTTGATAGCTGAGCAAGTTACAGAGGTAATGAACTCTCAATTTACAAAGGTAATGAACTCACAATTTACAAAGGTAATGAACTCCAGGTAGGTCTGGTCACAATCATGACAAGTTACAAAGGTATTTACAGATTACAGAGGTACGTAATGGGTCCAGGGACTGAACAGGCTTATTCCCCTATAATTTTTGCACTCTCTTTTGTTCTTTGCCTTTATACAAAGGAACTATGCATGCTTTCTGCCAATCCCTAGGTACCTTACCCTCTTCCGTACATTTATTAAATAATTGCACCAACCACTCCAAAACTATATCCCCACCTGCTTTTAACATTTCTGTCTTTATCCCATCAATCCCAGCTGCCTTACCCCCTTTCATTCTACCCACTGCCTCACGAACTTCCCCTACACTCACAACTGGGTCTTCCTCGCTCGTACAAGATGTTATTCCTCCTTGCCCTATACACGAAATCACAGCTTCCCTGTCTTCATCAACATTTAACAATTCCTCAAAATATTCCCTCCATCTTCCCGATACCTCTAACTCTCTATTTAATAACTCTCCTCTCCCACTTTTAACATCCTCACTCGTTACCTAGGCTTCCTCAACTTATTAATCTCACTTCAAAACTTTTTCTTATTTTCAACAAAATTTGTTAATAACATTTCACCCACCCTCTCATTTGCTATCTTTTTACATTGGTTCACCACTCTTTTAACCTCTCTTAACCCCTCCCTGAATCACTATTACTTTGTAAAAACCTCTCATATACTAACTTTTTCCCCTTACTACTATCTTTACATAATTATTATACCATTCGCTCCTCTTCCCTCCCGCACCCACTTTCCTGTAACCACAAAGTTGAAGACTCTAACACTACAGTCTTAAACCTACCCCATACATCTTCGACCCCATTGCCTATACTCTCACTAGCCCATCTGCCCTCCAACAGTTGTTTATATTTTACCCTAACTGCCTCCTCCTTTTACATTCTCAGCTCAGGCGTTGTACTGAGCGGTTGTCAGCTGTTGCTCCTCAGTCCCGACACCTGGTGGAGGAGTGTTTACAACATCAACAACAATGGCGACTGCATTTTGCCGCCGTGTTAATACTGTTTGTATTCAACTAACGCAGGGATCTATCACCGGCGAATCAGTAAATGTGTTACTGCCAGCAATCATTCGTGATACTTATGGCATTCAACGTGAATCCTTGTGTGGCGTCGCCTTGAATGGAACTACACGGATCTTCGTCAAGTTTTGTGACACAGACCCAAACTTATGCCTAGAACAGATTAACTCGGTGGCACTCGATGTATGCACAAGGCTTATTCCTCTAAGAAAAAGGAGGAGTAGATGTAAAATAGAAAGAGACAGGCGCTCCCTTTACAGGCGACGGAAAAGAATAACAGAGCGGCTAAAAGAGGTCAATATATCAGAAATGCGCAGGGAGACACTGGTCAGAGAAATAGCAAGCATCGAACTTAAGCTAAAAGAATCCTTTAGGAGTCAGGAATCGCGGAAGAACTAAAAGCCATAAATGAAATCGAAGAAACCCAAAGTATTTCTTCTCCTATGCCAATCAAAATCGAGAACAACGTCCAGTATTGGGCCCCTACTTAAACAAGATGGGTCCTACACAGATGACAGCAAGGAAATGAGTGAGCTACTCAAGTCCCAATATGACTCAGTTTTTAGCAAGCCGCTAACCAGACTGAGAGTCGAAGATCAAAATGAATTTTTATGAGAGAGCCACAAAATTTGATTAACACAAGCCTATCCGATGTTATCCTGACGCCAAATGACTTCGAACAGGCGATAAATGACATGCCCATGCACTCTGCCCCAGGCCAGACTCATGGAACTCTGTGTTCATCAAGAACTGCAAGAAGCCCCTATCACGAGCCTTTTCCATCCTATGGAGAGGGAGCATGGACACGGGGGTCGTCCCTCAGTTACTAAAAACAACAGACATAGCCCACTCCACAAAGGGGGCAGTAAAGCAACAGCAAAGAACTACAGACCAATAGCACTAACATCCCATATCATAAAAATCTTTGAAAGGTCCTAAGAAGCAAGATCACCACCCATCTAGAAACCCATCAGTTACACAACCCAGGGCAACATGGGTTTAGAACAGGTCGCTCCTGTCTGTCTCAACTACTGGATCACTACGACAAGGTCCTAAATGCACTAGAAGACAAAAAGAATGCAGATGTAATATATACAGACTTTGCAAAAGCCTTCGACAAGTGTGACCATGGCGTAATAGCGCACAAATCGCGCTAAAGGAATAACAGGAAAAGTTGGTCGATGGATCTATAATTTCCTCACTAACAGAACACAGAGAGTAGTCGTCAACAGAGTAAAGTCCGAGGCAGCTACGGTGAAAAGCTCTGTTCCACAAGGCACAGTACTAGCTCCCATCTTGTTCCTCATCCTCATACCGACATAGACAAGGATGTCAGCCACAGCACCGTGTCTTCCTTTGCAGATGACACCCGAATCTGCATGACAGTGTCTTCCATTGCAGACACTGCAAGGCTCCAGGCGGACATCAACCAAATCTTTCAGTGGGCGCAGAAAACAATATGAAGTTCAACGATGAGAAATTTCAATTACTCAGATATGGTAAACATGAGGAAATTAAATCTTCATCAGAGTACAAAACAAATTCTGGCCACAAATAGAGCGAAACACCAACGTCAAAGACCTGGGAGTGATTATGTCGGAGGATCTCACCTTCAAGGACCATAACATTGTATCAATCGCATCTGCTAGAAAAATGACAGGATGGATAATGAGAAACCTTCAAAACTAGGGAGGCCAAGCCCATGATGACACTCTTCAGGTCACTTGTTCTATCTAGGCTGGAATATTGCTGCACTCTAACAGCAACCTTTCAAGGCAGGTGAAATTGCCGACCTAGAAAATGTACAGAGAACTTTCACGGCGCGCATAACGGAGATAAAACACCTCAATTACTGGGAGCGCTTGAGGTTTCTAAACCTGTATTCCCTGGAACGCAGGAGGGAGAGATACATGATTATATACACCTGGAAAATCCTAGAGGGACTAGTACCGAACTTGCACACGAAAATCACTCACTACGAAAGCAAAAGACTTGGCAGACGATGCACCATCCCCCCAATGAAAAGCAGGGGTGTCACTAGCACGTTAAGAGACCATACAAAGTGTCAGGGGACCGAGACTGTTCAAACTGCCTCCCAGCACACATAAGGGGGATTACCAACAGACCCCTGGCAGTCTTCAAGCTGGCACTGGACAAGCACCTAAAGGCAGTTCCTGATCAGCCGGGCTGTGGCTCGTACGTTGGTTTGCGTGCAGCCAGCAGCAACAGCCTGGTTGATCAGGCGCTGATCCACCAGGAGGCCTGGTCACAGACCGGGCCGCGGGGGCGTTGACCCCCGAAACTCTCTCCAGGTAAACTCCAGGTAAACACTCAGATGTACGAGAAGATTGTGACCCAGTACCAGGATATAAGTAAGCAAGTCACCCCAGCAGTTTCTGTCCAGTTGCATGACGTTTCACGATACTATACGTGGGTACGTGTGAGAACTGCCTTTTGAGGTCAATGAAGTTGATATACGTGACGTTTTTGAACGTTATGGGAAGATCCACCTGGTCACCATGGGTAGGTGGTCTGACGGCCACTATAATTGCCTTCAGGAGGGGTTCATTTACGTTGAAAATGTCCCTGCGTCAGCCGATTCCTTCGTACATTCAACTGGAGAGTTTCGTTCCCAGGTGTACGTTACGTACCCTGGACAGAGAAGAACTTGCCGCCTCTGCGGCGCTCTGGATCACATAGCGGCTCAGTGTTCCCCGCCAGCCGCCTGGGGGCGTGTCGTGCCCTGAGGGTGAGGTACCCCGTAGGCTCGGGAAAGGAGTTTGTCGAGACCTCGCCGCTATGCATCATGGGTGCTGAGGTTGAAAAATTAGACACTGTGAAATCTTGGGGAAACTTTATTGAGGAAACGTTTCGCCAACGTGGTTTTTCATCAGCCCCATACAAAGGAAAATCTTGAAGAACAGGGGGGAAATGAGGTAACACCCCCCAAAACCGGTCGATTGGTCAGCCCCACAATTTGAATAGAATACGGATACGTGTGAAAAGGAGTTTATAAACCGTGGCAGAAGGTGCAGCATCTGGTCGCGTAACTTTTTTTAAATGTTGAATAGGCGGCCCAAGAATTAGGCAAGGGAAAAGAATTCCCAAGTTTTAAATCCCAAGAAGTTGCAGTGTCTGACAGGTTTAGATGAATGGTTCAGAGAACCGCATTTTAAAAAATTTAACACTGTGAATCTTGGTATCTTTATGAGGAAACGTTTTCCCCACACAGTGGCTTCTAGTCCATAAAAAGGGGAAAATCTTGAAGAAAGGGAGAATGAGGAAATCAGTCCCTCAACCTTGAGTCGGTGGTCAGCCCATAAATTTTGAAAAAAGAACCCAAGAGTTGCACATGTGCTAATTTTCAACATTCGGTTCCTGAACCTTCATCTACAAATGTCAGACCGCAACTTTTTGGGGACTTAATCTTGGGAACTTCGTTCCCAAATTTCTTGGGCAGCCCCTACCAACATTGAACAAATGTTAGCGACCTATGACGCTGCCCCTCTCCTCCCAAAACGGTTTTTAAGCTCCTTCCAACGTTCCAATTCTTTTCAAAATTGATGATGACCACATCGACTAAAGGTGGGGGACTGTTACCTCATTCCCCCCTTTTCTTAAGATTCTCCTTTTATGGACTGATGACCACTGTGTGGCGAAACTTTTTCCTCAATAAAGATACCCAAGATTCAATGTGTCAATTTAAAATGTCGTTCTCTGAACCTTCATCACAGTGTAGGTTGATAGGGCCATGCACTAGACTCTTGGTGACCACCGGGGCTGCCCCCCTTGACGAGGTGGAACATGTGAACAGTAAAATTTCCCTCGAAGGAGGCAGGTGAGATGGAAGCCGACATTGTATCTGCGTTGGGGCCCTTTTAGCATCGCATGGTTGATTCTGTTTGTGTTTGAGGGGGGGAAATTTTTTCGTGCAGTAGAGCTGATCAAAGCAAAGTGGCGTTTTGGAGAGTTCGAGTTTTCATACTGTTTGAGGCAGAAATTCACAAGGAGAACCCCCAAGACGAATGTTGAAGATGCTGTTTCTGGGAAGCGGGGCTACCCCTCCACTCTGAGATGTCTTGCCCCCTGGAAACGTTGGGGAAGAAGACTGGCGGAAATCAGGGGTGGGGGAGGTCGCGCGAGTCCAGGAGCGGGTAATACAGGGATTCCCAAAAGGTGCGGGAAGTGCCTTGGGGTGCTTGCCGCGCAAAGAGAAAAAGGGAGGGTACCCCAAAGGGGAAAGCCCCCTTTTTAACACAGTTGGGTGTGTAAATTAAAATTTTAAGGTTTAAAATCGCAGAAAGTGTTGCAGGTGCGGAGTGGTTAAAATCGTTTTGCAGGGATGTGTTTTTTTTTTTGCAAGAACATAACCATAAAGTAGGAAAGTTTGTTTGAGATGGGGGTTTAAAGACTTTTATGGACCCACCCAGACGTCTGAAAGGTGGAGTGGCTGTTTTGATAAAAGCGACCGCCCTTTTGTCTAAACATTGGGAAAAGGGGGGGGAGGGTCGCGTGGGGGGCGAGCGGGGGGGTTTTGGGGAGAAAATTTGGTTTTGTAGGGTATAGGGCCGGCTAACATGAAGTTAATATTAAAAATTATTTTTTGAGATGTCTTGGTTATTTTTTGGGTCCTCCCAAAAAATTACAGTGGTAGGGGGGATAACTGTGTAGTGCCCCGTAAAGATGTTGAACCCGAGGGGGGGGGGGGTTCGTTCGCTTTTTTGGGGGCTTGTTGTCGGGTTTCGGTTGGGTTATGACGCGGGGGACTGACTTTGGGGGTTGACATACTTTTTGCGTAGAGGCTATGCACAGTTTAAAAAGGGTGTAGGTTCGGGGGGTGGTCGTAACAGTGTCGTGTTTTAAACATCTTTTTCTCCGACCCCCGGGGTTTTTTTGGGAGTTGATGGGGGGTCTCCCGCATCTTTTTAAGGGGATACGAAATGAATACGGGGATGCTAAAAAAGGCGGATGATGGGGAACTATCGGGACTTCGGGGCTCAGGGGAGTAGATCCTGGGGGGAGGGGTTTTTAGTACAACATGGGATGAGGTTTGTGAAGCCTCGAATTAAGGATTTTTATGTGAATCGTGTAAGGAGGCCACTTGCTGGAGTAGGTTTTTTCAAGGTATGGAGGGTACTACGCCCAGTTATGAACAGGGAGAGGCTCTGGGTTTACCCATGGAGAATCGAGTTTTTAAAGAACAAATCCAAGTATTAAAAAAATAAGGTTTCGTGGGGCGCGCTTTTGAGGGGGTGGGGGGTTTTGGGGGTGACAAGCCGTCTGTTTTGTGTCTTACAAAGTCAGAAAAAAGGGCGAAAAGGACTGAAATTGAGTTTAGGGGTCAGGAGGAAGTTGAGGGATAGGGGGGACAGGCTTAACAAAAACTGGGGGGAAATTTTTTTATGTCGATACTTGGAGTAAGATCCAATGCAAAAAAAAGGTGAGTGAGCATGCGATACAGGTTTTTGGGGAAGGGCATACATGCGATTTAAAATGATTTTGATCGCCTTCCAGGGGTGGGCCTAATCTGGGGCAGGGGTGTGGGGGGGCACTACAAGGAAAGAAGGGGAAAGGGCTCCAGGCTTTGATGCATCCTTGGGAAATTTTAAAATTCAAACATTGGGGGGTAATAGGATTTTATGGTTCGTTTACTCAATCGTTTAAAAGGGGGTGGGGTTTTAGGTCTGTCCACGTACGGCGGTGTTGGTCTTAGTGGGAATGTGATGTGCCGTTGGTTAAGATCCCGTCCATATCGTTGATGTGTAGTGATATAAACTATATGGAAAAAAATTGATGAAAAAATTAAGAAAGTTTTTGATAAGGAATCCATAAGAGTCAGTTTGGTGTGGCAGGTAGTCAAGTAATGGCAGGGGAAAAAAAGGGGTTTTTTGAGGAATGCGGGGGGGAGGGGGGGGGTGGTTTTGGCTTTAGATGGGGACCGCTTTGATGGTGGAAAGAAGGTCTGTGGAAATTTTTTGAGATGACAGGGTTTTGGAAATGAGGTCATCAGTGGGCCCGTTTTTGTACAATGGGGCGGGTTTTAAAGACAAATTAATGGAATTAGGGGTTTTTGTACACATGAGCAGGGGCATTTGTAGGGATGCCCCATGTCTCAATTTTTTTTGCATGTATGCAGGACCCTTTTTTTTGGGGTGTTTGTGGGGGGAATAAGACACTGGGGTCTGAGTGTGGTCGACCAAACCCCTTTTTGGGTTATGTTGATGAACAAATGTGTTATTACTTCACGGGGGCAATTGGGTTTTTTTTGGGAGACTTTTGAATATTTGGCAAGGCTACGGGGGTGTGTGTTAAAAGAGAAAAAAACGAAAAAAAATGGATTGGGGAGGGGTGGGGGGATGGGGGATGCAGAGGGGGGACGTGGTTATCGACACTATATGTGGTATTTTTTGCGGGGGGTCAATCAAAATGAGGGCGTGCAATTCGGGGAGGGTTTTACATGTGTTTGGGGGACTTAAATATCTACGGGGCCCCGACATTTAAACCCCGATCAAGGGGGGGTGGCTTTAATTTCCGCTTTTTACAAAGTATGGCACGTTGCTGCACTGTATCCCGTTTCAGGGGGGCTCAAACGCTTTTGATAGATTTATCATTTTTGTGGGGTTTGGGTGCGATTGGCTACAAGAGCGGTGGTGGAGACACCCCTGCATCAGGGGGGGTTGGGTCTCATTCCTCAGGGCTCGTGTCATGGCATGTTTCGTGAAGCGTCGTTTTCCCCACTGGGTGGGAGCAAGGCGGGTTAAGCAAATTGTTCACGACCCGCGAGGTGGTGGAGAGGGGGAAAATTTTTTGGTTTCACGCGATGCTTCCTATTATTTAACTGAAGGACGGGCTGTGTAAAATTTGTACCTTTGAAAGGGCGGGTAGGGAGGTATCGTGGTGCGAGTTGAAGGAATGTATCCCCTGTAGCGGGGGTGATATATGGAGGAGTTCAACAGTTGCGGCTGGGCCCGCTCAAGTACGGGAAGTGGTTTTTTAATTTTTTTTCATAATCTGCCGCTGGGGGGGGTGTTTTATAATAGGCGTTTTTGGGGGAAAAAGGGGGGTTTTCCCGGGGGCGGGATGGGGAATCCTTTTCATGTTGTGTATTTTTTGTGAGACTTTTGGTATGGTACAAGTGGTTTTAGTAGGGTTCTGCTTTGGGGGGGGGGGGTTTTTCGGGACTTCCGGCGTTTATTTGATGTAGGTGGGGGGTTTACTTTCTGTACAACGTGCGGTGTCGTATTTTGGCCGATTATATTTTTGTGTCCTGGGCTAAGAGGCCGTTGATGATAACAGTAGAATTAGGGTGTTAGCAGGGACGATTTAAAGGACAAAATGTCGAAATGGGTTGGTATAGAGGGGAGATGGGGGGAGAGACTTCCCGCCCGAAATTTAAAGCCCTTTGGGGTTTCGAGATTTGAATAGTTTGGTGTTCATGGGTAATCAAGGGGGTCAGCTGTGTCTAATTTTGTTTGTCATGCGTAATTTTTGTGTTTTCAGAGTTTTGTGCGTCTCCATGTAAAAAAAAGGTATGAAAAATACTTACGTGCTTTGTATTACAAATTTTAGGGGAAGTTTTTGTCTTTTATCCTCAATTACAAGTCTTGGGGACTTTTTGTATATGGGGGCTTCCTACACGTTGAAACGTTTTTCTTTTTCCGTTTATATTTATTTCCGTGTCCGTGTGCTTTTCAATAATATATGTATATATGCAAGTTTCGTTTTCCGGGAAGCTGTGATGGAGTTTAACAATGTGGAGGCAGTATTTTTTAATGGTGCTCTTGTCAGTGTATACATTCACTTTTTAGCTGCTGGCATTGGTTTTATTGAGATGTAAATATCAAGTGTATTTTCGTTTTGTTATATTAGAATTTTCATTGATAAATGGTAGCGTCATCCCGATCCACCTTTGAACTGAGTGCCTATTCTTTGTCCCCTGATAAAAACCCCCTGGTAGTCGCCCAAATTAACATTGTTTTTGCACTTAAGCCCTGAGTTTTTAATTAAGTCTTGAACGTTTTTGTGTTGGGAGGCGGCCACGCCTAGTAATATCCAGATGAAGTATCCCGTTTTATAATACTGGTTGCTTGGTATCTGTGAATTCTGTGTGTTGTTTTGTCCCTTGTTTTTTTTATAGTGTTTATTTTCCCGTGTTTTAATTTATTTTTTATTTATATAAAACGTTAGTGCCGGGACCTCGTTGACATATATTTTATGCACCCATAACTATTTGTACCCGAGTTTTCAAAAAAAAAAAAAAAATTCTTTTTGATAGGGGTTAATTTTGGGAAGAGCATGTACTTGTTTTTAACTGAGATTGTGGAGGGCATTTCTCTGATTATATACTGTGAAGGTTGTGAACCTTTGTCATAGTCAGTCACATATGTTTTAAATATCAAATCGAAAGGGTTTTTATATTTTTTAATTTTTTATAGTTTATATATTTATAGTTTATATTTTTTTATTATAGTAGTAGTTATAAGGAAAAAATTTGGGGAATGTATATGGGTAACCCTTTTATTCCTTACAATGTGTTGTTAAAAATGTTAGTTTTGTTTTGAGGAAGAGGATCCTATGTACCCTTTTATATTTTTATTTAAAATTAAGCTGTAAAGTTTTTTTTAAATAAAAATATAAAAAAAAAAAAAAAAACTCCTCCTCCTTTAGTTTTTTAAACTTTACCTCTCTCTTACTGCTGTTCTATTTTCCTTGTATCCCATCTCCCCTTTTTTTTCACTGTGGCCAGAAAAGTGATTGTATAACTGTGGCCCCTCTAAAACAGTAAATCCTGAACTCTATCAACAATCTTTTTCCTACCAGTACGTATCCCAAAAAATACTGTCATTTCGCCCTACATCATTTTGTATGCTTTTTTATCCCTTTTTTGGTTAAAAAATTTTATTTCCTGAATTAAACCCTTTTATACAAAGTTTAATCAAAGGGCCCCCATTATCATTTACCTCCCCCCAAAATTACCTACCCCGGAGGTTATTCCGGGATCAACGCCCCCCCGGCCCCTCCATGACCAGGGCCCCCGTGGATCAGGGTCTGATCAAACCGACTGTTATGTGGGCCCCACACAGTCCCAAAGACGAACACACCCGGTGATCCCGGGACTGACTTTGGTATCTTCCAGCTCTCTCTTAAAAAGCCAAGGTTTATTGGTAATTCCCCCTATGCTTGGTGGGAGGCTGTTGAACAGTCTTGGGCCCCGGTCACTTATGGTGTTTTCTCTTAGTGTACCAATGGCGCCCCTACTTTTAATTGGGGGTATTTTGCATCGCCTGCCCAGTCTTTTACTTTCGTAGGGAGTGATTTCTGTGTGCAGATTCGGGAATATTCCTTCCAGGATTTTCCAAGTGCAGATTATGATATATATCTCTCTCCTGCGTTCCAACGAGTACAAGTCAAGTGCTTCCAAGAGTTCCCAGTAGTTAAAGTGCTTGACAGAACTTATATGTGCAGTAAAGGTTCTCTGTACACTCTCTAGATCTGCAATTTCACCTGTTTGGAACGGAGATGTTAATGTACAGCAGTATTCCAACCTAGAAAGAACAAGTGATTTGAAAAGGATAATCATTGGCTTGGCATCTCTCGTTTTGAACGTTCTCATTATCCATCCTATCATTTTCTTTGCACTTGTGATCGTGGCACTGTTGTGATCCTTGAAAGTGAGATCCTCAGACATTACTACTCCCAGGTCCCTTACATTATTTTTCCGCTCTATTGTATGGTCAGAGTTTGTAGTATACTCTGTTCTAGTTATTATCCCCTTCAGTTTTCCATAACGGAGTAGTTGGAATTTGTCCACTACCACCATTCCTCACCCAAATTCCACCATCTCTCAACCACTACCACCATCTCTCAACCACTGCTACCTTCTCTCAACCATTACCACCATCCCTCACCCACTACCACCAACCCTCACCTACTACCACCATCTCCCACTACCACTCTCTCTCTCCAGCTACCACCATCCCTTACCCATTACCACCATGCCTCACCCCACTACCACCATCTCTCAGCCACTACCACCAGCCCCACCTACTACCACCATCCCTCTCCCACTGCCACCATCCCTCATCCACTACCGCTATCTGTCATCCACTACCACCATCTCTCAACCAGTACCACCATCCTCCACCCACTACCATCATCTCTCAACCAGTACCACCATCCCCCACCCACTACCACCATCTCTCAACCAGTACCACCATCCCCCACCCAGGCCCGGTGGCCTGGTGGCTAAAGCTCCCGCTTCACACACGGAGGGCCCGGGTTCGATTCCCGGCGGGTGGAAACATTTCGACACGTTTCCTTACACCTGTTGTCCTGTTCACCTAGCAGCAAATAGGTACCTGGGTGTTAGTCGACTGGTGTGGGTCGCATCCTGGGGGACAAGATTAAGGACCCCAATGGAAATAAGTTAGACAGTCCTCGATGGCGCACTGACTTTCTTGGGTTATCCTGGGTGGCTAACCCTCCGGGGTTAAAAATCCGAACGAAATCCTATCCCTATCCTACCACCATCTCAACCAGTACCACCATCCCCCACCCACTACCACCATCTCTCAACCACTACCACCATCCCCCACCCACTACCACCATCCCCCACCCACTACCACCATCCCCCACCCACTACCACCATCTCTCAACCACTACTACCATCCCCCACCCACTACCACCATCCCCCACCCACTACCACCATCCCCCACCCACTACCACCATCTCTCAACCACTACCACCATCCCCCACCCACTACCACCATCCCCCACCCACTACCACCATCCCCACCCACTACCACCATCCCCCACCCACTACCACCATCCCTCACCCACTACCACCATCCCCCACCCACTACCACCATCCCCCCCCCACTACCACCATCCCCACCCACTACCACCATCCCCCACCCACTACCACCATCCCCCACCCACTACCACCATCCCTCACCCACTACCACCATCCCCCACCCACTACCACCATCCCCACCCACTACCACCACCATCCCCTCACCCACTACCACCATCCCCCACCCACTACCACCATCCCCACCCACTACCACCATCCCCCACCCACTACCACCATCCCCCACCCACAACCACCACCCACTACCACCACCCACCACCCACACCACCATCCCCCACCCCCCTACCACCATCCCCCACCCACTACCACCATCCCCCACCCACTACCACCATCTCTCACCCACTACCACCATCCCCCACCCACTACCACCATCCCCCACCCACTACCACCATCCCCCACCCACTACCACCAACTCTCACCCACTACCACCATCCCCCCCACCCATACCACCATCCCCCACCCACTACCACCATCCCACCACCCCACTACCACCAATCCCCCACCCACTACCACCACCCCCACCACCCCTACCACCATCCACCCCACCCACTACCACCCACTCCCCACCCACTACCACCATCCACCACCCACTACCACCATCCCCCACCCACTACCACCATCCCCACCCACTACCACCATCCCCCACCCACTACCACCATCCCCCACCCACTACCACCATCCCCACCCACTACCACCATCCCCACCCACTACCACCATCCCCCACCCACTACCACCATCCCCCACCCACTACCACCAGCCAAATTAGCAACATTATAACTATCTCTCCTTTGATATACCTTTGGTGAATTCTTAGTCTTTCAACTCTCGGAGCTCTATCACACCCTCTTTAAATGTTTCTCCTACTTTAGTATTTAAGTCCCCTACTACAATTACTCTCTCACTTCGTTCAAAAGTTCCTACACACTCGCTTAACACTTCCCTAAATCTCTCTTTCTCTCTCTTCTACACTCCTCTCTTCTCCATGTGCATACACACTTATTATGACCCATTTTTCGCATCCGACCCTTATTTTAATCCACATAATCCTCGAATTTATACATTCATTTTCCCTCTTCTCCTTCCATAGCTGATCCTTCAACATTATTGCTACTCCTCCCTTAGCTCTAATTCTCTGAGATACTCCTGACTTAATCCCATTTATTTCTCCCCACTGAAACTCACCTACCCCCTTCAGCTTTGTTTCGCTTAGAGCTACGACATCCAACTTCTTATCATTCGTAACATTAGCAATCATTGCTTATCATTCGCACTACGTCCGCACATTCAAGCATCCCAGTTTTATCAAGTTTTTCTTCTTCTCTTTTTTAGTATTTTCTACAGGAGAAAGAGTTACTAGCCATTCAATATCATGTAAGAAAAAATGCCCCTACTTTCAAGGAAAATAATTTGGATGCCGTCTATGTTTTTGTAAATCACTATGACAAGAGGTTTAAAAATGATGTATCAAACAATACATTGCTGCAGAATGTGCTCTTCCCTGAAGGGGTTTCGCCCTCCAGCTAGGGGGAAGGGGGGAGGTTAAAGGGGTAAGAGCTGTTGTGGGCAACATGCATCAAGGAAGTGACTAACACGTCCTTCTCTTAACAAATGTGACCTTAGCTGAATAATTTACTGTCTCATTTTTACCCAGTTGCCACAATTACACATAACTGCTAAGTCAGGTTTCAGTGAGATTCTACTAACTTGTTAAAGAATTAATACCGCGTTGCTTCTCTTTTGCAGTCTTACATTTCTGTCTGAAATGCTACGGATGTTCGGGGTTTTTCAGTTCACTATTTTATTTTGGTGTAATGTTTTGAAAATTAAAATTTAGTTATTTATTTGACTTTTAGTAGGATCATCGTAATACGGGCCAGTAGGCCTACTGGTCATCGATTCTTATCACATTATTTTACGTCAAATATTATGAAGATCCTTAATAATAGAGAGAAATAATTATTTTGATTACAAAGGTTACCAGAGAGAAGTAATTATCGTGATTATAAAGTTACGAGAGAGAGAGTAATTTTATTAAAAGGTTAGTAGAGAGGAGTAATTATTTTGATTACAAAGATAACCAGAGAAGTAATTATTTTAATTACAAAATTACCAGAGAGAAGTACTTTTTTATTACAAAGTTGTCAAAGGTAATTATTTTAATTACAAATGTTGCTAGAGAGAAAACAGAAAAATATCAGATAAATCAGATAGTGTACCTGATTGCTGTTTTCCCTTCAAAGGGGAGGGAATGGAGGTACCTTAATATTCATGAAAGGCTCTTGATCAAAGTAATTAGGGTTACCCACCCCATCCTTGTATCAGTGACCCCCACGATTCCCAGTGTGACCCCACAAGTTGTCTCCAGTGACTCCACAAGTCTCCCAGTAACCTTGTAAATCTCCCAGTAGTCCCACAAGTTTCCTAGTTGCCCCATAAGTCTGGATGTAAGCTGCGTGAGCTGGTAAGAATAATATTTAATTGCTAATGAATAAAGATTTTTTGTTTTAGATAATTATTGTTATTATTATATTCACAAAATGCTTCAACCGATATGGGTCTCAAGCGCCAACAAGCTGGGGGATGGTAATGGCTGAGGCGAGGAGTACAACAGAGGAATTGATCTAGAATTGACATAAGTTCATTTCAGTCAAAAAGGTCACAGAATGCATCTGTACTGAAAGGAGAGCAAGTAACGTGAGAGCTCATAAGAGCTGAATTAAAGATAGAAAATGAATCCGACTTGCAAACGGAACAATGAAGAAGGTATTCATTCGACTGTTAAGGAAACTTGACATGATGCACAGAGAGGCTTTTCCATGTGACAGCTGTATGTCAGTCTTGTATGGCCAGTACGCAAACATGCAAGAACTTTTTCCCAAGCGCTACAACGATGAAAAGAAGTCGACCAAGAACCCAACTTTGGCTTAATCAAGAACAACTTGTCACTTAACCTTGCCATCGATCCTTGATGCTCGGGAGCAAAATTGGAAAATAGTTCAAATAGGGTAAATCCCGACGAGAGTTGGACTTGTTCTTGGCTGCGGATTGCGCAAGTTCGTTGCTCCAGACATAACCATGATGAGGAACCCAGCGAAAGAATGCGAAGGACGATGGGGTGGGAGGAGCCGAACCTCTGAATAGCTTGTAACGTATTCCACGAATCCAAGAATATTACAAATGAAGAAGTGGGAAAAGAAGTAATGTGAATGACGAACGTGCTCTGCAAAAGAAAGTGCAAAGAAGACGTGAAGAGAGAGAGAGAGAGAGAGAGAGAGAGAGAGAGAGAGAGAGGTAAAACACAGTTTGGTTATGTTCTTACTATGTAACTCTCACACAGAGTAGAATAACAACACACTACTGACGTACCCAAATCTATTTTTAAAAAAATCAATATTTTTAAACAACCTGTTTTTTTTGGAGGTTCGGTTTTGCTGGTTTGTATCGATTATCTTTTGTTTGTAACCCCCGTAAAATTTTCCCCGCGGGAAAAATCTTTTTTTGTTATCAAGTACCCCTTTGGGGGGGTTTATCTTTGTTTTGTTAACGTTTTTTTCAAAATCAGGGTTGTCCCAAGGGGTGGGAAAATGCAAAACCTTTTTTAATAAAAATTTCTTGTTTTAGCGCCTGGGGTTTTGAGCCCATTGACCGTGGGGTGGCTCCATTTTTTGGGGATCAAAACCCCTTTTTACCCCAAAAGGAAACTTTTTTTAAAGTCCCGAAGTTTTTGTTAGTCGCAGCTCCGTGGTTGGGTAAAACCAACGGGGTGTAATCGGAATGCGGGGGGAGTCCCTCGGTTTTTTTTCAGCCTGTTTTTTATCCCTTTTTTCGGTTGGTTTGAATTCCACCATGCGGTGTGTTTCCAGCTCTTGTGGAAATTTTGTTTTTTAAAAAGGGTAAGTGGGTGTACCCCAAATCATTTTTGGGTTGGAACTGGGGAAGTCCCCTGATGCTGTTTGACCATTTTGCGTTTGAAAAAAGTGCCTAACTGGTTTTTTTTTTCATCCCCCTTTAAAGTCGCCATTGCGTGTTTGTGGTGATCCCCAATTGTTTTTTTGGGGGGTTTTTTTTTTCCCTTGCTGTTTGTGGTGAGTCGCCGGGATCTGTGTTGTGGTGGTCGCCGTATGCTGTGTTTTTGGTGAGTCCCCAGTAGCTGTGTTTGGGTGAGTCGCCGGGATCTGTGTTTGTGGTGAGTCCGCCATATGCTGTGTTTGTGGTGATCGCCATGTGTGTTTTGGGGTGAGTCCCAGTAGCTGTTTTTGTGGTGAGTCGCCATAGCGGTTTGGGTGATCCCCCCAGTTGCTGTGTTTGTGGGAGTCGCCATATCTGTGTTTGGGTGAGTCGCCAGTACTGGTTTTGTGAGTCGCCAGTATGCTGTTTTTGTGGTGATCGCCATAGCGTGTTTGTGGGATCGCCAGTATGCTGTGTTTTTGGGAGTCGCCAGTGATGCTGTTTTGGGGGAGTCGCCAGTGATGCTGTGTTTTGGGTGGGGGGGTTCGCCAGTGATGCGTGTTTGTGGGAGTCCCAGTGATGCTGTGTTTGGTGGTCCCAGTGATGCGTGTTTGTGGTGATCGCCAGTGATGCGTTTTGGGTGATCCCATGATGCTGTTTTTGGGTGAGTCGCCAGTATGCTGTTTTTGGTGGAGTCCCAGTGATGCGGTTTTTGTGGTGAGTCCCAGGGGTGCTGTGTTTGTGGTGAGTCGCCATGATGCGTGTTTGGGGTGAGTCGCCAGTGAGCTGTGTTTGGGGTGATCCCAGTGATGCTGTTTTTGGGGGTGAGTCGCCAGTGAGCTGTTTTTGTGTGAGTCGCCATGGCGTTTTTGGGGGTTTTATCCCAGTGATGCTTTTTTTGGGTGAGCGCCAGTAGCTGTGTTTGGGGTGAGTCCCCCAGTCTCTTGTTTTGGTGAGTCCCATCAGCTGTTTTTTGTGGAGTCGCCAGTCATGCTGGTTTGGGGTGATCGCCAGTATGCGTGTTTGTGGTGAGCCCGCCATATGCTGTGTTTGTGGTGATCGCCATCACGTGTTTGGGGGTGAGTCGCCTTGCTGTTTTGTGGTGAGTCCCCAAATATGCGTGTTTGTGGTGAGTCGCCATATGCGTGTTTGGGGTATCCCAGTATGCGTTTTGTGGTGAGTCGCCGTAGCTTGTTTTGGTGAGTCCCCAGTATGCTTTTTTTTGTGGTGATCGCCAGTATGCGTGTTTGTGGTGAGTCCCATATGCGTGTTTGGGTGAGTCCCCCAGTATGCTTTTTTTGTGGGAGTCGCCAGTGATGCTGGTTTGTGGTGAGTCCCCAGTATGCTGTTTTTTTGGGGTGAGCCCGCCAGTTGCGTGTTTGTGGTGAGTCCCAGAGGTTTAAAATTGTGCTGACACCTCTCAAATGGGAAAAGGCGGAATTTTTTTTTTTTTATATTTTATTTAAAAAAAACCAATACAAATTTTATATTAGCTTGCATACGTTACTAAACTAAGACATTTTTATCCATTAAAGAAAAACCAAAAATTCCCACTTCCCTACCCCCAGCATTTATCTTATACTTAAGAAACACTCGTTCAACTTAACTGATTGCTTCCCCCAAAAAAATTTTAAAACATCATGTGACTACACGAAAGGGAACCCACCCCCCAACAAAGGGGGGGTTTAATAATTAAAAAATACTACCAGTTTCTTACCCCAAAAAAGGCTATAAAAATCCAAAGCATACACACTTTTACATTATACATGAAAGTCTAAAATACAAAGTCAAACCCAATAATCCAGTTTCCCTGCCCATCTTTTTAAAACAACCATACAAGGCGTATAAGTGTTTAATAATAAGAACTATACGGGAAATTTTTATCAAAAATTCCTCTACCACCAATCCCAGTACTTAAATAACACGTTACCCGTAGGTGTATTACCACCATTTACACATCCAACAACATGCCCAAACCAAAACCCCCCCTTTTAAAACAATAATTAATAATGCCAGTGCATAAAAAAAATTTTTTGCATGAAAACCGTTTTGGAAAAAACCCTTAAGTAACCTAACAATCACGGTATGCCCTTTAAACCTCATTAAACCTTAATGAAAAATTACAGAATTTTGGTTATCTAAACAACAACAAAAAAAAAAAAGTACATAGCAACAAATATGTACATTATTTTTACTAAAACGCACACACTTGTATAATTGGAAGAATATACACCCAAATATCTAATATCAATAATAATAAAACAACAACCAAAAAATTCAAACTGTCAGAAATCTTTGTATAACATGATTTTTACACAAAAAAATTAGAGAATACACTTCATTTACCTCAATTTTTAAAAACAACCTATGAAAATATTTTAATAAAAACCCCAGACTAGAATTATCATTGAAACATATCAAAGGGGTTCCCCCCAAAGGAGGGGGCAAAAATAAAAAAAAACCCCTTCATAAAATCCCAAACGGTAAACCCCAACCAAAAAACTCCCTAGCTTAAGATCAAACTTGTTAAGACGCAACAAAATCCAATCTCCCTATCGAAACACAATTAAACACCTTGAAAGTCATTTTTCTCACTTTAACGTGTGCAAAGGTTTTAAAATCCTTCTTCAAAAGAAGAAACCGTTATAAAGGGAAAATACTTGTATAAATTATATCTAAAAAAAAAGCTAATCCACAAGGGGCAATATGGAAAGTACTTGCAGCTACATGTTAAAACTAAAAAATACAAGCATCATCTATACAAACGTACTTGACTACGGGTTTTTCCCTTGCTTTATTTTTTTTTTTTTAAAAAAACCCTTTCTCAATTTTAATAAAAAGAATTACACTTTTCCATGGCAATATTTTTTTGCACTGTTCAGTACTACTTGCCTAAAAACCCATAACACCCCTTAAGCCACCTCTCCTCGATAGTGACCCAATAATATCCCCAACCAAAAATGTAATGAAAGGCATTCCATGTATGACTAGTATCCAAGGTACTGATGGCCAAATCAAATATTTTCGCGGGGACCAAACCATTTCATAAATATATGCTCCACTTCTCACCCTCACCCCACCTTCCACACTGCATCCAACCTTACCCACCCCCCCCCCTCACAATAAAAGAGACCCTACCTTTCCCCCCCCCCCCTGTTCCCTTAGAAGCTGTGCTACAAAAAAATTACGAAAACCAAAAAAATTTGATTCCCATCTCCCCCCATATATTAACCTTTCCTACACCTTGTCCTATAAAACCGCGCTGCTAACGCTTTTTCCTAAACGCCCTAAACTCCTCTTACCCCAAGAAAACATGCAAAAATTTGCCAAACATACATCAAACCCCTGCCCACTTCGCTTGCTACCCACAACTCCATCGAAAAAACGATCTAAGAAAAGACCAACTCCCCCCCCAACACCTAAAAAACCCCCGCCACCGACTCTCACCATTCCAAAGATGAACAAAAATATCCCACAGATATCCGTCCCCTCCCCCACAGAATAAACATTTTCCTCCTAACCAACCCCACTTATGAAAACAAATACTTAAAAGCCCCACCCCATTAAAAACGGTACCCACTCCCTAACCCTTGCTGATCGTAACGCCGAACCCCCTCCATATGACCCCCAGTTATACAGGGGTATACTGCGGCCCCCTGCAATACACCCCCCCCCACCCCAAAAACCCACCCCACCCCCGTTTCCTTCAACCTTTTTACCTGCCCCACTCCCAACATAAATCTTATTACTTTTTTCACCTTTCCAAATCCCTCCCAAATCCACCATTTTTCTAGCATCCCCATACCCTATCCACCCAAACCCCCTCCCCCCCCCCCACCCTATACCTCGCTTAATAATAATACCCCTTACCCCCAGGCCCTAAGCCAACAAACCTAGTTCCCCCCCCCCCTTTCCACCCTGTCATGCCACTCTTTTTGGGCAACCGGCCCTCCCAAAAACCCCCCCCAAACCTCAACCCCTCTGTATTTCCTGTATACCTGCACCCTCAAAGGGGAAAACCTCCGCACACCCCAACCTTACATCACCCCCCGAGTTTTAAATTTCCAACGCCCTCTGCTGTAAAAACCCCTTCCGGCCCCCCAAAACCTTTTTAAATTGCCAAACCCTCTCTGACTCTTCTGAGTTTTAATCCTCCACATTCCTGCATTGCTTTAATACCATATCCCACACACCCTAAATTCTGTCACAAACCTCCATCCCTCTCCCCCCCCAACCCCCTCCCCCCCCCAAACCCTGTCCCACTTCCAATAACCTAGACTTTTCTAAAAACTACAATTTTCCCGAAACATTCCCAAAAACCCTAATGACCTCTCCCACCCTTCTAAAGCCCCCCCTCGTAATAACACAGTTGTTCATCCCAAAACCTACTACCCCCCCAAAAACCCCCCCCCCCCCCCCTTCCCCCCAATTCGTCGCCACAGCCCAAAAAAGGATTTTTAAAAGCACAAAAGGAACTGTGACAGCGGGCAACCCTCCTTAATCCCTGTTCCTCACACCACCCCCCCACTTAACCATTAACCTCACCCAGCAGCCCCCTCAACAGAATGCGCACCCACCTCACACCCCCCCCTCCAAAACCCAGTTTCTCCAAACAGCCCCCCAAAAAATCCCCCTTTTCCCCGCAGTCAAAAGCCTGAGCCCAATCCAATCCAAGGCGCCCCCCCCCCTGACAGTTTTTCTTAAAAAACCCCTTTTCGCCTGTGCCCATTCTTCATAGTCCACCCCCGGAAAACCCCTACTGTCCCCATTACGCTACCCCAATTACCTTTTTTTAACCTGTTCCCCAATACCTTGCAAAAATTTTTTTAATCCGTAAAACCCCTTAAAGACAACGGACGATAATCTCCCAAACCCTTCTTTCCCCCCTCCCTTCTTTGGCACCAAGACAACGACCCCATTCTCGTGTTGTGCCATTTTGCCCCATTTTTTAAAATATAATTCAGAACCGCCCTAGGGACCCCCCCAAACCTCCCAATGTGCTTTTTAAAAATCATTTTATAAACCCCTCTATTCCCGGGGCCTTCCCCTACTCAACCCATTCACCACTTCCCCCCACCCCTTTTCCCCCGTAATACCTCCCCCAACCCCGATCCCCCTCCCCATACCCTGGGGAACCCTTATCCCTCTAAAGTTTCTAACCCACCCACCCCTCCCCCCTTTTCTTTTTCCCTTTCTCCTAAACCAATAAAAGCATAAAACCCACGATAAACTGGTAGTGAGCCCTGTCCCCTCACATAACCCTCCCCACCCTCCACAACAATATGCGCCACGGGACCTCAACTGTCGTCCTTGAAATTTTTTGAGAACATACCCCCGGTTGGCTTTTCACTTTTTTACGTCCCCCCAAAACCTTCCTGCCCCCCCCTATGCATCAAAACGTTCATTATGCATCTCTATAAACGACTCCAAGTTCCCCCCAAACTCCCTTTCCCCTCCCCCCTCCCCCCCTCCCCCGCAAAACAATCATTCAACTGACCCCTAAATAATTTTGCAATCCAAACCTCCACGGCCCTTCCCTGCCCCCTTCCAAAAAATTCTACAATTTTTTACCTTTGCCTGCAACCCCACCAATCTAGCAAACCACCTCATCCCTACCTCCCAAAAGCCTTTTCCCCCCCATGACTGAAAAAAAACCGACCTTGACCTCCTCCTGAAAAGCTCACATTTTTAATTTCCAAAGCCGATATATTCTCGGAATACCATCCAAACCCCAAGGTCACCACACTGCTCTGTGGTCTGATAAACCCCCGTCTACTGTTCAACTCCTCCACTCCATCCCCTGCCCACATAAATCCATCCAACCCTTTCCTCAAAACTCCCCTTAAAATATGTTCAACCATACCCCCCCCCCCCCAACCCCATCTACCACCCCGACATCGCCAAAGCATCCCTTAAACACCCAACACGACCCCCGCCCCCCTAGGGACTACTCTACAGCCCAATCACACAATTCCAATCACCTCCAAATTTTCGCTATGGCAGGTAAACCCCGGGGTAATATAAAAAAACGTCACGAAAAAAAATTATTTTATCCTTTCGTTACAATCCAGGGTATAAACCCCACAAAACATACCCTAAAACCCCCCCCCCCCCACCCCCCTCCACCCGAACAACCCACCCCCCCCCCCCCTCCCCTCCCCCCCATGACTCGCAATGGACTGGTCTCCTTTAATAAAACACCACTTTCCCCCCTTTAAAACGTTGCCCGCTTACAAACAACTTTTTTCCTCTCAACTCAACTCACTACCTTACTTATGTTTTTGCCCTGAGGAAACAAACACAAAAGCGTACCTTTTGAGGAACCACTCCAACCAAAACCCTTTTTACCTCAGTTTTTTTTGGGGCCCTTTCATTTAAAGTTACACACTGAAAAGGCAAGTAGAGGCGGCTTACCTCCTGTGCCGCGTGGGTCTCACACTTCCCTTCAACTGCTCACAATTCCTTATTACCTTTTTAATAACCCCCCCCACCCCCCCTTGTCTCTCCCCCCCCTTTTCCCCCGTACTCCCCCCCCTGGGGTTTTTAACCCCTTGCCCCCCTTTCCTTTTGGGGTTTAAAAATCTCTTTCACCCCCATGGTCTTTTCCAGGTGTAAAAACCCCCCTCTTTCCCCTAATTCCCCTAACCCCCACTGGCCTTTCCTAACCCCCCTCCATTTCCCAACCCTTCTTCCTTTTATTCCTCCCCTGTTCCTCTCCCTACCCAAAGGTCCTCCAAAAAAATCCTGACCGACTCCAAGGCCCTCCTTGCGCTACCCCTTCCTCCCCCCCCAAAGTTTTAACCCCCCTCCAGGGATTGGGCACACTCCCAAACACCCCCCTTTCACCCCCCACTCCAAAACCCCCCTTCCCCCCCCACCCACTTTTTTGCTTCTCCCCACCGGGGTTAACACCCCCGTCAACTCCTCCTTTCCCCCCCTATTCCCCTAAGAACCCAAAAGCCTTCCCCCCCCCAACCCAAACCCTCCTCCAACATCGGGGTTGGCTTTTAAGGTCACTTAGGTATACCCCCCAGCCCTCAATTCCTCCCTCCCAACCCCCCCCCCCGGGTTCGAATGCCCATCTTGCAAAAAAGCCCAAAAACTTTTTCCTGGGCCCCCCATAACCCCCATATAATGATCTTCTGCAACAACCCTTTCGAGTTAGCCCTTTTTTGGCACCCCCAAACCCTGTGTGTATGCCTCGGAACCCAAAAATGTTTCCCTCCCTTAAACCCCACCTCTTTGGGTTCCATAAAAAAACCCAATAATTGCGGAAAAGTCTCTAACCAAAAACCCCCACGCCTCAAAGGTTTTAACCTTTCCCCTGTACCCCCATTGAAAGTAAAAACGCCAGCCAAATGGGGGGGACTCCATCGTCCCCCCCCCGGAAAAGGGGACAAAGGGGCGTTTGGTCTTTCCCCAAACTTGAGATATCCCTCAAGAACCCTTTCCCAAACCCCGATAATCCCAATTTTTTTAAAGGCCACAACATAAAGTTGGGGAGGGATAATATAAAAATCCCATAAATTGGGAGGTTTTAAAAACATTTTCCTTTTGTTAGAATTTTAAAAAAAACCTTTTTTTTAAACAGTCCACAAATTTTAATTCCTGGGAAAATTGCATTTTTCGAATGAAAATTTGCAAACAGTTAAAAAAAAGACTATTTTTCAAGTTCAAAATTTAATTCAAAAAAGGGAAGGAGGACAAGGGTTGGCGCGGGGGGAAAAGCAATTTGCAAAAGGGGGGGGATATCAGAGGTTACAAAAACAGCCAGGGGGTAGATAAGGGGGCCCAAAAATTTTGGGGAAACTGAATACAAATTTTAAGTAAAAGTTTTTTCCTGAGAGATTATAAAATCCTCCGGGGGAAAGGGAAAAAGGGAGGAAAAGAACTTTCTCGTGAATTGATAAATATCCCCCCAAAAGTTATGTAATAAATCAATCTCACAAAAATTTATAAATTTTAGGTGAAAATGGGAATCGAAAAAAATAGTCTAACCTAATTGATAAAAGAGGGGATAATATATCGGTTAAATTTTATTAATTTTTCCAAAAGAACCAACGTTGTTCCAAAAATTTTGGGAAAAAATTGCAGCAAAATAGTCCTAAATGGAATACCTCTACATGAAACTGGTAGGTCATGTACTGCGACCCGCGCAGCAGTGTCTGCCTGTTTATTGCCCTGAAACGTCAACATGACCGGGGACCCAACAAAAAACAATACTTTATGCTTGGTAAAGATGCGGCGTAGCCAAGTTGGATACGGAGGACTAAGGGTGAGGTGTATCAATTTCTGTATAGCCTGTAAAGCACTAAGGGATCTGAGACAACCACAAATGAGACAAGGCATAGATGCAAAATGGATAAGTGCTGTAAGGATGGCATACAATTCAGCAGTAAAAATACTAGCCGAAGATAGTAAATGCCCTTGTACGACAGGACGCTGTCCGGAAACACTGTTGTGAATCCTATGCCGTCAGAAGACTTAGAGCCATCTGTGTACCCCGCAATGGCATGAGAATGAGAGTGAAAGTGGTAAAGAAAATGAGAGCGGACGCGACCGTAGACAGTTGGCTTTCGAGCAAGGAGAGAGAAAGAACAGACTCGAACAGCTGGAACTTCCCAGGGGGGTAGGGAAAAGTGAGATGCTACATGTACATAGAAAGGTGGTAATTGAAGAGAAGACAAGAGCGAATGAAGGCGAAGAGAGAAGGGACGGAGTAAACAGGGGCAGGGAACAAATAAAGAATGTCTACTAATATCAGTGACCTTTTCAATAAATGGAAGGATTGCGGAGATCATGAGAGCTAATGTACAAAGGGCCCAGGGGGCATAAAGGGCCCGATCGGAAAAGGGTTTAAAACCTTTTTGTTCTGCAAAAGGGGTTTTTCAAAAGGGGGAAAAGACCCGAAAAGCACCAAGGAAAAAACAAAACCCTTTGGTTGATGAAGGGGGTTAAGGTAGAGAAGTAGCGGGAGATGACGCGAATAGATCTGGTCACCATAATCAATTTTTCGATAAAAATAAGGGGGGAATTTGTGGGTGAAGGGGGGTTCGACGTTCAGCCCCCCATGAAAGATGAAAAGGGGGGTTTTTAAGGAGGTTCACCGGGCTGGGGCAAGTTGCCTTCAGAGGGGGGAAAAAGTGGGGTTTTCCAGGATAACCTACGATAAAAGGGAGGGGCCCAAAGAAAACTTGACTGTATCACTTTCGGGTTTACGGGAGCCAAAAGAGGTCAAAGGATGATCGGAGATGACAGAGCGTTTTTTTTTGAAAGTAATTTGGTGATTTTTTAGTGCGGGAAAAAATTTTAAACCCACGTGGGGTTGGCCCAGTTGGAAACCCCCGGTTTCAAACGCTTTGCTGGGGGAAAAAAACTGTAATAAGGTGACAGTCAGCGCCTGCACGGGGCAAAAAGGGGAAGGGTCATAAACCCTAGTTTTTATAAACCAAATTTTTATGATGGAAAAACTAGGGGGGCCAAATAAATTAATATCAAAGGAAAAAAATTTGTTGTGCTCAGAAAAAACCCCCGGGGGGAACACCTTCACTTGGTTTAAAGCCCGGGGTTTTTTAAAGTTAGTTTAATATTTTTTTTAAGCCCCCCAAAACCCATCCTGTGGGGGGTAGTCAAAAGTTTTAAAGAGGTACATAATGGGTCCAGGGACGGGGCCTCAAATTTTTTGATAGCGGGACCCAAGTTACAGAGGTTTTTAAATTTCACAATTTAAAAAGGGAAATGAACTCAAAATTTTTAAAAAAGGAAATGAACCCCAAAGGAGGTCTAGTCACAATCAGGGAAAATTTTTTTAAAAAAGGGTTTATTTACAGTTTACAGGGGTACAAAATGGGCCCAGGGAGGGGGGGGGCTAAAAAAGGGGGGTTTGAATTGGGCTAAAAACAAAATTTAAAAAAGGTAATGAACTCAAAAATTTTTAAAAAAGGGTAAAAAATTTTAAAAGGTTTTACAAAGGTAATAATTAACTTTTGGTTAGAATTTAATTTCCCCCCGGAAAAATGGTGAATAGGGGCAAATTTTTGGGAGTTTGACAATTCCCTCCCCCCCCTTCCCCTTTTTCCCTTTTTTCCCAATTTTTTTTTTTTTTTATCTTTCTTCTCTCTCTCTCTCTCTCCTCTCTCTCTCTCTCTCTCTCCTCTCCTCCCCCCCTTTCCCTCTCCTCTCTCTCCCCTTCCTCTCCCTCTCTCCTCTTTTCTCCCCCCCCCCCCCCCCCCCTTTTCCCCTTTCCACAACCAAAATTTTTCCCCAACCCCAACACACACATAAAAAACACAAAATTGGGCAGCAGAGTCAAAAAAAGGGGGGATCATAAAGGGGGAAAAAAAAACCTGAAGAACTTAGAAAGAAAGGGGAAGGGAAGGATAGATAGGGAAAGCGGGAAAGTGGGGGGGTGATGTAAAAAGCAGCAGAAGCTGGGGGTACAAAAGTTTAAAGGGGAATTTTAAAAAATCTGAAAAAAAGCCTAAAAGAACAAAAGAACATTTTGGGATTGACAACAAGACTGCTACCTCACCCAAAAAATAAGGGGACTTTTAAGGGAAAAAAGGGGGAAACAACTGCTGGAAAATCTCTACAGAGGAAAACTGTTAACAAATAAAGACTAAGTTTTATGTGGGGGCCCCTAACAACAAAAACAAAACCCCAAGGAAAGCCGAAAGGGAAAAGGGAAACCCGGGGGCCCCACTGACCCCAAAGTACATTACCCAGTAAAAACTGAGAAGGAAAAGCTGCAGTGGAAAAAAACCAAATTAAATGGGGGGAAACACAGGGAAAATGCAGGGGGAAAATGAAAGGGTGGGGTTTCAGCCCTTTGTGATGGGCTCCAGGAAAGCGAGGGAAACATATGAAGCAAGAAAACAAGGGGGGAAAAAAAAAACAATTGAAAACAATAGGAAAAAGACGATATGTCCCAGCTGGAAAATTTTTTGGAGGGAAAAGGGGGGGGTTTTTTTTAAAAAAAAGAACCGGCCCCTTTTAAGGGGGGACCTTCAAGGCAAAGCGACTCGGACCCCGGATACTGGGAAGGGAGAAAACACGATTAAGGGACATGACGGCTACCGGGGGGTGTACTCGACCGCGGGCAGAACACAAAAGAAAGAAGAAACCTTTAGAGAGATGGTTACAAAGGCGAAAGGAGGAAAGAGAGGGGATGGAAAGACAGACAAAGGGGATTTCCCCGACCCAGGAAAAAGACCAAAAACGCCTCCCCCACAACTTTCTAAAAGAAACCTCCCAACCAGGTTTAAAACCCCCGTGCAAAACCCAAAAACCCAAATCAAAACACCCAAAGCCCCAAACCAAAAGCCCCCCCCCATACTTACAAACTTCAAACCCCCCACAGCCAAAACCCATTTCCCTTTCCAGGTCTCCCACTTCCCCAACCCCAATATTTCTTCCCCCGACCAACCGTCTTAGAAAAGAAGTTGAAGGTGTGGTATACAAATGGATGGGAAAAAACCAAAAAAAGTATGAAAGGAAATGGCACGAAAGAAAACAAAAAAGACATTTCCCCCGACATAATAAACACTCACAGAAAAAAAAAATCGCCCGGGAAAAATAAAAAGATTCAATCTTTCCATCCGGATATCAAATCTTCCGGAAAGGGCCGAGGGGAGGAAAAGGGGGGGGAGGAGTTGCACTGCTCATTTTTAAAAACCCCGTGGGGTTTTGAGAAAATGGAAGGAATGGATGGATGGGGGAAAGGGGGCCACTTTTAGGAACAATCCCGCCCGAGGGAACATAAGGGATTTAAATTTCATAATGTACAACCCACCACAGAACTGCAGGAGGCCAAGGGGAAGAATACGATGAAGCAACAGACCCAAAGATCAACACACTAGCCGAGGGGGGCCAGGGGAGCCCACATGGGGGGAGAAAAATTACTAGTTTTTGGGTGATTTCAAACAAAGGAGATTGACTGGGGAAAACCTGGAGCCCCATGGGGGGGGCCCCCAAACATGGGAGCCAAGATGAAAGGGTGTGGGAAATGGAGAAACCTCAGGATCAAAATGTTAGAGACATACCAGAGAGAAGGGGAGGATTACCCCCAAGGTTGGGCCTTGTATTCACAAAGAGAAATTCGGCCCTCGAGGGTATCAAGTATGAAAAACCCCTGGGAGCTAGTGATCATTTTGGTTTTTGGGCTTCGACTACAAAATTGGCTTTAAAATGGAGAGAGTAGCAAGGGAAAAGGGTGGGAAAAAACCCAAACCCACAAAAGGGGGGGGAAATACCCCAGGCATGAGGGAAATTCCTTCAAAGGGCAAATTAGTGGGGAGGGAACTGACAAAGGAAAAAACCCGTACAAGAAAAGATGGGCATGTAGCAAAAAAAATGCAAGGAGGAGAGGAGAGGTTTGTTCCCCAAAGGGGAAAAAGAAATAATGGGAAAACAGAACAGTCCTTGGTTTTACCCAAAGGTGTAGGGGGGCAAAAAAAGGTGTACTAGAGAAAAGGAAAAAAAGGGACAAAAGACAAGGGAAATTTAGGAAAATAAAGAAATCAGCCGAAGAGCCAGAAACGAATATGCACAGATAAGAAAGGGGGGCTCAAGACAATATGAAAATTACATAGCCCTCAAAAAAAAGACTGACCCGAAACTGTTGTTTCAGCCACATCAGGAGGAAAAACCAAAGCCCAAAGGGCCCGGTAACAACTGGGGGAAGGGTGAATTTTGGGGGGTTCACAAGAAACGACTGAGAGGTAATTTAGGAGCAACACAAGATTTAAAAAAGGTATTTACAGTGGAAACCAGTAGGGGGCTCCAAGAAACAGAAAAAGGGGGGGACACCAGCAAGTTTCTGGACGGGGGTACATATAACCAAGGAGGAGGTGAAGAAGCTGCTATGCGAATTTCCCCCCTCAAAGGGGGGGGTGGGACCCCGACACCCCTCCATGGGTTTCCCTTTTAAAAGGGGGGCAGAGATATTTTTTTGAGCCCTTAACAAAGATCTTCAACACATCATTTGAAAAATGGGCAACTCCCTGAGGTATGGAAAATGGCAAAAGGTTTGTCCCAATTTTTAAAAAGGGAGACAGACATGAGGCACTAAACTACAGACCTGTATCTCCAAAAGTGTATAGTATGAAGGTCATGGAGAAATATCAGGAGGAGAGTTTGGGGGGGCACCTGGAAAGAAACAAGTGTAAAAATTGACAACCGCAGGGTTTTGGGGAAGGAAAATCCTGTGTCACAAACCTCTAATTTTTATGACAAGGTGACAGAAGTAAGAAAAGAGAAAGGGGGGGATCGACTGCGTATTTTTGACTGCAAAAAGGCTTTCGACACATTTCCTCAAAAGAGTTCTGCAAAAGCTAGGGACCAGGCACACATAACGGAAAGGCACGCAAGGATAGGAAAAATCGACAGGAGGAAACAACGAGAGGGACGCGACGAGGTGTCAGAGTGGGCGCCGTAAAGCGGGGTTCCACAGGGGTCAGTCCTGGGACCTGGCTGTTTTTGGGTATACGTAAACGACATAAGGGAAGGGATGACTCAGAATGCCCTTTGTTTGCAGACATGTAAGTTAATGAAAATCGAATCGGAGGGGTTCGGCAGGACTACAAAGAAAACGGGACAGGCTCAACCCGGGCCCAGCAATGGCTCCTTGAATTTAACCCTGCAAATGCAAATCATAAAGAGGGGGAAGGCAAAAGAAAACCGCGAACAATATATTTAGATGGCCAAAGACTGCAAACCTCACTCAAGGAAAAAAATCTGGGGGAGTATAACACCCAGCATATCTCCGAGGCGCCATCAATCAATAAATGCTCAGCATAGGGCGCCTGGGAAACCTACGGATAGCGTTCCATACCTCGTAAGGGTTTTGTTTAAAACTCTGTACACCATCTACGTCAGGGCCCCTACTGAGTATGCACACCATTTGGAAACCACAACCCAGTCAAAACCGCAAGAAAAAATTTGAGAAAGGCAAAAGGTTTTCAGAAGACTATCCCAACTCGGGGGTTGTCCTATGAAAAAGGTTTTGGGGGAAAAGGCCTGAGACATGGGCCAGGAGGGGCAGGGGAGACATGATAAAAACAAAATACTGGGGGAAAAGACGAGGTGGACAAAGAGGGATGTTCCGAGATGGACAAGACACAAGAGGCACAATTGGGAAATTGAAGACTCAGATGAAAAAAAAAGGGTGTTAGGAAGTATTTCTTTACATGAGATCCCGGGCCCTGGAATAGCCTAGAAAGGATGTGGTGGGGGCAGGAAAACCCTACAATTTTAAGGCAGGATGATAGGCTATGGGGCAGGGGGGAGAGGACCTAGTACAATCACGAAGAGGCGGGGCCAGGAGCGTACTCGACCCCCGCAACCACAAAAAGGGGAGTACAAAAAGGTGAGTACACACACACACACACACACACACACACACACACACACACACACACACACACAAACTCATACACACACGCACACACACTCATACACACACACACACTCATACACACACACACTCATACACACACACACACACACACTCATACACACACACACACACACACACTCATACACACACACACACACACTCACACAACTCATACACATACACACGAACACACACACTCATACACATACATACACACACACACACACACACACACACACACACACACACACACACACACACACACACACACACACACACACACACACACATGCACACACACACACACATGCACATATGTGGTAATGCTTATTTTACAGCTAGCAAAGTCAGGTATTTCTCCAAGATGGTCTGTAATATACCACTGTGGATAAAATACTTAGCCATTTCTTGAACACTCTGAGTGAGTTGTTTCTAAATTCATTAATTTTATCGCACTCCAGTACATAATGACGCAGGGTGTGACAATAATCCATCTGGCAAAGTTTACATTTCGTTTGGTCTACATCTGGTGGTGGTGATTTAACCTGCCAAAGATACTTGTAACCCAGCCGGAGCCGGGCGGTAGTGACATCCAAGAGTCTGCTTATTTTGTTGGATGCACCATAGACATGTGGCTCCTCCTGCATGATAGAATGATGATAGATGGATTCACTGGTGTCAATCTCCCTGAGCCTTAAGTCCATAAAATTCAGCTGAAGTTCTTTTCGTATTATTGTTCTCAAACTACTACCTGACAAGCCAAGATTGTAATCTACTCCCTCTTTGAAAGTAGCCAATTTATCAGTTCTATCATGCATCTGAAGACCAATGTGAGATGGAATCCACAGCATGTGCACTCTGACTCCACTGTCCACAATCCTACCATACCTGTGTCTGGCTTCTGACACAAGCATGCCACAATTTATGCTTAATGAGTTGAGAGCATTTATGGATGACAGAGAATCAGTTACAATTAAACTGTCAATCTTTGATACATAGATGCATTTCAGTGCAAGGAGTATGGCAAACAGTTCTGTCTGAAGAGTAGAGGCCCAATTATTGATGCGTGCTCCAATTTCTTTAAGAGAGCCATCACTCTGTACGACAACAGCAGCACTACCAGCTGCACCAGTGGATTGGTGAACAGAACCATCAACGTAAATAATTTGTGAGAGTGTGTGCTGTGTGACTAAGTTATCAATACAGCTTAAGGCCTCATGTTTGGCTTCAAGGCGAAGTTTTGGTTGTGATTTAAGAAGTAGTTTGGGGGGAAATGGAGGAATGGTAGTTTGGAATGGGGTAATATTCCATGGAGCGGAGAAGTGCCGTTGTTGCCTTACTTGACATAGATCATGTATCTGATTCATGCGGAGGTCGGTTCCAGTCTTTTCGATCCATCTGGAGGAGTGTTCACCAGTGCTGAGGAAAGTTTGGAGGGCTTCTGTACAGGGGTTTGAATGAGCTTGCCTGAGCATATTAACCCCAATTAGGATATTTCTTTCAGTAACACGATCTCTGATGCTTGGAATATCAAGTTCTTTTTGCATATTTAAAATTTTGGCAGTACGAGGGCATCCTAGGATGATCCTCATTGCTTCGTTCTGCAGTTTTTCCAGCCCTCCAAGCTTCCAGTCAGACACAAGAGCAAGTAGTGGCGCAGCATAATCAACCAATGATCTAATATAAGCAAGATACATCATTTTCACAATTTTAACATTAGCACCATCCGGGGAGAGCACATTATTAACCCGAACACAGAAATGCATATCAGTTAAAAAGGTCTTAAGGAAGGATGGTAGATTGCCTCGAAGGCCTAAGGAGTGGGCTTGGGCTAAAATATTATACCTCCAAGTTGTCATATGCCTTCTCAAGGTCAAAAAATATGGCAATAACTGAGTGGTTATTCGCAAAGGCATTATGAACATACGTATCCAAGCGCAGTAAGGGGTCTATGGTAGAACGTCCCTTACGAAAGCCATATTGACGAGTGGAGAGACTGTTGTGTGTCTCTAAATACCACACTAAACGTCTATTTACTAGGCGTTCCATCACTTTGCAAACTGCACTGGTAAGTGCAATGGGACGATAGTGGGAGGTTTCATGTCCCATAGTGCCTGGTTTGCGGAAAGGGAGAACAATGGCGGATTTCCACAGCTGTGGAAGAACTCCTTGTGACCAAATAAGATTGTAAAGGCGTAATAGGACTGCAAGGGCTGACTGATGTAAATGTTGTAGCATACGAATATGAATGTCGTCGGGCCCAGCTGCCGATGATCGGCAAGCTGAGAGTGTTGCCTCCAGTTCTTGAAGTGTAAAAGGCACATTATACTGTTCTTTGAGAGAAGAAAAGTCCAAGGGTGCTAACTCTCTGGCAGACTTTGAGGAAAGAAATGAGGGGCATAGATGGAGTCCCTGAGAAATACGGACCAGATGATTGCCAATTTCATTGGCAACATCTAGTGGGTTTGCTATATCAACACCGGCAACCCGCAGAACAGGAGCCGGGTCAGGAGAATATTTACCACTCAGTTTTCGTACTTTTTTCCATACTGCACTCATAGAGGAAGCAGAGGTGATGGTGGAGACATAATCTCGCCAGCAAGTGCGTTTAGCGTCACGGATGACACGGCGAGCGATCGCACGCTTCTGCTTAAATTCAAGAAGTCTCTCTGTGGTTCTATTGTACCGGTACCTGCCCCATGCAGCGCGTTTCAAACGTACTGCAGAGCACAAGCAGAGACCACCAAGGCACGCATTTCTGAGAATGCCTGCCCGAAGTTTGGGGTATAGAATGAGAAGCTGCGGTTAAAACGGAGGACGAGAAGAGGTGTAAAAGCTCATCGATGGAGGACGAAGAAGGAACCTCTCTAAAAACAGTTAGGTGTGAGTAAAGGTTCCAATTTGCCTGATCAAATTGCCAGCGTGGGATGCGAAGAGGTGGTGAATATGAAGGGGAAGTAAGAATGATTGGGAAATGATCGCTGTCATGTAAGTCCGGAAGAACAGACCAAGTGAAGTCTAATGCGGCGGAGGAAAAGCAGACTGAGAGATCGATGCAAGAGAGAGTGTGAGTCTGAGGATCAAAATGGGTGTGAGTACCTGTATTTAAAACATGGAGGGGGTGGGTGGCAAGAAAAGCCTCTAACTGAATGCCACGGGAATCACAGTGAGACCCCCCCCCCTAGAGGAAATGGTGGGCATTAAAATCACCAAGTAACAGAATCGGTGGTGGTAATGACGAAACAAGAAAGGCAATATCCGGAATAGATAATGCCCGAGAAGGAGAGAGATATAAAGAACAGAGCATATACCACCTATGCAAGTGGATACGGGCTGCTGTGTAATGCAGCGAAGTACGAACAAATAGCTGATGGTATGGAATATCAGTGCGTAGAAGAAGGGCACTTTCATTAAAGGTCCCATCAGGAAAAGGATCTGAAGAATACAATAAATTATAGCCTGAGATGGGAGAGATAACAGCAGAGTGTAATTTTGGTTCCTGTAAGCAAACACCAACAGGGGAAAACTGGGAGAGTAACATCTGAAGCTCACCCCGATTACCCCTGAGGCCGCGTATATTCCACTGTAAATAGGCCATGATTGGCAATGATAAAGATACCTGAAATCCGCAGGTAAGGGTTCCTACGGACTAGAGGGGTTAGAAAAGTCCACATGCGGAGGCAGTGGAAAACGTTCAAGCAGCGAAGGAACGGTGCGCTGTGAAGAAAGGAGTTGCGCAGATGGAGTAGAGGAGAGAGAAGGAGTGGAGGGTGGATCAGTGTCCATTGATGGTTTGATCTCTGCAATATATTCAGAGATTGCTTCAAGTGTTTCAGAATTCAGAGACGTCGTATGGAAGACAATATTGGAAATGGTAGGGGGAGGATGAGTAAAGATTGGAACTGTAATGGACTGTACCATTGTAGGGGGGGGGGCGAAAGGGTGGAGGGAACTGGAGAAGCGTGGAAGGGGACAGAAGAGGCAGAAACCTGGGAGGTGGCAGAAGAGGAAGAAACTTGGGAGGGGACAGGGGAGGAAGGTACAGTACGAGGAGAAGAGTGAACCTCTACACTTGTAACAGAGCCAGTGAGAGGGGGTGAACCAGGTACAGAGACAGGGAAGGGAAAATGAGGAGGTGGAAGATGGGTAGGAGGTGTTAACGGACCTTTTTTTTGACTTTTGAGAAGTAGAGGGACGATTGGGAGGAGGTGTCATACGAGATCTCGTTGCTACTGAGGCTTGTGAGAGAGAACACGAAGAAGCAAGATCAGACTGAGACGTTGAAGTAGGGACGTCTGAGCTGAGGACAGCAAAAGAATTAGCTACAGGAGTGACTTTGGGAGAGGTAACCACAGAGGTGGGTGCAAAAGATGGGATACCAGAAGTGGGGGGACGTTTTGAAACACGGGAATAAGAAACATGAGGTAGTCTCCCTTGGAGGCGGAGATGAGATACTGCCATGGCATAAGGGAGACCTTCTGCCTCTTTGAGGTAACGGATTTCCCGCTTGTTTAAGTAGACTTGACAACGGCGAGAGTACGAAGGGTGAGCCTCATGACAATTAAGGCAAGAGGGAGGTCGATTGCAAGACGTATTAGAATGGTCATCGGCACCACAGACTGGGCATTCGGCGATAGATCTGCAATATTTCGCTGGATGGCCAAATCGCCAGCAATTTCTACACTGTTGCGGTGTAGGGATCACCTTTCGAACTTGTAGCCGATGTCCTGCTACATGAACTGAGGATGGGAGTTCACGGCTGTCAAAAGTTAAACGAGCCACATTGCTAGGGTATCGTCTCCACCCGCGGGCAGGAAGAACGTAAGTGTCTACCTTGAGGATTGGGAGATCTTGGAGTTCCAGCTGTTCAAGAATGTCAGTGCCACATGTCTGGAAATTTTGTTGAACTATGGTATGGGGCAGAATGACGGTACCACTACAAGAATTGAGGGAATGATGCTTTTCAATAGTTACAGGAACAGTATCGATATGGGAAAGACGAGAAAGCTCATGAGCCTGGGTAGCATTCTGTACGGTGACGATGCGCATACCGCTCTTAAGAGCATGAAAAGAAATATCTTTACCAACATGGCGTAGGAGTGCCTTGCCAATACTGTGGTCAGAAAGATAGGCAGTAGAGGAAGTCGGTCGTAAAGTGAAGAATTTAGTCCATTGTGCAGTCTGAAACTGAGCGTGGAAAGGTAGTGAAGGACGTGTCGATCTTTTCTGAGAAGAACGAGAAGGTGGAGAAGTATCAGCAGGTAACTGTCGTTGTCGTTTAGGCGTGGGACCAGAGTTGGTCTGACGTGGAACGGGCCGGCGATTCGAAAATTGCCGCACCGTAGAGGGAGAGGCCGGAAGCATAGTCAGAGGAGAGCGAAGGTCAGATAAATCGAAGGAGTCAGTCGAGGCCTCAGTACCTGAAGCGGGTGAGGAAACACCACCGGCAAGAGGTACAGAGGCATGAGGAGTGTCCGAAGAGTGGTCCAAAGACGAGGCGGGGTCAGAACGGGGTGCGGTATCAAGAAGGGGCCCGGGGGTAGCAGGTTCATGGACTAGGAGTGCCATGGTTAGGTTACTTCTTTCTTTTTGTTTTTAAGAAAAAAAAAAAGAAAAGAAAATAAAAATAAAAAAAAGAATAAAAAAAAGGGGGGACCGGGGAGGGATAGTTCCTAGGAGGAATGAAAGGGCCAGAAATCTCCCTCCGCGCCCAAGAGGACCTCAGCACCACAAGTAGCGCAGATGCAACATGGAACCCGTGCCATACCCTACCCATCATGCCAGTAAACCGACAATCCAGGATAGCAACCTCACATCTGCCAAGCTACCTCGGTGGACAAAAGAGAGGGTGGCCGGAAATCCGCCACAAAGCATACCTCCTTCGGCCACCACCCCCGGAATCCGAAAGGTGGCTTCCAGAGATACACCCGTCGCCCGAGAGACACCCAAAGCCACCCTCCGGGATACCGGAGAGGGATCAGGACATCCCCAGGCAATCCAGATGCCACGGCAAACTACGCCACCGCCAAGAACCTCAACGGAATGGGATGGACCTCGGTACCCTTTCCCCTACCTAGGAACTAGTGTGCCTGTGGAAAAAAAAAAAAAAAAACCCAAAGGCCAAAAAAGAAGGGCAAAAGGGAGGGGTGGGGAGGAGGAGGAGGAGGAAAGGAAAAAGGGGAGGATGGGATAGGGAACGGGGGATTGGGGGGTAATTAGGTTCGGTCTGAGGAAGTAGACCGACAGGTCTAATTCCTCAGACCAAGAGCCCCTTCACCACGCCAAGGAGCGTCCCTTGAAGAGGTCATCCTTCATAGACCCATCTGCTGACATGTTCACTCCTAAATATCTGAATACATTCACCTCCTCCATACTCTCTCCCTCCAATCTGATATCCAGTCTTCACCGAATCTGTTTATCCTCATAACTTTACTCTTTCCTATATTCACTTTTAATTTTCTTTTACATACCCTACCAACTTCTGCAACTTCTTTCTAGAATTTCCCAAAAGCACTGTGTCATCAGCAAAAAGCAACTGTGACAACTCCCACTTTGTGTTTGATACTTTATCTTTAAACTCCACACCTGCCAAGACCCTAGCATTCACTTCTCTTACAACCCCATCTAAAAATATATTGAACAACCACAGTGACATCACACATCCTTGTCTAAGGCCTACTTTTACTGGGAAATAATCTCCCTCTCTCCTACTTACTCTAACCTGAGCCTCACTATCCTCGTAAAAACTCTTTCAGTAATCTACCTCCTATACCATACACCTGCAACATCTGCCACATTGCTCCCCCTATCCACCCTGTCATATGCCTTTTCTAAAATCATGCCACAAAAACCTCTTTACCCTTATCTAAATACTGTTCACTATATATTTCACTGTAAACACTTGGTCTACACACCCACTACCTTTCCTAAAGCCTCCTTGTTCATCTGCTATCCTACTCTCTGCTGTATAGCCCTTGTGGCTTAGCGCTTCTTTTTGATTATAATAATAATATCCTACTCTCTGTCTTACTCTTAATTCTTTCAATAATAACTCTGTTGAGTATACCTGGTAAAGTGTATGGCAGACTTGTTCTTTCAACGTACCAGCCGTATCCCACTGAGGCAGGGTGGCCCAAAAGGAAAAACGAAAGTTTCTCCTTTTAAATTTAGTAATATATACAGAAGGGATTACTAGCCCCTTGCTCCCGGCATTTTAGTCGCCTCTTACGACACGCATGGCTTACGGAAGAAGAATTCTGTTCCACTTCCCCATGGAGATAAGAGGAAATAAACAAGAACAAGAACTAGAAAGAAAATAGAAGAAAACCCAGAGGGGTATGTATATATATGCTTGTACATGTATGTGTAGTGTGACCTAAGTGTAAGTAGAAGTAGCAAGATGTACCTGAAATCTTGCATGTTTATGAGACAGAATAAAGACACCAGCAATCCTACCATGTAAAACAATCACAGGCTTTCATTTTACACTCACTTGGCAGAACGGTAGTACACTCAACAGACTTATTCCCCTATAATTTTTGCACTCTCTTTTATCGCCTAGGTAACTTACCCTCTTCCATACATTTATTAAATGTATGGAAGAGGGTAAGGTATTTAGCATAGTATCCCCTATGCTAAAAAATAAATTACAGGATTTTAAATCAACTTCACTGTGGTAGTCTTCTGTTAAAATATTTTACCATGGGTAACTAAAACAAAACAATGTTCAATTATTTATTTAAAATATATAGACATTTTGTTCATTGATAGACCTTTGATATAACTAGGAGATGGCTGTACAGAACATGTACAATGGCTGGGTTACTACATATTAGTAAGCAAGATAAAAACACTTTAAACAATATACACATCCCCATTAGTCAGACAACATACAATACTCAACATAGTATTTCAATCCCTGCAAATTTTTTGATGAAACTTGGCTATAAGCCAAATAAATAGCACTACAATAAATACTTGGGTAGACATCACACAAACCATCTATCAAACGTAGGACCAACAGAGATCAACAATGTAAGAAAAAACCATTAGTATATCTTGCAAAATACAGTTTAGTAAAATGGCATATGCTTATGGAACAAATCTCCACCTAGGCTTGTCAGTGGATAACATGAGACTGACATTATACTGTCACAACAGTAATAAAATGATGTTAGTTAATATCTTCAAGCAAATACCTAATTTCCGACATAATACAACAAAATAAAAGTGATTATATAATTATAATACTTGACAAGCCAGACTAAAAAAAAAAGAAAAGTATTTTCTTTGCGCAGTTTACTTTTTGTTGAACTCGACGTGCCAAATGGTGAACCAGAGGTCGACAAGTAAACAATGATTACATTTTTCCTCACATTGACCACCTAATAAGTGACGCTGAGGAGTTGACCAAGCCTTGTCACGATTAAGTGCTAGGATAGCAGTAGTAGACTCTTCAGTGATTGCTTTACTTGTGCCTTTTAATAAAACAGGTGGAATACTGGGTTTCACAGTGACTGTTCTTTTTCTTTGTACAGTCTCATTGCCCTCAGGACACGAGCGACCACTTTTCATTATGCTATCAGATCTAATGGATGTGGCAATTTTAGACTGTAAAGAAGGTTGCTGCAAGTGACTCGCTTTGTTCATCCTACCACTAGACGAAGGAGATCCTCGAGATGGCGAGTTTCTTCTCAATTCACTTCTGTCTTCTTCTTCAATACTTGGAGGTATACTACCCTCTCTTGTTTTCAAGACAGATACTTTAGTGCCTCTCATGTATGATTTTAAGGCACCAGCAGGTAAAGATTTCCTAGATGATGACTGACGATTAAGGGATGAAGACCCTTCAGTGGTATCTTTCTTGGCACGAGTTTTATCATATGATGCTGTGTTTAAGACATTCATACGTTCCATGAGCAATGAGAACTCAAGGTCCGTAGCTGCATCAGCACCAGTCACATTATAATCCCAAACAACGTGCTGGCTCTCGATGTTTCGCCGAAGAAGATCGTGCTTTCCTTGTTTAACGTCATTTACAATGTTGGTGCATCGAGCAACAGTGTTCCGTCGTGTAAGAAAGGGTACCTGTTTTGGGCCATGCTTACTGAATTTAAGAACCATTTTCTGCACTACGCCAGGACCTTTTTCTTCTTGATTAATTGTACTATTTACATGATCATTATCTGCTAATTCCACTTGCAAACACTCTAAACCTTTTATATTCCCATCTTCTTGGATTTCATCTAAATGTTCTACAATTCCTTCCAGCTGCTCTACATTTTCCACTTCACTTACAGGTTCTCTGTGAATGTCTTTTGTGTCTCGAATACTTTCTTTCGTGAGGCGACCATCCCTGCCAGGGGAGAGGGAAGGTCCGTTGATTTTTGAGATGGTGGCCCCGCTCCCCCCTGAGAGGGGCCAACCGATAAAAAAGACGAGAATCCAGAAAGACGGGGGCAACTGGGAGATCTCATCAACTCTGTAATGGATAAATAATTTAATAATTTTTTCTCCTTTGGTGCCTCAAATATAATCTTTTTTCAGACATTTCAAATTCCTTACAAGTGGGGAGGTGCCATATCAGTAAAAGGATCTTAAGTCAAATAATTAGAACTATCTTCCCACTGGATCAAAGCTGATTAGCTCCTATTCTCCAGACACTGACGCATAGGTTTGTTTCCCATGATTATAATAAAAAAGCCTTTGAAACATTAACAAATACATACTAGCTTGTATAAAATGGAATTCTTGAGACCAAGGAAAAATAATTTATCACATTCAATAGTTGTCTTGCCAGAAGTGTGCAGACACAAATCAAAGAATAGTTCAGAGAGAAATAATCAAACCTATCAATGTAAATCTATGATCATGTGATTGACTGTTTATGGCATACATCTAAGAATTTTCTTAGTTTTATCAAGGTTGCACCTTTACATCTTTTGCAAGTGACAGTTATCATCTAGCTATCCCACAATTTTAAGACATCATGGCAGGAAAACAGTACTTTAATTTGAACAAATAAATTGAGATAGAGGGCATGTAGATATGGATGGAGTGAGGGAGCTTAAATCACCATCATTGTATATCTGTATTAATCTTCTTTCTTTCAATGCACTTGCTGTATTCCACTGAGGCAGGGTGGCCCAAAAGGAAAAACAAAAGTTTCTCCTTTTAAATTTAGTAATATATACAGAAGGGATTACTAGCCCCTTGCTCCTGGTATTTTAGCCACCTCTTATGACATGCATGGCTTATGGAGGAAGAATTCTGTTCCACTTCCTGTGAAGATAAGAAATAAACAAGTACAAGAACTAGTAAGAAAATAGAAGAAAACCCAGAGGGATGTGTATATATACGTTTGTATATCCAAGTGTAGTGTGACCTAAGTGCAAGTAGAAGTAGCAAGACGTACCTGAAATCCTGCATGTTTTGAGACAGAAAAAACACCAGCAATCCTGCCATCATGTAAAATAATTACAGGCTTTTGTTTTACACTCATTTGGCAGGATGGTAGTACCTCCTTGGGCAGTTGCTGTCTACCAACCTACTACCTAGAATCTGTATTAATATACTAATATGAACATTACAAGTACTTGTATGTACTATGTGCAATTGTAAAATGAACTGCAGGTAGCAAGGGACACAACTAATAATAAGGATGCAATAGCTAATATCACCACCACTCCCACCTCTATCCATAGGGATAGGGAAGGGGGAGAGTGAGAAGAATGGAACTAGGTGTATGAATATAAATTATCTGTCTAGTACTGTGACACTAGATCAAAGAAGAAAGTGAAGAAATGTAAAATGAGCTGTAGATTTCTTGGGGCACATTATGATAAAACCATTGACAGTGGATGAGACAAAAATCCGGGCTGTGGCTCGTACGTTGGTTTGCGTGCAGCCAGCAGCAACAGCCTGGTTGATCAGGCGCTGATCCACCAGGAGGCCGGCACAGACCGGGCCCCGGGGGGGGTTTACCCCCGAAACTTTCCCGGTAAATCCAGGGGACTAGGTAGCCAAAAAGATTAATGCTAATTTTTCTACCCAAATTCAGTGGAGGTTTGTGCTTAGTCATTTAGTTATTAAAAGCTCAAGTCTTCCCCCTTTGTAAAAACACATCGTAAAAAATTTTTTTTTTCTAAAGGGTTTTTGTCACTAATGCTTCAAAATGCAAGATTTATTTAGACAACTTCAGTCTGATTATTCCACTATTTTTTTAAAGGTTCATTTTTTTTTTTTTTTAACAAGTCGGCCCTCTCCCACCGAGGCGGGTGACCCAAAAAAAAAAGAAAATACTTTCATCATCATTCAACACTTTCACCACATCACACATTATCACTGTTTTTGCAGAGGTGCTCAGAATACAACATTTAGAAGCATATACGTTAAAGATACACAACATATCCTCCAAAACTGCCAATATCCCAAACCCCTCCTTTAAAGTGCAGGCATTGTACTTCCCATTTCCAGGACTCATGCCCGACTATATGAAAATAACCGGGTTTCCCTGAATCCCTTCACTAAATATTACCCTGCTCACACTCCAACAGATCGTCAGGTCCCAAGTCCCATTCGTCTCCATTCACTCCTATCTAACACGCTCACCCCACACTTGCTGGAAGTCCAAGCCCCTCGCCCACAAAACCTCCTTTACCCCCTTTCGAGGACGACCCCTACCCCGCCTTCCTTCCCCTATAAATTTATATGCTTTCCATGTCATTCTACTTTGATCCATTCTCTCTAAATGACCAAACCACCTAAACAACCCCTCTTCTGCCCTCTGACTAATACTTTTATTAACTCCACACCTTTTCCTAATTTCCACACTCCGAATTTTCTGCATAATATTTACACCACACGTTGCCCTTAGACAGGACACCACTGCCTCCAACTGTCTCCTCGCTGCTGCAATTACCACCCAAGCTTCACATCCATATAAGAGTGCAAGAGGAGCAAGATGTCCAAGGGTATAATTCAGAACAATGAGGGATCATCGAGGTGATATGGATTTGTAGAGGGGATAAGATAAAGAGCATGCATAAATTTGGAGCAAGAAAGGTTATTCAGGATTGGTTGCATGGAAGGGGTAAAAAAAAAAAAAAAAAAAAACTTTGAACGTCCAATAGGATTGTGTGAGCATGTTAGACAGGAGTGAATGGAGACAAGTGAATTTTTGTGGATGTGTTGTTGGAGTGTGAACGGGTAACATTTACGAAAGGATTCATTTAGCCAGTCTTAAGTTCTGGAGATGAGAAAGGCAATGCCTGTACTCTGAAGGAGGGGTGAGGAAGTTGCAGTTGGAGGGTAGTTGTAATTATGATGTCAGCACTTCTGACAAGACAGGGATTGAATGTCATGATACCATGTCTGGAACAGTTCTAGACTAACCCACAAATTGGAGATAAAAAAATAGATAATGTATCAGATTGTCATTGGTTTAACACTTCTTATTGATTATAATAATAATAATCAGATTGCCATAGACCATCACAGCATTTTGCTCCATCCATCCAGGCTGGAGTGAAATCCTGTATACTTTTATCTCTGATTTGTGGGTTAGCTGTAAATAAATAAAATGCGTATAGTATCTTGAGCTTAAACTTTGCATTATATATTATTTATCTAAATGACAGATTTTTAATGTACAGAATATATACTTACCTTTACTGTGTGTTACACTTAAACCTTCACCTCTCCGCACTGGAGATTTATCCTCTGTACTGCCTTCCGAGTTGGTGTCCCTCTGTTGTTCTGCAAATGCAATGGCCGAGATAATTTAAGGTTGTCAATATATATACTTTGCATTACTGTATTTTATATTTCCTTAAATATGATACATGAATCCCTTATGCCAAAAGAGGGATTAGCCTGCAGTCTATCTATGGCAGGAACACGCATGAACATTCTGTATTATGTATATTTTAAATTCAACAAATTCAGTTATTTTTGTCATAGAGTATGCTCCTGTTAAATTATCTAGCCAGTGGTCAGTATTACTGTGTTATGAGGTCAGGTGTTACTATGCAGCTGTGCTGGAAGAGTGGGAGACAAAATTATTTACACTGTTTAGGAAGAGTTAAGTATAATACAAATAAACTACCAGTATAAAGAAGCAAACAATTTACTGTACAGGAAGACAGCACACTAAAAGATTTACATATTTACAAAACAGTTTCCTTAGAACACACTTGCTGACAGTGAATGGCAAACATTCAGAAAAATGATAGTCCAAGACCCCCAAAGATATAAAGCTGCTAAAGTATCAGAGAGAAACAATGTTCCCAACAAGGAGATCAGCTTACAAAGTTATATTTGTCATTAGTACTTCTTTTGTGAATACTGTATGGTAATAAAATATTTAGAGCAATTTACAATAATGCTCATGTTTTTGGAGAGATGTGACTGGCAAATTGTCACTTTTGTACTAATTAAATAGATTCACTTTTGCAACTCAAAACTTTACGAGCATGCACACCATCTACGCACTCAACAGTGTACCAACACTCTTATTTTCCTGCTGCAAACCGCCCAGCGGCTGCAGTGGCATGCGTGGTTGTGGCAACACTGGCTCTGGTGTTACCTTGCATGTTGGCTGCGGTGAGAATGATGTGCTCAAGCTTTTCTCTAAGAGCGCATACTTCGTCGGTCCTCAACTGTCGCTCTGCTTTCAGGAAGTGGCCCAGTTGACGGCAGAGGTCACCCAGGTCGGCCTCATGCTGCAGCAACACTCGTCAACTCACTAGCTCTATTCCAGCTTACTAAAATGTCCTTTTTTCCCCTCTTTCTCTCCTCTCTCTCTCTCTCTCTCTACATCAAAACTTGTATACATAATATGAATACATGCACATGAACAGGCACCAGAAATAAATGCATTATGAGTCACATGCAAACATAAACCAAACAAAACATATGCACTAGACACAAAGCTAAAACACACAATAAGCAATTTACCTTGTACAGAAAAAATCTAACAAACTTGCTAGTGTTAAAGATGAAATGTAAAATTATTGCACAAAACAAAAAAGACTTCTATAATTTAGGTCAACTAAAAAGTCTAATATATGCAGCCATGAAGGACAGGTGTTAAGTTACTAAAAATACATTAAAGTTACATTAAGTTACACAAAATACATTAAACATAAATAGAAAGCATATGGGGCTATAAGACATTTAAACAAGTTCTACTCATCAGCTAACAGAAGCCTTTTAACTTTAAAAAAAACAAGGCCCTTACTTGACATTCTGACTTGTGTTGTTTTGGACTTAAGACATTGGAACCAATTAATTACAAAGAAGCAACTCTTTTCCAACTGTTATATTTTTCTCAGTTTTTGCCAAATGCATGTTATGTATGTTCATTTTATGCATGCATAAAGAGCTTATTTTTTTTTTTTTGCTAGATACTGGACAAAAACTGTACATTTATTATTTACATTAGGCTAGTGCATCACTGGTTGGTAATACCGGGAGATGAGTGGATTACCTGGGAACAGGGAAGAACCAAGGGAGGCTGAAGCCTCCCCCAAATTCCCATCAGCCCCTCAAGTAATAATAATGCTGCTTCAAGACAAGGTCTCCTGGGCCCCCTTCCCCCCTCTTCCAATTAGACTGCCACTCCTAAGTCCTTTCAAGTAAAAATTCTGGAGTTGCCCCAGCCCGATATTGGTGGCTATGTCATCAAGTTCAGCAAGGTGAGGGGGCAGGACCTCAGACATCCTCTCCACACTACATCCCTCCTCTCCAAACCCCCTCCCCCATCTCTCTCTATTATGTAAAACTTCATAGAAATAGTCTTGTATTGAAAAGGCATATTGAGGGTAAAAAACGCTTGGTGAAAAGTAACTAAAATCGGATATGAAAAATTAAGTCTTGGAAATGCATTAATTAGGTTTCATCCATTCTCATCAGGAAAATGAGAGTACCCAACCATAGATTTTTGATGAATTTTCAGGAAAATGTTAACATAGTATGTGTGTACACACACACACACACACATACAGTAGACTCCATTTTCTTGGACTCCAAGAAGGCCTTCGACACAGTTCCTCACAAGAGATTAGTGCAAAAGCTAGAGGATGAGGCACGTATAACAGGAGGGGCACTGCAATGGAGCAGAGAATACCTGACAGGGTGGCAACGAGTCATGGTATGTGATAAAGTATCACAGTGGGCACCTGTGATGAGTGGGGTTCCACAGGGGTCAGTCTTAGGACCAGTGCTATTTTTGGTATATGTGAATGACATGATGGAAGGGTTAGACACAGAAGTGTCCCTGTTTGCAGATGATGTGAAGTTAATGAGGAGAATTAAATCAGATGAGGATCATGCAGGACTACAAAGAGACCTGGACAGGCTGGATATGTGATCCAGTAACTGGCTCCTTGAATTTAACCCCACCAAATGCAAAGTCATGAAGATCGGGGAAGGGCAAACAAGACTGCAGACAGAGTATAAGCTAGGTGGCCAAAGACTGCAAACCTCACTCAAGGAAAAAGATCTTGGGGTGAGTATAATATCGAGCACATCTGAAGCGCATATCAACCAGATAACTGTTGCAGCATATGGGCGCCTGGCAAACCTGAGAATTGCGTTCATAAACCTCAGTAAGAAATCATTCAAGACCATGTACGTCAGGCCCATACAGCACCAGTTTGGAACCCACACCTGGTCCAGCACGTCAAGAAATTAGATAAAGTGCAAAGGTTTGCAACAAGGCTAGCTCCAGAGCTAAGGGGAATGTCATACGAAGAAAGGTTAAGGGAAATCAGCCTGATAACACTGGAGGACAGGAGGGTTAGGGAAGACATGATAATGACATACAAAATACCAAGAAGAATAGATAAGGTGGACAGAGACAGGATGTTCCAGAGATGGGAGACAGAAACAAGGGGTCACACTTGGAAGTTGAAGACTCCGATGAGTCAAAGAGATGTTAAACAGTATTTCTTTATTCATAGGGTTGTCAGGAAGTGGAATAGTCTGGCAAGTGATGTAGTGGATGCAGGAACCATACATAGTTTTAAGACGAGGCATGATAAAGCTCATGGAGCAGGGAGAGAGAGGACTAGTAGCAATCAGTGAAGAGGTGGGGCCAGGAACTATGTCTCGACCCCTGCAACCACAAATAAGTGAGTACAAACAGGTCAGTACACACACACACAAAGGTTGCAACAAGGCTAGTCCCGGAGCTAAGGGGCATGTCCTATGAGGAGAGGTTAAGGGAAATCGACCTGATGACACTGGAGGATAGGATAACATGTAAACTACAGAGAGGAATTGACAAGGTGGACAAAGACAGGATGTTCCAGAGATGGGACACAGCAACAAGGGGTCACAGTTGGAAGTTGAAGACTCAGATGAATCACAGGGATGTTAGGAAGTAGTTCTTCAGTCACAGAGTTATCAGGAAGTGGAATAGTCTGGGAAGTGACGTAGTGGAGGCAGGATCCATACATAGTTTTAAGAAGAGGTATGATAAATCTCATGGAGCAGGAAGAGTGGCATAGTAGCGGCCAGTGAAGAGGCGGGGCCAGGAGCTGTGACTCGACTCCTGCAATCACAACTAGGTGAGTGTACACACACACACACACACACAGCCATTTCCCAATGAGGCAGGGTGACCCAAAAAAAGAAGAAACTTTCATCACTGTCACTGTCATGCCAGAGAGGGACTAATACTACAGTTAAACAGCAAATATCTTCACCCCTCCTACAGAGCGCAGGCACAATATTTCACATCTCCAGGACTCAACTCGGGCTAACCTATTTCCCTGAATCCCTTCATAAATGTTACTTAGCTAACACTGCAACAGCCTGTCAAGTCATAAAAACCACTTGCCTCTACTCGTATCTAACACATATACAATGTGCACACATGCTTACTGAATGTGTGTGTGTATATGGTTTTCCTTTCTTTTTTGGGTCATTTGCCCCTGGGATGCCTTTAACTGAACTATGTGTAGAAAGAGGCTTGGTAATAAAAATACATATTTTATGAAAAAGATGGTAAGTATACAAGATATGATATAGCATGTAATGAAAGTAGTTTGTTAGATTATGTATTGGTGGATAAAAAGTTGATGGGTAGACTTCAGGATGTGCATGTTTATAGAGGGGCAACAGATATATTGGATCATTATTTAGTTGTAGCTACAGAGTAAGAGGCAGATGGGAGCAAAAGGAAAATTGCAACAGCAAGTAAGAGTGAGGTGAAAGTTTATACACTAAGGAAGGAGGAATTTAGGGTGAGATATAAGCAACTATTAGCAGAAAAGTGGACTAATGTGAGTAGGTAGTGTGGGGCCTGAAGAGTGGTGGGATAGTTTTACAAATGCAGTGTTAGAATGCAGGGCAGAAGTTTGTGGCTATAGGAGAGTGGGTGCAGGAGGAAAGAGTGACTGATGGAATGATGAGGTAAAGGGTGCAATAAAAGAGAAAAAGGCCACTTATGAGAGGCTTTTACAAAGCAGAAGTGATATAAGAAGGGCAGAGTATATGGAGAGTAAAAGAAAGGTGAAGAGAGTGCAAATGGAGAGCTAATGATAGAGTAGGTGAGGCACTGTCAACAAATTTTGCTGAGAATAAGAAAAATTTTTGGAGATAAACATGTTGAGAAAGCCTAGAGAATGAATGGATTTGTCAGTAAAAACCAGAGTAGGGGAGTTAGCAGATGGGGAGCTGGAGGTATCAGGAAGATGGCAGGAATATTTTGAGGAACTTTTAAATGTTGATGAAGAAAGGGAGGCAAGTAATGTCATGCACTGGCAAGGGAGGTATAACATCTTCTAGGAGTGAAGAAGAGCTGGATGTGAATGTGGAGGAGGTGTGTGAGGCATTACATAAAATGAAAGGGGGTAAAGAAACTGGGACTGACAGGATCATGACAGAAATGTTAAAAACAAGGGGGGATATAGTGTTGGAGTGGTTAGTGTTTTTGTTCAATAAATGTATGAAAGAGGGGAAAGGTACCTAGGGATTGGATGAGTGCGTATACAGTGGAGCCTCTACTTGCGAGTTTATTCCGTTCCATGACCTTGCTCGCAACTGGATTTGCTCATTTACCGAGTCAATTTTCCTCATTGAAATGCAATTAATCCGTTCCAGTGGAATTTTGTACTTCAATAATTTCGCTAATATCAACTCTACGGCTTATTTATCCATCTCACTTCACCTAAGATGACATAATAAACAATAAAAATTACATAGAAACCTGATATATACTCTAAAATGAATAAAATATGTCTTTCATGTAGTGGTATGGGCGGTGTCGGCGATGGACGAGAGTTTGTCTGGAGACCGGGCAAAATACTTCATGAATAATTTCGCTATCATCATCTATACAGCTTATTTATTTATCATTATTTCAGGAATATCGCTAGTATTTTCCTGGGTGAAAACTGAGAGGAAGTAGGTATTGAGAATTTCACACATATCCCTATCACTGTCAGTGATCTGACCAGAGTTACTCTTAAGTGGGCCAATCTTGTCCCTAATCATACAGAAGTAAGATTAGGGACAAAATTGGCCCACTACTAAAATTCCTTGTACAACTATGTATCATGTCCACATAAACTACTATGAATATATGATTATTATTATTATTATTATATTTTATTATTAATTTAGGGAACTGAAGCTCTATTGTTATTGCAATAATAATTATTATTATTATTGATAATTTAGGGAACAAGCTCTATTGTTATTATTAATTTAGGGAACTAGAGCACATATCCAATTCCCTAGATCAAGAGACCCTCACCAGAGTCAAGGAACCTTGACACTCGTGAGGGGCTCTTGATCTAGGGAATTGGATATGTGCGCAAGCTCTCTAAATTAATAATAATAATAATAATAATTATTACAATAACGAGAGAGCTTCAGTTCCTTAAATTAATAATAATAATACATTAATATAACAACGAGAACTTCAGAACGAAGTCAACTCAGTGCACTGTTTACCTAGCTGTGGAAGCAGTTCTCTCCTGCTTTGCTTACATTTTTGACAGTCATTTGGCCAAATTTTGCTTTTATAACCATGGGTCCTAAGAAAGTAAATGTAAAGGACAGTGCTGAGACGAAAAAAATGATGATTTCCATTTTTATTATTATTATTATTAATTTAGGGAACTAGAGCACATATCCAATTCCCCAGATCAAGAGCCCCTTACCAGCATCAAGGAACCTTGACACTAGTGAGGGGCTTCAGTTCCCTAAATTATCAGTAATAATAGTTATAATAATAATTATTATTACAATAACGATAGAGCTTCAGTTCCCTAAATTAATAATAATAATACATTATTATAACAACGAGAGCTTCAGAACGAAGCCATCTCAGTGCACTGTTTACCTAGCTGTGGGAGCAGTTCTCTCCTGCTTTGCTTACATTTTTACAGTCATTTGGCCAAATTTCGCTTTTCTAACCATGGGTCCTAAGAAAATAAGTGTAAAGGACAGTGCTGATAAGAAAAAAGAGGATGATTTCCATGGAGTTAAAGCATGAAATCATAGATAAGCAAGAGAGGTGTCCAGGTTTTGGGTTGAGGGGGAAGTAGGGGGGCAGTTGGCTCGTAACTCAGAGCAAAAAACCAATTGATCAACGGCTCGTATATAAAAAAAACTCGTATGTTGGGACACTCGTAAGTCAAGGTTCCAGTATAGTCATTTTCATTAATCCATCTATGAAATTTTCTTCAAAATTATATAAGAAACACGTTACATAGCATATAACATATAAATATGCAATGTTTATATGCTATCGAGTGGAGAGTAAACATTACGTTTTCTCTTATTCAGCATTAGAGAAAACTGTGAATCTGGCGTCTCGCCCAGTAATCGCCCTTCATATGCATTTGTTTACAATTCTCGGCATGAATTATTCATGCCGAGGTAGTTGTTAGAAACGATTAAACTCAGTGAACATGGTAATAATATGGCTGTGCAGTGTAGCTCAGGGAGGCTACATTACACAGAGGGAAGAGGGAGTTGGGGATTCCCAACTCCCTCTCCCCTCCTGCCTTCTTCAATGTTCATTTATCATTAAAATTTGTGCTTTATAGTTATTTCTCATTGTTTTCTGTTTGTAAAACTATAGTTAATCTTTAAAAAATGTATTTTTCGTTAATATTTTTTTGGATGACTGAAACGGATTAATTGGATTTACATTAATTCTTACGGGAAATATTATTTCGGTTTTAGGCCGACCTTCTTGAACGGATTACAGACGATAACTGAGGGTCCACTGGAGTTCCTTTTATATAAAGGGAAGAGGGACAAAAGATTGTAAAAATTATAGGGGAATAAGTGTATGGTAGGGTTATTATTGAAAGAATTAGAGGTAAGACAGAGAGTAGGATTGCAGATGAGCAAGGAGGCTTTAGAGTGAGTAAGGGATGTGTAGATCAAGTTGAAGCATATATGTGAACAGTATTTAGACAAAGGTTGGAAAGTTTTCATTACATTTATGAATTTAGAAAAGGCATATGATAGGGTGAATAGAGGAGCAATGTGGCAGATGCTGCAAGTGTATGGAATTGGTAATAAGTTACTAAATGCTGTAGAGTGTTTTTATAAGGATAGGCTCAGGTTACAGTGTGTAGGCCTTAGACAAGGATGTGTAATGTCACCATGGTTGTTTAACATGGTAGGTAAGACACATAGGCAACAGTTAGGCAACTTTATTCCGAAACGTTTCACCTATACAGTAAGCTTCTTCAGTCGAGTACAGAAAGAAGGCAGGAGCAGTAGAGATGTGAAGATGATGTAATCAGTCCATCACCCTTGAAGTCGTAGATTTGAGGTTGTCAATCCCTCAGCCTGGAGAAGAGTTCTGTTCCACAGTCTGAAACAATCTGAGGGTGGAACAGAACTGTGCAACAGAACTCTTCTCTAGGCTGAGGACTGACAACCTCAAATCTATGACTTCAAGGGTGAAGGACTGATTACATCGTCTTTGCATCTATACTGCTCCTGCCTACTTTCTGTACTCGACTGAAGAAGTCTACTGTGTAGGCAAAACATTTCAGAATAAAGTTGCCTATGTGTCTTACCTACCAGCCTGTTGGTATTGTATACCATTTTGATATTCACGTTGTTTAACATATTTATAGATGGGGTTGTAAAAGAAGTAAATGCTAGGGTGTTGAGGAGAGGGGTGGATTAAATTACGGTGAATCAAATACAAAATGGGAATTGACACAGTTACTTTTTGTTGATACTGTGCTTTTGGGAGATTCTAAAGAAAAGTCGCAAAGGTTAGTGGACGAGTTTGGGAGGGTGTGTAAAGGAAGAAAGTTGAAAATGAACATAGATAAGAGTAAGGTGATGAGGGTATCTAACGATTTAGATAAAGAAAAATTGGATATCACATGGGAGGGAGGGAGTATGGAAGAAGTGTGTGTTCAGATATTTGGCAGTTGAGTTGTCAGATATTTGGCAGTTGAGTTGTCAGAAAATGAGTTTATGAAGGATGAAGTTAAATATAGAATTGACGAAGGAGAAAAGAAGGTGAGTGGTGCTTTGAGGTATCTGTGGAGACAACATTATCCATGGAGGCAAAGAAGGGAATGTATGAGAGCATAGTGGTACCAACACCCTTATATGGGTGTGAAGCATGGGTTGTAAATGCTGCAGCAAGGAGGAGGCTGGAATCAGTGGAGATGTCCTGTCTAAGGGCAATATGTGGTGTAAATACTATGCAGAGAATTTGTAGTGTGGAAATTAGGAGGTGTGGAGTTACTAAAAGTCTTAGTCAGGGGGCTGAAGAGGGGTTGTTGAGGTTTTGTCATTTAGAGAGGATGGAACAAAGTAGAATGACTTGGAGGGTGTATAAATCTGTAGTGGAAAAGAGGTGGGATAGGGGTCATCCTAGGAAAGGTTGGAGGGAGGGGGTAAAGGAGGCTTTGTGGGCAAAGGGCATGAACTTCCAGCAAGCGTGCGTGAACGTGTTAGATAGGAGTGAATGGAGATGAATGGTTTTTGGGACCTGACAAACTGTTGGAGTGTGAGCAGAGTAATATTTTGTGAAGGGAAACCTGTTAGCCAGACTTGAGTCCTGGAGGTGGGAAGTACAATGCCTGCACATTAACCCTTAAACTGTCCAAACGTAGATCTGTTTTTTCAACATTTGAAAGTATGTAAAAAAACGTACATCTTCTTTTCGTTTTTTTACTTTTGAAAACGTGTAAAAAAACTTTGATCTACTTTTTTTTTGTTATATTTGAAAATATGTAAAAAAACATAGATCTACTTTTGGAGCACTACACATGTGAACATAGATATGTTTGGACAGTTTAAAGGTTAAAGGAGAGGTTTGGGATATTGGCTGTTTGGAGTGACATCTAAACTGTCGTAACTGAGCACCTCTGCAAAGAGAGTGATTATGTATGAATGATGGTTAAAGTGTTGAAGGAAGGAAGTTTTTTATTTGTGGGTCACCCTGCCTCGGTGGGAAACGGCTGACATGCTAAGAAAAAAAAATAGAGGTAGTAAGTTGGTAAACAGTAACTGCCCAAGGTGGTACTACTGTTCTGCCAAGTGAGTGTAAAACAGAAACCTGTAATTAGGATTGCTGGTGTCGTTTTCTCTCTCATAAATATGCAAGTTTCAGGTATGTCTTGCTACTTTTACTTACATTTAGATCACACTACACATGCATGTACGAGCATATATATACACACACACCCCTCTGGGTTTTCTATTTTCTTATAAGTTCTTGCTTATTTCTGCTTATCTCCACAGGGAAGTGGAACAGAATTCTTCCCTTGTAAGCCATGCATGTCACAAGAGGTGACTAAAATGCTGGGAGCAAGGGAGCTAGTAACCCCTTCTCCTGTATATACAGGTTGACCATTACTAATCCATCATAAATGGGGCCTGTAGGGTGCTGGATTAGTGATTTTCCCAGATTACAGAGTGGTTAGGTTAGAATACACTTAACCCAATGGTGATATTTACACATCGGCAATTTCACCCACTTTACACCCTATTTTTGACCCATTCCATTGTTCCAGTTTACCAAACTCAGATATTTTGCTAGTATTCCTTTCATTCTGTCGACTGAGTACAAGAAACTGCCCATTTACCTTTTTTAACTACCCAGTAGTGGTCAGAAATCGATAATTTGGCCAATTTCACACAAATTCCAAGAGATGCCAATTTCAAAATAGGGTCCAAAATAAACAAGGCAGACATTTCTAGCACTAAAATAACATTTTCTCTCTTCATTAGTGATATTTCCAGGCCCCTCTTATATTACGCTTGCTTTCCATTTTGAATTTTTATTCAAACAATAAACAGAAAATTTATTGTTATGCAGACTTTTGCATTATTGTAATAATTGTACAGTAGGGCCCTGTTTCATGGCATTCCGCTAATACGGACATTTCAAATTAGGACCAAAACTTGCTATAGGGCTCTCCCACCTGACTTTCTAATACAGTCATCACACCACCCAGTTTGTTTACATTCTCCGTGAGCTCTGCGTCTCTCCATTATGTCTGGAAACTTTCCAAAATTTCAAATGTTTTAAAGTTATTTCATATTTTATAAATACAGCCTCTCCTCACTTAGCGATGTACTCATTTACCGGCGACTCGGACTTATGACGAGCTCTCTGACCAGTATGCACACCTAAATAATGTATATTAGAGCTGATTGCCTCTATTCTGTTTATTACAATATATAGTACACTACTGTATAAACATTTAAAAATATAACAGAAATGTTATAAATGGTGCAAATTGACATTAAAACAATATCAAAGATGGTTGACACAAACCTACTACTATTATAGTATGCTCCTCACTTAGCGACGAATTTATTTACCAACGTGGTCTTAGGAACAGAACTCCATCGTTCGGTGAGGAAAGGCTGTACTCTGATAATAATACTGATGTGTATCTGTACCTAAGTAAACTTACATACTGTGCTGGTGTGCAGGAACACATTAAAATCACTAAGAGTATCTTATGTCTCGAGAATGCCATATTGATCATGATAATAATAATACTCACTCAGAGGCACATTATATGTCATATATTACATTAATATACACATTTTCATTAATCCATCTATATTTTTTCAAAATTATATAATAAACATGCTAAATACACCTCACAGTAGAATAAATTAACACAAATATAGTTCAACACCAAAGATAATGTGTACACAATAATATTACTGGGGTAACTAGAAAATTATTTCTTTTGTATGCCTTCACTTAGAGCATCATTTCTTCTAAAAATAGTGTTACATGAGAATGTGAGTGTTGCTTTTTATTAATTGTACTGTACCAACATGGAGACAACTTGTACACAATGTAAAGTGTTTGTATTATGGTATAATACAGATGTGTATGAACCAAAACCAGACACCTTCTGTTTACATAACTCCGCATCTCACCATCATCGATACCATGCCTAACCCTTCTAGGGTAGGGTAGGTACCTAAGCCTGAGCCTTTAGCTCATAAGACTGTCATTCCCATTTGCCCCCTTGGGGCGGGGATGGCAGACCAGAGAGGCCTAGCTTGTGGCTAGGCCTGGGGACAGTTGGTCCCAAAGATGAGGAGGTACTTGTGACTCCTCCCATGGGAGACTTCGGTCTCAGACACTCCCTAAAGAGGGAGCCAAAGCCGGGCCACCACTTGGAAAAAGCCTGGGCCGGGAGAATACCGGCGAATCTTTAATAATAATAATAATCTCACCATCCCTTCCCCACCGCTGGTGGGGTGGGGTGGGGGTGGCCTGGCTGGCTACTATACCAACCACACCTGATATCTTACAATAAATACTACTCATCTCACCCTACATTAAGACTACAGATATTTTAAGGTAAGTAATGAGTGAACTGTATATGCATTTTATTGCTCTGGGATGCTTTAAATGTCATAGCATATTACTTGTGGTTGGGGTGGGGTGGGAGTGGCCTGGCCTGGCCTGGCCTGGCTACCATACCTGAATTCTTACAATACTACTCAACTCACCCTACATTAAGACTACAAATATTTTAAGGTAAGTAATGAGTGCACTATATGTGTATTTTACTTTTTTATTGCTTTTTAATGCCTAGTTCTATTGCTAACTTAATATATGTTAGTGTAAACTTGTTAACTAGCATTTATATGCATTTGTAAGTGGGAAAAAAGTGTTCCACTTTACGGCAGTAGCCTGGACCCTAACCTGCCATATAAATGGGGCTCTACTGTACGAAAAATGTCAACTCATTCATGACCGTATTAGACCATCCAGTTGGACATGTATTGGATGATGATGTCATTTGTTTACTCTTGAACATTGGCAAAAATTGAACATTTCTGCTACTCTGAGCTCAATTTTAAGGTACTGTCTGGTGTGAAACCAATCAAAATTATATCTATTTCTGTAATATAAGTTCCATTCTATCAAATGAGATCAAACAAACGAGAATACAAACCATACGAAAATAGACTGCAAAGTCGCTGTTTTATACCAAAAGCACAGTTGCCTTTTTTTCTCATTATGCACTGCATGCTGCAGGACTTTTTTATATAGTGCACACTTACCACACAGCCCTATTCTCTCGTATGCAGGTCCAAATTTACTGGTCACAGCTTATCTGAGTGAGCTGAGCTCACAGCAAACGACAGTGGCTTCAAAGCCACCTTATCTTTTATGGACAATGTACGGTGTATGTGCTTTACACAACAAGAAGCATTTCTTTTATTTGTTGGAACCATGGCTAGGGCTAAAAGTGAGCAGGTTATAACAATAAATGGAGAAAAACAAATTGGAACGACTTATGTAGCAAGTAGCGCCACCAAACGGTAGCGGCAGGTTGGTGTGGTGACCCCGGAAATTTGAAATTATGCTAGCTAAAATTATTGACGAATTATTGATGGAACCGGATTACTGATTGCTGGATTAGTGATGGTCAACCTGTATTACTAAATTTAAAAGGAGAAACTTTCGTTTTTTCTTTTGGGCCACCCTGCCTTAGTGGGATACGGCCAGTTTGTTGAAAGAAAGAAGATGTATGTGTTTCAGGTTATAATACCTATATTCATAGTGTGTAGTTGTCTTCTATATCAGTGGACCACATCCACTAGTTCAACTGGATGATGATGAAAAATTAATTTCATAATTTGGAAGTGCCAGACAATCATCAATATTGTACACCCCCTTTCCCCTAATAGCTTGTTAAAGAGAGGGTTCATTATATACATGATGTGTATAATATATGCTTGTATGCTGTGATTAAGTGTGAGGTGATTTGTTGCTCTGAATCTTACAAATTGTAAAACTAGGAAATTATTAGTTATGCATTTTCAAGTGAACATATTAAATAAAAAGATTTGTAGGGTTTACAAAAAGCTAATCACAGTTATTATTATAACCAAAACTAAACGTTAAACCACAAGAGTCCTACAGTGCTCCTAGTCACAGTTATATATTCAATATTTCTACCTAAGGGTAATACACCATGTTAAATGTTGTAAAATGTTAAGAAGAAATCATAATTTGCATTTTCTTCAGTTAATTACTTTTCACCTAAAAATTTATTCTACATATAACTGTATCAAAAGTCTAATAATTATTTTGTCTTTAATGTAAGAAACTTGGCTAACATCACCTCACACTGACTGGCTCACTTCATCTGCCTAACTTACTGATTGAGCTTGTTGCAGCTGCTGGGTGAGTCGTGCAATCTCCTCATTACGCAGAACCAACTCACTCTCGCGTAGACGGAGCCGAGTGGTTGTGTCTCTCCCAGAGTCATCCTGTTACATTTTAAAGTACCAGTATTAAACTAATGGTACAGTATCATGTAATATAGTAGAGATGTGATAGTAACAAGGCACCTTCCTTTAAGAGGAAGGTGCCTTGAAGCTGGAGGGCTCTTGATTAAAGAAATTTGAAATGCCCTCCCCTTCCTTGAATCAAACCTGGTTACCTCCTATTTTCCAGGTGCTGTTTGACTTCTAAAAGTTGTGACTCCATAGGAATAATAATACATGTATAGTGTTTTGTAAGGTGAAAATGTGGGAATGTAATCTTACAGGAATCAATCTAACACTTATTTCAAAAGAAGAAACCTTGTTAAATCTTCCTTATACACAAACTTACCTGGAGTTGTGAGACTTGAGCAGACAAGTGAGCCTTGAGCTGCTTGTTACGGGCTTCTAAATCAAACAATTGTTTGTTAGCATCTGTCAGCTGCTTAGTGAGGATCTCTACTTTCTCCTCAAGTGCAGCAGACTCAAGGCATTTGATAGAGTACTTCTGGGAGAGGGAGAGAATCTCATGCCGTATATCCTCCATTTCTGCCTCATGTTCCTTATGTATAGCACCAATGTCGTGGCCAGACTGCATTTTCTTGAAAAATTTCTTTTTTAAATTCAATTTCCTTTGGGCCCTCTGACTCGTGTGCCTTTCTCATAGACCCAGAGCACTAAAGGGGCCTGGTTTCTTCAGAAAGAGTTTGTTCCTTTTCTGCCGAAAAGCTGCTAGTTTCTCGTGTTTCTTTTCCAATTAGCTAACATTCTTTTGGGGAAATTCTCCATGGCTCCCAGACCTTTCTCACACAACCCCTGAAAGTTTTAAGCAAAAATTGTGAAGAGTACATTTTAATTTTTTGTAATTTCCAACAAAAGAGGTAATGCAAAAATAACTAAAATTTTTGTGCCAATTGAATATTAATGGTAAAACTGTTCACCTTTTTTGTTACATTATCATTAAGTAAACGGGAAAGACGTTCAATAGAGTATATTAATTTTACTAGCATTTCATATTAAATAAAAAAAAAAAATTAGTTTATGTACTTTTTGGATTATTATGACCTTATAGTATAAAAAATATGAATTTATCAACATGTTAAGTGACTTGTCAAATTCTTAAAATCTAGTTTAGTGAAGTAAAGAAAGTTTTGTACAAGACAGGGGGCATAAGATTAGAAACTACCTGCGGGGAGTATGGATAGAATGGATATAATACCGACAGAGAAATTTAAAATCATGGCAACCCCCCGGGCTCCCTTGTAGACTTTGCCTCCACCAGCCACGGGTGGGAAACGTCCACAACAAAGACACCCAGACGCCGCCATGTGTTTTAAATTTCATCAGTAAGTATTGTGTTAGTGGTAAAGTGGGGAAAAGGGGACGACCCAGTAAAAATAAAAAGGAAGGGACACGCAAGGAGTGGTCCCCACAGGGGGAGAGCAAGGCCCCAAGAGGTGCTTAAAAGGGGGAAGGGGTGAAATAAAAAGGGAAAAAAACACGAGAAGAAGAGAGAAAGAAAAACCCAGAGGAAAAAAAGGAAAGGGGAAAAGAGAAAGAGGGAGAGAAGAAAAAAAAAAAGAAAAAATGAGGAGTCGGGTTTAAGTCACGGGTTTTAAATTTTGGAGCATTTTACAATGAGGGGGAGGGGAAAGGGCATCTCGAGACGAACCAGGGCTAAGATTCATAAAAGGGGAAAGTTGTGTATTAGAGAGGACTAAATAGATGGCGACGTTGATTTGGAAGCGGGGGAAGACAGTTTAGCAGAAGACATCAATAGGATGGCTATGATCTCTGACGTGACAAAAAAGAGCATTGTTTGTTGGCAAGCCAAACACTATTTTTTTGCTCCCAAGTCTGTAAAAAGAGATCGACCTTTTCTCCCAAAGTTTTGAAGAGGAAGGAGGAGCAAAAATAGAGTGCACCAGGAACATTGTAGGGGGAGGAAGGTAAAAACGAGATTAGTGCAAAGGTGTTATCGGGGGGAAGGGTAAGCTGGTGTCTAAGGGCGGAGAGAATTTTTTGAGATTAGAAAGACCGGAAATGTGGGGGGGGCAGAGGATAGAAGATTTCCCCAGGAGTAAGAGTTTGGGGAGAAAAAAATTACTTTAGCACGTGAGAGGGCAAGCATGAAAGGGGGAAGGGTACCCAAGACGGGAAAAGAATTATAAGAGTGGAAATTTCTCTGGAAAGGAAACTGAGGATCACAGATGCGGGGGCACGGAGAAAAAAGGAGAAAAAATTTTTTTCTTGCCAGGGAAGCAGTGGGAAAAAGTAGTGAATGTCAGCCACTGTGCATATTTTTTTAAACAAAAAGGGAAAAACCTGTATTAGTGGTGGACAGGAATCAAGGAAAGGAAGAATGAATTGATTCCCATTCAGTTTAAACTAAGGGAAGGGGAAAAGATTTTTAAGAGCTTCAGAAAAGGTTTGGGAAAAATGAGTCTGGGGGCCACAGAGAAAGATGTTTTCCACACGCGGAGCCAGAGTGAGGTTTTGCACATCGGGGGTGGGAAAAACAGCCCGAAGTATTCCATGTAAAGATTGCAAGGACAGGAAGAGGGGAGAGCCCATGCGCCCCGAAGGTTTGAGAAAATTTTTCCCCTTTGGGAAAGGGAAAAGGGAAATTAGAGTCCACACAGAGGGGGATAAGATCAAGAAAGACATCAGTGGGTATGGGGAAATGAAAAAAACCCTTTAAGGGCCCCTTCTTTTAAAAGGAAAATAAAGGGGACATCATCAAGAGGGACATTGGTAAAGGGGGATAAAGTCAAGACAAAGCATCTTACGGGTTTGGGATAGAGGAACCCTCAAGAAGTCTTGAGAGTGACGGAGGGGGCGGAGAAAAAGTCCCAAAAAAGGGAGTGAGGGTTTTGGCCAGCCAAGAAGCAAGGAATAAGAGACGAACCCTCTAGAGGTTGATAGGATGGAGGAATACAGGTTTTGATTTTTGGGGAAGCCTAAAAATAGGGAAGAGAGGGAAAAATGACAGGGAAACCCTTTTGAACAAGGTCAAAGTCAGGAGGAAGAGGTCGGAGAGTCCTTTTTCTTTTAAAAGTTTTTTGATGCGATCAAGAGGGTTGGAAATGAAGGGTGTAGGTACTGAGTCAGAGGAAACATCAGTTTTACGAAGGTAACCCTCACGATAAAGGAAACTACGAATTCCCTTTGTCAGAAGATAGTTGAAATATTAGTTTGGATTTAAGAGAAGAAAGGGGAAGTTGGTAACGGGGTGGAAGGGGGTATTCTTAGAAAACAGACTAACATGGGAGGGAAAGGGGAGCGCCACAAAAGTGGACAAGTCGGGGATTTTGGGAGCGAGATTGACGAAAAGGGAAACAAAAGAGTAATCAGGGGGAATACCAACCCAGGGGGAGGCAAGTGGGAAAGGAAAAACCAAAAACCAAAAAGTTCAAGTCATATGAAGAGTGAACAGAAAACAGGTTAGTAACACAGTCAGTAAGGGAGAATTTGACCAAGGCTAGCGGATAACGTTGAATTTATTCTATAGTTTGGAAGAATGAATTTGTGTTTCAGGCGGCAGTGTCAAAGGGGGTAGAGAAAGGTTTCAGAGATCCCGTGGTTGAGCCCCAAAGAGAGCACTTTCGCTGACGGAAAGTAAAGAAGGCATCTTAAAACCCGTGATTTAGTAGAAAAATGGGGGAAGTAGGAGACGGCATGATCAGGGAAAAAGGGGTGCCCAGTGGGTTTGGGTTTTAGGGAAATGGAGAAAGGGAAAGGGGGCAGAACTTTTTCAGCAAAACGTTCCGTAGGAAATAAGCTGATTCTTAAAGACGCCTGGGACAATAAGAGCAGCCCCAAAAAAATCGAAAGGGGGTTTAAAAGAGGGGAAACTTAAAAAAGTTTGGGGGAAAATGACGCTTAAATGGGGGTCCATAAATACAAAAAAGGACAATACCGGACTGGAAAAGATACACAAATAACCCCACATAAAGAGAGAATTTATTATAATTAAAATCAAGGGGGGCGCTAAACCCCGGGGGATTATCAGCGCCTGGGGGGGGGTGGAAGGCATTCAGGCCCTTTTTTTTAAATTTGGGGGAAAATGGGGCACAGATCCAACTCCCAAAAACAAGAGCCCCCCACCAAATCAAGGAAACCTTCCTTTAGGGGTAAAAGAGAGAACTTACGACGCGTTTCGGTCCGACTTGGACCATTTACAAAGTCCACACCCCGATTTGCAAACCCTTTCCCCTCGCTCCGCTATGGATGACATCTTTGCTCTTGGCCTCATAACTCCCTCTCTTCCAAACCTTTTTTTGAAGCTCTTAATAATCTTGCCCCTTTTCCCTTAAGTTTAAAGCTGAATGGGAATCAATTCCTTGCTTCCTTTCCCTTTATGTCCATGTCCCCGCTCAGATACAGGTTTTTCCTTTTCCCTTTACCGAAAAAACCCTTCACAGTGGCAGTACATTTACTACTTTTCCATCATGCTCCCCTGTCAAGAATGTTTTATTTCCCCCTTTCTCCGTCCTCCGCATCTGTGATCCTCAGTTCCCTTCAGCAAAAATTTCCACTCTTATAATTCGTTTTCCCCCTTGGCACCCTTCCATTTCATAGACTTGCCCTCTCACGTGCCAAATGAATTTCTTCCCCCCCAAACTCCTCCCCCCAGGGAACTCGCCTTTTCCCCACATTTCCGGGCTTTTAATTCAACAAATTTTTCCGTCCCCTTTGACTCAAGTTTCCTTCCCCCAATAACACTCTTCGCACTAATCTCGTTCTACCTCCTCCCCCTACGATTTCCTGGGGTCTACTCTATTTTTGCCCCTCCTGTCCTCTTCAAAACTTCGGAGAAACTGGCGATCTCTTTTTAAGACTTAGGGGGCACAAAAAAAGTGTTAGGGTTGCCGACATAATAATGCTCTTTTTTTGCCGTCAGAGATTGCCATAGCCTCCCATTGACGGTTTCTGCTAAAACTGTCTTCCCTATTCCCAACTCGAACAATCGCGTCTAGTTAAGTCCTCTCTAATACACATTTTCCTTGTATGAATTTACCCCGGGTTGTCTTGTAGAACCTTCCCCTCCCTACATTGTAAAAGCTCCCAAACTTTAGAACACTCTACTTAACCTGACTCCTCATTTTTTTCTTCTTCTTTTTTCTTCTTCTCCCTTTCCCTTTCCTCTTTCCTTTTTCCCTCTGGGGTTTTCTTTTTCTTTCTTCTCTGTTTCTGTTCCCTTTTTTATTTCACCATTCCCCTTTCCGCCCTCTGTGCGCTTGCTCTCCCCCGTGGGCACCTAGCTTCTTCAGTGCTCCCTTCTTTGTATTTGAAATGGGTCGTCCTCCTTATTCCCACTTCACCACTACCCCTACTATTATAACTGATAAATTAAGAACATGTGGGCGTTGGGTGTCTTTGTTGTGGCGTTTTGCTATCCAGTGGCTGGTGGTGGGAAAAACCCACGTGGGATGCCCGGTGTTGCGCTGTATCTTTAATTTCAATTTTTCGTATTATATACCATTCTTTTTACTACTACTACTACCCCACCTCTTCTCCGTTTAAAAAGCCGTCCTGCCCCTTTCTGGTTAGTGTGCCTTTGTAAATGGTCCAAGTCGGACCAAACTCGTCGTAAGCTTCTCTCTTTTTTTGTGCGGGTTATTTGTTATCGTTCCCGTCACGGATTGGCCCTTTTTTTTTTATTTTATTACTATCAAAACTAAGTGCTAAAAACCCCCAAGGGGCAATATATTGTCACAAATGCATCGAGGGGTTAAAAAAACCCCTACTTGTGGGTTTAACACCTTCCAAAAAAAAAATACATAAAGGAAAGCCTCGATTAAGGGAGACAAGTAGTGCAAATTTTGTCAAAAAGCCTGAAAAAGGGCACCCAAAAAAAAATTTCAGAAATAAACAACACTTGATATTTGCCCACACAGCACAAGAGACTAGCATAAATCAACTAAGTCAAAAATTGTGGGCTACAGCTGTAGATTTTCAGTCTGCTTTGCCAGGCCATGAGTGGTGCCCCCTTTTTTTTCCTTGGCCTCACACTGAGTGAAAGCAAGTCAGTGGACAACATTCGTCTTACCTAATTAATATTTTCCAAATTTTATATACTAACTTATGAATGTTTAATTTATGTAAAGTACAGTGGACCCCCAGTTAATGATATTTTTTCATTCCAGAAGTATGTTCAGGTGCCAGTACTGACCGAATTTGTTCCCATAAGGAATATTGTGAAGTACATTAGTCCATTTCAGACCCCCAAACATACACGTACAAATGCACTTACATAAATGCACTTACATAATTGGTCGCATTGGGAGGTGATCGTTAAGCGGGGGTCCACTGTACACTGCTGCATGTGTCGTATTTGTTATGAGCCTTTTTAAAGATTGCCGGCATAATGGGCTGTGATGAAAACAAACCTACTATACAGGGGGTTTATTTCGTCATGCACCTATGGGTACAAAGGATTAGCATGATGTTGGTGCGCTAAGTCACAGTGATTCATTGCTCACATGGCTGCTGTGGTGACAGGATTGTTGCATTTTTCATCATCTCTACCACAGCAGCCATTGAGCAATGAGAAGTCATGTGAAGGTGTTGGGTACAGCCCTGAATCATTAAAGGCTGCTATCCGCGTACTTCACTCACAAAAAAGGACCCCCAAGTATATAGGTTCTTTGATTTTCATCACACATTATGCCAGGCACATACTCGCATCAAGCTGTCAGCACATGTATAAATGTTTGAAGAGAATTCAGTGTGATCTCCTAATCTAAAAATCTCAAGTTGATAGAAAAATAATCTGTTTGGATTTCTCAACCAGTAATAATTGATAAAAAAATTATATTAAAAAAAATATGTAAAAATTTTCTGTATAACACAATCTCTGAATTTAATAAAATTAACAAGGGTTTTCAAGGTAAGTTTTATCCTTTTTTTAAATACAACTTTTTTGGGTTAAAAAAAAAAAACTTTTTTTAAAAAAAGACAATTCCAAAAATTTCTTTT
>NC_069414.1:29295640-29334445 GCF_026875155.1 Cherax quadricarinatus
CCCGGGGCCTTTCATGCCAGTAAACCAGAAAAACTGGGTTTGCACCTCCCTCCCCCAAAGGGCCACCTCAATAGACGGAGAGAAGGGCGCCAGAAAACCCCCCACAGCTACCCCCTTTCCGGGCCACCACCTCCCAAAATCCAACGGGCCCAGCCCCCAGAAATACCCCCGTCCCCCGAAAGACCCCCAAAGCCCCTTTCCCGGGAAAAAGGGGGAGAGAATGGGACCCCCCAGTTGACCCCAGTTTCCCCAAAAGAAACTACCCCACAAAGGGAAACCTCAAGGGAAATTGGGGGGGGAAACCAGGGTTTCCCCCTTTCCCCTACTAAAAATAGAATCCCCTCCCAGAAATACATAAGGGGGGGATTACCCAATAGCCCCCTCCGTTTTCCCAAGAAGGCACTGGCAGGCACCTAAAGTCAAAACCGGGCCCCCAACCCGGGGCTGGGGTTTTCATACTTCAGTTTGCGTGGGCCCAAGCAGCAACACCCTGGTTGTTTCAACCCTGATCCACCACGGGGCCTGGTTCAAAACCGAGTCACGGGGGGAAATTGACCCCCGAAACCCCTCCCCCAAAGGTAAACTCCAGGAAATTGCCTGTAAAAGGGTTGGACACTCGGGGGGGACTGGCGGGATTCACAACAGGGGCCCTGGGGGGCGCCAAGCAAACCGGGAATAAAAAAAAAACTAAGCAAGTGCAGTATTTAACATTTAAAAATTTCTTAAAATTAAATTTTATAGGTATATGAAAAAATTTGGGTTACTTAGAATGGTAAATAATTATATTTATTTAATTTTTATAATATATTTTATATATAATATATATATATATAATAAAATATATATATTTTTAATATTTTATATAATATAAAAACATACATATACATACATAAAATTTTGACAATTTTAAAAAACGGCATAGGTCAGGAAGGCACTATATGAGAGTACTTTTTTTTTTTATGGTAAAAAAACCTAGAAATTACTTTTTTTTTTCCATTTTAGTGCAGTTATCCCAAATTAAAAAGTTGGGGCCCTTTTCCGTGTAGTCTACAGGGAAAAACAAACTGAATTTCAAAAACTTTTGTAACATTCAACAGCCCCCCGCTGACACTAGTTTTTTAAACCGAGGTGGTATTCCCTTTCGGAAACCAAGATGCCATCATTTCTTCCCTCAAAAATTTAAAACACTGGAAATTGGACTGGATCAGAAAACTGAAGTCAAAAATTATTTTTTTCCCTATTATTTTAAAAATTATTAAATTTTAATAAGAAAACTAAATTTTTTAATATTTTTGTTTTTTTTCAACATCTTCGTTTTATGTAAATTGAATAAACCCAAATTTAAAATTTTTCAATAGTTTTTTTTAAAGCCAGTTTTATACGTTTTGTTTTTCAAAAACCCAAAGTCGTGCTATTTTAAAAAAAATTGTCGTTAGGGATAATTTTGCCCAATATATTTTTTTTAAAATTATGGAGGAATTATTTTTAAAAATTTTTAAAATCGGGCCCAAAATTCAAGGCCCTAAAACAAATTTTCTGTAAATCTAAAAAACGTTTTCGCTGTCTTTTAAAATTTTTAAAAAAAAAATTTGTCCTTCAATCCCCATGACTGAAGATGACTCCACATTGGACTATGGAGAAACTGTGGGGATGGGACGTAGGTAGCAGCTTTTTTCCCAAAACCCTTTCCCTACCAGAAACCCCAATTCCCCAAAAGGGGGAACGGCTACGACCTCCTTTGGATTTTCCCGTTTCCCCAGATTTCCAAACAAAGAATCCAAATGGGATGGGCCCCCACCGAATGCCACGATCGGGCCCCCCAAAAGTCCCCCCGGCTACGTCCTCCCATTCTAAGTTTTTTCCCTCAGTCCCGCAGTGGGTGGGGAAACCCCCCCCCCTCTTGGTCTGTAGGTCCCCCTATGAGGAACTTTACAGAACTGAGTTCATGTACCCGAGAGAAGGTGGTGTCTTTTAAGGTTGCCCCCAGATGCCTAGGGCAGATTTCCCCTGAAGTTTTGGGGTCGCGCAGGTGGGCCCCGAGTTGATTGTGACTCGCCCAAAAAACTTTACGCCCGCCATTAGGTTTCCCGGAATACCGGGCCTTTGCCCTCACCGACCCCCGACTGAAAAAGCAGACCACTGCAAAATTGATTGATACGTTCATATTTTCAAAAATGCACAATAAATATATAAAATATATTATAATATATTTTTATATTTTTATAAATTAAATTTTATTTATATATATATATGTGTGTGTGTGTGTGTTAAAGTGTTTTGGGGTGTTATTTTGTTTTGTGTGTATATGCGTGTGTGGGTTTTGTGGTGTTTTTTTGGGATGTTTGTGTGTGTAGGGGTGTGTGTGTGTTTGTGTATGTGTTGTGTGTGTGTGTTGTATGTGTGGTGTATATGGTGTGTGTTTGTTATGTGTGTATGTGTGTTTTTTGGGGTGTTTTTTACGTGTGGTGGTGTTTATACGTGTGGGGTGTGTTTTTTTACGGGGCGTTTCGCAATAATTTCGCAAAAAATCTAAACCTAACGAAAAAAAATATATTTCCTTGAAAAAAACCGGGCAAGTTTATAAATTAAAACCTGTGCAACTCTTTGGGGATCTTTTTTGGGGGGAAAAAAGTTTTTTTTCCCCATGTGGCTTCATAGTTTCCTACCAAGGGAAAAATGGGAAGAACAGGAGGTTTGAGGTAATCAGTTTCCCCCGCCTTTACCAAATTTTCCTTTGTATGGGGCTGATGAAGCCACTGTGTGGGCCAAAAAAGTTTCCTCATTTAAAAATACCCAAGTGTTGTTTTTTTTTGTCTAATTTATCATATTTCATTGAGTTTTTTTTTTATTATTAAATTATTGTAAAAATTTCTTAAAAATAAATTTTTTTTTGGGTAGGGCTAAAATTTAAAATTTCGCGGGGTTATAATGTTAGGTAAGTTTTCTAAGGTTCCTTTGGTACAAAATTACAATTTTTACATAAACGTAAATGCAACCACAAGCAGGTAAGGGCATTACCAGAGAGAGAGAGAAAGAGAAAGAGAGAGAGAAATAGAAAGAGAAAGAGAAAGAGAGAGAGAAAAAGAGAGAGAAAAAAAACCCAGCAAGACTGGACCTATATTCACTGATAGTGCAGATATTGAGGACATTACATATGAAAGACCCCTCGGGGTTAGTGATCATGTGGTTCTGAGCTTCTCATACATAGTAGAGTTACAAGTGGAGAGGGACACAGGAAGGGGAGGACGAATAAGCAAAACTACAAGAGGGTACTACACAGGCATGAGGAATTTCCTGCACGAGGTTCAGTGGGACAGAAATAGCAGGGAGATCAGTAAATGAGATGATGGAATATGCGACAATATGCAAGGAAGCAGTAGGAGAGGTTTGTACCCAAGGACAACAAAAATAATGAGAAGGCCAATGCAAGCCCTTGGTTCACCCAAAGGTGTAGAGGGTCAAAACCAAATGTGCTAGAGAATAGAAGTATAGAAGGCAAAGGACCCGGGAGAATAAGGAGAGTAGTCAAAGAGCCAGAAATGAATATGCACAGGTAAAGAGGGAGGCCCAACAATACAAAAATGATATAGCAGTAAAAGCTAAGTCCGACCTGAAACTGTTGTACAGTCACATCAGGAGGAAAACAGTCAACGGCCAGGTTATCAGGCTGAGGAAGGAAGGAGGGGAGATCACAAGAGACGACCAAGTAGTATGCGAGGAACTCAACATGAGATTAAAAGAAGTATTCACAGAGGAGACGGAGGACTTCAGTAGTTCAGCTATCATAACTTTGGGGACCAGTCCCTGGATCCATTATGTACCTCTGTAAATCTTTGACTACTGCCCACAGGATGGGTATGGAGTGCATAATGAAGATATTAAACTAACTTCAGAAAGACTGAGTGGTTGGTTACACACATCAAGCACGGGACAATGCATACAACCAAGGAGATGAAGAGGCTGTTAAGTGAACAAGATACCTCAAAGGCGATGAGGCCTGACATTCCCCATGGGTCCTGAGAGGGAACAGAGTGCTCTGTGTACCACTAACAACAATCTTCAACATATCTATTAAAACAGGGCAGCAAATGTAGTCCAAATGTAGTCCAAAATTAAAAAAAGAAGAGACAGACCAGCGTTAATAACATGTATAGTATGCAAAGTTGTGGAGAAGATTATCAGAAGAGTGGTGGAGCATCTAGAAAGGAATGAGCTTAACAACAACCAGCACGAATTCAGGGATGGGAAATCCTGTGTCACAGACCTACTGGAGTTTATGACAAGGTGACAGCAGTAAGAAAAGAGAAGGCTTTTGACAGTTCCACACAAGAGATTAGTGCAAAAGCTGGAGGACCAGGCAGGTATAACAGGGAAGGCACTGAAAAGGATCAGAGAATACCTGACGGGAAAGCATCAGCAAGTCATGGTACATGAATTGTATCAGAGTGGGCACCTGTGATGAGTGGGGTTCCACAGGGTCAGTCCTAAGACCGGTGCTGTAATCTGGTATATATGAATGACATGACGGAAGGGATAGACCCAGAAGTATCCTTGTTTGCAGATGATGTGAAACTAATGAGAATCAGTCGGATGAGGATCAGGCAGGACTACAAAGGGATCTGGACAGTCGGCTGCAAGCCTGGTCTAGCAAATGGCTCCTAGACTTTAACCCCACCAATTGCAGAGTCATGAAGATCAGGGGAAGGTCAAAGAAGACCGCAGAGTACAGTATAGAGGGCCAAAGACTACAAACCTCACTCAAGGAAAATGATCTTGGGATGAGTATAATACCGAGCACATCTCCTGAGGTGCATATCAACCAAATAACTGCTGCAGCATATGGGCGCCTAGCAAACCTAAGAACAGCATCCCAATATCTCAGTAAGGAATCGTTCAGGCCTCTGTACATCGTGTCAGGCCCATATTGGAGTATGCAGCACCAGTTTGGAACCCACACCTGGCCAAGCACAAGTGCAAAGGTCTGCAACGAGACTAGTCCCGGAACTAAGGGCCATGTCCTACGAAAGAGGTTAAGGAAAAATAACCTAGCGACACTGGGGGACAGGAGAGATAGGGAAGATATGATAACGACCATATAAAACACAGAGGAATTGATAACGTGAACAGAGACAGGATGTTTCGGAGATGGTACACAGCAACAAGGGGTCACAATTGGAAGTTAAAGACTCAGATGAATCACAGGGATGTTAGGAAGTATTTCTTCAGTCATAGAGTTGTCAGGAAGTGGAATAGCCTGGAAAGTGATGTAGTGGAGGCAGGAACCATATGTAGCTTTAAGAAGAGGTATGATAAAGCTCATGGAGCAGGGAGTGTGTGACCTAGTAGCTCCACCTAAAGTGGATGACCCACCAAGACGCTGTTATACCTGGAGTGTGTTCCTAGGGATCAACGCCCCTGCAAGCCCGGTGCGTGACCAGACTTCGCGGTGGATCAGGGCCTAATCAACCAGGCTGATATTGCTGGCCGCACGCAAACCGACGTATGAACCACAGCCCGGCTAGTCAGGTACTGACTTTAGGTGCCTATCCAGCTCCCTCTTGAAGATAGCCAGGGGTCTATTAGTAATCCCCCTTATGTATGCTAGGAGGCAGATGAACAGTCTTGGGCCCCTGACACTGTGTCCTCTCTCAGCATACTCATCTCGCCCCTGCTTTTCATGGAGGGAATGTTGCATCACCTGCCGAGTCTTCTGGTTTCGTAGGAGTGATTTCCGTATGCAGATTTGGGACTAGTCCCTCAAATATTTTCAAAGTGCATATTATCATGCATCTTTCTCGCCTAGATAGAAATAGTATAAAATACACACACTGGAAAAGAGACATACAATGAATGCTATCCTTGTTTGACAAGGTTTCGTAAATAATATATCTATTTGTAAAGCTCGCCCAATGTGGGGGCGAAATGTTATCAATAAATGATAGCATTATACAGTTATACTGCATTTCCCTCTTTCAAAACTGCTATTAGACGAGTAGTGGTCCCTCCGCTCTGCACCATACCTCGCTTCCTAAACCTTCCTTGTTACTAGATGTCATAACCAGTGCAGGAGGCGACCACAAGTTACCCAGGCGATAGGGCTGCGGGGGCTCCAGCTCCAGTAGGGCTGAGCTGAGAACAGAGCCTCATACCAGCAAGAACACGGGACCTTAAAGAAGCACCTAATTTCCCCAGCCGTCTAACATGTTCATTTTCCACTATAAGTCTACCTTGTCCATAATTACTATCGTACTTACTTTGTTTCGTAAGGTGAAGTCTAAGATCTTTCCTTAATTCACGGTATAACTTAAATGTATGAGGACAATCGTGTTGTAGAGGTTTGAGTCAAGGTTGCCAGAGATGCAACCTTGACTCCTGCTACTCCAACACCTCTGCTACTACCTACGAGCTCCGTGTGATTGGGGAAGGTAGTAGACGAGTCTGAGATGGCTCACCATCCTACTTAAACTGAGGACTGTACTGAGCCCCTACCATAGGGCTATAAACGGCACCCCATTTGTACAGACTCCAATATTCCCTTGGGAACTAGTGGCGGGTCACTATCTGAAGACAGCTTCATTATTTCGCCCCTGACGTATGTATTATCATCCTTGTACCGAACCGGAAAAAAAAATTCCCCGAGCGAAACGTCTCGGTAAATGTCCTAGTAGTACAAGTCTGTTTCTCTTCCCCTCTCTTACATATTGTCATTTATGCGATCAACCCAGAACACTAGGGCCAGACTTTATTTAGCCAAATTTAAAGGAATAATACTAGATATAATAAACAAGTTTTGAAACTTTCAGAGACTAAATTCTCGTGAAATTTTTCACTTACATGCAAGGTGAAGTGGGTCTCCAAATTCTGAGTGGAGAAGGAGAATAACAGAAGATCATCATCATCCCAAGCTAGTCGTGCCCAACGGCCGTCCCCATATTGGACACTACATGTCACTGGATAAGGTTTAGAGGTATTTGTGGCTTGAGTTTCCTGGATCTGAGCTGGTAAATTCACAGGAAAGCTGGCTTCCACCGACTCAAGTGATCCATGACCCAGATCAGTGTTTTGGCAAGCATCAGTAAGTCGCCTGTGTTTTAGTCTCACACTGTAACATCATCTCCATGCTATTGTCTTCTTTAGTAGTGCAAGGTTAGAAATAGCTTCTTCCTGAATTTTGGTTACTTTGAAGTTTTCTGTAACAAGCTGAGTAAATCGCTAACCGACTTTCTAACACTAATCACAAGCTGAGCTTCTAACATTTTACTAAGCTTACTGGTTTCCTCTTGCAGCCATTGTTTCTTCTCTTGGAGGATGACTCTTGATGATATAATGGTGTGGTTGTCATCTTTATGACTCTCGAAGATGCATAAACCACATGCAAGTCTCTCACACTCCCGGCACCAGTACCCCAGCGGCTCCTTGTGATTAACACACTCCTTAACCTTCAAATACCAAAAATAAAGAGAAAATAAAGGTTTTCATCTGGAAAAGAAAATTACCAGAAAACAACTGTTAAAAATTTTAATACTGCACTACAACCTTGCATCCTAAATATGCTAAACTTTGTGTATATACTCTAACTTCATTTACCGAACCTATCTAAGAATTTGCAGAAATGTAGTTGCCCGTTCAACCTTCAGGTAATTATCATATGTACAATTTAAAAACAAAGTCTACCCAAAAATAATTGCCTCATCCAAACAATTAACAGAATACTCAAGAGATGATATTTCTAAGTGAAGCATTTATACGATATAAACAGAGGTTGTAATGAACGAAAGCTGTGTGTCAAAATGTTAAATATTTACTTTGCTGTAACTAAAACAATCAAATATGAACAGGATGTGAATAACTGAGAATAAAAAGTTTAATAATTCGCGTTCAGCGCTAAATCCATGTGGATCATCCAGTGCAAGACGTGGTAGATGGAAGCTCGATCCTCAGTCTTTCGAACGCAGACACACGCGCTTCCTGTTTGTACTCACCGAGATATCTACTTGGAGAATAAGAACAAGCAACGAATGTGACGTTAGCACGTATGAATTAGACCTCTATGCTCACACCTCATTTTTAAAATTTAAATACAAATTATTCTTACTGCCTCCCAGCACACATAAGGGGGATTACCAACAGACCCCTGGCAGTCTTCAAGCTGGCACTGGACAAGCACCTAAAGTCAGTTCCTGATCAGCCGGGCTGTGGCTCGTACGTTGGTTTGCGTGCAGCCAGCAGCAACAGCCTGGTTGATCAGGCGCTGATCCACCAGAGGCCTGGTCACAGACCGGCCGCGGGGGCGTTGACCCCCGAAACTCTCTCCAGGTAAACTCCAGGTAAACTATACTCTATAAAGATTTTCGAACAGGAACAAAGAATTCAGCAAGAGTAACAGAACAAACTAAAAAAATAGCACCAAAAATACAGACAAAATATTCCCTAAATATTCGCTTCGACGTCCTTTCCCAGGAAAACAACTACCCAAGCTGAACAAATTTTTAATTGTTCCACCAAAACAAATCTTCATAAAAGTTACACAAAATAAGGCTTAATTTGCCTAAGCTTTAAGAATTTTCCTAACTATTTAGCTATGTGGTGCAAAATAAAGATGTTGAACTAAAACCTTCGAGGGAGAGTTCGCCTGAGAGGCTTATCTATCTCGACTTTTCTGGGGGGGGTTATCCTAGGTAATTTATACTAATTATGATCATTGTACTTCTGTGTACCTGTACCTACATAAATTTGAGCTCAACATGGATAAGTCTGAACGTCGGCATTCCACTACAGCCGCCCCCCGTCCCCCTTCCCTTGGTGCCAGTACCATTAATCAGGTCATCTTATTGCTAATACCCGTAAATGGATTTTTACTGGACGAATAAAAAAGAAAAAAAATCACCTGGGTAGTAGTGGAGTAAGTGTCAAGGACAGCGAGTATAGTGTAGCTGGGAGGAAGACAGGAGACTGTGCTGCGGCGTGAAGCTTACGGCAGGCAGGACAGGGCAGACCTCCGGTTTTCTCCAGAGTGAGAAGGCAGTGCCGGCAGAAGGTGTGACCACAGTGTAATGTGACGGGCTCCCGGGTACCAGCTTGGTATTCCTCAGAGCAGATCCCACAAGTCAATGCATCTTCCATTATATCTTCTTCTTCAGCCATCCTAGAGTATGAAGTAACAACAAATATAATACTCTCCAGACAACCTGCTTGAGCTTCAACTAAAACCTGACTGAGTCCCTGGACCAATTATGTACTCTGTAATCTTTTGACTACCGCCCACAGGATGGGTATGGGTGCATAATAAACATATTAAACATTAAGACGTGCCATATTCTGGGTCACTGATACATGAATTATGGAGTTATTTCTCATTTGTTCCGAGATTACTGACAGCTTCACATTCTCCCTCTCCCTGGGCTCTGAAGAGAGGAGAGGAATTTCTCTCACCCAATGAAGCTACAGAAAGGGAGGAGAGTGATTCCTTTTAAAACTAACATGCATATACCTATTACTGTAACACTCGTAACTATTGCGGCCAGCAGTAACAGCCTGGTTGATCAGGCCTGATCCACTGCAAGGCCTGGTTGCGGACCGGGCCGCGGGTGCGTTGACCCCCGGAACACCCTGCAGGTGTGCTTCAGGTATTACTGTGATCTGATCCTCTCTTTACTGTTAATGTAAAAACTCAGTTTACCTAATACCTAGTATATCTCCTTCTATTGTAACTACTGTTCATACAGTTCTGTTGCCTAGCCGTTTCAATTTTTTAAGGTTTCGGGGTTAACGCCCCCGCGGCCCGGTCTGTGACCAGGCCTCGCAGTGGATCAGGGCCTGATCAACCTACTGCTTGGACGCACGTAGACTGACGTACGAACCACAACCCGGCTGGCCAGGTACTGACTTTAGGTGCCTGTTCAAAGCCTTCTTGAAGACAGCCATTGGTCTATTGGTAATACCCTTTATGTATGCTGGGAGGCAGTTTAAGTCTTGGGCCCCTGACATTTTATTGTTTTCTCTTAGTGTGCTCGTAGTGCCCCTGCTTTTCACTGGGGGGAAATTGCACTGCCTGTCGAATCTTTTGCTTCTGTAGGGAGTGATTTCCGTGTGCAAATTTGGTACTAATCCTCTAGCCAATAATGTGCACACAAATGGAGCTAACTCTCCACACAACCAATTACAGTTGGTGTCCCACAGGGAAGTGTCCTTGGCCCACTTCTCTTTCTCATTTACATAAACGACCTACCAAATGCATCTCAACTACTCAAACCCACACTATTTGCAGATGACACTACATGCGTCTTCTCTCACCCAAGCCCAGTCATACTAGCCAATACTGTAAATACTGATTACAGAAAATATCTACCTGGATGATGATTAACAAGCTTACTCTCAATATTGATAAAACCTACTTCATTCAGTTCGGGAACAGAACCACAAATGCTCTACTTAACAATGATAAACGGTTCACCTGTCACAAAGCTCACAGAGGGAAAATTTGATAATACTCAAATTTCAGACACATGTACAACAAATTTCCAAGAAAGTCTCCAAGGCCGTAGGCATACTATCGAAGATACGGTACTATGTTCCACAATCGACTCTCCTGGCCCTATATCACTCATTTGCCCCAATCTCACTTATGGAATCTGTGCATAGGGCTCAACAACAATAAATCATCTCAGACCATTAATTACCCAACAAAAGGCTGCAGCCAGAATGATAAATTCCCACTCCAGACAGCATACTCCACCAATATTCAAAGTCTAAACTACCGTACAAACATCCATACTTATTATTGTGCCTACTACATACATAGAACACTAACTCAGATATAAACCCTCTCCTCAAACTTCTCCTTACCAACCTTAACAGCACACACGACCATAACACAAACAGATCACTCTTTGATGTTCCACGTGTCATCTCACACTATGTAAAAACTCAATGCACATACAAGGTCCAAAATTTGGAATTCATTACTCGTGAATACCAAAGAAACATGTTTACCAATTTTAAGACAACTTAAAAAAACCACTTACTTACCCAAAACTAAAACACACAGTACCTAACCTTACCTACAAAGTTAACAAATCACTTTCTACTGCCTCAAAATATCATTACACACTGTTACTCCCCTGAGCCCCCTCAGAGCCCCATAATTAAATGCTCAAAAGATCAATAAATATTGAATAACTTATACTTCATAAATGTATAACCCGTTACCCTATGGAAATAAGTTTTTAATTGCATTACCTAATATAATAATCCATTCTTTTGAATGCACAGTAACTCATCTCATGACCATATGAACCGTTTCTGCACTACAAATCGTTGATTTTATTCGCTTTGACCTGATTAATAAATTGTACGACTACATATAGTAAACTGACATTTTATTATATTATACATTGTAATGCAACTATAATGCTTCAAAACTGAAATGTTCGAATTTCATTGTTTAAAATATTCAATTGTAGCTCATATTGTAAATTGTTTACTGTAATTTTTACTACTGAATCTACTATAGCTGTAGTTAATCTTAAGTTAATTTTAAGCTGCCCATATGCTCTGCATACAAGGGGCCTTTGGCATGTAAACCCAACTTTATACCTTACCTTTGATATACCTTTGAAGAATTTCGAGAGTATATCTACTCTCTGAGCCCGGCCATGGGTCAGCTCGTCTGTGCTCGCCTGATTAACCAGGCTGTTGCTGCTGGAGGCCCGCTGCCCCACATATCCATCACAGCCTGGTTGATCTGGCACCTGGTGAAGATACTTGTCTAGTTTCCTCTTGAAGGCTTCAACACTTGTTCCAGCAGTGTTTCTGATATCTTCTGGTAAGATGTTGAAAAGTCTGGGACCCCGGATGTTGATGCATTGTTCCCTTATTGTCCCCCGCCGCACCCCTGCTCTTCACTGGGTTTATTTTACACTTCCTCCCTAATCTCTCACTCCAGTATGTTGTTATGACAGTGTGCAGATCTGGGAACTACTATAATTTCCTTGTACAACTATGTATCATGCCTTAATAAACTATTATTATTATTATATCTTTCCCGCCTGCGTTCCAGGGAATACAAGCCAAGGAACTTCAACCATTCCTAGTAATTTAGGAGTTTTTATCGTACTTGTGTCTGCCGTGAAGCTCTATACACTCTCCAGGTCAGCAATTTCACTTGCCTTGAAAGGAGCCGTTAGCGTACAGCAATATTCCAGCCTAGAAAGAACAAGAAATTTGAAGAGAATCAGCATGGATTGGGCATTCCTAGTTTTGAAGGTTCCCGTTATTCATCCCATCATTTCTCTAAGAGATGTGGGATACATTATTGTGATCTCTGAAAGTGACATCCTCTAACATTATCACTCCCAGGTCCTTCACATTAGTTTTTCTCTCTCTTGTGCGGTTGGAATTTGTTTTATAACTCCTATACAGTTATAATTTTCTCAAGTTTTCCATATCGGAGTGATTAAAATTTCTTTTCACTGAACTTCATACTGTTTTCTGCTACCCAATTAAAGATTTTGGTTGATGTCAGTGTGGAGTCTTGCAGTGTCCTTCGATGGATGACACTGTCATGCAAACTCGGGTGTCATCCGCAAAGGAAGACACGAGGATGAGGAACAAGGATGGGAGAGAGTACTGTGCCTTGTGAACAGAGCTTTTTCACTGTGGCCGCCTCAGACTTTACTCTGTTCACTATTACTCCGTGTTTTATTTTTTAGGAAGCTATAGATCCATCTACCAACTTTTCCCGTTATTCCCTTTTCACTTATTTTGTGCGCTATTACACCATGGTCACACTTGTCGAAGGTTTTCGCAAAGTCTGTGTATGCTACATGTGCATTTTGTTTCTCTAAAACATCCAAGACCTTGTCATAGTGATCCAGTAGTTGGGCAAGGCAGGAGCGGCCTGCAATAAATCCATGTTGCCCTGGGTTGTGTAACTGATGGGTATCTAGATGGGTAGCGATCTTGCTTTTTAGAACCCTTTCAAAGATTTTTATATGGGACGTTAGTGCTATTGGCCTGTAATTCTTTGCTATTGTTTTACTGCCCCATTTGTGGAGTGGGGCTATGGCTCTTGTTTTAAGTGACTGAGATGACGCCCATGTCCATGCTCCCTCTCCATACAATGCTAAAGACGTGACAGGGGCTTCTTGCCCCTGTTTACCTGGAGAGAGTTCCGGGGGTCAACGCCCCGCAGCCCGGTCTGTGACCAGGCCTCCTGGTGGATCAGAGCCTGATCAACCAGGCTGTTACTGCTGGCTGCACGCAAACCAACGTACGAGCCACAGCCCGGCTGGTCAGGAACCGACTTTAGGTGCTTGTCCAGTGCCAGCTTGAAGACTGCCAGGGGTCTGTTGGTAATCCCCCTTATGTATGCTGGGAGGCAGTTGAACAGTCTCGGGCCCCTGACACTTATTGTATGGTCTCAACGTGCTAGTGACACCCCTGCTTTTCATTGGGGGGATGTTGCATCGTCTGCCAAGTCTTTTCCTTTCGTAGTGAGTGATTTTCGTGTGCAAGTTCGGTACTAGTCCCTCTAGGATTTTCCAGGTGTATATAATCATGTATCTCTCCCGCCTGCGTTCCAGGGAATACAGGTTCAGGAACCTCAAGCGCTCCCAGTAATTTAGGTGTTATATCTTCGTTATGCGCGCCGTGAAGGTTCTCTGTCCATTTTCTAGGTCAGCAATTTCACCTGCCTTGAAAGGTACTGTTAGTGTGCAGCAATATTCCAGCCTAGATAAAATAAGTGACCTGAACAGTGTCATCATGGGCTTGGCATCCCTAGTTTTGAAGGTTCTCATTATCCTTCCTGTCATTTTTCTAGCAGATGCGATTGATACAGTGTTATGGTCCTTGAAGGCGAGATCCTCCGACATGATCACTCCCAGGTCTTTGACGTTGGTGTTTCGCTCTATTATGTGGCCAGAATTTGTTTTGTACTCTGACGAAGATTTAATTTCCTCGTGTTTACCATATCTGAGTAATTGAAATTTCTCATCGTTGAACTTCATATTGTTTTCTGCAGCCCACTGAAAGATTTGGTTGATGTCCGCCTGGAGCCTTGCAGTGTCTGCAGTGGAAGACACTGTCATGCAGATTCGGGTGTCATCTGCAAAGGAAGACACGGTGCTGTGGCTGACATCCTTGTCTATGTCAGATATGAGGATGAGGAACAAGATGGGAGCGAGTACTGTGCCTTGTGGAACAGTTTTTCACCGTAGCTGCCTCGGACTTTACTCTGTTGACTACTACTCTCTGTGTTCTGTTAGTGAGGAAATTATAGATCCATCGACCGACTTTTCCTGTTATTCCTTTAGCACGCATTTTGTGCGCTATTATCCCATGGTCACACTTGTCGAAGGCTTTTGCAAAGTCTGTATATATTACATGTGCATTCTTGTCTTCTAGTGCATCTAGGACATTGTCGTAGTGATCCAATAGTTGAGACAGACAGGAGCGACCTGTTCTAAACCCATGTTGCCCTGGGTTGTGTAATTTATGGGTTTCTAGATGGGTGGTGATATTGCTTCTTAGGACCCTTTCAAAGATTTTTATGATATGGGATGCTAGTGCTATCGGTCTGTAGTTCTTTGCTATTGTTTTACTGCCCCCTTTGTGGAGTGGGGCTACGTCCGTTGTTTTTAGTAACTGTGGGACGACCCCCGTGTCCATGCTCTCTCTCCATAGGATGGCAAAAGCTCGTGATAGGGGCTTCTTGCAGTTCTTGATGAACACGGAGTTTCCATGAGTCTGGCCCTGGGGCAGAGTGCATGGGCATGTCATTTATCGCCTGTTCGAAGTCATTTGGCGTCAGGATAACATCAGATAGGCTTGTGTTAACCAAATTCTGTGGCTCTCATAAAAAAATTCATTTTGATCTTCGACTCTCAGTCTGATTAGCGGCTTGCTAAAAACTGAGTCATGTTAGGACTTGAGTAAACTCGGTCATTTCCTTGCTGTCATCTGTGTAGGACCCATCTTGTTTAAGTAGGGGCCCAATACTGGACGTTGTTCTCGACTTTGATTTGGCATAGGTGAAGAAATACTTTGGGTTTCTTTCGATTTCATTTATGGCTTTTAGTTCTTCCCGCGATTCATGACTCCTATAAGATTCCTTTAGCTTAAGTTCGATGCTTGCTATTTCTCTGACCAGTGTCTCCCTATGCATTTCAGATATAATGACCTCTTTTAGCCGCTCTGTTATTCTTTTCCGTCGCCTGTAAAGGGAGCGCCTGTCTCTTTCTATTTACATCTACTCCTCCTTTTTCTTAGAGTAATAAGCCTTAAGCATACATCGAGTGCCACCGAGTTAATCTGTTCTAGGCATAAGTTGGGGTCTGTGTTGCTTAGTATATCTTCCCAGCTTATATCGGTTAGGACTTGGTTTACTTGGTCCCACTTTATGTTTTTGTTATTGAAGTTGAATTTGGTGAGTGCTCCCTCGTGACTAATCTCATTATGTCGGTCTGGGGCTCCGCGCATACATGTCTGAACCTCAATTATGTTGTGATCTGAGTATACTGTTTTTGATATGGTGGCATTTCGTATCAGATCATCATTGTTAGTGAAGATGAGGTCTAGTGTATTCTCCAGTCTATTAGGCTCTATTATTTGCTGGTTTAAATTGAATTTTGTGCAGAGATTTAAAAGCTCGTGTGAGTGTGAGTTTTCATCAGAGCTGCCTCCTGGTGTTATTACTGCAACAATATTATTTGCTATATTCCTCCATTTTAGGTGCCTTAAGTTGAAATCTCCCAGGAGCAAGATGTAAAGTAAAAGGACACAAGTGAAAACTAATGTGACATTTATTGTGGCAACGTTTCGCTCTCCGGGAGCTTTATCAAGCCATTTCAATGGCTTGATAAAGCTCCTGGAGAGCGAAACGTTGCCACAATAAATGTCACATTAGTTGCACTTGTGTCCTTTTACTTTACATATTGTTGGTAATTCTACCAACTTTATTACAGGAGCAAGATGTTGGGTGCAGGAGCTGGCAGATTTTTCCAGACAGTGGTCAATTTTTAACAGCTGTTCCTGGAATTGCTGGGATGTTGCATCCGGAGGCTTGTAGACTACAACAAGACTAGGTTTTGGTTCTCGGATCTTTACTGCTAAAACTTCCATACATCATTTGAGGCATTAAGCAGTTCTGTGCAAACAAGTGACTCTGCAATGTATGGGCCCAACCCCCACCCCCCTTTGCTGTTCACTCTGTCGCATTTGTATAGGTTGTAACCTGGGATCCATATTTCGTTGTCCAAGTGATCCTTTATGCGAGTCTCAGTGAAAGCTGCGAACATTGCCTTTGCCTCTGCAATCAGTCCACGGATGAAAGGTATTTTGTAGTTTGTTGCTGGCTTTAGATTAGACCCTGTATATTTGCAAAGAAGAATGTTATCGGACTAGTGTCTTGTTGGTACTGGGGGGGATTTTTTTCCGGCATAGTATCTGTATCGTTTGTTGGAGTGGAGGCCATCGACTGTGGTTCCACTCAAGGAATGACTGGATTTGGTGTACGATTTCTGCCATTTCCTGCCAGTTTTTTTTCCTTCCTGGCACTAAAAAACCTCTCCCTCTTGAGTGGCTGTGGCTACCCAGGTTTTCCCATGGCCTGGATGTTTTGTATCTTTTTGTCCCCTTTAGATGGTGTGCCTGGCAATTTAAGTTATAGCACAGTCTTTCCTGTATTGAAGAGGTACACATTTCAGGGTGAAAAAGCTTACAGGGAGTGAGTTTGCATTTTCCTGTTGTCATATGGGCACGGCATTTTCTAGGGTGGTCCCATCTGTTTTTCCAGACTTCCCATGCCTTCAGATACCAAGTGCATAGTATGTGCACAGGCTTGGTTTCCGTTTGCCTTGGGTTTCTGTGACTGTATTCCCTGTTGGTGCATGTTTACCTGTCTTATTCCTATCCTCCCTAGCACCAACAATGGAGCTCCCACCAGTTGTTTTTGGTAATATATCCTCACTATTGCTAGTGGAGTCCTCTTGTTTGCTATTTCCTGTGGTATTTCTAGTTTGCAATATTGGTTTTATCTTATCTTTGACTACACTTGTTTCCCCACTACGGCTCCTGTCTCCCATGAAGTCATTTATAATGCATTCCTTCCTGCGTATAATTCCCGACTACCTGGACAAAATCTCCAGCTTCACCATTACTGTCTCCCAGGACAGCACCTCCAGCTTCACCGTTACTGTCTACCAGGACAGCACCTCCAGCTTCACCATTACTGTCTACCAGGACAGCACTATCAGCCCCACATTTACTGACTACCAGGACATCACCTCCAGCCTTACAGTTTCTGACTACATGGCCAGTATCAAGGGCAGTACCATTCAGCCCAGACTTTATATGTTCCCATATCAGTACTCGCTCCCATCTTGTTCCTCATCCTCATATCCGACATAGACAAGGATGTCAGCCACAGCACCGTGTCTTCCTTTGCAGATGACACCCGAATCTGCATGACAGTGTCTTCCATTGCAGACACTGCAAAGCTCCAGGCGGACATCAACCAAATCTTTCAGTGGGCTGCAGAAAACAATATGAAGTTCAACGATGAGAAATTTCAATTACTCAGATATGGTAAACATGAGGAAATTAAATCTTCATCAGAGTACAAAACAAATTCTGGCCACAAAATAGAGCGAAACACCAACGTCAAAGACCTGGGAGTGATCATGTCGGAGGATCTCACCTTCAAAGACCATAACATTGTATCAATCGCATCTGCTAGAAAAATGACAGGATGGATAATGAGAACCTTCAAAACTAGGGAGGCCAAGCCCATGATGACACTCTTCAGGTCACTTGTTCTATCTAGGCTGGAATATTGCTGCACACTAACAGCACCTTTCAAGGCAGGTGAAATTGCCGACCTAGAAAATGTACAGAGAACTTTCACGGCGCGCATAACGGAGATAAAACACCTCAATTATTGGGAGCGCTTGAGGTTCCTAAACCTGTATTCCCTGGAACGCAGGAGGGAGAGATACATGATTATATACACCTGGAAAATCCTAGAGGGACTAGTACCGAACTTGCACACGAAAATCACTCACTACGAAAGCAAAAGACTTGGCAGACGATGCACCATCCCCCCAATGAAAAGCAGGGGTGTCACTAGCACGTTAAGAGACCATACAATAAGTGTCAGGGGCCCGAGACTGTTCAACTGCCTCCCAGCACACATAAGGGGGATTACCAACAGACCCCTGGCAGTCTTCAAGCTGGCACTGGACAAGCACCTAAAGTCAGTTCCGGATCAGCCGGGCTGTGGCTCGTACGTTGGTTTGCGTGCAGCCAGCAGCAACAGCCTGGTTGATCAGGCTCTGATCCACCAGGAGGCCTGGTCACAGACCGGGCCGCGGGGGTGTTGACCCCCGGAACTCTCTCCAGGTCTCCAGGTAATATGTTGTATAAAGCTTCCAGGTTGTCTATGAAAGCAGCTTTGATGTTATCCTCTTTTAATACCAATGTGATTTTAGTCCACAGATTTATCTGATTTGGAAATACCCAAAAACACTTCCCTGTTTTAATACTGCTTGTAGCTAATTCTTGGATACCTGTCGTGTAATTTGTGTAACTATGTGTATCTGTACCTGAATAAACTTACTCACGGATGCTCACTGCTACAACGGCAAAACCCTAGTCAGCCCCTTGCTACAGGACGCGGCCCACCGCTAAAGGCCAGTATCACAGTCCCCCTCCCCCCAGCTACAGGGCCGGAACCATAGGAGTCTCCGATACGGGGTCAGAATCGGCATGGTCTTACCTTACCTTCTCCACTGAGACATGTACTAGTCGCCCTCCAAGAAGTCACTGAGGTCATCATACGATTAAGAGTAAGAAAAAACACCCGTCACGTAGGACTACAGCAAAAAAAAAAAAAAAAGTACTATTTTAACTTCATCTCGCAACTAAAAAATAAATAAACGTTTCTGACGAAACAAAATTAAAAATGTTCAGAACAACTCACCTCTAAGCAGTCTGAGAAAACAATGTCTGGGCACTTACAATGAGCACATGAAAATTAAGCTATTCTTTCTGTCTAGGCAATTACTTTCATGGGATAAAAACTTAACTGAATATGGGTTATTAAGGCTGTATTTTCACCTGTACACCAACAATCAATATTTTAATCCCTAAAATAAGCATTAAAGTAAATTTTTAAGTGTGTATATTCAGATATATATATCAAACCTCTGCGCAAACAATAAGAGACAGGTGATCTTAACAATGCAAGACAAGCTACTTGTGGCTTGTCTTGTGTATACCTCTGTGCATACATTGTCATGGAGCGGATGCTGGCACACAACATCCGTCTCGACTCGAGCATCACATTCTCGGTAATTTCGCATAACACTAACACTTTTAAGAAATAAAAACTACTGCTACGTCTATAATTTCTCATGCCATGCGACAAAAAAAAAATAGCCAAAGGCTTAAAAAATAAAAAAATATATATATATAAGCTATTTACCAAACAATTTACAAACAAAATTTCTGTTCGTAAAATTTGGCATTTCACCAACATCCTGTACCATAATCTAGGACTCTAGATGTGAAGATAGCTAGTCTATACTAGACTTTTTTTTTACTGTTAATTTTAGATATGCCTCAAATGTTCGGTTACCCTGTTTTTTATATAAATTGCAAAGCTACAGCAAGAGCTATATCCATGTTCACTTAGTCAGGCAGGATGGTGGATCATGAATGGTTACCCCACGTTTAATTTAACTGTTCCTAAAAGTGCAGGATTTCTTTTCATTATCAAAATCATATCCATGACATTTTACAAGGTTAGACGAAGTCTATCTTAAATTTCACCCAGAAGTTTATTTCCCATGGACACCACCCATCAGATTACAGTAGCTAACATATTTGAAGGGGTAGCCATGCTACCCCTTCAAAGGGTACCCCTTTTATGCTGGCGAAGGGGTATTAATGCAAGTAGTCCATTGGCCAGAGCAGATATTGGTACCACGTGCAGTGGCAAAACTTTCTAGTACCAATTTTTTATAGGGTTTATAATAAACTAATAATTATCCAGAATAGCAGATTAAACTTTCCTTTGTTGGAAAATGGTCATGGAAGTGATCTGCAGGACTATATGGACAACGTTTTATTTCATTGGGATTTTAATATCAGATTTTAGAGGAAGATGATCGTAAGATTGATGCTCGCATAAAATTATTTGCATTTTGTGGCCTATTAAGATTTAAGATTTCGGATTTTTAACCCCGGAGGGTTAGCCACCCAGGATAACCCAAGAAAGTCAGTGCGTCATCGAGGACTGTCTAACTTATTTCCATTGGGGTCCTTAATCTTGTCCCCCAGGATGCGACCCACACCAGTCGACTAACACCCAGGTACCTATTTGCTGCTAGGTGAACAGGACAACAGGTGTAAGGAAACGTGTCGAATGTTTCCATCCGCCGGGAATCGAACCCGGGCCTCCGTGTGTGAAGCGGGAGCTTTAGCCACCGGGCCATTAAGTAAGTTTATTCAGGTACAGGTACACAAATACAATTGCATAAATTATCATACATAATAGCACGTGTGTAGATTACCAAGGATAAGGATAACCCCCCAAAAATCATATGAAGTGACTTATTTCCATTGGGGTCCTTGTGATAACTTTTTATTTAAAACAAAGTTAAAACAGGTATGTAATTTAACTATGTGAAAAGTAGTTATAATAAAAGTTGATATACTAGGGGAAAGGTAAATTTAGCTACATTAGAGATAGGATCAGATCATAGTACATGTATGTTAGATATACAAGAAATCACTCTCCCCCCTTTCTGTAGCCACATTCTAATTAGGTACCTTTTGGGTGTCTTCTTGAACTGGATCGTGGAGTGACAGGCTTTGACATGTGCAGATAACCTGTTTCACTCCTTACTGCTGTACAATAATACGTGTTTGAAGCCTGACGAATGACTATTATGCTGCACCACTACTTGCTCTTGAGACTAAGCTTCCAGTCAGAGGCTGGAAAAACTGTGGAACGAAGTAATGAGGATCATCCTAGGATGCCCTCGTAGTGTTAAAATTTTAAATATGCAGAAAGAACTTTATATTCTAAACATCAGAGATCGTGTTACTGAAATAAATATCCTCATGCTTAGGCTAGCCCATTCAACCCCCCTCCCCCCTTGCACAGAAGCCCTCCAAACTTTCCTCAGAACTGGTAAACACCCTCCAGGTGGATCGAGGAAACGAACCGATTTCCACATGAACCAGCTACATGATCTATGTCGAGTAAGGCAACAGTGGTATTTCCCCGCTCCATGGGATCTTACCCCATTCCAAGCTACCCTCCCCCCCCCCCCGTTTCCCCCCAAAATACTTCTTAAATCACAATCAAAGCTTCGCCTTGAAGCCAAACATGATGCCTTAGGCTCTACTGATAACTAAGTCACACAGCACACTCTTACACAAATTATTTATGTTGATTGTTCTGGTCACCAGACCACTGGTGCCGCTGGTAGTGCTGCTGTCATACAAGATAACTCAACCGATATCTTTGCCTTACCTGGTTACACAACCATACCCAACAAAAAGCGGTAGTGCGGATGATCACAAACTCCAGCACCAGACAACACAACACACACCATCACTCTTCAAAGGCTTGAACTTACTTAATATACAAAATATTCATACTTATTGTGCCTACTATATATACAGAACATCTGAAACAGCAAGAGGTCCCCTGCCCACAAATCAATTTAGGATTATACTCAGTAATCATCTCCTCTCTTAATAACAACCAGACCTACACTATGCTAAACTCGAACCTAATTTAAAGCAACTCTCCCAAATATTTTATTATCCTTAAGCTATTATTACAAACTTAAAAATGTCCTTGTATCATAAATTGTGCTATCTAATATTAATAGAGTAAAATATTGATTATTTGTATTTTACCACTCTTCACCTGTATTAGGTTAAGTCTGCCCGAAATGCCTCGGCATGATAGTGGCTGTCTTTGTATCAATTAAATTATGAAATGTAAACAGACATTGTAACCTCAGCAAAGAAATAAAAATTATTCTGATTCTGATTTTAGTGTTCTAACGAGAAATAACTGGGTGTTGATATCATCGGGAAACTTGCTTGTGTCGCTATTTATTCCCTCACCAACAACTTGTGCTTATTAACTTGTATAACTGCTTCAGTGTTTTCATCGGCAGTGTCGAGTGTCTTCGCTGACACCACCAGCAACACTTCACCACTCAAAGTCCTTTTTTGTGAAGACATGTCAACACAATTACGGCGACGTATCTGTTGAACCACCACGGTCACACACCAACACGGTCACACACCAACACGGTCACACACACCAATCACAGCCACGCACCACCAGGGTCACACACCACCAGTCACAGTCACGCACCACCACGGTCAAACACCACCAGTCACAGTCACGCACCACCATTCACAGTCACGCACCACGGTCACGCACCAGTCACAGTCACGCACCACCACGGTCACGCACCACCAGTCACAGTCACGCACCACCAGTCACAGTCACGCACCACCAGTCACAGTCACGCACCACCACGGTCACGCACCACCACGGTCACGCACCACCACCCATACCGTGAAAAAAAAAGAAGCAATTCACTTCTTACCAACTTCAGAGATGCATGATGGACAGCGGCGATACATTAACTTTCTAAACTAACAACTTCATCCTGTATATTATACTAGACTCCATTACTTATATATTAAACAAATATATGTAAAATACCGGGACTTTAACTTATATTTTCTATTGTGAAGTTCGTAGTTGTTTTCCCAAAACAAATATGAAACGGCAAAAAGTTACACAATAATATTTTTCTGTCACTATAGAAAAAATTTCTTAGTTATCAACATGTTGCAATGAATATTAAACGACAGTATTAAACGAGTGAGAATAACGAGCGTAACACCAGCAAGACTTCCACCGTCACTGGTGACCAGTGAGCTACTGGAGTGTCAGCTGATCATTACAATAACATGACCATGACACTCATCAGTGTTCCCATCTTGTCATAGTTACTTTCTTAAGTTTAAAGCTTATTGGGCTTAATGTGCGTAAATGAGACTGTAATGCAATTGTACGTTAACATCAAAAATAATTTGATCCCTAAAATAGGAATTAATGTCAAAACTAAAGTATATTTTAGGCAGTTTTTTTTTTATATTTTATTTAAAAGAGTGCGATACAAATGACAGAAATATATTAAAAAGATACACGACAAAAGATTACTGCACTAGAATCGCACTTAACCCGAGACCTAATAACGACACCATACAGTACAGTGGTAATACACACTCACACACATCACTATACATTACAGTGGTATTGTTTTATTTGTTAAAGAACATCTCTAACAAGGTTACATATTAGCAAACATCAAACACTGGAAATTATGAAGATTGAACAATAAAACAGAGATAAACAAAACAAACAAACACGCACAATGACACACACAAGCACACACATTACACTACATGAGACTACATCAGGCACATACTAGGTGAGGTTTCTGCCTGTCAACACACACGTTACACAACATGAGACTACATCAGGCACATACTAGGTGAGGTTTCTGCCTGTCAACACACACGTTACACAACATGAGACTACATCAGGCACATACTAGGTGAGGTTTCTGCCTGTCAACACACACGTTACACTACATGAGACTACATCAGGCACATACTAGGTGAGGTTTCTGCCTGTCAACACACATGTTACACTACATGAGACTACATCAGGCACATACTAGGTGAGGTTTCTGCCTGTCAACACACACGTTACACAACATGAGACTACATCAGGCACATACTAGGTGAGGTTTCTGCCTGTCAACACACACGTTACACTACATGAGACTACATCAGGCACATACTAGGTGAGGTTTCTGCCTGTCAACACACACGTTACACAACATGAGACTACATCAGGCACATACTAGGTGAGGTTTCTGCCTGTCAACACACACGTTACACTACATGAGACTACATCAGGCACATACTAGGTGAGGTTTCTGCCTGTCAACACACACGTTACACAACATGAGACTACATCAGGCACATACTAGGTGAGGTTTCTGCCTGTCAACACACACGTATACACAACATGAGACTACATCAGGCACATACTAGGTGAGGTTTCTGCCTGTCAACACACACGTTACACTACATGAGACTACATCAGGCACATACTAGGTGAGGTTTCTGCCTGTCAACACACATGTTACACTACATGAGACTACATCAGGCACATACTAGGTGAGGTTTCTGCCTGTCAACACACACGTTACACAACATGAGACTACATCAGGCACATACTAGGTGAGGTTTCTTGCCTGTCAACACACACGTTACACTACATGAGACTACATCAGGCACATACTAGGTGAGGTTTCTGCCTGTCAACACACACGTTACACTACATGAGACTACATCAGGCACATACTAGGTGAGGTTTCTGCCTGTCAACACACACGTTACACAACATGAGACTACATCAGGCACATACTAGGTGAGGTTTCTGCCTGTCAACACACACGTTACACAACATGAGACTACATCAGGCACATACTAGGTGAGGTTTCTGCCTGTCAACACACACGTTACACTACATGAGATTACATCAGGCACATACTAGGTGAGGTTTCTGCCTGTCAACACACACGTTACACTACATGAGACTACATCAGGCACATACTAGGTGAGGTTTCTGCCTGTCAACACACACGTTACACTACATGAGACTACATCAGGCACATACTAGGTGAGGTTTCTGCCTGTCAACACACACGTTACACAACATGAGACTACATCAGGCACATACTAGGTGAGGTTTCTGCCTGTCAACACACACGTTACACTACATGAGACTACATCAGGCACATACTAGGTGAGGTTTCTGCCTGTCACCACACGTATGCAAGACTAATTCTAAGATCTCAGGTGCTTAACAGAGCACCACGATACTCAAAACATTAATTTTGGCGATTATCACGAGATCTTAACATACATAGGTATTTAGTATTCAAAGAAGGAAACGGGATAATACTAAAAGTCACTATAAAAACATCCAATATAACAAAACAAAACTACGATGTGATATTTTACATCTCAGCAAAACAAAGAAAAATAATACAAACTAGTTACATGTAATATAATATTACTGAAAAGCACACTGTAACACAGCATAAAATATAAAATAAAAACCAATTGCTATATGCTAGGAAACACTTTTTACCACTTACAATTGAATCAAAAACAGTAAAGACACCTATAACATATTTGAGTCTCATTGAAAATTTTCATCATAAAGTCCTTGAAATGATTTATACATGATAAAAATATGCAATCGTAGTGCTACACCTTTCTAAATGATAACTGTGTAGTTGCTGAAACCTTCGGGGTAATAACCCTACTGCCTCTAGATATCAAAACTCAATTATACATCCATATAAACAGCTCTCCATGCTCACACCCAAGTCTAGGAAAATAGCCCGTCGTATCCCCTTACCCATTTTGCAAATCCCATAAATCCCTTAATGTGAAATTTCGATAACCCTCACTAAAATCTCTCTCCCATCTCCCTCCATACACCCCTTTATTTCTACACTGTGTCCTATAAAAAGTTGCTGCCAATGCATTAATTCTTGCACGCACGTTCGCCTCCCTCATAGCCCACATCATATATATATAATCCGTAATCATATACCCAATCGCATTCTCAACCCTTTTATTCACCCCAGTTATATCTAAACTTAAAACCCTCAAAACCTGCAACCCCCTCCCCCCACTAACCTTAAAACCTTACCCATCCAAACCCTTATAAGTTCAATACAATCGCAAAAATATACCGTATGATAAATAGTCGCCAATCCTCCACAATCCTTGCATTCCCCATCCTCTCGTATTCTCTTATAGAATAAAACCATTCCTGACGGCAAGATTCCATGTAAAAATCTATACATAACTTCTCTGACTTTAGGTTTTAAACGCAATTTATTTAAACGCCCCCAAATATTATGCCAATCATACATCGGATAAACTCCTTCTACCGCCGCTACCAGAGCCTTACCATCTGCCCTATCAAGATTTCTCAATTTAATTTGTGAGTGATCCCTCACGTTTATGAAGACCCGTAACATTGCCTCACCTATCATGAACTCCCGACCCCCCCCCCCCCACCACCGTCGCATATCCTGATGTATCCTATAAAGACCGTCTTCATTCCCCCCCCCCCTCCCGCTTATAACTATGTTTTAAATACATACTTATTATCCTCTTTTCGACATCTATAAGACCCAGCCCTCCACGGCCAACCGGGAGTGTGACAAACCGCTCTACATTAACCATTCGCTCCCTGTTCCCCAAAATGAATCTAAAAACACTTTTTTGTAACCTTTTTAATTCACAACGAAGTATCGGAAATATTACCGTAACATGCCATAGTTTACTATATAATAGCACATTCGTTGTTATCACCCTTTGTTGCAAACTTAAATTAGCAGCTCTTAACCCACTAAGACGCTTCAGAACACTATCAACGATACGCACGGAATTTATTTGTTGTGCTGACTTGATATCATTTACATAAACGATCCCACATATCTTTATTTGGTCCACCCTTTCCCACCTTTCAGCTACCATTCCTTCCTCACGCGACCCTTTTCCAAGATTCATATACTTTGTTTTCCCCATGTTGATCGTCATGCCAGTAGCCTTTTCAAAAACTTTCACTAACTTTTCTACCGAATCAAATCCATGTTTTCTCTCACCAAAATCGTCGTGTCGTCGACATATCCAACAATGCCCGCTCCCCCACCCCTTACATTACCCATCCCATTTGCTTCCAATAAAACCCTTATCCCTCTATAAAAGGGATCTTGAAAACAAGCAAAAAAAATTTGTGAAAGGGGACAACCTTGACGCAAACCCCTTCCCATCTGAATCCGATCTCCCAACCTCCCATTCACCTGCACACGCAAAGATGCCTCTTGATACATTAATTTGGCCCATGATATAATTTCCGCCCCAAACCCCTGCCATCTCATTATCTTCCATAACGTCTCCCGTTCCACACTATCATATGCCGCCTCCCAATCTATAGCCAATACCCCCCCCCCTCCCAATCTTACTCTTTCTTCAATAAAACTTCTAATCATACCGTGACCTTCATACATAAACCTGCCCGGCACCCCATATTGTCCCTTGTCAATCACTTTGCCCATGACTTTTTTTATTCTGTTGGCCAAGATCCTTCCAAAAATTTTATAGTCCCCACATAATAACGAGATTGCACGATAATCTTTAACCGTTAATGGTTCGCCTTTAGGAACTAGGACGACCACAGCCAACCTTTGTTGTTCCCCTAAAACCCCATCCCGCTTCATGATATTGAATAAACGTACCAAAAACCCCTTTAAAACGTTCCAATTTTGAAGATAAAAGTCGCTGGGCAACCCATCTATTCCTGGCGCCTTACCCAATTGCGCCCCAGATAAAGCCTCCCAAGTCTCACACTCCGTTAGCGGCCCTCCCAACATCAAACGATCATGCTCCATCAGCTCACACTGCACAAACCTACCGACTGACTGCAATGCAATTTCACTCATTCCAACACTTTGCGTTTTCAATTTAACCCAAGCATCAATATACCCACTCATACCCTCCGTCGTCGTCAACACCTGATTCACTCTATACCCCTGCATACCTACCTGGACATTTAACCCCATTAACTCCATTGCTTTGCGACGTCTGTGTTGATTCCTCAACACACACGCCGACGGCCGATCTCCCCACAAAACCTTCGATTCCACCCTTAAGCTTTTCCCCATCAAACCTTTCGTTTTGTAAATTTCGTAGTTGCTCCTTAATTCGTTCAATTTCTGTAACAGGATAATTAGCATTCGCTTGTACATAGCAGTCGCGCAACTGCCCCTCTAAATATCGTTGGAAACCATACTGTAACTGATTATATCTCACTCCCTGACTAATATAAAATTCCTTAATTCGCTTTTTGGCTATCGTTTCCCACCAATTAACCAAAGCCACATCTCCAGGTGCTTCAACCACAAGGCGTTCCCACATATGCCCAAAAGACAAACGACTTTCCTCTCTCTTCAATAACTTTACATTTAATTTCCAAAATGACGGACCCCTTCTAGGCACACCCTCAATATCTACATCCATTACAACTCCTCTATGATCCGAAAAAACCACATTTATCACACTCACTCTCCGCACTGTAACCGCACTAGACACGTACATTCTATCCAATCTCCCCGCATAATCTCGTCTAATGAAAGTATGCTCCACATTGCCACCCCCCCCCCCCACACACATCCATTAAACCCACACTCGTCAATAAATCCCCCAGGAACCCCAAGCAACAACCCGCTCCTCGAGGCTCCACATCTTTTCGTCGTATTACACAATTCCAGTCTCCCCCTATTATCGCTACATTTGGTAAACTACGTAGATAATATACTAATACATCGTGTACAAAATGAGTTTTAAGTCGTACATCTCCCTCGGCCGGCCCATATACACCTACAAAACTTATATGTACTCTACCCCATAAACCATCCACCCTAATCACTCTCCCCTCCCCCCTTTCACTATGGCGTACTACAAACGGGCTATTTTCCTTTACCAGAATGGCGACGCCTCCTTTTAACCTCGTCGCATATTCCATATACACATCGTAACCATCTATTTCTAACTCATATCCAATTCTGAAATTGTGTTCTTGGATAAATACCACATCCACATCTAGACGCACCAAAAATTCATTAAACCAAATTTCGCTTCCGCTCAGATCTCAAACCGTTAATATTTATTGTCAAAACCTTAAAGTCAATTAATGGGATTTTCCTTTGGTTCTAGGTATAGACTTTTCACTTATACATTTTACATCTCTATCCCTCTCCCCTTATTTGGGAATCACCTTGATAAACTCTTGTTTCGTGGATTCACTGTTCCCTTTCCTCTGTACATCCGCCCAAGACTTTTTCCCTGGCCTTTGGGCAGGAGTAAGCACGTCGTCTGAGTCTGGTGGGGTCGCAGTTCGCTTTCGCGTCCTACCCTCCACCTGCATTGGGATTTCTTTAGTACTATCATGATGTACCTCCACTTCTGCTATATTCACCATCATACCATGCGACACCCCAGACTCAATGCTTTCATCCGTCGCCTCACCATGATGCTCAACCGATCCCAAATTTGCACCTGGATCCTCCCGGTTGACGATCGACTCGTCTAACAATACATCCAGTGCCTTCACTAAAGACGCCGCTACATCCTCGTCCCCCATAGTGTCCAGTGATGGTGATTCTTCTCGCTGTTTTGCATCCTCCAAAGCATTCTCCTGCGCTTTTTCTACCTCTTCACTCCAAGATGTCCGTTGTCGAGACGGGTGAGCATAAGACTGTTCTCGTCCCTCAACTTCCTCGACCTCTTCCGGTTGTTGCTGTTGCGATATTTGGAGATTCCCACGACGCTTACCACACTGTGCCGCTATGTGGTCATACGATCCACACAGCCGACACGTACGACGTTGCCCCGCATATGTTACATATACTTGAGTTCGAAATGCTTGCAACATAATATAGGACGGTATGGGATGGCGTAAGGTCATTTTGACTGAATATGTTCCCTCCAAACTTCCAGCATAAGGTCCAGCGGCCCACCGACCTGCAGAGGCCATATGAACCGTACCATAATTACGTAGTTCATCTTTTATAACAAATTCATTCGCCTCAAAAGGCACATTCCTTATTTTAACCCATGTGTAGTGTCGTGATACATCATGTAGACGTACTGATACAGCTGAATTGACGGCTATAATGGACTCTTGATACTTATCCACCACCGCTTCATAAACATTTGCTGACGTCATTTTAACGAAGATCCGTGTCGTCCCATTAAGTGCTACACCACATATCTCTTCATTTGCGATACCGTAGGTATCACGGATAATCGCCGGTAGTAACAAGTCCATCGTGGCTCCGGTGACAGCCCCACGGGTCAACTCAACGCAAACAGTGTTGATGCGCCTGTAGCTCTGCAGTGCCATGTTGGTAAATGAGCAGCGCACGTCCTCACTTCTCAATGGTTGTGACGAACTGATTTTAGGCAGTTAGTCGAATAAACCGAACTGCCTTAAAAACCAGATATTTTCGACATTTTCCTATGCATTGATAGATAAATATTTTTGTAAATTAACATGGTATTTTTTGTATCGTAACCAAAATAGCAACCTCACAAATCTTTGCTAAAATTAATGTAAAATAACAGTTTAATCCTGCCAATTGTTAGGGAAAGTTAAATTTCCACTACATTATATAACATTAATGAAATATATTAATTTTATGATGTGCAGATTGATTTTTGTACTTATTATAACATGGTAATTTATCTTACATTATAGCAACTTACCTCATACTAGCAACTTACCTCATACTAGCAACTTACCTCATACTAGCAACTTACCTCAAACTAGCAACTTGCCTCATACTAGCAACTTACCTCATACTAGCAACTTACCTCATACTAGCAACTTACCTCATACTAGCAACTTACCTTATACTAGCAACTTTACCTCATATTAGCAACTTACCTCAAACTAGCAACTTACCTCATACTAGCAACTTACCTCATACTAGCAACTTACCTCATACTAGCAACTTACCTTATACTAGCAACTTACCTCATATTAGCAACTTACCTCAAACTAGCAACTTACCTCATACTAGCAACTTACCTCATACTAGCAACTTACCTCATACTAGCAACTTAACTCATACTAGCAACTTACCTCATACTAGCAACTTTCCTCACTAGCAACTTACCTCATACTAGCAACTTACCTCATACTAGTAACTTTCCTCACTAGCAACTTACCTCATACTAGCAACTTACCTCATACTAACAACTTACCTCACTAGCAACTTACCTCATACTAGCAACTTTCCTCACTAGCAACTTACCTCACTACCAACTTACCTCATACTAGCAACTACCTCATACTAGCAACTTTCCTCACTAGCAACTTACCTCACTAGCAACTTAACTCATACTAGCAACTTACCTCAAACTAGCAACTTACCTCACTAGCAACTTAACTCATACTAGCAACTTACCTCATACTAGCAACTTACCTCACTAGCAACTTAACTCATACTAGCAACTTGCCTCATACTAGCAACTTACCTCACTACCAACTTACCTTACTAGCAACTTACCTCACTACCAACTTACCTTACTAGCAACTTACCTCACTAGCAACTTACCTCATACTAGCAACTTACCTCACTACCAACTTACCTCATACTAGCAACTTACCTAACTACCAACTTACCTCATACTAGCAACTTACCTCACTACCAACTTACCTCATGCTACCAACTTACCTCACTACCAACTTACCTCATACTAGCAACTTACCTCACTAGCAACTTACCCTACTGGAAACTTACCTGACACTAGCAACTTGCGTCATACTAGCAACTTACCTCATACTAGCAACTTACCTCATACTAGCAGCTTGCCTTATACTAGCAACTTACCTCATACTAGCAACTTACCTCATACTAGCAACTTACTTCATACTAGCAATTTGCCTCACACTAGCAATTTACATGATACTAGCAACTTGCCTCACACTAGCAACTTGCCTTACACTAACAACTTGCCTCATACTACCAACTTACCTCACAATGGCAACTTGCCTCATACTAGCAACTTGCCTCACACTGGCAACTTGCCTCACACCAGCAATTTGCCTCATACTAGCAACTTGCCTTACACTAGCAACTTACCTCATACTAGCAACTTGCCTCACACTAGCAACTTGCCTCACACTGGCAACTTGCCTCACACCAGCAATTTGCCTCATACTAGCAACTTGCCTCACACTAACAACTTGCCTCACACTAGCAACTTGCCTCATACTAGCAACTTGCCTCACACTAGCAACTTACCTCATGCTAGCAACTTGCTTCACACTAGCAACTTGCCTAATACTAGCAACTTACCTCATACTAGCAACTTGCCTCATACTAGCAACTTGCCTCACACTAGCAACTTGCCTCACACTAGCAACTTACCTCATACTAGCAACTTGCCTCATACTAGCAACTTGCCTTACACTAGCAACTTATCTCATACTAGCAACTTGCCCAATACTAGCAACTTACCTCATACTAAAAAGAACAAATAAGGCACAATACAGTGACTGGTACAATACACAACCCGCACATAGGAGAAAGAACTTAATGGCTACGTTTGGGTCCGACTTAGATCATTTACAAGTTACACTAACACACGAAGGTTCATGTTGATGTAGGTTTACCAGGACTGGTCCTGGCCCGGGTCTTCTTCATGTGGTGATCCAGCAACAAATGAATACGACCAGAGCTCCGGTGGCCTGGTGGCTAAAACTTCCGCTTCACACACGGTGAGCCCGGGTTCGATTCCCGGCGGGTGGAAACATTTCGACACGTTTCCTTACACCTGTTGTCCTGTTCACCTAGCAGAAAATAGGTACCTGGATGTTAGTCGACTGGTGTGGGTCGCTTCCTGGGGGACAAGATTAAGGACCCCAACGGAAATAAGTTGGACAGTCCTCGATGACGCACTGACTTTCTTGGGTTATCCTGGGTGGCTAACCCTCCGGGGTTAAAAATCCGAACGAAATCTTATCTTATCTTAAGATGGGGAAGGATGGAAATACTGGAAAGGGATGGGAGGGTGGAGGAGAGAAGGGGAAGAAAGGTAAGTGGCCCAACCACTTTGGCGCAAGTGATACCGAAGTACTGCAGATGTTTACCTGGAGTTTACCTGGAGAGAGTTCCGGGGGTCAACGCCCCCGCGGCCCGGTCTGTGACCAGGCCTCCTGGTGGATCAGAGCCTGATCAACCAGGCTGTTACTGCTGGCTGCACGCAAACCAACGTACGAGCCACAGCCCGGCTGGTCAGGAACCGACTTTAGGTGCTTGTCCAGTGCCAGCTTGAAGACTGCCAGGGGTCTGTTGGTAATCCCCCTTATGTGTGCTGGGAGGCAGTTGAACAGTCTCGGGCCCCTGACACTTATTGTATGGTCTCTTAACGTGCTAGTGACACCCCTGCTTTTCATTGGGGGGATGTTGCATCGTCTGCCAAGTCTTTTCCTTTCGTAGTGAGTGATTTTCGTGTGCAAGTTCGGTACTAGTCCCTCTAGGATTTTCCAGGTGTATATAATCATGTATCTCTCCCGCCTGCATTCCAGGGAATACAGGTTTAGGAACCTCAAGCGCTCCCAGTAATTGAGGTGTTTTATCTCCGTTATGCGCGCCGAGAAGGTTCTCTGTACATTTTCTAGGTCAGCAATTTCACCTGCCTTGAAAGGTGCTGTTAGTGTGCAGCAATATTCCAGCCTAGATAGAACAAGTGACCTGAAGAGTGTCATCATGGGCTTGGCCTCCCTAGTTTTGAAAGTTCTCATTATCCATCCTGTCATTTTTCTCGCAGATGCGATTGATACAATGTTATGGTCCTTGAAGGTGAGATCCTCCGACATGATCACTCCCAGGTCTTTGACGTTGGTGTTTCGCTCTATTTTGTGGCCAGAATTTGTTTTGTACTCTGATGAAGATTTAATTTTCTCGTGTTTACCATATCTGAGTAATTGAAATTTCTCGTCGTTGAACTTCATATTGTTTTCTGCAGCCACTGAAAGATTTGGTTTGATGTCCGCCTGGAGCCTTGCAGTGTCTGCAATGGAAGACACTGTCATGCAGATTCGGGTGTCATCTGCAAAGGAAGACACGGTGCTGTTGATGGCGATGTGAGAGGGCAGCGTTGAGCATCTGACGAGGCGAGTGTGGCCATACAACAGGAGGCGGCAGAAAGTACAGAGAAGGCAGCTGTAGTAGGGCAGAGTGGATCTTCAGCTAGGCAGTGAATAGTCTCAAGCTAGTTATACAACTGAGCCATTGGAGAGATTGTTGAACTTCGTTCTTGTGAGATGGAGCACTTTGAATAGGATTATTATTATTATTATAATCAAGGGAGAAGCGCTAAACCCGGAGGATTATACAGCGCCTGGGGGGGGGGATATGTGGAAGGCATTCAGGCTTAATTTGGGGAACTGGAGCACAGATCCAATTCCCTAAATCAAGAGCCCCTCACCAACATCAAGGAACCTTCCTTGAGGGGAAATATACTTTGAATAGGAGTTTTGGTGGAGGCTCGACGGGCAGCGAGGCCTCTGATTGGTTCTTGGCAGTGGTGGTAGATTGAGGAGGAGGTGGTCTCCCATTGGTGGATTACGAAGTAGAACAGGTGGCGTCTGCAGATAACATATCTTGCAAGTCATCTGGTGCCTCGAAGCTGACGATTATCAGAATTATCTTCAAAATATCAACTGAAGGAGGACTAGCTGGGAAGTTGAATGATGGCATATTGTCGAGGACAAGAGCCATTGGAGAGATTGTTGAACTTCGTTCTTGTGAGATGGAGCACTTTGAATAGGATTATTATTATTATTATAATCAAGGGAGAAGCGCTAAACCCGGAGGATTATACAGCGCCTGGGGGGGGGATATGTGGAAGGCATTCAGGCTTAATTTGGGGAACTGGAGCACAGATCCAATTCCCTAAATCAAGAGCCCCTCACCAACATCAAGGAACCTTCCTTGAGGGGAAATATACTTTGAATAGGAGTTTTGGAGTTGGTCCGGGATCGTGGAGGTGGTCGAGTATTGCGTCTAATTCATTGGATGGTTCTTCGTCACAGGTGAACTTGACAGTCTCCTCTTCGAGCCGTTGGGTGAGTTCTTGGACAAGCATAACATTCCTGTATGGTTTCGTGGTGTAGAACGAGACTCCAGACGTGTCGAGGAAGGCTGGTTTGGTTGCAGATGCAGGAGAGGTCGGTGATTGGTGGTGGAAGGTGGAGATGGTCTCTCATTGGTGGGTGTTGGTGGAGGCTCGACGGGCAGCGAGGCCTCTGATTGGTTCTTGGCAGTGGTGGTAGATTGAGGAGGAGGTGGTCTCCCATTGGTGGATTACGAAGTAGAACAGGTGGCGTCTGCAGATAACATATCTTGCAAGTCATCTGGTGCCTCGAAGCTGACGATTATCAGAATTATCTTCAAAATATCAACTGAAGGAGGACTAGCTGGGAAGTTGAATGATGGCATATTGTCGAGGACAAGAATTTCATTCATAGATGTGTTGAAAGAACCCGGGTTTGCTGCATTTTGCATGTGTGCATACATCATGCAGTTGAGATACCGTCTGGTAGAGGAGAGGTGGTGGGTGGTGGAGGCTGTTGAGTGGCTTGTAGATTCTAGGTGGTTGTAGACTGAAGCTTGGCTATTGCAGCATAGGTAGGAGAGTTTCCTGTTGTCTTAAGGTCTTCCTTTAGCTTCTTTGAAAGGATCTCCTTACGAACAGGACATTTGGCTGCAGAGTATGATTCTTACAGTTGATGCAGGTGGGAGCAGCAGTAGAGGTGGTGCAAGAACAAAGTCGTGACCGTCAGCCCACAGGTGGAACAGATCTTCTTGTTCTTTCACATGATATTTGGTAGCTGAGTGATTGTAGGAGTAGCACGTCTAACAGGTGTTATATGGTTGAAGCGTTCTGGCTCAATTTGTCGAGGGTTGAAGAAGTAGGAGATTGCCAGGCCATCAGACAGTGCTCTGGTTGCCATGGTGACGTCTAGAAACGTGATCTTGAGCATCGAGGAAGCGTTGAGGATCTTCACAACGGAGTCAGTCTTGGCCCAGGTGTTTAGTTTTTCAAGTGATGACTTCATGTCCTCGGTAGACATTTTGGGACGAGCCTATCCAGGAGTTTCATGAACAAAGACCGTTTATCTAGCATGTAAGGTAAGGTGGAGATGGTAAAGCCACGGTCGTCTAAGATCTTTATTGCAGTAGGTGTGAGTACCCTGTCAGCTACTTCATCATCAAAAAAGGTGACGATGAAAGCTTCTTTCAGAGCAGTAATTTTCGAGAACTTGACTGAAGACTGGAGTTGAGAGAGGACGCAAGTTCAAGCTTCGCGGCGTCGTTGATGACAGCAGTCTTGGGTTGAATCCTCACACGATGAGACATCGTGGAGGTGGTAGAGTTTCCCGTCTCCAACGGGGATCGTAGGAATACTGGTTGACAAGAGCAGGCGCGTCTGTGACTGTACAGGACGAAGTCTACAGAACGAATCGTGTATATGTAAATGATCAGCAGTGACTCCCGGAGTGTGTACACGTGATGTACCATTTACAGCCCTATGACAAGGGCACGGTGAAAGTTGGTGGCCCAGAGGGGGACAACAGCTCTAGTGGGGAAACAGGTGTAGATAAGGGCATGCAAAAACCAATGCTATAAACTAGCAATACCACGGGAGATAGTAAACAAGGAGATGTCCCAAGAAATAGTGAAGATAAAATACCTGAAATAACTGGTGAAGGCACCATTGTTGGTACCAGTGCTGAAGATATTAATGAAACAGGAAAACACGCATCAGTAGGGAATGCAATCACAAAAACAAGGCAAACAGACACCAGGTCTATGCAAATTCTATGCATTAGGTATCTGCAGGGATGGAATATCTGGAAAAAACAGATGGGACGTGCCACTTTGACCACCCCAGGGAATGCCGTGCCCATATGACAACAGGAGAATGCAACCTTCCTTCCTGTAAGCCTTTCCACACTGAAATGTGTCACTCTTCAGTTCAGAAAAAACAATGCTATAACTTATATTGCCAGGCACACCAACTAAAGGGTTACCTGGAATTTACCTGGAGAGAGTTTCGGGGGTCAACGCCCCCTTGGCCATGGGAAAAACTGGGTGGCCACAACCACTAAAGAGAGAGGTCTTTTAGCGCCAGGAAGGAAAAAAAAATCTGGCAGGAAATGACAGAAATCGTACACCAACTCCGATAATTTCTGGAGTGGAATCACAGTCGATGACCTCCACTCCAAAACAACAGATAACTCTGTGCCAGGAAAAAACGACCCCCATCCCCATACCACCAATCCGACGACATTCATCTTTGCAAATACTATACAAGGTCTAAAGCCAGCAACGAACAACAAAAATACCTTTCATCCGTGGACTGCTTACAGAGTCAAACGCAATGTTCGCGGTTTTCACAGAGACCCACATAAAGGATCACTTTGACAATGAAATATGGATCCCAGGTTACAACTTAAACAGATGCGACAGAGTGAACAGGCAAACGGGGGTGGGAGGGGGGTGTTGGCCTGTATATCACAGTCGCTTACATGCTCGGAACTACTAAATGCCTCAAATGATGTAGTTGAAGTTTTAGCAGTAAAGATCAAGAACCAAAACCAGGTCATTGTGATTGTATATAAGCCTCTGGATGCAAACTTCCCAACAATTCTAGAAACAGCTTTTTGAAATTGATCACTGTCTGGAAAATCTTCCAGCTCCTACCCCCAACATCTTGCTCCTGGGGAATTTCAACCTATGGCACCTAAAATGGAGGAATGTAGCAAATAATGAAGCAGAGAAAACACCAGGAGGCAGCTCAGATGAAAACTCGCACACACACGAGCTTTTAAATCTCTGCACCAAATTCACCTTAAACCAGAAACTAATAGAGCTTACAAGATTATAGAATACACTGGACATCATCTTCACTTACAATGATGATCTGACACGGAATATTCCCATATCAAAAACAATATACTACTCAAATCACAACGTAATAGAGGTTCAGACATGTATACACAGGACCCCACACCAGCAAAATGTGTTCAGTCACCAAATTCAGCTTCATTAACAAAAACATAAGGTGGGACCATGTAAACCAGGTCCTAAATGATATAAACTGGGAAGATAGCCTAAGCAACACGGATCCATACCTATGGCTAGAACAAATTTCCTCTGAGGCACTCGAGGTATGCTCAAGGAATATTCCTTAAAGGAAAAAGAGAAGATGTAAACTAGAAAGAGAAAGGTACTCCCTATATAGACGAAGGCAAAGAATAACAGAGCGGCTAAAAGAAGCCAATATATCTGTAATACGTAGGGAGACAGTGGTCAGAGAAATAGCATACATCGAGCTAAAGCTAAAGAAGTCAGCAGTATTGGGTCCCTACTTAAGCGAGATGGGTCCTACACAGATGACAGCAAGGAAATGAAAGATACTCAAGTCCCAATATGACTCGGTTTTTAGCAAGCCGCTAACCAGACTGAGAGTCGATGACCTAAATGAATTTTTTATGAGAGACACAGAATTTGGTAGACTCGAACCTATCTGATACTATCCTGACGCCAAATGACTTCGAAAAGGCGATAAATGACATGCCCATGCACTCTGCCCCAGGCCCAGACTCACGGAACTCCGTGTTCATCAGCAACTGCCAGTAGCCCCTATAACGTGTTTTTTAACATCCTATGGAGAGGGGAGCATGGACAACTGGGGATCTTCCCACAGCTGCTAAAAACAACAGACATAGCCCCACTCCACAAACCTGGAGTTTACCTGGAGAGAGTTCCGGGGGTCAACGCCCCCGCGGCCCGGTCTGTGACCAGGCCTCCTGGTGGATCAGAGCCTGATCAACCAGGCTGTTGCTGCTGGCTGCACGCAAACCAACGTACGAGCCACAGCCCGGCTGATCAGGAACTGACTTTAGGTGCTTGTCCAGTGCCAGCTTGAAGACTGCAAGGGGTCTGTTGGAATCCCCTTGTTGCTGGGGGGGCAGTTGAACGTCTCGGGGCCCCCGCCTTTTGTATGGTCTCTTAACGTGCTAGTGAC
>NC_069414.1:29334945-29339945 GCF_026875155.1 Cherax quadricarinatus
TTCCTGCCCTCCCTTTTTTCACACATACCCGCCCCCCTTTTTCGCGCTAACTAGTTCTAAAATTAAATTTTTTTGGTTGGGGAAGGGAATTGGTTTTTTAACCCTTTAGGGTTTTCGTCGTACTAGTACGTCTTACGCAGGGGTTTTTTGACGTATAGTACTCATAAATTCTAGGGGGCCTAAAAATCTAGGGGAGAAAGCTGGTGGGCCTTCATATGAAAAAATGGGTCTATGTGGTCAGTGGAAAATCTAAAAAAATCTGCAGCACACAGTGAAATGAAAAAAAAAAAACTTTGACCATTTTTTTTTTAATAAATCAGCGACTTTGCAGTGTATTTTCGTAGGTATTTATTTTTGTATTCTAGTTTTTTTGGTCCCTTTTATAGAAGGGAAAAAAATTACAAAATTGGATGTTTTTGACGGGTTTTACAAAGAAAGGTGCCTTGAAATTGAGCTCAAAGTAGCAAAATTTTTCGATTTTTACCAACTTCAAAAGTAAACAAATCATCCCCAATTTTGGGCAATACATAACGGTGATTTTAATTTCTTTCACAAGTCACCAAAAAATTTTTAACCTTTTTTAAACTAATGCAGTGTCTGCATAACAGAAAAAACTTATTTTTTTGTGAAAAAAAAAATTTCAAAGGGGAAAGAAAAAGAATAAAAGGGGGGCCTTGAAACGTGACTAATGACTAGGGAAATGTCATTTTAGTCCCAGGTGTTTTTCTTGTTTTTTTCTGGCCCCTATCAGAAATTGGCATTTTTTTAAATTTGTTTTAATTGGAAAAATTTGCAAAATTCTGACCACGTACGGATGTTGAATTTCAAAAAGGGGTTTTCTTGCCCCCTTCGATAGAAAAAATGGAGTTCTAGCGAAATTTTCATGTTTTTTGTCGATATACGTGAAATTGGCCAAAAAGGGGGGTCAAGGGGGGAAAAAACGCCGATCGTAAACTTGCCGAGACCGCTAACTTTCGAGAGCAAATTCCGTAATTTTTTCTATCAAATTTCAAACTTTTGGTTCTTTATGATGGGGAAAAGATTCTCTATTTTTTCATAAGAGAAAATAATTTTTTTTTTTTTAAATTTTGGGCCGCCCTGAAAACGAGTTTCGGAGGGGGCCCCGCCCCTAAAAGGGGTTAATGGTTAAAGCGATTTTAAAACCCCTCCCCCCATTTAAAAAGCCCTGTTTTGCTTTCCCTTCCTTTTACATAAATGCCAGCATTATGCTTTGGATCAGTACACTGCAGTCCTCCCCCTCCTTTGATATTCTACACCCGAAAAATATTTTTTCCTCCACCTTAAACCCACCCCAAAAGAATTATCCCAACCAAAAAAAAGAAGCTTTTACCCCGGGATCTCTCTCGAGCTTTTGAAGTTTATTTGGGGAAATCACCCAAAAATTCGATATTCAACAAAACCCTTTGCATTCTTTAAATACCAGAAGGCAAAGAAGCCAAAATACACAGGGGGGCCCTTAGAACAACCTTTTTCTTTTAAAAAAACCCTACACATAAAGGGCAAACATAATGTACAGTGGCCCCCCCCGCAAACAGGGCATCGCAAGCGTTTTTTTTTCCGCATAACGATTACTTTTTTTCGCAAATTTTTGCCCCGCATCCCGATTAAAAACCCGCATACCGATTTTCGTCCCAGACGCGTCCCCTGTGCCCTCACATTCCGGCCGTCCTTTTTTACCAGCCACCTCCGCGTAACATCCCAAACAACACTCGGAATTTCGTATTTTTACAGTGGTTTTCGGGCTGTTTGTGGGAAAAAAAGTGACCAGGGCCCCAAGAAAATTCTAGGCCCAAACCCGTGGTAAAAAAGGGGGGAATTAATGGAAATTAAAAAGATTTTGAAGGGTTTGGGGGTAACCCCGAGAAGCCCTTTCCCTTGTGGAATCCATTTTGCCTACTTCAAAGATTAAAGGGAAAAGTGTGAGTGGGTTGAACTGCAAACCTTTATAGATGAAAATCACCCTGAACAGCTGTTGCAACCCTGCTTGTGACTATTTTAAGACAAGTATGGCCCCTTTTAGGAAAGTCTTGAAGAACGGGAGGTTACAGAGCTCTATGGACGATTTGTTGGCCAGAGGGCCAGTGGGCCTTTAACGGTTAGTGGGATTAAAAGAAGAAGGGAAATAACCCCAGAAAAGGGCTTGCTACCTCAAGTCCCCAATGGAAGGGTTTCCCCCAAACATAAGAAATAATGCTCTCCCTCCTCCCATCCCATCAATCATCACCGATCTTCAAAAAAGTAAGGTGTCATGTAAATTTTGGGATGCCTTTTTTTATTTGGTGATTTAAAAATTAACATTTCAGGGTAAAAAAAAATTTTTTTCAACTTTTTTGGGGGTCTTGCACGGATTAATTTTATTTCCATTATTTCTTTGGGGAAAAAACATTCGCATAACGATTATTCGCATAACGATGAGCCCTCTTGCCATTAAAATCGTTAACCCCGGGGGCCACTGTAATTGCGGGGCTTTTCCCCGCCCTTAAACCAGTTGCACCAATATGCCCCCGTTCTAAATTACGCCTAATATTTCCTTTTTTTCCCACAGTTATGTGAATGAGTGGTAATGTTTTAAGTTTTTTGTTATGGGGGATGAAGCTTGGGGACCAGTTTTGTTCTTACATTTTACTTGAGAGACACATTCGTGTCACCCAAGCCAAGAGGGAAAACCCCAATTTGTTGAGGCAGATGCTGCGTCTCAACAATATCCCCCTTGAATACCTTCAGAACACATGAAGATTTTTCTGGGACGAAAAGGGGGTGAAATGTATATCAGTCTTGCTATATGGGGATTTTTATTTTCCCATGAATCTAAAAAAATTCAGGATTATTTTTCCCTTTTCAGGGGGCATTTGGTTGTATGGAGGGGGTGTTACACCCTTTTGTTCATTTTTTATTTTCTTCTTATCACAAAGGATCTATTACATGTTATTTTTGTTTTCATTAAAATTTTATTAGGGGGTAATTCCATTATAGCTAAAAAGGATTTACTCGACTTTTTAAATTATCTGGTCGTATTACTTAGCTTTGTATTTAGGGGGGTCATTTAATTGTGTCAACTGCGGGGACCTGGCCAAGCACCAGTAGGTGTTTTTTGATGCTCGCCCTGCTCCACCGAGGGAAAGTGGGTGGTAAAGCCCCACGAGTTCGTTCTTACCCTTTCCCCACCTCTGTGAGGGAAGCTCCCTGATTCCCGATTTTAAATTTTGGGCCCACAGAGGGTTTCCCCAGTGACCCCCAGTACCCCCAGACGGTATCTGCAGAAACGTCCCCGGACGAAGTGCATTTCGTTTTTGGGGGAAAGCTGGTGATTGTCCCCTTGCTAGGGTGAATTTTTAACTATTGGTTTAAAGAGGAGGGGAAAAAGTCATGGAGACAACCGCCTCAAAATTCCTTTAATGTAAAAAATTCCTAATCTCACTTAGTATATTATGAAAGTTGAATAAGAGTGAATTATTATTGAAGTGTTATGTCTTCTGTCTCACTAGGATTGAGTTAAGTAAAGTGTTATTATGTGAAGAGAAGGTGTTATGATACTAGAGCCGTTCAGTACTATAATCAAGATAATACTGTGTATTATCTTTTAAGTGAACTTCAGTGTAAATTTCATGAGTACTCTGTTTTATGGTGCGACCTTTTTAAAGTTAATATAAAACCCTTCTATGGTTTATTAAGAAACTTAATAAAAAACCGGAAAGAAACATGGTGATTGTTTACTACTGAACCCTTGAATGATTTCATCTAGAACAGGATATTCAGTCCTGTTTATTTGTTGCAAGAAAGGGCTAAACAGGCTTAAGTAGTGGCCCTGTACGCAACACACACTGAGCTAGAAATCTATACGGACATTGACGAATGTATTAATAATTTTCTAAAAAAGACCCAATACCTCTATAACAAGCACTGCCCTAAAAAAACTAAACAGATGACAGCTAAGAGACTGAACAGTCCCTGGCTAACACCCAGCATTCTCAAATCCATAAATACAAAACACCTCTATGAAAAACAGTACAGAATGGGTCACATAACCAGAGACCAAACAAAACGTTACTTGTCAATCCTAACCAGCCTGATAAGAAGGGCAAAAAAAATTGTATTATGAGAACAGATTATCCAACTTACGAGGTGACATAAAAAAGGCCTGGAAAACCCTATCAGAAATTCAGGAACAAAAAAGATAACACGAAATAGCGAAATTAAATTAACAAAAGCAGATGAACCCCAACTCCCACCAACAGAAACAGCCAAACAGACTCAATGATTTTTTCTCCACTATAGGAAAAAACCTTGCCAATAAAATCCCAAGCACAGATACCCACCAAATGACTACCTCACTGGCAATACCCGAACACAAATGTTCCTAGCTCCGACTAACCCCTTTTGAAGTCTCCCTTATTATCAACACACTAAAAAACAAGACAGGAGATCAAAATATCTTACCACCCTTTATATAAAAAAAAGTGTCACAAGTGCTATCACCAATCATTGCAAACACTCTTTAGCAAATCCATCGAATCCCTCTACCTTCCCTACAGTTCTCAAAATTGCAAGGGTCACCCCGATCCATAAAGGAGGAGACCAAAACCGAGTTGAATAAACTATAGGCATATCCAATCACACCCTCTCTCAAAAATCTTCGAAAAATTAATTCATAAACGAATCTACCCCTATCTCATCCCCCAAAACATCCCAAAACCCCCTCCCAAATTTTGGGTTTTCAGACCTAATAAAAATACAAATGATGCTATTATACACATGCTAGAACATATATACACTGCAATAGAGAAAAAAGAAATCCCACTGGGGATCTTCATTGACTTACAAAAAGCTTTTGATACAGTTGACCATGACTTGCTCCACATAAAATTGTCTCAATATGGTAAAAGGGGGCACTCCCTCAACTACCTCAAGTCATACCAGCAACAGAACCCAAATATGTGTAAAACAAATGGGGCAAACTCTTCCACACAACCAATTACAGT
>NC_069414.1:29344945-29349945 GCF_026875155.1 Cherax quadricarinatus
CACTAGGAGCTTTCTTTGGAGCCATGGTAGCTTATTTAGCACTTAAATAACTTGCAAGCACTAAAATAAATGAAATATTATGAAATATTTCACTGGAGCACGTGAGAGGACCGCCGCTAACTGGTAAACAATGGCACACTGGCTGGGAAGGAAGGCTGAGGCGGGTCGAGGCCCGCTTACCTCGTGCATACGCGTCTGGGACGACGGGTCGAGATGGGTCGATAAACGAATTTCGGTCAATTTCCGAGTCAATATTTTGTCGAAAAAACCGGTTGATTTCCGAAATGGTCGACTTTCAGGCTGGTCGATTATTGAGGGACCACTGTATATATATATTAGTGATTGGTGGAATGATGAAGTAAAGGGTGTGATAAAAGAGAAAAAGGTAGCTTATGAGAGGTTTTTACAAAGCAGAAGTGTTATAAGAAAAGCAGAGTATATGGAGAGTAAAAGAAAGGTGAAGAGAGTGGTGAGAGAGTGCAAAAGGAGAGCAGATGATAGAGTGGGAGAGGCACTGTCAAGAAATTTTAATGAAAATAAGAAAAAATTTTGGAGTGAGTTAAACAAGTTAAGAAAGCCTAAGGAAAGTATGGATTTGTCAGTTAAAAACAGAGTAGGGGAGTTAGTAGATGGGGAGAGGGAGGTATTAGGTAGATGGCGAGAATATTTTGAGGAACTTTTAAACGTTAAGGAAGAAAGAGAGGCAGTAATTTCATGCACTTGTAAGGGAGGTATACCATCTTTTAGGAGTGAAGAAAAGCAGAATGTAAGTGTGGGGGAGGTACGTGAGGCATTACGTAGAATGAAAGGGGGTTAAAGCAGCTGGAACTGATGGGATCATGACAGAAATGTTAAAAGCAGGGGGGGATTATAGTGTTGAGTGGTTGGTACTTTTGTTTAATAAATGTATGAAAGAGGGGAAGGTATCTAGGGATTGGCAGAGAGCATGTATAGTCCCTTTATATAAAGGGAAAGGGGACAAAAGAGACTGTAAAAATTATAGAGGAATAAGTTTACTGAGTATACCAGGAAAAGTGTACGGTAGGGTTATAATTGAAAGAATCAGAGGTAAGACAGAATGTGGATTGCGGATGAGCAAGGAGGTTTCAGAGTGGGTAGGGGATGTGTAGATCAAGTGTTTACATTGAAGCATATATGTGAACAGTATTTAGATAAAGGTAGGAAGTTTTTATTGCATTTATGGATTTAGAAAAGGCATATGATAGAGTGGATAGAGGAGCAATGTGGCAGATGTTGCAAGTATATGGAATAGGTGGTAAGTTATTAAATGCTGTAACGAGTTTTTTATGAGGATAGTGAGGCTCAGGTTAGGGTGTGTAGAAGAGAGGGTGACTACTTCCTGGTAAAAGTAGGTCTTAGACAGGGATGTGTAATGTCACCATGGTTGTTTAATATATTTATAGATGGGTTGTAAAGGAAGTAAATGCTAGGGTGTTCGGGAGAGGGGTGGGATTAAATTTTTGGGGAATCAAATTTAAAATGGGAATGACACAGTTACTTTTTGCTGATGATACTGTGCTTATGAGAGATTCTAAAGAAAAATTGCAAAGGTTAGTGGATGAGTTTGGGAATGTGTGTAAAGGTAGAAAGTTGAAAGTGAACATAGAAAAGAGTAAGGTGATGAGGGTATCAAATGATTTAGATAAAGAAAAATTGGATATCAAATTGGGGAGGAGGAGTATGGAAGAAGTGAATGTTTTCAGATACTTGGGAGTTGACGTGTCGGCGGATGGATTTATGAAGGATGAGGTTAATCATAGAATTGATGAGGGAAAAAAGGTGAGTGGTGCATTGAGGTATATGTGGAGTCAAAAAACGTTATCTATGGAGGCGAAGAAGGGAATGTATGAAAGTATAGTAGTACCAACACTCTTATATGCGTGTGAAGCTTGGGTGGTAAATGCAGCAGCAAGGAGACAGTTGGAGGCAGTGGAGATGTCCTGTTTAAGGGCAATGTGTGGTGTAAATATTATGCAGAAAATTCGGAGTGTGGAAATTAGGAAAAGGTGTGGAGTTAATAAAGGTATTAGTCAGAGGGCAGAAGAGGGGTTGTTGAGGTGGTTTGGTCATTTAGAGAGAATGGATCATAGTAGAATGACATGCAAAGCATATGAATCCATAGGGGAAGGAAGGCGGGGTAGGGGTCGTCCTCGAAAGGGCTGGAGAGAGGGAGTAAAGGAGGTTTTGTGGGCAAGGGGCTTGGACTTCCAGCAAGCGTGCATGAGCGTGTTAGATAGGAGTGAATGGAGATGAATGGTACTTGGGACCTGACGATCTGTTGGAGTGTGAGCAGGGTAATATTTAGTGAAGGGATTCAGGGAAACCGGTTATTTTCCCATATAGTCGGACTTGAGTCCTGGAAATGGGAAGTACAATGCTGCACTTTAAGGGAGGGTTTTGGGATATTGGGCAGTTTGGAGGGATATGTTGTGTATCTTTAATGTGTATGCTTCTAAACTGTTGTATTCTGAGCACCTCTGCAAAAACAGTGATAATGTGTGAGTGTGGTGAAAGTGTTGAATGATGATGAAAGTATTTTCTTTTTGGGGATTTTCTTTCTTTTTTGGGTCACCCTGCCTCGGCGGGAGACGGCCGACTTATTGAAAAAAAAAAAAAAAAAAAAAAATTATATATATATATATATATATATATATAATATATATATATATACAGGAAGGCCCCACTTATACGGCGGGTTAGGTTCCAGGCTACCCGCCGTAAAGTGGAACACCCTTTTTTTTTCCACTTACAAATGCATACAAACACTAGATAACAAGTTTACACTAACATATATTATGTTAGCAATAGAGCCAGGCATCAAAAAACAATAAAAAAGTACAATACACACATAGTGCACTCATTACTTACCTTAAAATATTTATAGTCTTAATCTAGGGTGAGACAAGTAGTATTTATTGTAAGAAATCAAGTGTGGTATGTATTGTAATAGCCAGGCTACCTCACCAGGCCACCCCACCCCACATACTATTCTATGATATTTAAGCATACCCAGAGCGATAAAATGTATATACAGTTCACTCATTACTTACCTTAAAATATTTGTAGTCTTAATGTAGGGTCAGGAGTAAGTAAATGAGATAAAACGAATAAATGAGAGAGAGAAAGAATGAGTACATGAGAGGTAACAGGCGCAGAGTTATGTAAACAAACCAGGCTCCCACATCTTATATTTATGTTTATTTATTCTATTGTGGGGTGTATTTATCATCTTTTTATGTTATGTATCGTGTTTATTATATAATTTTGAAAAAAATATCATGGCTGGATTAATGAATATGTGTATATTACCGTAATATACGACATTTAATGAGACTCGGTGAGTATTGTTATTATGGCGTCACTTGTGGAAGTCGTCTGCTCACATCTCACATTTATGTTTATTTATTCTACTGTGGGGTGTATTTATCTTATTTATATGTTATGCATCGTGTTTATTATATAATTTTGAAAAAAATATCATGGATGGATTAATGAAAATGTGTATATTACCGTAATATACGACATTTAATGAGACTCGGTGACTATTGTTATTATGGCGTCACTTGTGGAAGTCGTCTGCTCACATCTCACATTTATGTTTATTTATTCTACTGTGGGGTGTATTTATCTTATTTATATGTTATGCATCGTGTTTATTATATAATTTTGAAAAAAATATCATGGATGGATTAATGAAAATGTGTATATTACCGTAATATACGACATTTAATGAGACTCGGTGACTATTGTTATTATGGCGTCACTTGTGGAAGTCGTCTGCTCACATCTCACATTTATGTTTATTTATTCTACTGTGGGGTGTATTTATCTTATTTATATGTTATGCATCGTGTTTATTATATAATTTTGAAAAAAAATATCATGGATGGATTAATGAAAATGTGTATATTACCGTAATATACGACATTTAATGAGACTCGGTGACTATTGTTATTATGGCGTCACTTGTGGAAGTCGTCTGCTCACATCTCACATTTATGTTTATTTATTCTACTGTGGGGTGTATTTATCTTATTTATATGTTATGCATCGTGTTTATTATATAATTTTGAAAAAAATATCATGGATGGATTAATGAAAATGTGTATATTAACGTAATATACGACATTTAAATGACTCGATGTATGTAAGTTTATTTAGGTACAGGTATACATAAGTATAATTATCAGAGTATATATAAAATATGAAATAACTTTTAAAAACATTTGAAATTTTGGAGTTTCCAGACAAAATGGAGAGACTTAGTGCTTACTGAGCTCATGGAGAATGTAAACAAACAGGGTGGGGCACAGTGACCGTATTAGAAAGTCAGGTGGGGGGAGCCGTATAGTGAGTTTTGGTCATAATTTGAAATGTCCGTATTAGCGGAACGCCGTAAAGTGAAACGCCATAAAGCGGGGCCTTCCTGTATATATATATATATATATACACACCTACCATCCGACTTACGACCTGCTCGACATACGTCCACTCGACTTACGACCGTGCATCTGGCAGCTGGGCTGGGTGGGCTGATGCACACCACTGTACAATATTTAAGAATAAGAATAAGATTTCGTTCAGATTTTTAACCCCAGAGGGTTAGCCACCCAGGATAACCCAAGAAAGTCAGTGCGTCATCGAGGACTGTCTAACTTATTTCCATTGGGGTCCTTAATCTTGTCCCCCAGGATGCCACCCACACCAGTCGACTAACACCCAGGTACCTATTTGCTGCTAGGGGAACAGGACAATAGGTGTAAGGAAACGTCTCGGAATTTCCACCCGCCGGGAATCGAACCCGGGCCCTCCGTGTGTGAAGCAGGAGTTTTAGCCACCAGACCACTGGGCCACTTGCGGTGGCAATGTGTTATGCAGGCAGCATCAGTTTGAGTAACCCTGCCCTATCAGCAGCATCATACTGTATTAACTGTACTAACTGGGCAGTAAATTTCACCATGGCCCCTAAGATGAAGTCT
>NC_069414.1:29354945-29432445 GCF_026875155.1 Cherax quadricarinatus
CGTGACTACTCACATTATCAAGGAACTATGAAAGTGAAGCATCCAAGGAAGCTATATAAGGGTCCGGCCAGCACCTCACTATTAGATCCCACAACGGTTAAACACGTGACGCGCGGCGAGCCAACTTGGATAGGTCCTTTGCACAACTCACCCCAAGCTATTTATTTGTCCAGTGTATTATTAAATTCTTCCCAAATTCTATTAATTATAAATGGATCTAATTTATATAAACCAAAGGAAATATTCATATTATTGTCAAAACTGCTTTTTATGAAACAAGAATTCAATTATATTCCTGTCGACCATGGACTGTTGCTTGATACTACTTTCTCAACTTTTTGAAAATCAATTGGATGGTTAAAATCTCTTACATGAATAAATAGAGCATTGGAATCTTGTCCAGTTCTAATGCTATATTTATGTTGTTTTAATCTTAGTTCGAGATTTTTACCAGTTTGACCGTAATAAACTTTATCGCAAATTTTACAAGGAATCTTATAGACACATCCATCAGCATTTTGGGGGGAATTCTTAATCAAAAGTTTTTTACTGTATCAAGATTTTTGAAAACAACTTTAATATTAAAAGTCTTAAGAAGAGAAAGCATATCAACCAAGTTTTCATGGTAAGGGAGAACCAACATATTCCTTGGATGCTTCACTTTCATAGTTCCTTGATAATGTGAGTAGTCACGAAAGCGCTTGGAATTTCTCTATTCTTTCACAGTGGTTTTTTTGCATATATATATATATATATATATATATATATATATATATATATATATTAATATTATATATATTATATATATATTTTTTTTTATTATTACACCGGCCGATTCCCCCCCAAGGGCAGGGGGGCCCCGGGAAAAAGAAAAACTTTCACCATCTTCACCCATCACTGTCTTCCCAGAAGGGTTGTTTAAACACTACATTTTTTTAAACTGCAACATTAACACCCATCCTTCAGAGTGCGGGCACTGTACTTCCCATCTCCAGGACTAAAGTCCGGCCTGCCGGTTTCCCTAATCCCTTCATAAATGTTACTTTGCTCACACTCCAACAGCACGTCAAGTATTAAAAACCATTTGTCTCCATTCACTCCTATCAACCACGCTCACGCATGCCTGCTGGAAGTCCAAGCCCCTGCACACAAAACCTCCTTTACCCCCTCCCTCCAACCCTTCCAGGCCGACCCCTCCCCCGCCTTCCTTCCACTACAGGACTGATACACTCTTGAAGTCATTCTGTTTCGCTCCATTCTCTCTACATGTCGAACCACCTCAACAACCCTTCCTCAGCCCTCTGGACAACAGTTTTGGTAATCCCGCACCTCCTCCTAACTTCCAAACTACGAATTCTCTGCATTAATTCACACCACCACATTGCCCTCAGACATGACATCTCCACTCCCTCCAGCCTTCTCCTCGCGCAACATTCATCACCACGCTTCACCCCATATAAGAGGTTGGTAAAACTATACTCTCATACATTCCCTCTTTGCCTCCAAGGACAAAGTTCTTTGTCTCCACAGACTCCTAAGGGGCACCACTCACTTTTTTTCCCCTCATCAATTCTATGATTCACCTCATCTTTCATAGGACCCATCCGCTGACACGTCCACTCCCAAATATCTGAATACGTTCACCTCCTCCATACTCTCTCCCTCCAATCTGATATTCAATCTTTCATCACCTAATCTTTTTGTTTTCCTCAAAACCCATATTTTATATAATATATATATTAATATTATATAATATATTATATATTATATATAAAATTTTTTTTTTTTCAACAATCAGCCGTCTCCCCGAGGCAGGGGGACCCAAAAAAGAAAGAAAATCCCAAAAGAAATACTTTCTTTCATCATTCAACACTTTCACCTCACCACAATTTCACTGTTTTGCGAGGTGCTCAAAATTTACAACAGTTTAGAAGCATTACGTATAAAGATACACACATATCCTCCAAACTGCCAATATCCCAAACCATTCCTTAAAGTGCGGGCATGTACTACCATTTCCAGGACTCATGTCCAAACTATATGAAAATAACCGGTTTCCCTGAATCCCTTCACTAATTTACGCTGCTCACACTCCAACAGATCGTCAGGTCCAAGTTACCATTCGTCTCCATTCACTCCTATCTAACACACCACGCACGCTTGTGGAAGTCCAAGCCCCACGCCCAAAAAACCTCCTTTTACCCCCTCTCTCCAACCCTTCGAGGACGACCCTACCCTGCCTTCTTTCACCTATAGATTTACATGCTTTCCATGTCATTCTATTTTGATCCATTCTCTCTAAATGACCAAACCACCTCAACAACCCCTCTTGACCCCTTGACTAATACTTTTATTAACTCCACACCTTTTCCTAATTTCCAATCCAAATTTTCTGCATAATATTTACCCCACACATTGCCCTTAGACAGGACATCTCCACTGCCTCCAACCGTCTCCTTACTGCTGCATTTACCATCAAGCTTCACATCCATATAAGAGTGTTGGTACTACTATACTTTCATACATTCCCATCTTTGCCTCCATAGATAACATTTTTTGACTCCACATATACCTCAATGCACCACTCACCTTTTTTCCCTCATCAATTCTATGATTAACCTCATCATTCATAAATCCATCCGCCGACATGTCAACTCCCAAGTATCTGAAAACATTCACTTCTTCCATACTCCTCCTCCCCAATTTGATATCCAATTTTTCTTTATCTAAATCACTTGATACCCTCATAACCTTACTCTCTTCTATGTTCACTTTCAATTTTCTACCTTTACACACATTCCCAAACTCATCCACTAACCTTTGCAATTTTTCTTTAGAGTCTCCCATAAGCACAGTATCATCAGCAATAAGTAACTGTGTCAATTCCCATTTTGTTTAGGTAAGACACATATGCAACAGTTAGGTATCTATATTTCGAAACGTTTCGCCTACACAGTAGGCTTCTTCAGTCGAGTACAGCAAGTTGATAGAAGCAGAAGAGACTTGAAGACGATGTAATGAGTCCATTACCCTTAAAGTTTTGAGGTGGTCAGTCCCTCAGTCTGGAGAAGAGTACAGTGGACCCCCGCATAGCGACTTTAATCCGTGCAAGAGGGCTCATTGTTATGCGAAATGATCGGTATGCGAATGAATTTTCCCCATAAGAAATAATGGAAATCAAATTAATCCGTGCAAGACACCCAAAAGTTTGAAAAAAAAAATTTTACCACATGAAATATACATTTTCCTACACACAAAGAGAAGGATACATGCACAATAGTAGAGTAGTACATGCACAATATATAATGTGCATGTACTACTCTACTAAATGAAGAATAAATGACACTTACCTTTATTGAAGATGCAGCAATGACTGATGAGACACTGTGTCCTGGGAGTGCCTTTTCCTCCTGAGTACTGTAGGTCCTGTTTGGCATTTTCTTCCAGAACAGGCCTTATCACACTGTGTATGCCACTACGATTCTTAAATCTCTCAAACCAACCTTTGCTGGCTTTAAATTCACCAATATGAGCACTAGTTCCAGGCATTTTTCCCTGTTCACCTGGGTGTTAGTCGACTGGTGTGGGTTGCATCCTGGGAGACAAGATTAAGGACCCCAATGGAAATAAGTTAGACAGTCTTCGATGACACTGACTTTTTTGGGTTATCCTGGGTGGCAAATCCTCTGGGGTTAATTGTCTCTTGGTATTCTCAATAAGCCACACCAACAACAGTGCTACAGCAGCAGCAGCAGCAGCAGCAGCAGCTGACAGTGCTACAGCAGCAGCAGCAGCTGACAGTGCTACAGCAGCAGCAGACGATGCTACAGCAGCAGCAGACGGTACTACAGCAGCAGCTGACGGTGGTACAGCAGCAGCAGCAGCTGACAGTGCAGCAGCAGCAGCAGCAGCTGACAGTGCTACAGCAGCAGCAGACGATGCTACAGCAGCAGCAGACGGTACTACAGCAGCAGCTGATGGTGGTACAGCAGCAGCAGCAGCTGACAGTGCAGCAGCAGCAGCAGCAGCTGATGGTGGTACAGCAGCAGCAGCAGCAGCAGCTGATGGTGGTACAGCAGCAGCAGCAGCTGTACCACCAATAGTAGCGATGGTTGATTGGGGTTTATTATACAACCTGGCCAGCTCGGAGACACGCACTCCACTTTCATACTTATCAGTTAGTTTAATATGTTTATTATGCACCCCATACCCATCCTGTGGGCGGTAGTCAAAAGATTACAGAGGTACATAATTGGTCCAGGGACTGGACTCCAAAGTTTTGATAGCTGAGCAAGTTACAGAGGTAATCTTTTTCTTCATCTCTATAGTAATTCTCACCCTTATTGCTGTAGGGTTGGCACTAGAAGCTTTCTTGGGGCCCATGGTCACTTATTTTGCAGATAAAATCACCAAAAACACTGTATAATACGAAATGTTCCGATTGTATGCTTGGATGTTACCGCGGAGGCTGGCTGGTAAACAATGCCACCGGCGGCACATGTGAGGCTGGCTAAGGGCGCACATTGGACGTGTCTCGGACGAAGAGCGGTGAGCGGGTTTTTGAGCGGTATGCGAGGCAAAATTTTTGCGATAAAAGCGAGCGGTATGCGGATTGAACGTTATGTGATGTGTACGGTATGCGGGGGTCCACTGTATTGTTCCATTGTCTGGAATAATATTATTCCAGACAATGGAACAATACTCTTCTCCAGACTGAGGGACTGACCACCTCAAAACTTTAAGGGTGATGGACTGATTACATCGTCTTCAAGTCTCCTCTGCTTCTATCAACTTTGCTGTACTCGACTGAAGAAGCCTACGTGTAGGCGAAACGTTTCGAAATAAAGAAAACCTAATTTGGGGGGTTTTGCTATGTGTCTTCCCTAAACAACCTGTGGGTTTTTTTATACCTTTTTATTGTTAAATTTCCCTTTTTTTAAATTTTGATTCCCCAAAATTTAAAAATCCTACCCCCTCCCTGAACACCCTAGCATATAAATATATATAAAATATATATATATATATATATATATATATATTTATATATATTTTTATATTTTATATATATATATATATATATATATATATAAAAATATAAAATATAAAAAATATATATATTATAATTTATATAAAAATATTATATAATATATATTAAATAAAAAAAAATTAAATATATATATATTTATATATAAAATTAAAATATATATTTTTATTATAAACATTGGCCGATTCCCACCAAGGCGGGTAAAAACCCAAAAAAAAAAAACCCTTTCCCCTTCATTCACTCCATCATTCTTTGGGCCAAAAGGGGTGCTTTAAAAACCCCCGTTTTTAAACTGCAACATTAACACCCCTCCTTCAGAGTGCAGGCACGGGTACCCCCACCCTCCAGGACTCAAGTCCACCTGCTGGTTTTCCCAAACCCCCTTCATAAATGTTACTTTCGCTCACATTTCCAAACAGCACGTCAAGTATTAAAAACCTTTTGCCCTCCTTTAAACTCCAAACCAAACCCCCGCCCCCAAACGCATGCCTGCTGGAAGTCCAACCCCCTTGAAACAAAAAACCCCCTTTTAAACCTCAATTACGGGGAGCGCTTGAGGTTCCTAAAACTGTATTCCCGGGAACGCAGGCGGGAGGATACATGATTATATACACCTGGAAAATCCTAGAGGGACAAAGTCCAAAACTTGAAAACACGAAAACCCACTCCCAAAACGAAAGCAAAAGACTTGGCAGACGATGAAAACATCCCCCCCAAATGAAAAGCGGGGGTGTCACAGCACGTTAAGAGAAATACAAAAAGTGTCAGGGGCCCGAACTGTTCAACTCCCTCCCAGCAACAAAAGGGGGAATTACCAACGACCCCTGGCAGTCTTCAAGCTGGCACTGGAAAAAAGCCCCAAAAGTGGGTTTCCTGCCCAAACCCGGGGCCTGTGGCTCATACATGGTTTTGTGCACCAGCAGTAACGGGCCGGTTGAGCAGGCTCTGACCACCAGTCGGCCTGGTCACAGACGGGGCCGCAGAGGGTTGCCCCCGGGGGGAAAAAATTCTCTCCAGGTAAACCCCAGGTACCCCCCCCCTTTCCCAACCCTTTTCCCCGGGCCCAAAACCCCCCCTACCCCCCCTTTTTCCTTCCACTACACTGTGACAAACAGGCTGATAAAACTCTTGAAGCCCTTTCTGTTTCGCTCCTTTCCTCTCTACATGTCCAAACCACCCCCAAAAACCCCCTTCCTCAGCCCCTGGCCCAATTTTTTTTTGGGTAATCCCGCACCCCCCTCCTAACTTCCAAACTACGAATTCTCTGCATTAAAATTAAACCCCCACACATTCCCCCTCAACATGACATCCCCCACTCCCCTCCAGCTTTCTCCCCCCGCTGCAACTTTTCCATCACCCATGCTTCAAAACCCATATAAGAGCTTTGGGTAAAACTATCCCTCTCATAATTCCCCCTTTTTGCCTCCAAGGACAAATTCTTTGTCCCAAAATTTTCCTAAGTGCCCACTCACTCCTTTCCCCCCTAAACCCAATTCTATATACCTCTTTTTTTTTCAAAGACCCATCCGCTGAAAACGCCCCACCCCCAAATACAAATACTTTAAAAACCTCCTCCATCCCCCTTCCCCCCCTCCAACCCTGATACCCAAAATCTTTCATCACCAAATTTTTTTGTTATCCCTAACCTTACTCTTTCCTGTATTCACTTTTAATTTTCCCTTTTTTTGCAAACCCTTTCCAAATTCAACCAAACCCAAACTCTGCAACTTCCCTTTAGAATCTCCAAAAGCAAAAGTGTATCAGCCCAAAAGCAACTGTGAAAAACTCCCCTTTAAAGGGGATTCTTTTTCCCTTTTTAAATCCACGCCTCTTGCCCAAAAACCCCCCCCGCATTTACTTTTTTTACAACCCCATCCTAAAATATTAAACAACCACGGTAAAATCACACATCCTTGTCTAAGGCCTATTTTTCTGGGAAATAAATTTTCCCCCTTTCCCCACCTAAATCTAAATTGAGGCCCCACTATCCTCGTAAAAACTCTTCAAATGCTTTCCCGTAACCTACCCCTTACTACAAAACCCTACACCCTGCAACAACTGCCACATTTTTTCCCCCCTATCCACCCGGGCCCTAAAAGCCTTTTTTCCAAAACCATAAATGCCCCCAAAACCCCCTTAGCCTTACTAAATACTTTTTCACTTAATGTTTTTTACGTAAACCCCCTGGTCCACAACACCCCCTACCTTTTTCCCAAAGGGCCCCCTTGTTTTACTCTATCCTATTCCCCCTGTCTTACTCTTAATTCTTTTTAATAATAACCAACCCGTAAGACACATGTGCAACATCCCCGGGGGCTTTATTGTAGACTTTCGCCATCCAGTGGCTTTATCAATACAAATTCCAGGACAAAACCTTAAGACATAGAACTATGTACAGAAGATGAGGTTTAAACAGTTCCCCCCAACCTAGGATAGGTGCGAACAGCACCTACTCCCTTTTTCTGTACATAGTTTTTACTCCTTCCAAAATTTTTTTCCCTGGAATTTGTATTGAAAAGCCACTGGATGGCGAAACGCTACAATAAAGATACCCCAAAGTTGCACATTGTCTTCTCCCATCCGTCGGTAAATTTTAAAACCCCTTTGTAAAAACAATAACTCTAAACCCTACACTTTGCCAGGTATACTCAACAGACTTACCCCCAAAAATTTTTTGCCTCTCCTTTTTGTCCCCTTTGCCTTTTTACAAAGGGAAATATGCATGCTCTCTTTCCAAACCCTATACCTTAAACCCCCTTCCATACATTTTTTAAATAATTGCACCAACCCCTCCAAAAAATAAACCCCACCTGCTTTTTTTAAAATTTCTATTTTATCCCATCAATCCCAGCTGCCTTACCCCCTTTCATTTTACCTACTGCCCACAACTTCCCCACACTCAAAACGGGTTTTTCCCTCACCCCTCAAGATGTTATTCCTCTTGCCCTATACACGAAATCACAGCTTCCCTATCTCACAACTTTTAAAAATTCCTCAAAAATTTTCCCTCCTTTTCCCCAAATACCCTAACTCCCATTTAATAACCTCCTCCCTATTTTAACTGACAAATCCATTTTTTCTCTAGGCTTCCTTAACTTTTTTAATCTCACTCCAAAACTTTTTCTTATTTTCAAAAAAATTTTGTTGATAACATCTCCCCCACTCTCTTTTTTGCTCTCTTTTTACATTGCTTCACCCTCTTTTAACCTCTCTTTTTTTCCCCCATAACCTTCCCCCCTTTGCATCCTTCTCTTTGTAAAATTTCTCATATCAATTTTTTCTCCCTTACTACTCTCTTCACATCATCATTCCACCAATCGCTCCTTTTCCCCCCCGAAACCCCCACTTTCCTGTAACCACAAACCTGCTGAACACTCAACACTACATTTTTAAACCCTCCCCCATACCTCTTCGACCCCTTGCCTATGCTCTCTTAGCCCACAAATCCTCCAATGCTTTTATACTTACCCTAACCCCTTCGTTTAGTTTATAAACCTTCACATATATATATAAATATATACGTATATATATATTATATATATATAATAATATATATAAAAATATAATATATATATAATATATATATTATATATATATAAATTTAAATAATATTAATATATAATACTTATATTATATATAAATATATTATATATATATATATATATATATATATTATAATTATTATAAAAATTATATATATATATATATTATAAAAAATATATATAAATATTATATACATTATTATATATATATATATATATATATAAAAATATATATAATATATATATATATATATAATAAAAGGTAGTAGGTGGCAGACAGAAAACCACCCGGGAAAGTACTACCGTCCTCCAATACTGTGAAAAAAAAACCCCTTAATTGTTTTGCAGTGGTGGGGTTTGCTTTTTTTCCTTTTTCCCCTGTCTCATAAACACGTAAGATAACAGGATTCTTGCTACTCCTACAACACTTTGGTCACATTTCACAGACACGCAATGCATAATATTAATACAACATCTGGGTTTTTTCTCCTTTTTCTAAATACTCTTGTTTTTTTTTTATTTCTTCTATTGTCCAGGGGAAGTGGAAAGAACTTTCCCCTCCGAAAGCCATGCTGTCGTATGAGGCGACTAAAAGCCGGGACAAGGGGCTAAAACCCCTTCTCCTGTATAAAAATTTACTAAAAAAGAAGAAGAAAAACTTTATAAAACTGGGTTGCTTAAATGTGCGTGGATGTAGTGCGTGACAAAAAACAGATGATTCTGATGTTATGAATGAAAAGAAGTTGGATGTCCTGGGCCCAAGCAAACAAAGCTGAAGGGGTAAGAGTTTCAGGGGGGGGAAAAAAAGGGGATTAAATCTGGATATCTGAAAATTTTAGAGAAAAGGGAAAGGGGGGTAGCATAAGTTAAATGACAGTTATGGAAGGGAGAAAAGAAAATAGAATTGAAAATTTCAAGAATTATGTATTAAAGTAAAGGTTGGATGCGGAAGGGGGTCATAAAAAGCGTGTAGCACCGGAGAAGAGAGGAATGCAGAGGGAGAGAAAATTTTGGGGAGATGTTAAGTGAATGTATAGGAGCCTTTGAACCAAGTGAGGAGTAATTGTTGGTGGGGACTTGAATGCAAAGTGGAGAAATTTTTAGAGAGGGTGTGGTGGGTAAATTTGGGGTGCCAGGTGAAAATGAAAAGGGGAGCCCTTTTGATTAAAACTTTGTATAGAAAGGGGTTTAGTTTTTAGGGAAAACATTTTTAAGAAAAAAGGATAAATAAGTATACACGATATGATTGGGGGAAATGACAGTAGTTTTTTTGGATTATGTATTGGTAGATAAAAAGTTGAGTAGACTTCAGGGGTACATGTTTATAAGGGGCCCCCAGATTATCAGATCACTTTCTAGTTGTATACACTGAGAGTAAAAGGAGAGGGTACAAAAAGGGAAAGAAGCATCAGGGAAGAGAGAGGTGAAGGTTATAAACAAAAGAGGGGGCAGTTAGGGAAGAATAAACCAATTGGAGGATAGATTGGGGTAATGAGAGCAAGGGAATGGGGCGAAGAGGGGATGGGGAGGTTTAAAAAAAGTATGTTAGAGTGTTCAGCAGAAGTTTGGGTTACAGGAAAGTGGGTGCAGGGGGAAGAGGACATTTGGGGGAATGATAGTAAAGAGAGTAGTAAAGGGAAAAATTAGCATAAAGAAGTTTTTTAAAAGTAAAGTGATGCAAGGAGGGAAAGTATATGGGAAAAAAAAGAGAGGTTAAGGATGGGAACAATTAAAAAGAAGCAAATAAAGTGGGGTGAATGTTATCAAAAATTTTTGTTAAAAAATAAAAAAAGTTTTGGAGGAGTTTTAACAAGTTAAGAAAGCCTAGAAAAAAAGGGATTTGTCAGTTAAAAATAGGAGGGGAGATTTTTAAAGGGGAATTTTAGGTATTGGGAAGAGGAAGAATATTTTGAGGAATTGTTAAATGTTTTGAAGAAGGGAAGCTGGATTTCGTGTAGGGGAAAGGAGGAATAACATTTTGTGGGAGTGAGGAAGACCATTTTTTTGGGGGAGGTGGGGGGAAGTTCGTGAGGCAGTAGGAAAAATGAAAGGGGGTAAGGCAGCCGGGATTGATGGAAAAAGATAGAAATGTTAAAAGCGGGGGGGATAATTTTTGGAGGGGTTTTGGTGCAATTGTTTAATAAATGTAGGGAAAGGGTAAGGCCCTGGGGATTGGCAGAGAGCATGCATATTTCCCTTTTGTAAAAGGCAAAGGGGATAAAAAAGAGTGCAAAAATTATAGGGGGATAATCTTTTGAGTGTACCGGGTAAAGTGTATGGAGATTAAATTGAAAAAATTTTAAGAGTAAGACGGAAATAGGATAGCAGAGAACCCCAAAGGGGCTTTAGGAAAGGAGGGGGTGTGTGACCAGGTTTTACAGTGAAACATAAAATGAACATATTTAGAAAGGCTAAAGAGGTCTTTGTGGCATTTTTGATTGGAAAAGGGGGTATGACAGGGTGGGTAGGGGGCAATGTGGGAGATGTTTTTCAATGTATGGTGTAGGAGGGAGGTTTTCGAAAGCAGTGAAGAGTTTTTAAAAGAGGGGTGAGGCTCAAATTTGAGTATGTAGGAAAAGGGAAATTTTTTTTCCCAGTAAAAGTAGGCCCTTAGACAAGGAATGTTTGGATTCACCGTGGTTGTTTTAATAATTTTATAATGGGGTTGTAAGAGAAGTAAAGCGAGGGTCTGGCAAGAGGCTGGATTAAAAGATAAAGAAACACACACAAAGGGGAGTTGTCACAGCTGCTCTTTGCTGATGACACTGTCTCTTTGGGGGATTCTGAAGAAATTTTAGAGATTGGTGGATGAATTTGGAGGGGGGTAAAAAAAAGAAAATTAAAGGTGAATACAGGGAAAAAGTAAGGGTTTGAGGATAACAAAAAAAAAATTAGGGTGAAAGATTGAATATCAGATTGGAGGGAGAGAGTATGGAGGAGGTGAACGTATTCAATATTTGGGAGTGGACGGTCAGCGGAGGGTCTATGAAAGATGGGTGAATCTAGAATTGATGAGGGGAAAAAAAGTGAGTGTGCACTTAGGAGTCTGGGGAGCAAAAAACTTTTCCTTGGGGGCAAAAGGGGAAAATTTTGAAGATAGTTTTTTCCAACGCTCTTATATGGGTGGAAGCGTGGGTATGAAGTTGCAGCGAGGAAAGGCTGGGGGCATGGAATGTCATGTCTGAGGGCAAAAGTGTGGTGTGAAATAATCAGAGAATTCTATTTGGAAGTTAGGGGAGGTCGGGGTTACCAAAAATGTTGTCCAGAGGCTGAGGAAGGGGTTTTTTAGGGGGTTCGGACATGTAAGAGAATGGACGAAACAGAAGACTTCAAGAGTGATCAGTCTTAGTGGAAGGAAGGCGGGGGAGGGGGCGGCCCAGGAGGGTTGGAGGAGGGGGGGAAAAAAGGTTTTGTGTGGGGGGGCTTGGCTTCCAGCAGGCATGCTTTGAGCGTGTTTGATAGGAGTGAAAGGAAAAAAATGGTTTTTTAAAACTTGACGTGCTGTTGGGGTGGACAAAGTAACATTTATAAGGGGGTTTAGGGGAAAACCCGGGAGCCGGACTTTTGGCCTTGAGAGGAAGTACAGTGCCTGCACTCTGAAGGAGGGGTTTAATGTTGCAGTTTAAAAAAAACTGTGGTAAAGCACCCTTCGGGCAAGACAGTGAGGGGAGTAAATGAGGGGGAAAAGTTTTTCTTTTTGGGCCCAAACCCTGCCTTGGTGGGAATGGGCCCGGTGTGATAAAAAAAAAAAAAAAATAATAAATAAAACCCATAATACAACTACATCATACAAATCTATAAGGAATTTCACGAGAGCAGGCGAAATAACAAAACACTGACTCTGCTAAAGGAGACTCGAAGCTAGGAACCTTTAGGACAGGGTACACAGTGCTTTACCAATCCCCCCACACGGACAAAACCTTGGAATGTCTTGCCTCCCTTTGACCCAAAGGGCAGCCACTTTCAGAGAAAAGGGCTTACAGCTTTTCATCTCTCCCCTGCCTCACCTTACTAGAGATTTTAAACAAGCAAGGAATTGCGAGAGCAGGAAAAATATACCAAACCTGTCTCGGCTGAAGGAACTCAAACCTACAACCTTGGAAAAGGGGTACCGTGTTTTACCAATCTCCCCACATGGACAATCCCTTGGGCGTGTATTTTTCGCACCGTTTGATCCAAGGCGGGCCAGTTTTCAGGGAGAAGACTATGTTTTGTGTATATTTCGCCTCTCTCGCGAATTCCTTTGCATTGTAAAATCCTAGAAAGGGCTGATGCATGCGGGGAGAGATAAAAAGCGTAACCTTCTCCCTGAAAGCTTGCCTTGGGATCAAACGTTAGCGCAAGCTACACGCAAGGTTTGCCAGTGTGGGTAGTTTGGGAAAGCACTGCTCCCTTTTGGCCAAAGTGTTTCGTAGGTTGGGAGTTCCTTCAGCCAGAGTCAGTTTTTTATATTATAATATTATAATATATAATTTATATTTATATATATAATATATTATATATATATATATATATATTATAATACATACTACAGGGCCCCTGACCAACGTGGCATCGTATAAAGTTAATCTGATAGCATACATTTTAACACAAAATTTTGCCTGACCTATGCCCCTAAAACTCACCAAAGCGATTCTTCCATTCAAGAGTGCCCACTTGTGGGTGGCATGCCTCATTGTCCCCGGGGGCCAGTGTTTAAAGCCAGCCACCATCGCGGTCCCTCCCAAAAATACAACGGAACATTTCATATTCCACCAGCGTTTTTTGTGATTGCACCGCAAAATAAATCACCAAGGGCCCCCCAAAAAAGCTTCTAGTGCCAAACCCCACAGCAAAAAATGTGAGAATTACTATGGATAAAGAAGAGTCGCTAATATGAAAGTGGGGTGATGTCTCCGATTGGCCAGGTTTACAAAAACCCCAAACAAACCCTCACTACTATTTTTGGCCCAAAAAAACGGCTCAAAGGGAAGGTTCTTGCCAAAGGTGCAAATGTTTTGAAAAAAATGAGATCGCAAGTGTTTTGATGTGTTAGAGACTGTTATTGGTGTGGATTTAAAAGAAAAACAATAGCGGGGAATTTTATCTCCAAGCGATCATATGTAAAAAGGGTAGGAAAATTTCATGAGGATTTAATTAGAAAAATGCCTGCAACTAGTGGTGATGTGATGAATTTAAGGCCAGCAAGGTTGGTTTTAGAGATTTTTAAAAACGAGTGGCATACAAATGTGATAAGGCATGGGGGCGCCCGTTCGGCAAAAAACACTGAAAAATATGTGCAGGAATTCAAGGAGTACATAGACAGTGAAGAATTGAAACCTGAACAAGTGTTTAATTGTGACGAAACAGGCCTGTTTTGGAAGGAAATGCCAAACAGGACCTACATTACTCAGGAGGAAAAGGCACTCCCAGGACATAAGCCTATGAAAGACAGGCTTACTCTTTTGATGTGTGGTAATGCTAGTGGTGATTGCAAAGTGAAGCCTTTATTGGTGTATCACTCTGAAACTCCCAGTGTTCGGGAAAAACTATGTCCTCAAGGCTAATTTGGGTGTGCTGTCCTTGGGGTTGGAGGTTAGTGGGGAGGATGTGGAAGAGTTGGTGGAGGAGGACAATGATGAACTAACCACTGATGAGCTGCTAGATCATCTTCAACAGCAAGAGGCCAGACCTGAGGAAAATGCTCCGGAGGAGGGGATAGAGAAATTGAGGAAGTTGCCTACTTCAAAGATTAAGGAAATGTGTGCAATGTGGCTTAAAGTGCAAACCTTTTTTGATGAAAATCACCCTAACACAGCTGCTGCAAGCCGTGTTGGCAACCTGTACACTGACAATGTTGTGAAACACTTTAGGAATGTCATAAAGGAACGGGAGGTACAGGCCTCTATGGACAGATATGTTGTGCGACAGAGGTCCAGTGACTCAAGCTGGTCCTAGTGGCATTAAAAGAAGAAGGGAAGTAACCCCGGAAAAGGACTTGACACCTCAAGTCCTAATGGAAGGGGATTCCCCTTCTAAACACTAACACCATCCACACTCTCCCCTCCTCCCATCCCATCAATCATCACCAGATCTTCAATAAAGGTAAGTGTCATGTAATTGTACATGTCTTCTTCAGTTTGTGTGTATTAAAATTAATATTTCATGTGGTAAAAATTTTTTTTTAATACTTTGGGATGTCAGGAACGGATTAATTTGATTTCCATTATTTCTTATGGGGAAATTAACTCGACTAACGATAATTTCGCCTAACGCTGAGCTCTCAGGAACGGATTAATATCGTTGGTCAAGGGTCCACTGTATTTGATACGAGGTAGGGGAGGGTAGTTCCGGTTCCTTGGATGAAGAACCTTTCACCAGTATCAAGACATCCTTCTTCCCCTTGAAATGATCATGTAATAATAATAATATCTCTCAGATTTAAAGCTGAAACATTTCATTATATCCAGTGTGGGGAGGGGAGAGGAGGAAGGAGGAGTCTTCATGCTGATGAAAGGAATTGAAACTAGGAGCTGTGAATTGACCCCTGCAACCACAAACAGGTGAATACACACACACACACACACACACACACACACACACACACACACACACACACACACACACACACACACACACACACACACACACACACACACACGGGGCCAGAGGCTTGGACTCGACTCCTGCAACCTCAACTAGGTGAGTACACAATAGGAACACCACGTGTGAGAGTCACACCTTTCGTGATCCGTGAATATACCGCGTGTGCGAGTCACACCTTTCGTGATCCACGAATGTAAGTGTTTTTGAGGGCTACCCAGGTGTACTGCAAGGGTCGCTAAGTGTGTCAGGGTAGTGGACAATCCTTGAAGCAATTTACAATTTGCCCTAAGCCACATAAGTGTGGGGAGAACCACAATTTTATAAGTGAACTAGAAAGTGATACTTGGTGGTGCATTCAGAGTGGGCAGGCCTAGTGTGCTCCAGGTGACGTTGCCATGTGTCGCCCAAGAAAGATAAAGTGAAACAAATGTGTGACCAGTGAAAGAAATGTAGTGAATAGGGTACATTATATATCGAGAAGAAACGGAGGTGGATCTATGCCAGGACATCACATTGAGCTGGACAATCTACAGGCTGTACAGGCTGTATTGCAAGTATTCACCTATGTGTGGTTGTTGGGTGTGAGTTTGGGTTTCCAATTAACCGCCAAGCTGACTGTGAACGGTCCAACTCTCCTAGTACGATAAAGAATAGGCTATCAAGTACTCAATAAGGAATCGCAATTGGTAATTTATAGAACAAGGCAAGACAAGATTATATTAGACTACCTGGAGTTTACCTGGAGAGGGTTTCGGGGGTCAATGCCCCCGTGGCCTGGTCTGAGACCAGGCCTCATGGTGGATCAGGGTCTGATCAACCAGGCTGTTACTGCTGGCTGCACGCAAGCTGACATATGAACCACAGCCCAGTTGGTCAGGTACTGACTTTAGGTGCCTGTCCAGTGCCTTATTGAAGACAGCCATGGGTCTATTGGTAATCCCCCTTATGTATGCTGGGAGGCAATTGAACAGTCTTGGGCCCTGGATACTTATTTTGTTGTCTCTCTACTCGTGGCACCCCTGCTTTTCATACTAGGTGGAAGTAAAGGCATAGAGGATGCAAAATAGTAGGTAGGTATGGGTCAGGTTACAGGAGGGTGTGGGGTAAGCCAGGTAAGGGAGCACTGCAAACTCCACATACACACTCATACACCACAACACACAGTTACACCTACTTTTCAGACACTTCATAAACCCATATATAGTTACACACACACACACACACACGTTTACACCCACACATTCTCACATCTACAGATTCACACACACTCTCTCCTCCCCTGCACCCTCCCCCCACCTATCTCCCACTCCTTCCCCTGATCCACCCCCTGTCTTCCTCACCCTCCTTCTCCCCCTCCTCTCCCTCTTTCCCCCTCTCCCATTCTCCCCCTTTGCTTTTCCCTCCTCCTCACTTCCCATAATCCCCCTTCAATCCCCCTCCCTACCCACCCATCTCCCATTTAGACACTGTCTCCAGCTTCCTCCTCTACCTCCACTTGGCCCCCCCACACTCGGACAAACACACCACAAAACAAACACACAGAATTACATAAGTTTTTCATTCTGTGGCAACCAAAACAAAAAAAATGGGTTGCCAGAGAGCAGGAAGGAAAACCAGGGGACTGGAGGATGAGTCTGCAAAGGAAGATTGGGCAGCAGAGCTCATGAAAAGGGAACATGAGTGAGCACGTGTCTAATTTATCAACTTTTCGGTTCTCCGAACCATTCATCTACATTCCTGTCTGACACAGCAACATCTTGGGATCTTAATACAGGGAATTCTTCACTTACCTAACCCTTGGGCATGACCTACTTCCACAATGGACGAATGTGATACCACCTACGACTGCTGCACCTCTCCTGCCTATGGTATATAAGCTACTTCATCGCACATATGCCGTATTCTTTTCAAGATTGATGGACTGACCACATCGACTCAAGGCTGAGGGACTAATTACCTCAAACTCCTGTTCTTTCCCGTTCTCCTTTGTATGGACTGATGAAGCCACTGTGTGATGAAACGTTTTCTCAATCAAGGCGTGGTATACAAATGCAGACTGAATAACAAATAAGTGTGAGGAGTGGCACGAAAGAATCAAGGAGACATCCCCCAGACATAACAGCACTCACAGAAACAATACTCACCAGGATGATAACAGATGCAGTCTTTCCATCCGGATATCAAATCCTCAGGAAAGATAGAGGGAGGAGTTGCACTGCTCATAAAAAAACGGTGGGGATTTGAGAAAATGGAAGGAATGGATGGTATGGGCGAAAGGGACTACTCAGTAGGAACAATCCAGTCTGAGGGCCATAAGGTGGTAATTGCAGTAATGTACAACCCGCCACAGAACTGCAGGAGGCCAAGAGAAGAATATAACAAGAGCAACAGAGCAATGGTCGACACACTAGCCGAGGTGGCCAGAAGAGCTCACATGGGGGGAGCAAAGTTACTAGTTATAGGTGATTTTAATCACAAGGAGATTGACTGGGAAAACCTGGAGCCCCATGGGGGTCCCGAAACATGAAGAGCCAATATGTTGGACATGGTACTGGAAAACCTCATGCATCAACATGTTAGAGACACTACCAGAGAGAGAGGTGAGGATGATCCAGCAAGACTGGACCTTGTATTCACCTTGAGTAGTTCAGACATTGAGGATATCATGTATGAAAGGGCCCTAGGAGCTAGTGATCATGTGGTTCTGTGCTTCGACTACATAGTTGAGCTAAAAGTGGAGAGAGTAGCAGGAATAGGATGCAAAAACCAAACTACAAAAGGGGGGACTACACAGGCATGAGGAACTTCCTGCAAGACATTCAGTGGGAGAGAGAACTGGCAGGAAAACCTATAAAAGAAATGATGGACAACAAAATGCAAGGAGGCAGAGGAGAGGTTTGTTCCCAATGGAAACAGAAATAATGGGAAGACCAGAATGAGTCCTTGGTTCACCCAAAGTGTAGAGAGGCAAAAACTAGGTGTACTAGAGAATGGAAAAGGTACAGAAGACAAAGGACCCAGGAAAACAGAGAGATCAGCTGAAGAGCCAGAAACAAATATGCACAGATAAGGAAGGTTCAGTGACAATACGAAAATGACATAGCATTGAAAGTCAAGTCTGACCCAAAGCTGTTGTATAGCCACATCAGGAGGAAAACAACAGTCAAGGACCAGGTAATCAGACTGAGGAAGGATGATATGGAGCTCATAAAAAATGACCAAGATGTATGTGAGGAGCTCAATACGAGATTTAAAGAAGTATTTACAGTGGAAACAGGTAGGACTCCAGGAAATCAGAACAGGGAGGTACACCAAGAAGTGCTAGATGAGGTACACATAACCAAGGAGGAGGTGAAGTTTAGTTTTTTTTTTAGTTTAATATGTTTATTATGCACCCCATACCCATCCTGTGGACGGTAGTCAAAAGATTACAGAGGCACATAATGGGTCCAGGGACTGGGCAGGTGAAGAAGCTGCTATGTGAACTTGATACCTCAAAGGCGGTGGAACCAGACAACATCTCTCCATGGGTTCTTAGAAAGGGAGCAGAGATGCTGTGTGTGCCACTAACAAAGATCTTTAACACATCCAATGAAACTGGGCAACTACCCGAGGTATGGAAGATGGCAAATGCAGTCCCAATTTTTAAAAAAGGAGACAGACACAAGGCATTAAACTACAGACCTGTGTCATTAACGTGTATAGTATGCAAAGTCACGGAGATCATCAGGAGGAGAGTGGTGGAGCACCTGGAAAGAAACAAGTGTATAATCGACAACCAGCACGGTTTCAGGGAAGGAAAATACTGTGTCACAAACCTACTGGAGTTTTATGACAAGGTGACAAAAGTAAGACAAGAGAGGGGTGGATAGACTGCATTTTCTTGGACTGTAAGAAGGCTTACGACACAGTTCCTCACAAGAGTTTAATGCAAAAGCTAGAGGATCAGGCACACAACAGGAAAGGCACTGCAATGGATCAGAGAATACCTGAGAGGGAGTCAACAATGAGTCATGGTACATGACGAGGTGTCAGAGTGGGTGCCTGTGACAAGCGAGGTTCCACAGGGGTCAGTTCTAGGACCTGTGCTGTTTTTGGTATATGTGAATGACATAATGGAAGGGATAGACTCAGAAGTGTCTTTCTTTGCAGATGATGTGAAGTTAATGAGGAGAATCAAATCAGTCAAGGATCAGGCAGGACTACAAAGAGACCTGGACAGGCTACAAGCCTGGTCTAGCAACTGGCTCCTTGAATTTAACCCTGCCAAATGCAAAGTCATGACGATCGGGGAAGGGCAAAGAAGACCGCAGACACAGTATAGTCTAGGTGGCCAAAGACTGCAAACCTCACTCACCAGCACTGCAAACCTCACTCACCAGATAACTGCTGCAGCATATGGGTGTCTGGCAAACCTAAGGATAGCGTTCGATACTTCAGTAAAGAATCGTTCAAGACTCTCTACACCATATACGTCAGGCCCATACTGGAGTATGCAGCACCAGTTTGGAATCCATACCTATTCAAGCACGTCAAGAAATTAGAGAAAGCACAAAGGTTTGAAACAAGATTAGTACCAGAGCTAAGGGGACTGTCCATCAAAGAAAGGTTAAGGGAAATTGGCCTGACAACACTGGAGGACAGGAGGGTCAGGGGAGACATGATAACAACATATAAAATATATAAAATACATCGTGGAATAGACAAGGTGGACAAAGACAGGATGTTCCAGAGATGGGACACAGAAACAAGGGGGTCACAACTGGAAGTTGAAGACTCAAATGAGTCAAAGAAAGGGGATGTTAGGAAGTATTTCTTCAGTCAAAGAGTTGTCAGGCAGTGGAATAGCCTAGAAAGTGACGTAGTGGAGGCGGGAACCATACATAGTTTTAAGACGAGGTTTGATAAAGCTCATGGAGCAGGGAGAGAGAGGACCCAGTACCAATCAGTGAAGAGGCAGGGCCAGGAGCTATGAATCGACCCCTGCAACCACTAATAGGCGTGTACACACACACAAAATCAGTAAGGCATCGTTCAAGACTCTGTACACCGTGTACGTCAGGCCCATACTGGAGTATGCAGCACCAGTTTGGAACCCACACTCGGTCAAGCACGTCAAGAAATTAGAGAAAGTGCTAAGGTTTGCAACAAGGCTTGTTCCCGAGCTAAGGGGAATGTAATATGAAGAAAGGTTAAGGGAAATCGGCCTAACGACAATGAAAGACAGGAGGGTTAGGGGAGACACGATAATGACATACAAAATACTGAGAGGAATAGATACGGTGGACAGAGACAGGATGTTCCAGAGATGGGACACAGAAACAAGGGGCCACAATCGGAAGTTGAAGGCTCAGATTAGTTGAAGGGATGTTAGGAAGTATTTCTTCAGTCATAGAGTTGTCAGGAAGTGGAATAGTTTGGCAGGTGATGTAGTGGAGGCAGGAACCATACATAGTTTTAAGACGAGGTATGATAAAGGTCATGGAGCAGGGGGAGAGAGGACCTAGTAGCGACCAGTGAAGAGGCAGGGCCAGGAGCTGAGTCTCGACCCCTGCAATCACAATTAGGCGAGTACAATTATATATACATAAGTAACAGTAGTAATGTAAGACAGACAGTGGGAAACACAGTCGTCTTACACACCTTGGAACGCAAGCGAGATACATGATACTTTACACTTGGAAAATCCTTGAGGGACTAGTCCCAGGTATACTGAGTGTCCGGTTCAATCTCCGGCACGAGTAGAAATATTAGCCATGCTTCCTTACACCTGCTGTTCCTGTTCACCTAGCAATAAGTAGGTGTGGAAAATACTGCATATATTTACGGAAATACATTATTTTATCTGTAAACAGATGGTTTATATTGTATTTAACCCTTTGAGGGTTTTCGTCGTACTAGTACGTCTTACGAGTAGGGGTTTTTGACGTACTAGTACTCATAAATTCTAGCGACCTCAAATCTAGTGGGAGAAAGCTGGTAGGCCTTCATATGAAAGAATGGGTCTATGTGGTCAGTGTGCACAGTCTAAAAAAAATCCTGCAGCACACGGTGCATAATGAGAAAAAAAAAACTTTTTCCATTTTTTTTAATAAATCAGCGACTTTGCAGTGTATTTTCGTATAGTATTTATTGTTGTATTCTAGTTTTCTTGGTCTCATTTTATAGAATGGAAGACATATTACTGAAATTGAGATGATTTTGACTGGTTTTACAATGAAAGGTGCCTTGAAATTGAGCTCAAAGTAGCAGAAATGTTCGATTTTTACCAAACTTCAAAAGTAAACGAATCGTGCCAAGCGTGCAATACACGTCAACTGGTGAGTCTAATATTCTTTCACAAGTGCACCAATAATATTTATACCATTTTTTACACTAATGCAGTAGTCTGCATAACAGTAAATCTTATATTTTTTGTGAGAATAAAAATTCAAAGTGGAAAGCAAAAGAATATAAGAGGGGCCTTGAGACGTGACTAATGACTAGAGGAAATGTCATTTTAGTGCCAGGAATGTCTTTCTTGTTTATTCTGGACCCTATTCCGAAATTGGCATCTTTTGAAATTTGTGTGAAATTGGCAAAATTGCTAAATTCTGACCACTGTACTGGATAGTTGAATTTATAAATGGGTGGTTTCTTGCACCCATTCGATAGAAAAAATGGAGTTCTAGCGAAATATTCATGTTTTTTGTCGACTAGTACAATGAAATTGGCCGAAAATGGGGCTCAAAGTGGGCAAAATCGCCGATCCGTAAACATCGCCGAGACCGCTAACTTTGCGAGAGCATAATTCCGTAAGTTTTCTATCAAATTTCAAACTTTTGGTGTCGTTATGATCGGGAAAAGATTCTCTATCTTTTCATAAGAGAAAATAATTTTTTTTTTTTTTAAATTTGGCCGACCCTGAGAACGAGTTTCGGAGAGGGCCTGTCGACCCTCAAAGGGTTAATAAAAATGATATTATGAAAAATGGGAAGCTCTGTGCCTGCGCCTGAGCAGAGGTCACTCGCCATTGTGTTTTTGAATGAGCCAAGAAAACGTTAGTGAAAATAAGAAGAATTTTCGTCGCTCTAGAGGTTATATTGGGCTTACACCTCTCAAATAGGAGCCGAAATTGTTGGATGTGAATTTCTGCATAATTTGGGCATTAAATCGATGTACAGGACAGCTCTAGGAACCTCAGATAAGCTATCTAAATTATGTTTGTAATTCTGGCCAGTATTATCATTGTAAATTTAGTTAGAGGGAGGTTTTTGAGTATGATACACAGTAATCTCCAAATTGGTGAGTGTTATGATTATAAATTCTCCTTCTGTTATATAAATGTGTATATGTAATAATTTATTAATTTTAATATACAGTCCACAAAAATTATAATAATTTTACCAGAATTCCTGGTGTGTATGTACATTTCCTTTGTAATTAATATAGGTCTAGAGCAACTTGTGGAGAGATAGATGGTAGGTATCGAAGGAGGACATTTTTGCGACCTAGGTGTCCTAAAAATTCCTACTTGTCTCTGTAACTTTGATAAATAATAATTATCTTTGTTACCATTTACTTGCATGTATGTAATGAGATTCATCCAGGTAAATGTAATTTTCCACAGTAGGTGGGGGGGGGGAAGATTACAATGTTAGTTAGTTTTAGTTTAATATGTTTATTATGCACCCCATACCCATCCTGTGGGCGGTAGTCAAAAGATTACAGAGGTACATAATTGGTCCAGGGACTGGACTCCAAAGTTTTGATAGCTGAGCAAGTTACAAAGGTAATGAACTAGATCTGGTCATAATCATGACCAAGTTACAAAGGTAATGAGCTCCAGGTTGAGCTGGTCACACTCATGAATAATTGCAAAGGTAATGAATCATAAACACATTAATCATGAGAATTTACAAAGGTAATGAGCTCCAGGTAGAGCTGGTCACAATCATGACAAGTTTCAAAGGTAATGAATGATAAACACGTTATGACATGATTACAATAGACAAATTACAGAGTAATGAGCAGTTAACAAACATAGTAGGGTATTCATCCATTGCCCCAACAACAGATGTTGCTAGGTGCCTGTCTCTCCTCGGTAGACAGCCATTGCAAACAGCAGCAAGTTGCCCAGGGATCTGCTGCTTGCACGAGCACCATCGACCCTCCCCAAGAGGTCCAAGAAGCCAGTGACTCCGTTAGCAGCCCGATGGAGAGCTGTCCTAGGGACATGTCAACGTCCTGGTGGACACCAAGTTGACTGAAGATCCCAGGCCCTCGTGTGCACGGATGTTGAAGCTTGAGGAACTGAGTACACACTGCCTGTGGCACACCTGGCAGCTGCCTCACGGTCGAACTCCACGATGCTGTCCCTGTAGTGGAAGTTCCTGTGAGCCCGGCACTCCCTGCGGCTGCAGTGCCATCGCTGACATCGTGGGTTAGGGGAGAAGTACCCTCTACAGATGGGGTGGCGCTGGGAGTTGGGTGGGTGAGGCGGGGGAGATGCGCAGGAGTGAGGAGTTATGAGAGGGTCACTGTTTACTACACACGCCCTCCCCCTGCCCCCCAGCGGAGGCGCTGACTGGTCCTGACTCTGCAACACCAAATCCTCTAAAACTGCACAACACTTCAACTATTTACACTGAAACGATGCACTGGGATGTCCGTTCGCTGCTCTGGTATCTTCTCAAAGCATTCACACTGAGTTCTGTTAAGTAGGGACCTGGTCAGCCTCTTTGACCAGGAGCTATCCTTGAAAATCCCGCAGCTAGCCCGCTACACAACCTGCCGCGTCGGCCATTATTACAATGGAAATATAAAGGTGGTGACCCTACAGACTTAAACAACTATAGGCCAATATCAAACTTACCATTGCTATCCAAAATCTTTGAGAAACTCGTGCACAGGAGACTATATTCATTTATAACAGCACAAAACATACTCAACCCCTGCCAATTTGGATTTAGGAAAAATAAAAGCACTAATGATGCAATCATAAAAATGCTAGATCTGCTTTACACAGCATTGGAAAATAAGGAATATCCACTAGGAATTTTTATTGACCTAAGAAAAGCTTTTGACACAGTAGACCACGACATCCTACTCCACAAACTTGACCATTACGGTATAAGAGGCCATGCGCTTGCTTATTTCAAATCTTATCTTACTAATAGGTATCAGTATGTTACCATTAAAGACACAGCATCAACAACACGGCCACTTGATACTGGAGTTCCGCAGGGAAGTGTCCTTGGTCCCCCGCTCTTCCTCATATACATCAATGATCTTCCAAACGTATCCCAACACCTGAAACCCATTCTCTTTGCTGACGACACAACTTATGTCATCTCTCACCCTAATCTTGCCACCCTCAACACCATTGTTAACGAGGAGCTGATCAAAATATCGACTTGGATGACAGCCAATAAACTTACGCTTAACACTGACAAAACCTACTATATTATGTTTGGTAGCAGAGCAGGAGATGCACAAATTAACATTAAGATCGACAACACTCTAATTACCAGACATTATGAGGGCAAATTCCTAGGCCTATACCTTGACAACAACCTGAATTTCAGCACCCATATCCAACACATAACCAAAAAAGTATCCAAAACAGTTGGGATCCTCTCCAAGATACGATACTACGTGCCGCAAAATGCCCTTCTCACACTATACCACTCACTTATTTATCCATACCTCACCTATGCTATTTGTGCTTGGGGATCAACTGCAGCAACACACCTAAAGCCAATAATAACCCAACAAAAAGCTGCAGTAAGAATAATCACTAAATCCCATCCCTGGCAACACCCCCCCCCCACTCTTCATAGATCTAAACTTACTCCCTGTTCAGTACATCCACACTTACTACTGTGCAATGTACATCTACAGGACCTTAAACTCCAATATCAACCTTGACCTAAAACGCTTTCTTGATAGTTGTGACAGAATCCACAGGCATAACACCAGACACAAACATCTCTACGACATTCCCCGTGTCCGACTAAACCTTTACAAAAATTCAATGTATGTCAAAGGCCCTAAAATCTGGAACACCCTACCTGAGAACTCTAGAACTGCAGACACATTCATCACCTTCAAAACTACCATTAGAAAACATCTTATCTCCCTGATACACCCCATCAACTAACTACACGAATACCACCTGGTGGTTCACACTTACACTCACTCACCCATTTGACCATAAACAGAAATATTAATCTCAATCTTAAAATAATGAATCCTATGATACTCCAATACTGAAACTATGTACTGTGCCAAAACAAAAGCATTCACATTGCTAAACTCACAAACTAGTATTTAGTCACTTAGCCATAATACCAACTTACCTCATAATTTGTAATATTTTAAAATAAAGAATTAAACTAAGTCTGCCCGAAATGCCTAGCCATGCTAGGCGTTCTAGTGGTACACTCTGTAATCATTATTTAACTACATGTAAACCACACAACAACCAAATTCTGTAAATTTAACATTGTAATCTTTATAGAGAATAAACTTTGAATTTGAATTTGAATTTGAATGACGCATTGACTCTTGGGTTATCCTGGGTGGCTAACCCTCATTACACTATAATTTGTTCATGATTGTAGCCATGTATAAATGTAAGTAACCATTCTTACAGAATTCATTACTTTGTAACTTGTGAGCTCATTACCTTTGTACCTAGTTCAGCTATCAAAACTTCGGGGGCCCAGTCCCTGGACCCATTACGTACCTCTATAATCTGTAAATACCTTTGTAACTTGTCATGATTGTGACCAGACCTACCTGGAGTTCATTACCTTTGTAAATTGTGAGTTCATTACTTCTGTAACTTGCTCAGCTATCAAAACTTTGGAGTCCAGTCCCTGGACCAATTGTGTACCTCTGTAATCTTTTGACTACCTCCCACAGGATGGGTATGGGTTTGCATAATAAACATATTAAACTAACCCTCCCCTGGGTTAAAAATACTAACAAATTTTATTTTATCTTCAAATACAACATGCCTGACGGAAGAAGCCACAGAGACTATATCACCTATCGTCTATTTAACTTTTTTTCGTTATATCTGGCTTCACCTTTCCTATCCTCGGATAATACCTGATCACCTTCCATTCTCTAGCCCCTATGTGATCCTTACGAGTTTAGCGCTGCCTAATGAGTGAAATAATAATAAATTATTATTATTAAACCTCACTATATATTCACACTCCATCTTATCATTTTTAAACAGTGGAATTTACAGGCTAAGAGTTGTTATTCTACTCAGCTCATTTAAAAAATCTGAGCCTATCTTCGGCATACGAGTGACAATCTTACAAAATTTAACATTTTCAAGCTATTTTTGTTAACTTTGTTGCCAGACATACATCAACTGTTTATTTTAACCTGGTTACTTGGAGTTAAAGGTACGCTTTAACACCATTACGTAACGTAATTCAAAGTAACCTAGCCTAACATAACATTATGATTATTATAATCGAGGGGGAGCGCTAAACCCGTAAGATTATGCAGCTGGAAATAATACAGTATTTATGAATTTCCAGAGAGCGCTAAGAAATCAACGTTGGGAACCTCTTAATCAAATTAACTCATAAAATGCTATGTTCAGTTCCCTGTATGCCAACCACAACAGTCAACAAACACAATATACCTATTTACTGCTATATTTATTTACAGGTGTGAGGCGACTTGCCCATATATATATATATCCGCCAGACCTGGGATTGGAACTCGCGTCCCTTAGTCTGAGTTGAACTTAATTCAATTAACCCGTCAAATACTTACTCATCAGCCATAGATTTGTTATGGAACTAAGTATGGATGATCCTAGATACTAACCTTCCATTGTGGTGGTCGATGAGTTAATTACTTTACGACCAGACCTGAACATTTTGTTACGAGAGCCTAAAGGTGCGCGGGCCTGCATTAATGGACGTCTGGTGCAGCTAACTCACTGGTTATCAGTTCATATCTAAGATGGCCAAGCAGTACTGTGGTGGCAGTTGATTACTTCTATATCGATTAGCAAAATTTCCTATAATTGGAAATTTAAATGACAAAAATTAATTAGTTCTATATCGATTAGCAAAATTTCCTATGAATGGAAATTTAAATGACAAAAATAAGGTACACAGATGGCAGGGTGTGGCAAGTTTGTAGAACTGAACACGTATCATACGCACCTCAATGAAAATAAGTCACTGTCTGACTTTTTGGGGTTATCCTAGGTTCTCTACACATACTCTGCTATGTATGATAATTCTATGTAACTGTATTTGTGTATACCTGAATAAACTTACTTACCTATTGCTATCCAAAATCTTTGAGAAACTCGTGCACAGGAGACTATATTCATTTATAACGGCACAAAACATACTCAACCCCTGCCAATTTGGATTCAGGAAAAATAAAAGCACTAATGATGCAATCATAAAAATGCTAGATCTGCTTGTCATGATTGTCATGATTGTGACTAGACCTACCCGGAGTTCATTACCTTTGTAATTTGTGAGTTCATTACCTTTGTAAATTGTGAATTCATTACCTCTGTAACTTGCTCAGCTATCAAAACTTTGGAGTCCAGTCCCTGGACAAATTATGTACCTCTGTAATCTTTTGACTACCGCCCACAAGATGGGTATGGGGTGCATAATAAACATATTAAACTAAAAACTGCTTTACACAGCATTGGAAAATAAGAAATATCCACTAGGAATTTTTATTGACCTAAGAAAAGCTTTTGACACAGTAGACCACGACATCCTACTCCACAAACTTGACCATTACGGTATAAGAGGCCATGCGCTTGCTTATTTCAAATCTTACCTTACTAATAGGTATCAGTATGTCACCATTAAAGACACAGCATCAGCAACACGGCCACTTGATACTGGAGTTCCGCAGGGAAGTGTCCTTGGTCCCATGCTCTTCCTCATATACATCAATGATCTTCCAAACGTATCCCAACACCTGAAACCCATTCTCTTTGCTGACGACACGACTTACGTCATCTCTCACCCTAATCTTGCCAACCTCAACACCATTGTAAACGAGGAGCTGATCAAAATATCGACTTGGATGACAGCCAATAAACTTACGCTTAACACTGACAAAACCTGTTATATTATGTTTGGTAGCAGAGCAGGAGATGCACAAATTAACATTAAGATCGACAACACTCTAATTACCAGACATAATGAGGGCAAATTCCTAGGCCTATACATTGACAACAACCTGAATTTCAGCACCTATATCCAACACATAACCAAAAAAGTATCCAAAAACGGTTAGGATCCTCTCCAAGATACGATACTACGTGCTGCAAAATGCCCTTCTCACACTATACCACTCACTTATTTATCCATACCTCACCTATGCTATTTGTGCTTGGGGATCAACTGCAGCAACACACCTAAAGCCAATAATAACCCAACAAAAAGCTGCAGTAAGAATAATCACTAAATCCCATCCCTGGCAACACCCCCCCCCCCACTCTTCATAGATCTAAACTTACTCCCTGTTCAGTACATCCACACTTACTACTGTGCAATCTACATCTACAGGACCTTAAACTCCAATATCAACCTTGACCTAAAATGCTTTCTTGATAGTTGTGACAGAACCCACAGGCATAACACCAGACACAAACATCTCTACGACATTCCCCGTGTCCGACTAAACCTTTACAAAAATTCAGTGTATGTCAAAGACCCTAAAATCTGGAACACCCTACCTGAGAACTCTAGAACTGCAGACACATTCATCACCTTCAAAACTACCATTAGAAAACATCTTATCTCCCTGATACACCCCATCAACTAACTACACGAATACCACCTGGTGGTTCACACACTCACTCACCCATTTGACCATAAACAGAAATATTAATCTCAATCTTAAAATAATGAATCCTGTGATACTCCAATACTGAAATTATGTACTGTGCCAAAACAAAAGCATTCACATTGCTAAACTCACAAACTAGTATTTAGTCACTTAGCCATAATACCAACTTACCTCATAATTTGTAATATTTTAAAATTAAGAATTAAACTAAGTCTGCCCGAAATGCCTAGCCATGCTAGGTGTTCTAGTGGTACACTCTGTAATCATTATTTAACTACATGTAAACCACACAATAACCAAATTCTGTAAACTCAGCATTGTAATCCTTATAGAGAATAAACTTTGAATTGAATTGAATTGAATTGAACCTATGTGTCAGCCTGCTACACCTTGCTATGTGTACCAACTAGGTACACAACTGGCACGATGTATTACTTACTAAGTAAGTTTATTCAGGTATACACAAATACAGTTACATAGATTATCATACATAGCAGCATGTGTGTAGTGAACCTAGGATAAAAATAAATGGTATAAAATACCGACACAATGAAAACAAGAATTTTTCCAGCCTTGACGTAACTTCCTTATTCACCAAAGTACCTACTACACAAGCCATCGATCTCCTGCGCAGAAAAATTGACGATTCACTTGATCTTTCTATTCATCCAGCGATTTCATCGACCTCGTTGAACTATGTGTCGGCTTTACGTGTTTCTCTTTCGAAAATCACCTCTTTCAACAGACTTTTGGTCTACCCATGGGCTCGCCAGTCAGTGCCGTCCTGGCAAACTTATACATGGAATATCTGGAGGCCGAGCGTTTCTCCACCATTATTCCTTCGACTGTCACCTGGCTCCGTTATGTTGACGACATTCTCCTCATAACTCCCAGGCGCTTCAACGTTCAAGCTCTCCAAGACAAGCTCAACCAGGTCGAGCCCTCAATCCAGTTCACACTTGAAGAAGAAGTCGACAACACTCTTCCTTTCCTTGATGTTCTTCTCTGCAAAGCTGACCATGAACTTCGTTTTAAAGTCTATCGAAAACCAACCAACCAAAACGATCTTCTCCACTTCTACTCTCACCACGACACCAAAACTAAACGTGGTGTAATTATAGGCTTCTTCCTGCACGCACTCAGAATCTGCAGCAATGAGTTCCTTGAAGAAGAATGCACTATAATTGAACAAGTATTTTCTAAACTCCACTATCCTCGTCACTGCATCAGAGACTGCAGACGGCGGATATTTAACATCTTCAACACACCCAGAGAAGACACTGCCGAGAAGAGATACATAGTCCTCCCCACCAACTCCATTCCCAAACATGTTTCCAACATCTTTTCCAATACCTCATTCCAAGTATCTACCTCCAGAACCACGACCATCAAGGACATTACCAGTAGTAGACAGGACAAGCTTCCATCCTCTGCAAGGGTATACATAATCCCTTGTAATGACTGCAACAAATTATACGTGGGCGAAACATCAAGAGACCTCCAAACACCTATTTCAGAACACCAATACGCAAGCAGGACTGACGATACAAGGAATGCCTGTGTACAAATCCTAGAGGGACTAGTACCGAACTTGCACACGAAAATCACTCACTACGAAAGGAAAAGACTTGGCAGACGATGCAACATCCCCCCAATGAAAAGCAGGGGTGTCACTAGCACGTTAAGAGACCATACAATAAGTGTCAGGGGCCCGAGACTGTTCAACTGCCTCCCAGCATACATAAGGGGGATTACCAACAGACCCCTGGCAGTCTTCAAGCTGGCACTGGACAAGCACCTAAAGTCGGTTCCTGACCAGCCGGGCTGTGACTCGTACGTTGGTTTGCGTGCAGCCAGCAGTAACAGCCTGGTTGACCAGGCTCTGATCCACCAGGAGGCCTGGTCACAGACCGGGCCGCGGGGGCGTTGACCTCCGGAACTCTCTCCAGGTAAACTCCAGGTAAACATCGCAATTCCCACAACCATTTAATTAACTACAGAAACTCAAGACTTATCGCCACAGAAGACAACACTCAGTACCGAAGAATCCTGGAATCATCGCTTATCTCTATAACCAACAATTTCAACCAGAACAATGGCTTCTATAACATAGCTGAACCACTTGCCAAGAAACTTCTTCATCACATAAGAACATAGAACACTGCAGAAGGTCTGCCCACAACTTATCCAATACTCCTTCCAAGCTACTCAAGATTTTAGACTCTATAACCCCACCCGGTAGATCATCAGACGCAGCATTCTCCACCTGACCTCAACATTCTGAAGCTGACTATAAATACTCACGTACCTTCCAGCCCAGGTAGATCTGTTTGTGACTTGAAAAAGCCCACTGTGTGGGCGAAACGTTGTCAATAAAGGATCACATTAAACTGCATATGTGTTTATGTTTCCGAAACTAGGATAACCCAGAGAAGTCAAAGTGACTTACTTTACCATCTGGCTCTCAGTAATTAATGCAACTTTCAAATATTGTCTACATCTATATAAACAAACAAAAATAAATAATTTTGAAATTCACTTGAATCCATCAATCCATCAAGTATACGATTATAGCAAGTTAGGAACTTATTTACACTATATATATATATAATATATATATATATATATATATATATATATATATATATATATAATATATATATATATAAATATATATATGTCGTGCCGAATATGTAAAACTGGTCAATTAGCAAGAACTCATTTAAAATTAAGTCCTTTCTAAAATTTTCTCTTACACGTTTAAAGATATATTTTTTTTTTCATTAATGTTAATGTAAAAAATTTTAATTTGGTCCAAAAGAATCTTAGAAAACTTACCTAACCTTATTATAACAAGAACAATTTATTTTAGCCTAACCCAACTAAATATATTATAGATTTGTTTAAAATAATTTAATACTAAATAAACACAGTGAAATATATTTTTTTCGTTAGGTTCAGAATGATTTTGGCGAAATTATTGCATACACAAATTTTCCCTTGTCCTATATGGCAAGATGAACGTTGCTATTTAAGCCAAGATCGCAAGTTCTGCCTATTCGGCACGACATATATATATATATATATATATATATATATATATAATATATATATATATATATATATATATATATTATATATATATAATATATATATATATGTCGTGCCGAATAGGCAGAACTTGCGATCTTGGCTTAAATAGCAACGTTCATCTTGCCATATAGGACAAGTGAAAAATTTGTGTAATGCAATAATTTCGCCAAAATCATTCTGAACAAAACGAAAAAAATATATTTCTCTGTGTTTGTTTAGTATTAAATTATTGTAAACAAATCTAAAATATATTTAGTCGGGTTAGGCTAAAATAAATTTCACTTGTTATAATAAGGTTAGGTAATTTTTTCTAAGTTCCTTTTGTTGCAAAATTATAAATTTTTACATTAACATTAATGAAAAAAATATATCTTTAAACGTATAAGAGAAAATTTTAGAAAGGGCTTAATTTTAAATGAGTTCTTGCTAATTGACCAGTTTTACATATTGGGCACGACATATATATATATAATATAAATATATATAAATATATATATTTTATAATATATATATATATATAAAATTATATATAAAATATATAATATATGAGTGGGGGCCAGTGACGTAACAAAGAGAGGAAGAAAGAAATGGAGACGTAGTGGTAATGTTGGTAGTGGAAGTAGTACTGGTAGTAGTAAGTAGGGAGCCATCAGTTCTCACGCAGTTCTCCTTTTTCTTGTCATTAGACTTACTTCTCTTCTACTACTCCGCTACCACTATTAGTATTGCTTCGTTTCCCTCCCTTTCTTGTCTCTTGTGCTAGTACCACTACTTCCCTTCCTTACTACTGCTACTTCCACTACCGGCATTACCTCTACCACCTACAGTGGCCCATGGCCTGGAGGCAAAAGTTCTCGCTTCACACGGTGAATGTTCAGGTTCGATTCCCGGCAAGGATAGAAACATCGGGCGTGTTGTCCATGGTCACTCATCAGTAAAGTGGGTGCCTTGGTGTTAGTCGACTGGTGTGGGTCGTATGCAGGGATAAAACTGACCTAATTTGACCGAAATGCTCTGCATGACAAGCGGTTTTCTATGTAGAAGTATGTCATTGATGTCAGCTAAGCCTGTATGCCTTGTACATGTACTTGTAGAAATAAAGATTATATATTATATTCTTCTTCTATATACACTGGCTCCCTCACCTTCGTGTCAGAGCACAACACTACCTGGTGTTCCACAGTATCTGCCACTCCCTACGAGCCCCGTGGAGGTGGGGTAAGTGATAGACCAGGGGCCTAGCGTCTCCCTAAGAGCCCCGGGAGGGCAGGGAATGTGGCTAGGATTAGGGACAGCAGTGGTTCCAGAAGAGGAACAAACATCTCTTTCCATGGTTTTAAGTTTAATATGTTTATTATGCACCCCATACCCATCCTGTGGGCGGTAGTCAAAAGATTACAGAGGTACATAATGGGTCCAGGGACTGGGCCTCAAAGTTTTGATGGCTGAGCAAGTTACAGAGGTAATGAATTCACAATTTACAAAGGTAATGAACTCCAGGTAGGTCTAGTCACAATCATAACAAGTTACAAAGGTATTAACAGATTATAGAGGTACACAATGGGTCCAGGGACTGGGCCCCAAAGTTTTGATGGCTGAACTAGGTACAAGGTAATGAACTCACAAGTTACAAAGGTAATGAATACTGTAAGAATGGTTACTTGCGTTTATACATGGCTACAATCATGAACAAATTTTAGAGTAATGAGCAATTCACACTTCCACACCCGGTCACAACTGAAGTGAGTTATTGGTGCAAATATTGATTGTTGAGTCACACACACACACACACACACACACACACACACACACACACACACACACACACACACACACACACACACACACACACACCACACACACACACACACACACACCACACACACACACACACACACACACACACACACACACACACACATAAACACACACACACACACACACACACATACACAAACTCATACACACACACACACTCATACACACACACACACACACACACACACACACACACACACACACACACACACACACACACACACACACACACACACACACACACACACACACTCATACACATACACACGCACACACAAACACACACACAAACACACGCACACACACACACACAGGAGCTTGGACTCGACCCCTGCAATCTCAACTAGGTGAGTGCACACACACACACACACACACACACACACACACACACACACACACAACACACACACACACACACACACACACATACACACACATACACACACACACACACAAACACACACACACACACACACACACACACACACACACACACACACACACACACACACACAAACACACCAGTGCTGTTTCTGGTATTTGTGAACGACATGACGGAAGGAATAGACTCTGAGGTGTCCCTGTTTGAGATGACGTGAAGTTGATGAGAAGAATTCACTCGATCGAAGACCAGGCAGAACTACAAAGGGATCTGGACAGGCTGCAGACCTGGTCCAGCAATTGGCTCCTGGAGTTCAATCCCACCAAGTGCAAAGTCATGAAGATTGGGGAAGGGCAAAGAAGACCGCAGACGGAGTACAGTCTAGGGGGCCAGAGACTACAAACCTCACTCAAGGAAAAAGATCTTGGGGTGAGTGTAACACCAGACACATCTCCTGAAGCGCACATCAACCAAATAACTGCTGCAGCATATGGGTGCCTGGCAAACCTCAGAACAGCATTCCGACATCTTAATAAGGAATCATTCAGGACCCTGTACACCGTATACGTTAGGCCCATATTGGAGTATGCGGCACCAGTTTGGAACCCACACCTAGCCAAGCACGTGAAGAAACTAGAGAAAGTGCAAAGGTTTGCAACAAGACTAGTCCCAGAGCTAAGAGGTATGTCCTACGAGGAGAGGTTAAGGGAAATCAACTTGACGACACTGGAGGACAGGAGAGATAGGGGGGACATGATAACGACATACAAAATACTGAGAGGAATTGACAAGGTGGACAAAGACAGGATGTTCCAGAGATTGGACACAGTAACAAGGGGACACAGTTGGAAGCTGAAGACACAGATGAATCACAGGGATGTTAGGAAGTATTTCTTCAGCCACAGAGTAGTCAGTAAGTGGAATAGTTTGGGAAGCGATGTAGTGGAGGCAGGATCCATACATAGCTTTAAGCAGAGGTATGATAAAGCTCACGGCTCAGGGAGAGTGACCTAGTAGCGATCAGTGAAGAGGCGGGGCCAGGAGCTATGACTCGACCCCTACAACCACAAATAGGTGAGTACATATGTGGTAATGCTTTATTTACAGCTAGCAAAGTCAGGGTATTTCTCCAGAATGGTCTGTAATATACCACTGTGGATAAAATACTTAGCCATTTCTTGAACATTTCTGAGTGAGTTGTTTCTAAATTCATTAATTTTATCGCACTCCAGTACATAATGACGCAGGGTGTGACAATAGTCCATCTGGCAAAGTTTACATTTCGTTTGGTCTACATCTGGTGGTGGTGATTTAACCTGCCAAAGATACTTGTAACCCAGCCGGAGCCGGGCGGTAGTGACATCCAAGAGTCTGCTTATTTTGTTGGATGCACCATAGACATGTGGCTCCTCCTGCATGATAGAATGATGATAGATGGACTCACTGGTGTCAATCTCCCTGAGCCTTAAGTCCATAAAATTCAGTTGAAGTTTTTTCGTATTATTGTTCTCAAACTACTACCTGACAAGCCAAGATTGTAATCTACTCCCTCTTTGAAAGCATACAGCTTAGCCAATTTATCAGTTCTATCATGCATCTGAAGACCAATGTGAGATGGAATCCACAGCATGTGCACTCTGACTCCACTGTCCACAATCCTACCATACCTGTGTCTGGCTTCTGACACAAAGCATGCCACAATTTATGCTTAATGAGTTGAGAGCATTAATGGATGACAGAGAATCAGTTACAATTAAACTGTCAATCTTTGATACATAGATGCATTTCAGTGCAAGGAGTATGGCAAACAGTTCTGTCTGAAGGGTAGAGGCCCAATTATTGATGCGTGCTCCAATTTCTTTAAGAGAGCCATCACTCTGTACGACAACAGCAGCACTACCAGCTGCACCAGTGGATTGGTGAACAGAACCATCGGCGTAAATAATTTGCGAGAGTGTGTGCTGTGTGACTAAGTTATCAATACAGCTTAAGGCCTCATGTTTGGCTTCAAGGCGAAGTTTTGATTGTGATTTAAGAAGTAGTTTGGGGGGGGAAATGGAGGAATGGTAGTTTGGAATAGGGTAATATTCCATGGAGCGCAGAAGTGCCGCTGTTGCCTTACTTGACATAGATCATGTATCTGATTCATGAGGAGGTCGGTTCCAGTTTTTTCGATCCATCTAGAGGAGTGTTCACCAGTGCTGAGGAAAGTTTGGAGGGCTTCTGTGCAGGGGTTTGAATGAGCTTGCCTGAGCATATTAACCCCAATTAGGATATTTCTTTCAGTAACACGATCTCTGATGCTTGGAATATCAAGTTCTTTTTGCATATTTAAAATTTTGGCAGTACGAGGGCATCCTAAAATGATCCTCATTGCTTCGTTCTGCAGTTTTTCCAGCCCTCCAAGCTTCCAGTCAGACACAAGAGCAAGTAGTGGCGCAGCATAATCAACCAATGATCTAATATAAGCAAGATACATCATTTTCACAATTTTAACATTAGCACCATACCTGGGGGTGAAGCCCTGCCACAATTCTAAGTGCTCTTATTCTTTCTTTGTATTGGCGACAAAGTCTTGTTACAACAGGTCCAAGTAGTGGAACCTCAAAGCCTAGATACCTGTATCTGCTTACATATTCTAGAAGAGACCCATCATGCAATTGGATCTGACGAACTGTGCCTCTCTGTCGAGGAGGACGCCTATTGAGTATCTTTGTTTTATCAGTAGAGATTATCAACCCCAGGTCCTGACACGAGGCTAGTACATGATTAAGAATGTTTTGGGTGTTGGAGAATCCGGTGGTGTGAATCATTATGTCATCAGCAAAACTTTCCATGGAAAGACATTATTAATGTCAAGACACTCCCCCAGTGGGAAGCCAAGGTCAGGTCATTAAGACCCGGTTAGTTTTTCTTTTTTTAGTTTAATATGTTTATTATGCACCCCATACCCATCCTGTGGGCGGTAGTCAAAAGATTACAGAGGTACATAATTGGCCCAGGGACTGGACTCCAAAGTTTTGATAGCTGAGCAAGTTACAAAGGTAATGAGCTAGATCTGGTCATAATCATGACCAAGTTACAAAGGTAATGAGCTCCAGGTAGAGCTGGTCACACATGAATAATTGCAAAGGTAATGAATCATAAACACATTAATCATGAGAATTTACAAAGGTAATGAGCTCCAGGTAGAGCTGGTCACAATCATGACAAGTTTCAAAGGTAATGAATGATAAACGTTATGACATGATTACAATCATAGACAAATTACAGAGTAATGAGCAGTTAACAAACTAGTAGGGAAATTTTCATCCATTGACCAACAACAGTGTTGCTAGGTGCCTGTCTCTCCTCGGCAGACAGCCATTGCAAACAGCAGCAAGTTGCCCCGGGGTATGCTGCTTGCACGAGCATCATCGACCCTCTCCAAGAGGTCCAAGAAGCCAGTGACTCCGTTAGCAGCCCGATGGAGAGCTGCCCTAGGGACATGTCAGCGTCCTGGTGGACGCCAAGTTGATTGAAGATCCCAGGCCCTCGTGTGCACGGATGTTGAAGCTTGAGGAACTGAGTACACACTGCCTGTGGCACACCTGACAGCTGCCTCGCGGTCTAACTCCACGATGCTGTCCCTGTAGTGGAAGTTCCTGTGAGCCCGGCATTCCCTGCATTGCCATCGCTGACATCGTGGGTTAGGGGAGAAGTACCCTCTACAGATGGGGTGGCGCTGGGAGTTGGGCGGGGGAGATGCGCAGGAGTGAGGCGTTATGAGAGGGTCACTGTTTACTACCCACGCCCTCCCCCTCCCCCCCAGCGGAGAGGGGGGGAAGCGCTGACTGGACCTGACTCAACAACACCAAACCATCTAAAACTGCACAATACTTCAACTATATACGCTGAAACGATGCATTGGGATGTCCGTTCGCTGCTCTGGTATCTTCTCAAAGCATTCACACTGAGTTTACCTGGAGTTTACCTGGAGAGAGTTCCGGGGGTCAACGCCCCCGCGGCTCGGTCTGTGACCAGGCCTCCTGGTGGATCAGAGCCTGATCAACCAGGCTGTTACTGCTGGCTGCACGCAAACCAACGTACGAGCCACAGTCCGGCTGGTCAGAAACCGACTTTAGGTGCTTGTCCAGTGCCAGCTTGAAGACTGCCAGGGGTCTGTTGGTAAAATCCCTTATGTATGCTGGGAGGCAGTTGAACAGTCTTGGGCCCCTGACACTTATTGTATGATCTCTTAACGTGCTAGTGACACCCCTGCTTTTCATTTGGGGGATGTTGCATCGTCTGCCAAGTCTTTTGCTTTCGTAGTGAGTGATTTTCGTGTGCAAGTTCGGTACTAGTCCCTCTAGGATTTTCCAGGTGTATATAATCATGTATCTCTCCCGCCTGCATTCCAGGGAATACAGGTTTAGGAACCTCAAGCGCTCCCAGTAATTGAGGTGTTTTATCTCCGTTATGTGTGCCGTGAAGGTTCTCTGTACATTTTCTAGGTCAGCAATTTCACCTGCCTTGAAAGGTGCTGTTAGTGTGCAGCAATATTCCAGCCTAGATAGAACAAGTGACCTGAAGAGTGTCATCATGGGCTTGGCCTCCCTAGTTTTGAAGGTTCTCATTATCCATCCTGTCATTTTTCTAGCAGATGCGATTGATACAATGTTATGGTCCTTGAAGGTGAGATCCTCCGACATGATCACTCCCAGGTCTTTGACGTTGGTGTTTCGCTCTATTTTGTGGCCAGAATTTGTTTTGTACTCTGATGAAGATTTAATTTCCTCGTGTTTACCATATCTGAGTAATTGAAATTTCTCATCTTTGAACTTCATATTGTTTTCTGCAGCCCACTGAAAGATTTGGTTGATGTCTGCCTGGAGCCTTGCAGTGTCTGCAATGTCATGCAGATTCGGGTGTCATCTGCAAAGGAAGACACGGTGCTGTGGCTGATATCCTTGTCTATGTCGGATATGAGGATGAGGAACAAGATGGGAGCGAGTACTGTGCCTTGTGGAACAGAGCTTTTCACCGTAGCTGCCTCGGACTTTACTCTGTTGACGACTACTCTCTGTTAAGTAGGGATCTGGTCATCCTCTTTGACCAGGAGGTATCCTTGAAAATCCCGCAGCGGGTAGCGTAATACTGCGAATCTCTACCAACCAATCAATATTCGTGTCGCACGCCAAGTTTTGTAATTTTTCATGACTGTAACCATGTATAGGGGTGAGGCTGATCCATTACCTTTGTAACTTGCCATGATTGTGACCAGATCTATTTGGAGTTCATTACCTTTGTAACTAGTTCAGCTATAATAACTTTGGGGTCCACTCCCTGTACCCATTATGTACCTTTGTAATCTTTTGACTACCGCCCACAGGATGGGTATGGGGTGCATAATAAAGATATTAAACTAAACTAACGCCAGGTGTTCGACACACCTCCAGAGAATCTCCTGAGTCATTCTGGCACTCGGGCTGTGGCCTGAGTGCCGGGTATGGCTGAAATGGGGTTGAAAGACACTGTGCCCTTGTCATAAGGCTGCTCCTGCTGCAGAGCTGTAAGCGGAATACCTGGAAAGGCTTTCGGGGGTCAACTCCCCCGCGGCCGGATCTGTCATCAACCAGGCTGTTACTGTTGGCCGCACGCAACTCGACGTGCGAACCACAGCACAGCTGGTCAGGTACTTATTTTAGGTGCCTGTCCAGTGCCTTCTTGAAGACAGCCAGGGGTTTATTGGTAATCCCCCTAATGTATGCTGGAAGGTAGTTGAACAGTCTTGGGCCCCTGACATTTACTGTGTTGTCTCTTATCGTGCTAGTGACATCCCTGCTTTTCATTGGGGGGATGTTGCATCGTCTGCCGAGTCTTTTTGCGTTAATAGGGAGTGATTTTCGTGTGCAAGTTTGGTACTAATTCCTCTAGGATTTTCCAAGTGTATGTAATCATGTATCTCTCCTGCCTGATTTCTAGGGAGTACAGGTTGAGGAATTTCAAGCATTCCCAGTAACTGAAGTGTTTTATCACAGTTATGTGTGCCTGGAGTTTACCTGGAGAGAGTTCCGGGGGTCAACGCCCCCGCGGCCCGGTCTGTGACCAGGCCTCCTGGTGGATCAGAGCCTGATCAACCAGGCTGTTACTGCTAGCTGCACGCAAACCAACGTACGAGCCACAGCCCGGCTGATCAGGAACCGACTTTAGGTGCTTGTCCAGTGCCAGCTTGAAGACTGCCAGGGGTCTGTTGGTAATCCCCCTTATGTATGCTGGGAGGCAGTTGAACAGTCTCGGGCCCCTGACACTTATTGTATGGTCTCTTAACGTGCTAATGACACCCCTGCTTTTCATTGGGGGGATGTTGCATCGTCTGCCAAGTCTTTTGCTTTCGTAGTGAGTGATTTTCGTGTGCAAGTTCGGTACTAGTCCCTCTAGGATTTTCCAGGTGTATATAATCATGTATCTCTCCCGCCTGCATTCCAGGAATACAGGTTCAGGAACCTCAAGCGCTCCCAATAATTGAGGTGTTTTATCTCCGTTATGCGCGCCGTGAAGGTTCTCTGTACATTTTCTAGGTCAGCAATTTCACCTGCCTTGAAAGGTGCTGTTAGTGTGCAGCAACATTCCAGATAGAACAAGCGACCTGAAGAGTGTCATCATGGGCTTGGCATCCCTAGTTTTAAAGGTTCTCATTATCCATCCTGCCATTTTTCTAGCAGATGCAGTTGATACAATGTTATGGTCCTTGAAGGTGAGATCCTCTCACATGATCACTCCTAGGTTTTTTACATTAGTTTTTCGCTCTATTGTGTGGTTGAAATTTGTTTTATACTCCGATATAATTTTAATTTTCTCACGTTTTCCATATCGGAGTAATTGAAATATCTCATCGTTGAACTTCATATTGTTTTCTGTGGCCCATTTAAAGATTTGGTTGATGTCCGCCTGGAATCTTGGGGTGTCTTCAATGGAGGACACTCTCATGCAAATTCGGTTGTCATCTGCAAAGGAAGACACAGTGATGTGGCTTACATCCCTGTCTATGTCAAATATGAGGAACGAGTACTGTGCCTTGTGGAGCAGAGGTTTTCACCGTAGCCACCTCAGACTTTACTCTGTTTACTACTATTCTTTGTATTCTATTTGTTAGGAAATTATAGATTCATCTACCAACTTTTAGTGTTATTCCTTTATCACTCATTTTGTGCGCTATTACACCATGGTCACACTTGTCAAAGGGTTTTACATAGTCTGTGTATACTACATCTGCATTTTGTTTGTCTTCTAGAGCATCCAGGACCTTGTCATAGTGGTCCAGTAGTTGGGACAGACAGGAGCGACCTACTCTAAACCCATGTTGCCCTGGGTTGTGCAACTGATGGGTATCTAGATGGGTGGCGATCTTGCTTCTTAGAACCCGTTCAAAGATTTTTATATGGGACATTAACGCTATCGGTCTGTAGTTCTTTACTATTGATTTACTACCCCCTTTGTGGAGTGGAGTGGAGTGACTTTCATTAGTTTCTTTTTTCTTGAAATACCAGACATATACTGTGAATTTCCTATAACCTGTAGTTACCAGCGGTCGCAATATACACAACAAGAAGCAATTATTACTACAGAAAAAGCGTCCTTCCTCCAAAATTTGCACCAGTCAACTATAGTGATAATATAGCATTTATTGTGGTGGAGACGGAAAAAAAAATAGAAAAGCTAGATACAGCGATTGATAAACAAGGGTTGAGGTCGACCGTTCGTCATTGTAGGAGTTGCCAGCAGTCACCGGCTCTTCAACATGCAAGTTATACTTTTGTATCAATCAAATCACAGATTACTCGGATAGATAATTTCCAGTAGATCCTTCATGTGTTAGCTCAAATCACCGACCAGTATGGTTTAAATAAGTGACCCACTGATCAGATCAGATCGACTGGTCCGAACCCTTGACTGGTCCGAACCCCGGACTGGTCCGAACCCTTGACTGGTCCGAACCCTTGACTGGTTTCAAACGGTTTCGTTGGACAATAAAGCAGACTGTAAACGGATGGGGTTGTAGGCGCCCTTATAAACACAAACATTAAATATATACCAGGAACGTGCACGGTATGCTGTCCAATATACAAAAACAGTTAGAAACTCTCTCCAGGTAAACTCCAGGTAAACAGAAATACAAATAGCTAGAGCTTCATTTAAGGAGGTTATTAATAGAATATTCAAGAGGTTGCTAGTAGAATTGCAGTAAATCAACCATTCAAATCATTAGAGTTAGAGCAGTTAGAGCAACTGCTCAAGAAGAAATTTTTCGCCTAGCTGGTAGTAATAAGTTATCACAAGTTATATACACTGATGGATCTAAACAGGAGTCTTCTGGCAGGGCTGCATCTGCTCTTGTTGCCACCTCCCTAGTTAAGAACGATAATAAATTTGTTGAGTTAGGCATAAGAATTAACAACTGGGCGTCTACACTGCAAACTGAATTGTTTGCAATCCTAATGGCGCTAAAGCTAACCTATGACACTGAGCTTGACTCTATCATCATTACTGATTCTATGTCATCATTGAAGCTCTTGGCTCATATAATGACTCCAACAACATGCTCATTGGGGAAGCCAGGTATAGATACTCAAAAATTAGGGACAAAGGAATTAATGTACAATTGCTATGGATCCCATCACACATTGGATTACTCCTTCATGATAAAGTTGATATGTTAGCCAAGAAGAGTATCCAGAAGGAGAACGTAGAATATAACTTTGGTATAACTGTGTTCTAGCATTAGGAATAATATTAGGAGAGAAGTAAATAATGAAGATGATTGTTATAGGAATGCAGTTAGAAGCCTGAGTAGATCTATAACCCACTATGATAACATGAACGTAGATAAGTATGTTTATGGAGCAACTTGCAATGTGAACAGACTGACTGAAGTTGTAGTGGCCAGGCTTAGGCTTGGTTACAAGTACTTCTGGCAGTTTGGGAGACACACAGATGATGATCAAACTAAATGTAAATTATGTGATCAGGCATATGGTCACTCTCTTGAACACTATGTGCTTAATTGTCCACTTATTGAGGAATACAGAGACAGACAGTATAATAACCTATGTGACATGTCAAGATATCTTATTAATGAAAATAAGATACCAGATATACTAAGCAAATTTCCTAAATTTGCTTGTAACAGATAAGTGAACTATAGATATGTAGATATAAATCCATATGTATTCCTGTTAACCCTTTGGGGCTTAGTTCCTAGGCCTTTTGCGTATCCACATGCTCTCGCGCTACCGTCCACAGGATGGATATGGGGTGCACAATAAACTAGCCACTTCGGTGGTAAAATCTAATCTAATCCACAAAGGGGGCAGAAAAGCAACAGCAAAGAACTACAGACCAATAGCACTAACATCCCATATCATAAAAATCTTTGAAAGGGTCCTAAGAAGCAAGATCACCACCCATCTAGAAACCCATCAGTTACACAACCCAGGGCAACATGGGTTTAGAACAGGTCGCTCCTGTCTGTCTCAACTATTGGATCACTACGACAAGGTTCTAAATGCACTAGAAGACAAAAAGAATGCAGATGTAATATATACAGACTTTGCAAAAGCCTTCGACAAGTGTGACCATGGCGTAATAGCGCACAAAATGCGTGCTAAAGGAATAACAGGAAAAGTCGGTCGATGGATCTATAATTTCCTCACTAACAGAACACAGAGAGTAGTCGTCAACAGAGTAAAGTCCGAGGCAGCTACGGTGAAAAGCTCTGTTCCACAAGGCACAGTACTCGCTCCCATCTTGTTCCTCATCCTCATATCCGACATAGACAAGGATGTCAGCCACAGCACCGTGTCTTCCTTTGCAGATGACACCCGAATCTGCATGACAGTGTCTTCCATTGCAGACACTGCAAAGCTCCAGGCAGACATCAACCAAATCTTTCAGTGGGCTGCAAAAAACAATATGAAGTTCAACGATGAGAAATTTCAATTACTCAGATATGGTAAACATGAGGAAATTAAATCTTCATCAGAGTACAAAACAAATTCTGGCCACAAAATAGAGCGAAAACACCAACGTCAAAGACCTGGGAGTGATCATGTCGGAGGATCTCACCTTCAAGGACCATAACATTGTATCAATCGCATCTGCTAGAAAAATGACAGGATGGATAATGAGAACCTTCAAAACTAGGGAGGCCAAGCCCATGATGACACTCTTCAGGTCACTTGTTCTATCTAGGCTGGAATATTGCTGCACACTAACAGCACCTTTCAAGGCAGGTGAAATTGCCGACCTAGAAAATGTACAGAGAAACTTTCACGGCGCGCATAACGGAGATAAAACACCTCAATTATTGGGAGCGCTTGAGGTTCCTAAACCTGTATTCCCTGGAACGCAGGAGGGAGAGATACATGATTATATACACCTGGAAAATCCTAGAGGGACTAGTACCGAACTTGCACAGAAAATCACTCACTACGAAAGCAAAAGACTTGGCAGACGATGCACCATCCCCCCAATGAAAAGCAGGGGTGTCACTAGCACGTTAAGAGACCATACAATAAGTGTCAGGGGCCCGAGACTGTTCAACTGCCTCCCAGCACACATAAGGGGGATTACCAACAGACCCCTTGCAGTCTTCAAGCTGGCACTGGACAAGCACCTAAAGTCAGTTCCTGATCAGCCGGGCTGTGGCTCGTACGTTGGTTTGCGTGCAGCCAGCAGCAACAGCCTGGTTGATCAGGCTCTGATCCACCAGGAGGCCTGGTCACAGACCGGGCCGCGGGGGCGTTGACCCCCGGAACTCTCTCCAGGTAAACTCCAGGTTTGTGGAGTGGGGCTATGTCTGTTGTTTTTAGCAGCTGTGGGAAGATCCCCAGTGTCCATGCTCCCTCTCCATAGGATGTTAAAAACACGTTATAGGGGCTACTGGCAGTTGCTGATGAACACGGAGTTCCGTGAGTCTGGGCCTGGGGCAGAGTGCATGGGCATGTCATTTATCGCCTTTTCGAAGTCATTTGGCGTCAGGATAGTATCAGATAGGTTCGAGTCTACCAAATTCTGTGTCTCTCATAAAAAATTCATTTAGGTCATCGACTCTCAGTCTGGTTAGCGGCTTGCTAAAAACCGAGTCATATTGGGACTTGAGTATCTTTCATTTCCTTGCTGTCATCTGTGTAGGACCCATCTCGCTTAAGTAGGGACCCAATACTGCTGACTTCTTTAGCTTTAGCTCGATGTATGCTATTTCTCTGACCACTGTCTCCCTACGTATTACAGATATATTGGCTTCTTTTAGCCGCTCTGTTATTCTTTGCCTTCGTTATATAGGGAGTACCTTTCTCTTTCTAGTTTACATCTTCTCTTTTTCCTTTAAGGAATATTCCTTGAGCATACCTCGAGTGCCTCAGAGGAAATTTGTTCTAGCCATAGGTATGGATCCGTGTTGCTTAGGCTATCTTCCCAGTTTATATCATTTAGGACCTGGTTTACATGGTCCCACCTTATGTTTTTGTTAATGAAGCTGAATTTGGTGACTGAACACATTTTGCTGGTGTGGGGTCCTGTGTATACATGTCTGAACCTCTATTACGTTGTGATTTGAGTAGTATATTGTTTTTGATATGGGAATATTCCGTGTCAGATCATCATTGTAAGTGAAGATGATGTCCAGTGTATTCTATAATCTTGTAAGCTCTATTAGTTTCTGGTTTAAGGTGAATTTGGTGCAGAGATTTAAAAGCTCGTGTGTGTGCGAGTTTTCATCTGAGCTGCCTCCTGGTGTTTTCTCTGCTTCATTATTTGCTACATTCCTCCATTTTAGGTGCCATAGGTTGAAATTCCCCAGGAGCAAGATGTTGGGGGTAGGAGCTGGAAGATTTTCCAGACAGTGATCAATTCTCAAAAGCTGTTTCTAGAATTGTTGGGAAGTTGCATCCAGAGGCTTATATACAATCACAATGACCTGGTTTTGGTTCTTGATCTTTACTGCTAAAACTTCAACTACATCATTTGAGGCATTTAGTAGTTCCGAGCATGTAAGCGACTGTGATATACAGGCCAACACCCCCCTCCCACCCCCGTTTGCCTGTTCACTCTGTCGCATCTGTTTAAGTTGTAACCTGGGATCCATATTTCATTGTCAAAGTGATCCTTTATGTGGGTCTCTGTGAAAACCGCGAACATTGCGTTTGACTCTGTAAGCAGTCCACGGATGAAAGGTATTTTTGTTGTTCGTTGCTGGCTTTAGACCTTGTATAGTATTTGCAAAGATGAATGTCGTCGGATTGGTGGTATGGGGATGGGGGTCGTTTTTTCCTGGCACAGAGTTATCTGTTGTTTTGGAGTGGAGGTCATCGACTGTGATTCCACTCCAGAAATTATCGGAGTTGGTGTACGATTTCTGTCATTTCCTGCCAGATTTTTTTTTCCTTCCTGGCGCTAAAAGACCTCTCTCTTTAGTGGTTGTGGCCACCCAGTTTTTCCCATGGCCAAGGGGGCGTTGACCCCCGAAACTCTCTCCAGGTAAATTCCAGGTAACCCTTTAGTTGGTGTGCCTGGCAATATAAGTTATAGCATTGTTTTTTCTGAACTGAAGAGTGACACATTTCAGTGTGGAAAGGCTTACAGGAAGGAAGGTTGCATTCTCCTGTTGTCATATGGGCACGGCATTCCCTGGGGTGGTCAAAGTGGCACGTCCCATCTGTTTTTCCAGATATTCCATCCCTGCAGATACCTAATGCATAGAATTTGCATAGACCTGGTGTCTGTTTGCCTTGTTTTTGTGATTGCATTCCCTACTGATGCGTGTTTTCCTGTTTCATTAATATCTTCAGCACTGGTACCAACAATGGTGCCTTCACCAGTTATTTCAGGTATTTTATCTTCACTATTTCTTGGGACATCTCCTTGTTTACTATCTCCCGTGGTATTGCTAGTTTATAGCATTGGTTTTTGCATGCCCTTATCTACACCTGTTTCCCCACTAGAGCTGTTGTCCCCCTCTGGGCCACCAACTTTCACCGTGCCCTTGTCATAGGGCTGTAAATGGTACATCACGTGTACACACTCCGGGAGTCACTGCTGGATCATTTACATATACACGATTCGTTCTGTAGACTTCGTCCTGTACAGTCACAGACGCGCCTGCTCTTGTCAACCAGTATTCCTACGATCCCCGTTGGAGACGGGAAACTCTACCACCTCCACGATGTCTCATCGTGTGAGGATTCAACCCAAGACTGCTGTCATCAACGACGCCGCGAAGCTTGAACTTGCGTCCTCTCTCAACTCCAGTCTTCAGTCAAGTTCTCGAAAATTACTGCTCTGAAAGAAGCTTTCATCGTCACCTTTTTTGATGATGAAGTAGCTGACAGGGTACTCACACCTACTGCAATAAAGATCTTAGACGACCGTGGCTTTACCATCTCCACCTTACCTTACATGCTAGATAAACGGTCTTTGTTCATGAAACTCCTGGATAGGCTCGTCAACATGTCTACCGAGGACATGAAGTCATCACTTGAAAAACTAAACACCTGGGCCAAGACTGACTCCGTTGTGAAGATCCTCAACGCTTCCTCGATGCTCAAGATCACGTTTCTAGACGTCACCATGGCAACCAGAGCACTGTCTGATGGCCTGGCAATCTCCTACTTCTTCAACCCTCGACAAATTGAGCCAGAACGCTTCAACCATATAACACCTTGTTAGACGTGCTACTCCTACAATCACTCAGCTACCAAATATCATGTGAAGAACAAGAAGATCTGTTCCACCTGTGGGTCTGACGGTCACGACTTTTGTTCTTGCACCTCTACTGCTGCTCCCACCTGCATCAACTGTAAGAATCATACTCTGGCAGCCAAATGTCCTGTTCGTAAGGAGATCCTTTCAAAGAAGCTAAAGGAAGACCTTAAGACAACAGGAAACTCTCCTACCTATGCTGCAATAGCCAAGCTTCAGTCTACAACCACCTAGAATCTACAAGCCACTCAACAGCCTCCACCACCCACCACCTCTCCTCTACCAGACGGTATCTCAACTGCATGATGTATGCACACATGCAAAATGCAGCAAACCCGGGTTCTTTCAACACATCTATGAATGAAATTCTTGTCCTCGACAATATGCCATCATTCAACTTCCCAGCTAGTCCTCCTTCAGTTGATATTTTGAAGATAATTCTGATAATCGTCAGCTTCGAGGCACCAGATGACTTGCAAGATATGTTATCTGCAGACGCCACCTGTTCTACTTCGTAATCCACCAATGGGAGACCACCTCCTCCTCAATTACCACCACTGCAAGAACCAATCAGAGGCCTCGCTGCCGTCGAGCTCCACCAACACCCACCAATGAGAGACCATCTCCACCTTCACCACCAATCACCGACCTCTCCTGCATCTGCAACCAAACCAGCCTTCCTCGACACGTCTGGAGTCTCGTTCTACACCACGAAACCATACAGGAATGTTATGCTTGTCCAAGAACTCACCCAACGGCTCGAAGAGGAGACTGTCAAGTTCACCTGTGACGAAGAACCATCCAATGAATTAGACGCAATACTCGACCACCTCCACGATCCCGGACCAACTCCAAAACTCCTATTCAAAGTATATTTCCCCTCAAGGAAGGTTCCTTGATGTTGGTGAGGGGCTCTTGATTTAGGGAATTGGATCTGTGCTCCAGTTCCCCAAATTAAGCCTGAATGCTTCCACATATCCCCCCCCCAGGCGCTGTATAATCCTCCGGGTTTAGCGCTTCTCCCCTTGATTATAATAATAATAATAATCCTATTCAAAGTGCTCCATCTCACAAGAACGAAGTTCAACAATCTCTCCAATGGCTCAGTTGTATAACTAGCTTGAGACTATTCACTGCCTAGCTGAAGATCCACTCTGCCCTACTACAGCTGCCTTCTCTGTACTTTCTGCCGCCTCCTGTTGTATGGCCACACTCGCCTCGTCAGATGCTCAACGCTGCCCTCTCACATCGCCATCAACAGCACCGTGTCTTCCTTTGCAGATGACACCCGAATCTGCATGACAGTGTCTTCCATTGCAGACACTGCAAGGCTCCAGGCGGACATCAACCAAATCTTTCAGTGGGCTGCAGAAAACAATATGAAGTTCAACGACGAGAAATTTCAATTACTCAGATATGGTAAACACGAGAAAATTAAATCTTCATCAGAGTACAAACAAATTCTGGCCACAAAATAGAGCGAAACACCAACGTCAAAGACCTGGGAGTGATCATGTCGGAGGATCTCACCTTCAAGGACCATAACATTGTATCAATCGCATCTGCGAGAAAAATGACAGGATGGATAATGAGAACTTTCAAAACTAGGGAGGCCAAGCCCATGATGACACTCTTCAGGTCACTTGTTCTATCTAGGCTGGAATATTGCTGCACACTAACAGCACCTTTCAAGGCAGGATGAAATTGCTGACCTAGAAAATGTACAGAGAACCTTCTCGCGCGCATAACGGAGATAAAACACCTCAATTACTGGAGCGCTTGAGGTTCCTAAACCTGTATTCCCTGGAATGCAGGCGGGAGAGAAATTTACATATTATATACACCTGGAAAATCCGGGGGGCTAGACCGAACTTGCACCAAAATCATCACTACAAAGGGGAAAAGATTTGGCAGACGTTTGCAACACCCCCCCAATGAAAACAGGGGGTCACTACACGTTAGAGACCATAAAATAAGTGTGGGGGCCGAGACTGTTCAACGCCCCCCAGCACCATAAGGGGGGATTACCAACAACCCCTGGCATCTTCAACTGGACGACAAGACCCAAAGCGGGTTTTGCCACCGGGCTGTCTCTAGTTTTGGGTTTGCTCAGCCCGCAGAACACCTGGTTGATGGGGGGGGGTCTGATCCCCCAGGGGCTGGTCACAACCGGGCGCGGGGGGGTTGACCCCGGAACCTCTCCGTAAACTCCAGGAAACATTGCTACTTTGGTTTTATTCGCCAAAGTGGTTTGGGGGCCCTTTTCCTTTCTCCCCTTCTCTCCTCCCCCTCCTCCCTTTCCCGTATTTCCATCCCCTTCCCCATCTTAAAATAAAATAAAAATTTGTTCGGATTTTTAACCCCCGGGGGTTAGCCACCCCCGGATAACCCAAAAAAGTCAGTGCGTCATCGAGGTGCCAATTTTTTCCCTTTGGGGGCCCTTTAAATTTTTCCCCAGGGAAACACCCACACCCTCGACTAACATCCAGGTACCTATTTTTGAGGTGCGGCAACAGGTGAAGGAAACGTGTCGAATTTTTTCCCCCCGGGGAAACGAACCCGGGGTCACCGGGGGAAACGGGAAATTTTTTGCCACCAGGCCACCGGAGCTCTGGGCGTATCATTTGTTGGGTCACCCCATAAAAAGACCGGGCCAGCCCGTCCTGGAAACCTCATCAAATGAACCTTCGTGTGTTGGTAACTTTAAATATCTAAGTCGGGCCCAAAAGTACCATTAAGTTCTTTCTCCCATTTCGGGGTTTGTATTTTACCCGTCATGTATTGTGCCTTTTTTTTCTTTTTTTATGAGGGAATTTCTAGTATTGGGCAATTCTATAGAGATAAGTTGCTGTGTAAGGGAAGTTGTAGTAGAGGCAAATTGCTAGTAGAGGTAAATTGCATGGGGAGGGAATTGCTAGTGTGAGGCAAATTTCTAGTATGAGGCAAGTTGATAGTTGAGGTAAGTTTGCTGTATAGGCAAGTTGCTAGTGTGAGCAAAGTTGCTAGCATAGGTAAGTTGCTAGTGTGAGGCAAGTTGCTAGTATGAGGCAAGTTGTAGGTGAGGCAAGTTGTTAGTGTGAGGCAAGTGCTGTATGAGGGGCAAAATGTGGTGTGAGGCAAGTTTGCCAGTGTGAGGCAAGTTGCTAGTGTGAGGCAAGTTGCTAGCTATGAGGTACGTTGCCTAGTGTAAGGCAAGTTGCTAGTATGAGGCAAATTGCTGGTGTGAGGCAAGTTGCCAAGTGTGAGGCAAGTTAGCAGTATGAGGCAAGTTGCCATTGTGGAGGTTAAGTTGGTTAGTATGAGGACAAGTTGTTAGTGTAAGCATGTTGCTAGTGTGAGGCAAGTTGGCTAGTTTCATGTAAAATTGCTAGTGTGAGGCAAACAAAGGCTAGTATGAATGGGATGTTGCTTGTATGAGGTAAGTTGCTAGTATGAGGTTTTAAGTTGCTAGTATAAGGCAGCTGCTAGTATGAGGTAAGTTGCTAGTTATGAGGTAGTGCTAGTATGACGCAAGTTGCTTAGTGTACAGGTAAGTTTCCAGTAGGGTAAGTTGCCTAGTGAGGTAAGTTGCTAGTATGAGTAAGTTGGTAGTGAGGTAAGTTGGTAGCATGAGAGTAAGTTGGTAGTGAGGTAAGTTGCTGTTATGAGGGTAAGTGGTAGTTAGGTTAGTTGCTAGTATGGGTAAGGTGGTTAGTGAGGTAAGTTGCTAGGTATGAGGTAAGTTGCTAGTGAGGTAAGTTGCTAGTAAGGTAAGTTGGTAGTGAGGTAAGTTGCTAGTATAAGGTAAGTTGGTAGTGAGTAAGTTGCTAGTATGAGGCGAAATTGCTAGTATGAGTTAAGTGCTAGTGAGGTAGTTTGCTAGTATGAGGTAAGTTGTAGTAATGTGTTAAGTTGCTAGTGAGGTAAGTTGCTAGTTTGGGTAAGATGTTAGTATGAGTTATGTTGCTAGTGAGGTAAGATTGCTAGTGAGGAAAAGTTGCTTGTATGAGGTCGTTGCTAGTATGAGGTTACAAGTTGGTAGTGAGGTAAGTTGCTAGTGAGGAAAGTCGCTAGTTATGAGTGTAAGTGCTAGTGAGGAAAGTTGTTAGTATGAGGTAAGTTGCTAGTATGAGGTAAGTTGCTAGTGAGGAAAGTTACTAGTATGAGGTAAGTTGCTAGTAGAGGAAGTTGCTAGTGAGGAATAAAAAAGTTTTTTGCTGTATGAGGGTAATTTGCTAGTTATGCAGTTAAGTTGCTAGTATGAGGGTAAGTTGCTAGTATGAGGTAAGTTGTAGTATGAGGTTAAAGTTGCTTAGTTTCGAGGTAAGTTTGTTATGAGGTTAAGTTGCTAGTATAAGGTAAGTTGCTAGTATGAGGTAAGTTGCTAGTATGAGGTAAGTTGCTATAGTATGAGGTAAGTTGCTAGAGTTTGAGGTAAGTTGCTAATATGAGGTAAGTTGCTAGTATAAGGGAAGTTGTAGTATGAGGTAAGTTGCTAGTTGAAGGTAGTTGCTAGTATGAGGTAAGTTGCTAGTATGAGGCAAGTTGCTTAGTTTGAGGTAAGTTGCTAGTATGAGGTAAGTGCTAGTATGATGAGTAAGTTGCTAGTATGATGGTAAGTTGCTATAATGTAAGATAAAAATTACCATGTTTAATAAGTACTAAAAATCAATCTGCACATCATAAAATTTATATTGTCATTAATGTTATATAATGTAGTGGAAATTTAACTTTCCCTACCAATTGGCAGATAAACTGTTATTTTACATTAATTTTAGCAAAGATTGTGAGGTTGCTATTTTGGTTACGATACAAAAAATTAACCATGTTAATTTACTCAAAATATTTATCCTATCAATGCATAGGAAAATGTCCGAAAATATCTGGTTGTTTAAGGCAGGATTCGGTTTATTCGACTAACTGCCTAAATCAGTTTCCGTCACAAACCATTGAGAAGTGAGGACGTGCGTGCTCAATTTACCAAAACATGGCACTGCAGAGCTACAGGCGCATCAACACTGTTTGCGTTGAGTGGACCCGTGGGGCTGTCACCGGAGCCCACGATGGACTTGTTACTACCGGGCGATTATTCCGTGATACCAACGGTATCGCAAATTGAAGATGATATGTGGTTGTAGCCCTTAAGGGGACGACACGGATCTTCGTTTAAAATGGTCAGCAAATGTTTTATGAACGCGGGTGGTGGATAAATGTATCAAGAGTTCCATTATAGCCGTCTCAATTCAGTGTATCAGTACGTCTACATGATGTATCACGACACTACAAATGGGTTTAAAATAAAGGAAATGTGCCTTTTGAGCGCGGAATGGAATTTGTTATAAAGATGAAAACGTAATTATGGTACGGTTCATCTGGCCTCTGCAGGTCGGTGGGCCGCTGGACCTTATTGCTGGAAAGTTTGGACAGAAATATTCAGTCAAAATGACCTTACGCCATCCATACCGTCCTATATTATGTTGCAAGCATTTCGAACTCAAGTATATGTAACATATGCGGGGAGCAACGTTCGTACCGTGTGGCTGTGTGGACGTATGACCACATAGCGGCACAGTGTGGTAACGTCGTGGGAATCTCCAAATATCGCAACAGCAACAACCGGAAGAGTCGAGGAAGTTGAGGGACGAGGAACGTCTTATTCTCACCCGTCTCGTCACAACGGACATCTTGGAAAGTGAAGAGGTAGAAAAAGCGCAGGGAGAATGCTTTGGAGGATGCAAAACAGCGGCGAGAAGAACACCACACTGGACACTATGGGGGGACAGGATGTAGCGGCGTCTTAAGTGGAAGGCACGGCATGTATTGTTAGACAAGTCGATCGTCAACCGGGAGGATCCTGGTGCAAATTTGGGAATCGGTTGGAGCATCATGGTGAGGCAGACGGATGAAAGATTGAGGTCTCGGGTGTTTTTCCGCCCCCCGGGCATGGTATGATGTGAATTTAGCAGAAGTGAGGTACATCATGATAGTACTAAAGAAAATCCCAATTGCAGGTGGAGGGTAGGACGCGAAAGCGAACTGCGACCCCACCAGACTCAGACGACGTGCTTCACTCCTGCCCAAAAGGCCAGGGAAAAAAGTCTTGGCGGATGTAAGAGGAAAGGGACATGTGAATCACGAAACAAGTGTTTATCAAGCGTGATTCCCAAATAAGGTGGAGAGGGATAGAGATGTAAAAATGTATAATGTGAAAAGTCTATACTAGAACCAAAGGAAAATCCCATAATTGCTTTAAGGTTTTGACAATACTAATATTAACGGTTTGAGATCCTGAGCGAAGCGAAAGTGGTTTAATGAATTTTTGGTGCGTCTAGATGTGGAATGTGGTATTTATCCAAGCACAATTCAGATTGGATATGAGTTAGGAAATAGATGGTTACGATGTGTTATATGGAATATGCGACGAGGTTAATAAGGAGGCGTCGCCATTCTGGTAAAGGAAAAATAGCCCGTTTGTAAGTTCGCCATAGTGAAAGGGGGGAGGGGAGTGGTGAATTAGGGGTGGTGGTTTATGGGGTAGTAGTAACATATTAAGTTTTGTAGGTGTATTTGGCCGGCCGACCCCGAGGGAGATGTAACTTTAAAACTCATTTTGTTTCACACGATGTATTAGTATATTATCTACGTTGTTTACCAAATGTAGCGATAATAGGGGGAGACTGGAATTGTGGTAATACGAACGAAAAGATGTGGAGCCCTCGAGGAGCGGGTGGGGTTGTTGCTTGGGGTTCCTGGGGGATTATTGACGAGTTTTGGGGGTTTAATGGATGTGTGTGTGGGGGGGGGTTGGCAATGTGGAGCATACTTTCATTAGACGAGAATTATGCGGGGAGATTGGTAGAATGTACGTGTCTAGTGCGGTTACATGCGGAGAGTGAGTGTGTAAATGTGGTTTTTTCGGATCATTGAGGAGTTGTAATGGATGTGATATTGAGGGTTGTGCTAGAAGGTGTCCGCATTTTGGAAATTAAATGTAAAGTTATTGAAGAGAGAGGAAGTCGTTTGTCTTTTTGGGCATATGTGGGAACGCCTTGTGGTTTGAAGCACCTGGAGATGTGGCTTTGGTTAATTGGTGGGAAAAGATAGGCCAAAAAGCGAAATTTAAGGAATTTATATGTCAGGGAGTTGAGATATAATCAGTTACAGTATGTTTCAAACCGATATTTAGAGGGGCAGTTGCGCGCACTGCCTATGTACAAGCGAAATGCTAATATATCCTGTTACAGGGAATTGAACGAATTAAGGAGAGCAACTACGAAATTATACAAAACGAAGGTTGATGGGGAAAAGCTTTAAGGGTGGAAATCGAAGGTTTGTGGGGTGATCTGGCCGTCGGACGTGTGTGTTGAGGAATCAACAACAGAGTCGCAAAGCAAATGGAGTTAATGGGGTTAAATGTCCAGGTAGGTTAGGCAGGGGTATAGAGTGAATCAGGTGTTGCGACGACGGAGGGTATGAGTGGGGTATATTGATAATGCTTGGGGTTAAATTGAAAAACGCAAAGTTGTTGAATGCAGTGAAATTGCATTGCAGGTCAGTCGGTAGGTTTGTTGCAGTGTGAGCTGATGGAGCTGATCGTTTGTGTTGGTGAGGGGCCCGCTAACGGAGTGTGAGACTTGGGAGGCTTTATCTGGGGCGCAATTGGGTAAGCGCGCCAGGAATAGATGGGTTGCACAAGCGACATTTATCTTCAAATTTGGAACGTTTTTTTAAAGGGGTTTTTGGTACGTTTATTCATATCATGAAGCGTGATGGGGTTTAGAGGGAACAAAACAAGGTTGTCTGTGGTCGTCCTAGTTCCTAAAGGGAACCATTAACGGTTTAAAGATGTATCGTTGCAATCTCGATATTTATGTGGGGGCTATAAAATTTTTGGAAGGATCTTGGCAACAGAATAAAAAAAAGTCATGGGCAAAGGATTGACAAGGGACAATATGGGGTGCCGTGCCGGGCAGGTTTATGTATGAAGGTCACGGTATGATTAGAAGTTTATTGAAGAAAGAGTAAGATTGGGAGGGGGGGGGGTATTGCTTATAGATTGTGAGGCGGCATTATGATAGTGTGGAACGGGAGACGTTATGGAAGATAATGAGATGGCAGGGTTTGGGCGGAAAAAATTATATCATGGGCCCAAATTAATGTATCAAGGAGGCATCTTGCGTGTGCAGAGTGAATGGGAGGTTGGGAGATCGGGAATTAAGATGGGAAGGGGTTTCGCGTTCAAGGTTGTCCCCTTTCACTAATTTTTTTTGCTTGTTTTCAAGATCCCTCTTTTATAGAGGATAAGGGTTTTATTGGGGGGAAAGCAATTGGGGAGGGGTTAATGTAAGGGTGTGGGGACGAGCGGGCTTGTTGGGATATGTCGACGACCACGACGATTTTGGTGAGAGAAAACATGGATTTGATTCGGGTAGAAAAAGTTAGTGAAAGTTTTTGAAAAGGCTACTGGCCATGACGATCAACATTGGGGAAACAAAGTATATGAATCTTGGAAAAGGGCGGTGAGGAAGGAATGGTAGCTGAAAGGTGGGAAAAGGGTGGACAAATAAAGATATGTGGGATCGTTTATGTAAAATGTATCAAGTCCAGCACACACAAATAATTCCTGTGCGTATCGTTGATAGTTTGCTGAAGCCGTCTTAGTGGGTTTTTTAAGAGCTGCTAATTTAAGTTTTGCAACAAAGGGGTGATAACAACGAATGTGCCTATTATTAGGTAAACTATGGAATGTTACGGTAATATTTCCGATACTTCGTTGTGAATTAAAAGGGGGATTATAAAAAGGTTTTTAGATTCATTTTGTGGGAAACAGGGAACGCGATGGTTAAAGTAGAGCGGTTTGTCACATTCCCGGTTGGCCGTGGAGGGCTGGTTCTTATTAGATGTCGAAAGAGGATAATAAGTATGTATTTAAACATAGTTTTAAGCGGGAGGGGGGGGGAGAATGAAGACGGTCTTTTATAGGATACATCAGGATATTGCGACGGTTGGTGGGGGGGGGGGGGTCGGCAGTTCATGATAGGTGAGGCAATGTTACGGGTCTTTCAATAAACGTGAGGGATCACTCACAAATTAAATTGGAGAAATCTTGATAGGGCAGATGGTAAGGGCCTCGGTAGCGGCGGTAGAAGGAGTTTATCCGATGTATGATTGGGCATAATATTTTGGGGGGGCGTTTTAAAATAAAATTGCGTTAAAACCTAAAGTCAGAGAAGTTATGTATAGATTTTTACATGGAATCTTGCCGTCAGGAATGGTTTTATTCTATAAGAGAATACGAGAGGATGGGGAATGCAAGGATTGTGGAGATTGGGACTATTTATCATACGGTTTATTTTTGCGATTGTATTGAACTTATAAGGGTTTGGATGGGTAAGGGTTTTAAGGTTAGTGGTGGGGGGGGGGTTGCAGGTTTTGAGGGTTTTAAGGTTAACGATATAACTGGGGTGATAAAAGGGTTTTTGAGAATGCGATTGGGTATATGATTACGGATTTTTATATATATGATGTGGGCTATGAGGGGAGGCGAACGTGCGTGCAAGAATGAATGCATTGGCAGCAACTTTTTTATAGGACACAGTTGTAGAAATAAAGGGCGGTGTATATGGAGGGAGAGGGAGAGAGATTTTAGTGAGGATTATCGAAATTTCACATTAAGGGATTTATGGGGATTTGCAAAAATGGGTAAGGGGATACGACGGGCTATTTTCCTTACGATTGGGGTGAGCATGCGAGAGCTGTTTATATGGTTTGTATAATTGGTTTTTGATATCTAGAGGCAGTAGGGTTATTTACCCCGAAGGTTTCAGCAACTACACAGTTTCATTTAGATAGGTGTAGCATCTACGATTGCATATTTTATCATGTATAAATCATTCAAGGACTTTATGATGAAAAATTTTCTGAGACTCAAAATATGTTATTGGTGTTCTTTACTTGTTTGATTCAATTGTAAGTGGTAAAAGTGTTTCCTAGCATAAGCAATTGGTTTTTATTTTATATGTTATGCTGTGTTACAGTGTGCTTCTTCAGTAATTTTATATTACATGTAAATAGTTTGTATTATTGTTCTTTTGTTTTTGCGAGATGTAAAAATATTCACATCGTAGTTGTGTTTTGTTATATTGGCTGTTTTATAGTGACTTTTTGTATTATCCCGTTTCCTTCTTTGAATACTAAATAGCTATGTCTATGTTAGTCTCCGTGATTCGCCAAAATTAATGTTTTGAGTATCGTGGTGCTTTCTGTTAAGGCACCTGTAGATCTTAGAATTAGTCTGCATAGTGTGGTGACACGGCCAGAAACCTCACCTAGTATGTGCCTGATGTAGTCTCATTGATAGTGTAAAGTGTGTGTTGAAAGGCAGAAACCTAACCTAGTATGTGCCTGATGTAGTCTCATGTTGTGTAAACGTGTGTTGTTGACGGCAGAACCTCACCTGTATGATGCCTGATGTAGTCTCATGTAGTGTAACGGTGTGTTGACAGGCAGACAGAAACCTCACCTCGTATGTGCTGATGTAGTCTCATGTAGTGTAACGTGTGTGTTGACAGGCTGAAACCTCCACCTAGTATGTGCTGATGTAATCTCATGTAGTGTAACGTGTGTGTAGGACAGGCAGAAACCTCACTAGTATGTGCCTATGTAGTTCTGTTGTGTATCGTGTGTGTTGACAGGCGAAACCTCACCTAGTATGTGCTGATGTAGTCTATGTTGTGTAACAGTGTATGTGTTGACGGCAGAAACCTCACCCTGTATGTGCCTGATGTAGTCTATGTAGTGAACGTGTGTGTTGACAGGCAGAAAACCTCACCTAGTATGTGCTGATGTAGTTCTCATGTAGTGTAACGTGTGTGTTGACAGGCAGGAAAACCTACCTAGTATGTGCCTGATGTAGTCGCATGTTGTGAAACGTGTGTGTTGACAGGCAGAAACTCACCTTGTATGTGCCTGAGTAGTTCATGTAGTGTAAACATGTGTGTTGACAGCAGAAAGAACTCACCTAGTATGTTGCCTGATGTGTTCTCATGTAGTGTAGTGTGTTGTTGACAGGCAGAAACCTCACCTAGTATGTGCCCTGATGTAGTCTCATGTTGTAGATAAACGTGTGTGTTGACAGGCAGAAACCTCACCTAGTATGTGCCTGATGTAGTCTTCATGTTGGTGTAAACGTGTGTGTTGCAGGCAGAAGAACCATCACCTAGTATGTGCCTGATGTAGACTCATGCAGTGTAATCGTGTGTGTTGACAGGCAGAAACCTCACCTAGTATGTGCCTGATGTAGTCTCATGTTGTGTAACGTGTGTGTTGACAGGCAGAAACCTCACCTAGTATGGCTGATGAGTCTTCATGTAGTGTAACGTGTGTGTTTGGACAGGCAGAAACCTCACCTAGTATGTGCCTCCTGTATGTAGTCTCATGTTGTGTAACGTGTGTGTTGACAGGCAGAAACCTCACCTAGTATGTGCCTGATGTAGTCTCATGTTGTGTAACATGTGTTGTTTGCCAGGCAGGTAACCTCACCCCTAGATGTGCCTGAAATGTAGTCTCATGTAGTGTAACGTGTGTGTTGACAAGGCAGGAAACCTCCACTAGTATGTGCCTGATGTAGTCTCATGTTGTTGTAACGTGTGTTTGACAGGCAGAAACCTCACTTGTATGTGCCTGATGTAGGTCTCATTGTTGTGTAAAGTGTGTGTTGACATGCAGAAACCTCACCTAGTAGTGCCCGATGTAGTTCATGTAGTGTAACTGTGTGTTGACAGGCAGAAACCTCCTAGTATGTGACCTGATGTAGTCTCATGTTGTGTAACGTGTGTGTTGACAGGCAGAACACCTACACCTAGTAAGTGCCTGATGTAGTCTCATGTAGTGTATACGTGTGTGTTGACAGGCAGAAACCTCACCTAGTATGTGCCTGATGTAGTCTCATGTAGTGTATACGTGTGTGTTGACAGGCAGAAACCTCACCTAGTATGTGCCGATGTAGTCTCTGTAGTGTAATGTGATGTGCTTGTGTGTGTCATTGTGCGTGTATGTTTGTTTTGTTTATCTCTGTTTTATTGTTCAATCTTCATAATTTCCAGTGTTTGATGTTTGCTAATTTGTAACCTTGTTAGGATGTTTTTTTAAACAAATAAAACAATACCACGTAATGTATGTGATGTTTTGGGAGGTGTATTCCCACGTACTGTAGGTGTCTTATTAGCTGGGGTTAAGGCGTTCTAGGCAGTAATCTTTTGTCGTGTATTTTTTAATATATTTTTTCATTTGTATCGCATTTTTTAAATAAAATTAAAAAAAAAATGTAAAATATACTTTAGTTTTGACAAAATTCCTATTTTGGGATCAAATTATTTTGGTTTTAAGTAAAATTTGCATTTACAGTCTCATTTACGCACTTAAGCCAAAAGCTTTAAATTTAAAAAAAGAAAACCTATGACAAAAAGGGAAACATATGAGTGCATGGTCATGTTATTGAATGATCGTGACACTCCAGAGTCACGGGTCACCAGTGGGGGGAAGTCTTGCTGGTTTTTACGCTCGTTTTTCTCCTCGTTTAATACTGTCGTTTAATATTCATTGCAACATGTTGAAAACAAAAATTTTTTTCTATAGTGACAGAAAAATATTATTGTGTAATTTTTTGCCGTTTCATATTTGTTTTGGGAAAAAAAACTACAAAATTCAAAATAGAAAATTAAGTTAAAGCCCCGGAATTTTTACATATATTTGTTTAATATATAAGAATGGAGTCTAGTAAAATAAGGAAAGTTGTTATTAGAAAGTTAATGTATCCCCCCGCGCCCATCATGCATCTCTGAAGTTGGATGAAGTAAATTTGCTTCTTTTTTTTTTCAGGGTAGGGGGGGGTGCGTGACCGGGGTGGGCGGACCGTGGTGGTGCGTGACTGTGACGGGGGTGCGTGACTGGACTGGGGTGCGTGCTGTGACGGTGGTGCGTGACCGTGGTGGGGTGACTGGACGGGGCGTGCCGTGGTGCGTGAGTGAATGGGGGCGTGACTGTGACTGGGGTGTTTGACCGGGGGGGTGCGTGACTGGACGGGTGGTGGTGACCTGTGGTGCGTGGGTGTGTTTGGATGTGTGTGACCGTTTGGTGGTGCCCGTTTTGGGTGTGACCGGGTGGTTCAACAGATACGTCGCCGTAATTGTGTTGCATGTTTTCACAAAAAAGGACTTTGATGGTAAAGTGTTGCTGGTGGTGTCAGCAAAGACACCGCATGCCGTAAAAACACTGAAGCAGTTATACAAGTTAATAAGCACAAGTTTTGGGTGGGGGAATAAATAGGACACAAGAATTTTCCCCAAAAGATATCAACACCCATTTTATTTCTCGTTTGAACACTAAATCAGAATCAAAATAATTTTTTTTCTTTGCTGGGTTCAATGTCTGTTTACATTTTAATTTAAATTTGATAAAAAGCAGCCATATCATGCCGGGGATTTGGCAGACTTAACCTAATAAGGTAAAGAGGGGTTTTAAAATACAAATAATAAATATTTTACTCTATTAATTTTAGATGAAAATTTATGTAAAAGGACATTTTTAAGTTGTAATAATGCTTAAGGATAATAAAATATTTGGGAGGTTGCTTTAATTTTGGGTTCGATTTAGCATGGTAGGTCGGGTTTTTTTAAAGAGAGGAGATGTTATGAGTATAATCCTAAATTGATTTGGGGCAGGGGGCCCTCTTGTGTTTAGATTTTCTGTATATATAGTAGCCAAAAAATATGAATATTTGTAATTAAGTAAGTTCAAGCCTTTGAAGAGTGATGGTGGTGTTGTGTTGTTGTGCTGGATTTTTGTGATCACCCACAAACCGCTTTTGTTGGGGTATGGTTGTTAACCAGGAAAGGAAAAGATACGGTTTGATTTTCTTGTATCGCGCACTACCAGCGGCACCAGTGGTTGGTGCCCAGAACAATCAACATAAAAATTTGGGTAAGAGTGTGCTGTGTGATTTAGTTATCAGTAACCTAAGGCATCATGTTTGGTTTCAGGCGAAGCTTTGATTGTATTTAAGAAGATTTTGGGGGGAAAGGGGGGGGGGGGGGGGTTTTTAGTTTTGGATGGGGGTAAATCCCATGGAGGGGGAAATACCGTTCCCTTTTTACCGCATAGTCATGTAGGGGTTCATTAAATGGGTTCGTTTCCTCGACCACCGGAGGGGTGTTTACCAGTTCTGGGGAAAGTTTGGGGGGGTTCTGGCAAGGGGGGAGGGGGTTGAATGGGCTAGCCTAAGCATGGGGATATTTATTTCGAAACGATCTCTGATTTTTAGAATTTAAAAATTTCTTTCTGCATTTTAAAAAATTTTAACACTACGAGGGCCACCCAGGATGATCCTATTATTCTTTCCCACATTTTTTTCCAGCCTCTGCGGGAAGTTTTAGTCTCAAGGCAAGTATGGTGCAGATAATAGTCATTCGTCAGGCTTCAAACATTTTTTGTACAGCAGTAAGGATGAAACAGGTTATCTGACATGTCAAAGGCCTGTCACTCCCGATCCAGTCAAGAAGACACCAAAAGGTACCTAATTAGAATGTGGCTACAGAAAAGGGGGGGGAGAGTGATTTTCTTTTATATAAAAACATGTCTATGATCTGATCCTATCTTAAAAGTAGCTAAATTTACCTTTCCCCTAGTATATCAACTTTTATTTTAAAATACTTTTCACATAGTTTTAAATTTCATACCTGTTTTTTAAATTTTTTTTAAATAAAAAAGTTCACAAAAGGGCCAATGGAAATAAGTCACTTCATATGATTTTTGGGGGGGTTATTTCCCTTTTCTTGGTAATCTCACACGTGCTATTATGTATGATAATTTATGCAATGTATTTGTGTACCTTACCTGAATAAACTTTTTAATGGCCCGGTGGTAAAGCTCCGTTCACACACGGAGGCCCGGGTTCGATCCCGGGGGATGGAAAATTCGCACGTTTCCTTACACCTGTTTTTCCCGTTCACCTGCAGCAAATAGGTACCTGGGTGTTGTGACTGGGGTTGGGTCGCATCCCGGGGGACAAGATTAAAAAACCCCCCAAAGGAAAAAAGTTGACAGCCCCGAACGCCGACTTTCTTGGGGTTTTCCTGGGTGGGTAACCCTCCGGGGTTTAAAAAAACCGAAATCTTAAATTTAATAGGGCCCCAAAACAAAAAAATTTTATGCGAGCACAATCTTTCGATCATCTTCCTCTAAAAAAGTTTTTTAAAAATCCCAATGAAAAAAAAACGTTTCCATTAGTCCCGCAGTCACTTTCCCGACCATTTTCAACAAAGGAAAATTTAATCTGTTTTGGATAATTATTGTTTATTTTAAACCCTATAAAAAATTGGTATAGAAAGTTTTTCCATGCACGTGGACCCTATTTGCTCGGCCAAAAGGACTACTTGCTTAAACCCCCTTTGCCAGCATAAAAGGGGTACCCTTTTAAGGGGGGCAGGCTCCCCCTTTAAATTGTTAGCTACTTTAAAATTTATGGGTGGTGTCCATGGGAAATTAAATTTTGGGTGAAATTTAAGATAACTTCGTCTAACCTTTTAAAAGTAGGGTAGAATTTTTTATAATGAAAAGAAATCCTGCACTTTTAGGAACAGTTAAAAAACGTGGGGTAACCATTCATGATCCCCCTCCTGCTGACTAAGTGAACATGGATATAGCCTTTTTCTGGGAGCTTTGCAATTTATATAAAAAACAGGGTAAAAGAACATTTGAGGCATATCTAAAAAATTAACGTAAAAAAAAGTCTAGTATAGACTAGTATCTTTTACTCTAGAGTCCTAGTTATGGTACAGGATGTTGGTGAAATGCCCAAATTTTTTGAACAGAAATTTTGTTTGTAAATTGTTTGGTAAAAAAGCTTATTATATATATTTTTTTTTTTTTTAAGCCTTTTCTATTTTTTTTTTGTCGCATGGCAGAGAAATTATAGACGTGCAGTAGTTTTTTTTTCTTAAAAGTGTTATGTTATGCAAATTACCGAGAAAGTGATGCTGAGTCGAGACGGTGTTGTGTGCAGCATTTCCCTCCTCAAAGTATGCAAAGGTATAACAAGCAAGCCCCAAGAGCTTTCTTGCATTGTTAAGTCACCTGTTCTTTTTGTTTGCGCAGAGGTTTGATTATTATTGAAAATAACCTTAAAAATTTACTTTAATGCTTTTTTTTGGGATTAAAAATTTTTGTTGTGTAAAGGTGAAAAAACGCCTTAAAACCCCCATTCAGTTAAGTTTTTATCCCCTGAAAGTAATTGCCCTAGACAGAAAAAATACTTAAATTTTATGTCTCATTGTAGTGCCCAGACATTGTTTTCTCAACTGCTTGAGGTGGTTTTTCGAAATTTTTAATTTTGTTTCGTCAGAAACGTTTTTTATTTTTGTTTCAATGAATTTAAAAATAGTACTTTTTTTTTTTTTTTGCTGTAGTCCTACGTGAGGGGTGTTTTTCTTCTTTAAATCGTATGATGACCTCGTGACTTCTTGGAGGGCGAAGTACATGTTCGTGGAGAAGGTAAGGGAACCATGCCTTTTGCCCCCGTACGGGACTCCTTGGGTTCGGCCCTGTGGGGGGGGAGGGGGCTGTGTTTTACGGGCCCTTTAGCGGTGGGCCGGCCCTGTAGCAAGGGGCTGACTGGGGTTTTCCCGTTGTAGCATGAGACCCGTGAGTAGTTATTAGGTACAGTTACACATGTTCACAAATTACACGACAGGTACCCAAAGAATTAGCTACAGCATTTAAAAAAACCGGGGGAAGTGTTTTTGGGTATTTAAAATCAGATAAATCTGTGGACTAAAATACTTGGTATTAAAAGGGGGGAATAACATCAAGTTTGCTTTCTGAAACCGGGAAGCTTTAAAAAACATATTACCTGGGACCTGGGAGATTTCCCGGGGGTCAACCCCCCCGCGGCCGGTCTGGACGGCCCCCTGGTGGATCAGAGCCTGATAAACCAGGCTGTTGCGTGGCTGCACGAAAACCAAGTACGGCCCAGCCCGGCTGATCCGGGAAATGACTTTAGGTGTTGTCCAGTGCCAGCTTTAAGACTGCCGGGGTCTGTTGGAATCCCCCATGGTGCTGGGAGGAGTTGAAAGTTTGGGCCCTGACCTTATTGTATGGCTTTAACGTGTAGGACACCCCCGTTTTCATTGGGGGGTGGTGCTCGTTGCCAAATCTTTTTCTTTTTTGTAGGAGTGATTTTCGTGTGCAAGTTCGGTACTGCCCTCTGGTTTTCCAGGTGTATTAATATGTAAACTCTCCCCCTGCGTTCCGGGAATACGGGTTTAGGAACCCAGCGTCCCCTAATTGGGTGTTTTATCTCCGTTATGCGCGCCGTGAAAATTTCTGTAATTTTTAGGTCGGCAATTTACCGCCTTTTAAAGGTGCTGTTAGTGTGCAGCAATTTCCCGTAGTAGAAAAAGTGACTGAAAAAGTTCATCATGGGCTTGGGCCCCCCTAGTTTTAAGGTTCTATTTCCCTCTGTCATTTTTCTAGCAGATGCGATTGATACAAATTTTTGGCTTTGAAGGTGAGATCCCCGCATGATCACTCCCCGGGGTTTTTACGTTGGTGTTTCGCTCTATTTGTGGCCAGAATTTGTTTTGTACTCTGATGAAGATTTAATTTCCTCATGTTTACCATATCTGAGTAATTGAAATTTCTCATCGTTGAACTTCATATTGTTTTCTGCAGCCCACTGAAAGATTTGGTTGATGTCCGCCTGGAGCTTTGCAGTGTCTGCAATGGAAGACACTGTCATGCAGATTCGGGTGTCATCTGCAAAGGAAGACACGGTGCTGTGGCTGACATCCTTGTCTATGTCGGATATGAGGATGAGGAACAAGATGGGAGCGAGTACTGATATGGGGAACATATAAAGTCTGGGCTGAATGGTACTGCCCTTGATACTGGCCATGTAGTCAGAAACTGTAAGGCTGGAGGTGATGTCCTGGTAGTCAGTAAATGTGGGGCTGATAGTGCTGTCCTGGTAGACAGTAATGGTGAAGCTGGAGGTGCTGTCCTGGTAGACAGTAACGGTGAAGCTGGAGGTGCTGTCCTGGGAGACAGTAATGGTGAAGCTGGAGATTTTGTCCAGGTAGTCGGGAATTATACGCAGGAAGGAATGCATATAAATGACTTCATGGGAGACAGGAGCCGTAGTGGGGAAACAAGTGTAGTCAAAGATAAGATAAAACCAATATTGCAAACTAGAAATACCACAGGAAATAGCAAACAAGAGGACTCCACTAGCAATAGTGAGGATATATTACCAAAAACAACTGGTGGGAGCTCCATTGTTGGTGCTAGGGAGGATAGGAATAAGACAGGTAAACATGCACCAACAGGGAATACAGTCACAGAAACCCAAGGCAAACGGAAACCAAGCCTGTGCACATACTATGCACTTGGTATCTGAAGGCATGGGAAGTCTGGAAAAACAGATGGGACCCACCCTAGAAAATGCCGTGCCCATATGACAACAGGAAAATGCAAACTCACTCCCTGTAAGCTTTTTCACCCTGAAATGTGTACCTCTTCAATACAGGAAAGACTGTGCTATAACTTAAATTGCCAGGCACACCATCTAAAGGGGACAAAAAGATACAAAACATCCAGGCCATGGGAAAACCTGGGTAGCCACAGCCACTCAAGAGGGAGAGGTTTTTTAGTGCCAGGAAGGAAAAAAAACTGGCAGGAAATGGCAGAAATCGTACACCAAATCCAGTCATTCCTTGAGTGGAACCACAGTCGATGGCCTCCACTCCAAACAAACAGATACAGATACTAATGCCGGAAAAAAATCCCCCCCCCAGTACCAACAAGACCACTAGTCCGATAACATTCTTCTTTGCAAATATACAGGGTCTAATCTAAAGCCAGCAACAAACTACAAAATACCTTTCATCCGTGGACTGATTGCAGAGGCAAAGGCAATGTTCGCAGCTTTCACTGAGACTCGCATAAAGGATCACTTGGACAACGAAATATGGATCCCAGGTTACAACCTATACAAATGCGACAGAGTGAACAGGCAAAAGGGGGTGGGGGTTGGCCTATACATTGCAGAGTCACTTGTTTGCACAGAACTGCTTAATGCCTCAAATGATGTAGTGGAAGTTTTAGCAGTAAAGATCGAGAACCAAAACCTAGTCATTGTTGTAGTCTACAAGCCTCCGGATGCAACATCCCAGCAATTCCAGGAACAGCTGTTAAAAATTGACCACTGTCTGGAAAAATCTGCCAGCTCCTGCACCCAACATCTTGCTCCTGTAATAAAGTTGGTAGAATTACCAACAATATGTAAAGTAAAAGGACACAAGTGCAACTAATGTGACATTTATTGTGGCAACGTTTCGCTCTCCAGGAGCTTTATCAAGCCATTGAAATGGCTTGATAAAGCTCCTGGAGAGCGAAACGTTGCCACAATAAATGTCACATTAGTTGCACTTGTGTCCTTTTACTTTACATCTTGCTCCTGGGAGATTTCAACTTAAGGCACCTAAAATGGAGGAATATAGCAAATAATATTGTTGCAGTAATAACACCAGGAGGCAGCTCTGATGAAAACTCACACTCACACGAGCTTTTAAATCTCTGCACAAAATTCAATTTAAACCAGCAAATAATAGAGCCTAATAGACTGGAGAATACACTAGACCTCATCTTCACTAACAATGATGATCTGATACGAAATGCCACCATATCAAAAACAGTATACTCAGATCACAACATAATTGAGGTTCAGACATGTATGCGCGGAGCCCCAGACCGACATAATGAGATTAGTCACGAGGGAGCACTCACCAAATTCAACTTCAATAACAAAAACATAAAGTGGGACCAAGTAAACCAAGTCCTAACCGATATAAGCTGGGAAGATATACTAAGCAACACAGACCCCAACTTATGCCTAGAACAGATTAACTCGGTGGCACTCGATGTATGCTTAAGGCTTATTACTCTAAGAAAAAGGAGGAGTAGATGTAAAATAGAAAGAGACAGGCGCTCCCTTTACAGGCGACGGAAAAGAATAACAGAGCGGCTAAAAGAGGTCATTATATCTGAAATGCATAGGGAGACACTGGTCAGAGAAATAGCAAGCATCGAACTTAAGCTAAAGGAATCTTATAGGAGTCATGAATCGCGGGAAGAACTAAAAGCCATAAATGAAATCGAAAGAAACCCAAAGTATTTCTTCACCTATGCCAAATCAAAGTCGAGAACAACGTCCAGTATTGGGCCCCTACTTAAACAAGATGGGTCCTACACAGATGACAGCAAGGAAATGACCGAGTTACTCAAGTCCTAACATGACTCAGTTTTTAGCAAGCCGCTAATCAGACTGAGAGTCGAAGATCAAAATGAATTTTTTTATGAGAGCCACAGAATTTGGTTAACACAAGCCTATCTGATGTTATCCTGACGCCAAATGACTTCGAACAGGCGATAAATGACATGCCCATGCACTCTGCCCCAGGGCCAGACTCATGGAACTCCGTGTTCATCAAGAACTGCAAGAAGCCCCTATCACGAGCTTTTGCCATCCTATGGAGAGAGAGCATGGACACGGGGGTCGTCCCACAGTTACTAAAAACAACGGACGTAGCCCCACTCCACAAAGGGGGCAGTAAAACAATAGCAAAGAACTACAGACCGATAGCACTAGCATCCCATATCATAAAAATCTTTGAAAGGGTCCTAAGAAGCAAGATCACCACCCATCTAGAAACCCATAAATTACACAACCCAGGGCAACATGGGTTTAGAACAGGTCGCTCCTGTCTGTCTCAACTATTGGATCACTACGACAATGTCCTAGATGCACTAGAAGACAAGAATGCACATGTAATATATACAGACTTTGCAAAAGCCTTCGACAAGTGTGACCATGGCATAATAGCGCACAAAATGCGTGCTAAAGGAATAACAGGAAAAGTCGGTCGATGGATCTATAATTTCCTCACTAACAGAACACAGAGAGTAGTAGTCAACAGAGTAAAGTCCGAGGCAGCTACGGTGAAAAACTGTTCCACAAGGCACAGTACTCGCTCCCATCTTGTTCCTCATCCTCATATCTGACATAGACAAGGATGTCAGCCACAGCACCGTGTCTTCCTTTGCAGATGACACCCGAATCTGCATGACAGTGTCTTCCACTGCAGACACTGCAAGGCTCCAGGCGGACATCAACCAAATCTTTCAGTGGGCTGCAGAAAACAATATGAAGTTCAACGATGAGAAATTTCAATTACTCAGATATGGTAAACACGAGGAAATTAAATCTTCGTCAGAGTACAAAACAAATTCTGGCCACATAATAGAGCGAAACACCAACGTCAAAGACCTGGGAGTGATCATGTCGGAGGATCTCGCCTTCAAGGACCATAACACTGTATCAATCGCATCTGCTAGAAAAATGACAGGAAGGATAATGAGAACCTTCAAAACTAGGGATGCCAAGCCCATGATGACACTGTTCAGGTCACTTATTTTATCTAGGCTGGAATATTGCTGCACACTAACAGTACCTTTCAAGGCAGGTGAAATTGCTGACCTAGAAAATGGACAGAGAACCTTCACGGCGCGCATAACGAAGATATAACACCTAAATTACTGGGAGCGCTTGAGGTTCCTGAACCTGTATTCCCTGGAACGCAGGCGGGAGAGATACATGATTATATACACCTGGAAAATCCTAGAGGGACTAGTACCGAACTTGCACACGAAAATCACTCACTACGAAAGGAAAAGACTTGGCAGACGATGCAACATCCCCCCAATGAAAAGCAGGGGTGTCACTAGCACGTTGAGACCATACAATAAGTGTCAGGGGCCCGAGACTGTTCAACTGCCTCCCAGCATACATAAGGGGGATTACCAACAGACCCCTGGCAGTCTTCAAGCTGGCACTGGACAAGCACCTAAAGTCGGTTCCTGACCAGCCGGGCTGTGGCTCGTACGTTGGTTTGCGTGCAGCCAGCAGTAACAGCCTGGTTGATCAGGCTCTGATCCACCAGGAGGCCTGGTCACAGACCGGGCTGCGGGGGCGTTGACCCCCGGAACTCTCTCCAGGTAAACAGGGGCAAGAAGCCCCTGTCACGTCTTTAGCATTGTATGGAGAGGGAGCATGGACATGGGCGTCATCTCAGTCACTTAAAACAAGAGCCATAGCCCCACTCCACAAATGGGGCAGTAAAACAATAGCAAAGAATTACAGGCCAATAGCACTAACGTCCCATATAAAAATCTTTGAAAGGGTTCTAAAAAGCAAGATCGCTACCCATCTAGATACCCATCAGTTACACAACCCAGGGCAACATGGATTTATTGCAGGCCGCTCCTGCCTTGCCCAACTACTGGATCACTATGACAAGGTCTTGGATGTTTTAGAGAAACAAAATGCACATGTAGCATACACAGACTTTGCGAAAACCTTCGACAAGTGTGACCATGGTGTAATAGCGCACAAAATAAGTGAAAAGGGAATAACGGGAAAAGTTGGTAGATGGATCTATAGCTTCCTAAAAAATAAAACACGGAGTAATAGTGAACAGAGTAAAGTCTGAGGCGGCCACAGTGAAAAAGCTCTGTTCCACAAGGCACAGTACTCTCTCCCATCCTTGTTCCTCATCCTCGTGTCTTCCTTTGCGGATGACACCCGAGTTTGCATGACAGTGTCATCCATCGAAGACACTGCAAGACTCCACACTGACATCAACCAAATCTTTAATTGGGTAGCAGAAAACAGTATGAAGTTCAGTGAAAAGAAATTTTAATCACTCCGATATGGAAAACTTGAGAAAATTATAACTGTATAGGAGTATAAAACAAATTCCAACCGCACAAGAGAGAGAAAAACTAATGTGAAGGACCTGGGAGTGATAATGTTAGAGGATGTCACTTTCAGAGATCACAATAATGTATCCACCACATCTCTTAGAGAAATGATGGGATGAATAACGGGAACCTTCAAAACTAGGAATGCCCAATCCATGCTGATTCTCTTCAAATTTCTTGTTCTTTCTAGGCTGGAATATTGCTGTACGCTAACGGCTCCTTTCAAGGCAAGTGAAATTGCTGACCTGGAGAGTGTATAGAGCTTCACGGCAGACACAAGTACGATAAAACTCCTAAATTACTAGGAATGGTTGAAGTTCCTTGGCTTGTATTCCCTGGAACGCAGGCGGGAAAGATATAATAATAATAATAGTTTATTAAGGCATGATACATAGTTGTACAAGGAATTATAGTAGTTCCCAGATCTGCACACTGTCATAACAACATACTGGAGTGAGAGATATGGGAGGAAGTGTAAAATAAACCCAGTGAAGAGCAGGGGTGCGGCGGGGACAATAAGGGAACAATGCATCAACATCCGGGGTCCCAGACTTTTCAACATCTTACCAGAAGATATCAGAAACACTGCTGGAACAAGTGTTGAAGCCTTCAAGAGGAAACTAGACAAGTATCTTCACCAGGTGCCAGATCAACCAGGCTGTGATGGATATGTGGGGCAGCGGGCCTCCAGCAGCAACAGCCTGGTTAATCAGGCGAGCACCAGACGAGCCTGACCCATGGCCGGGCTCAGAGAGTAGATATACTCTCGAAATTCTTCAAAGGTATATCAAAGGTAAGGTATAAAGTTGGGTTTACATGCCAAAGGCCCCTTGTATGCAGAGCATTATGGGCAGCTTAAAATTAACTTAAGATTAACTAAGCTATAGTAGATTCAGTAGTAAAAATTACAGTAAACAATTTACAATATGAGCTACAATTGAATATTTTAAACAATGAAATTCGAACATTTCAGTTTTGAAGCATTATAGTTGCATTACAATGTATAATATAATAAAATGGTCAGTTTACTATATGTAGTCGTACAATTTATTAATCAGGTCAAAGCGAATAAAATCAACGATTTGTAGTGCAGAAACGGTTCATATGGTCATGAGATGAGTTACTGTGCATTCAAAAGAATGGATTATTATATTAGGTAATGCAATTAAAAACATATTTCCATAGGGTAACGGGTTATACATTTATGAAGTATAAGTTATTCAATATTTATTGATCTTTTGAGCATTTAATTATGGGGCTCTGAGGCTAGGGGAGTAACAGTGTGTAATGATATTTTGAGGCAGTAGAAAGTGATTTGTTAACTTTGTAGGTAAGGTTAGGTACTGTGTGTTTAGTTTTGGGTAAGTAAGTGGTTTTTTTAAGTTGTCTTAAATTGGTAAACAGTGTTTCTTTGGTATTCACGAGTAATGAATTCCAAATTTTTGGACCTTGTATGTGCATTGAGTTTTTACATAGTGTGAGATGGACACGTGGAACATCAAAGAGTGATCTGTCTTGTGTTATGGTCGTGTGTGCTGTTAAGGTTGGTAAGGAGAAGTTTGAGGAGAGGGTTTATATCTGAGTTTAGTGTTCTATGTATGTAGTAGGCACAATAATAAGTATGGATGTTTTGTACGGTAAGTTTAGACTTTTGAATATTGGTGGAGTATGCTGTCTGGAGTGGGAATTTATCATTCTGGCTGCAGCCTTTTGTTGGGTAATTAATGGTCTGAGATGATTTATTGTTGTTGAGCCCTATGCACAGATTCCATAAGTGAGATTGGGGCAAATGAGTGATATAGGGCCAGGAGAGTCGATTGTGGAACATAGTACCGTATCTTCGATAGTATGCCTACGGCCTTGGAGACTTTCTTGGAAATTTGTTGTACATGTGTCTGAAATTTGAGTATTATCAAATTTTCCCTCTGTGAGCTTTGTGACAGGTGAACCGTTTATCATTGTTAAGTAGAGCATTTGTGGTTCTGTTCCCGAACTGAATGAAGTAGGTTTTATCAATATTGAGAGTAAGCTTGTTAATCATCATCCAGGTAGATATTTTCTGTAATTCAGTATTTACAGTATTGGCTAGTATGACTGGGCTTGGGTGAGAGAAGACGCATGTAGTGTCATCTGCAAATAGTGTGGGTTTGAGTAGTTGAGATGCATTTGGTAGGTCGTTTATGTAAATGAGAAAGAGAAGTGGGCCAAGGACACTTCCCTGTGGGACACCAACTGTAATTGGTTGTGTGGAAGAGTTAGCTCCATTTGTGTGCACATTATTGGCTAGAGGGATTAGTACCAAATTTGCACACGGAAATCACTCCCTACAGAAGCAAAAGATTCGACAGGCAGTGCAATTTCCCCCCAGTGAAAAGCAGGGGCACTACGAGCACACTAAGAGAAAACAATAAATGTCAGGGGCCCAAGACTTAAACTGCCTCCCAGCATACATAAAGGGTATTACCAATAGACCAATGGCTGTCTTCAAGAAGGCTTTGAACAGGCACCTAAAGTCAGTACCTGGCCAGCCGGGTTGTGGTTCGTACGTCAGTCTACGTGCGTCCAGCAGTAGGTTGATCAGGCCCTGATCCACTGCGAGGCCTGGTCACAGACCGGGCCGCGGGGGCGTTAACCCCCGAAACCTTAAAAAATTGAAACGGCTAGGCAACAGAACTGTATGAACAGTAGTTACAATAGAAGGAGATATACTAGGTATTAGGTAAACTGAGTTATTTACATTAACAGTAAAGAGAGGATCAGATCACAGTAATACCTGAAGCACACCTGCAGGGTGTTCCGGGGGTCAACGCACCCGCGGCCCGGTCCGCAACCAGGCCTTGCAGTGGATCAGGGCCTGATCAACCAGGCTGTTACTGCTGGCCGCAATAGTTACGAGTGTTACAGTAATAGGTATATGCATGTTAGTTTTAAAAGGAATCACTCTCCTCCCTTTCTGTAGCTTCATTGGGTGAGAGAAATTCCTCTCCTCTCTTCAGAGCCCAGGGAGAGGGAGAATGTGAAGCTGTCAGTAATCTCGGAACAAATGAGAAATAACTCCATAATTCATGTATCAGTGACCCAGAATATGGCACGTCTTAATGTTTAATATGTTTATTATGCACCCCATACCCATCCTGTGGGCGGTAGTCAAAAGATTACAGAGGTACATAATTGGTCCAGGGACTCAGTCAGGTTTTAGTTGAAGCTCAAGCAGGTTGTCTGGAGAGTATTATATTTGTTGTTACTCATACTCTAGGATGGCTGAAGAAGAAGATATAATGGAAGATGCATTGACTTGTGGGATCTGCTCTGAGGAATACCAAGCTGGTACCCGGGAGCCCGTCACATTACACTGTGGTCACACCTTCTGCCGGCACTGCCTTCTCACTCTGGAGAAACCAGGAGGTCTGCCCTGTCCTGCCTGCCGTAAGCTTCACGCCGCAGCCACAGTCTCCTGTCTTCCTCCCAGCTACACTATACTCGCTGTCCTTGACACTTACTCCACTACTACCCAGGTGATTTTTTTTCTTTTTATTCGTCCAGTAAAAATCCATTTACGGGTATTAGCAATAAGATGACCTGATTAATGGTACTGGCACCAAGGGAAGGGGGACGGGGGGCGGCTGTAGTGGAATGCCGACGTTCAGACTTATCCATGTTGAGCTCAAATTTATGTAGGTACAGGTACACAGAAGTACAATGATCATAATTAGTATAAATTACCTAGGATAACCCCCCCCCAGAAAAGTCGAGATAGATAAGCCTCTCAGGCGAACTCTCCCTCGAAGGTTTTAGTTCAACATCTTTATTTTGCACCACATAGCTAAATAGTTAGGAAAATTCTTAAAGCTTAGGCAAATTAAGCCTTATTTTGTGTAACTTTTATGAAGATTTGTTTTGGTGGAACAATTAAAAATTTGTTCAGCTTGGGTTAGTTGTTTTCCTGGGAAAGGACGTCGAAGCGAATATTTAGGGAATATTTTGTCTGTATTTTTGGTGCTATTTTTTTAGTTTGTTCTGTTACTCTTGCTGAATTCTTTGTTCCTGTTCGAAAATCTTTATAGAGTATAGTTTACCTGGAGTTTACCTGGAGAGAGTTTCGGGGGTCAACGCCCCCGCGGCCCGGTCTGTGACCAGGCCTCCTGGTGGATCAGCGCCTGATCAACCAGGCTGTTGCTGCTGGCTGCACGCAAACCAACGTACGAGCCACAGCCCGGCTGATCAGGAACTGACTTTAGGTGCTTGTCCAGTGCCAGCTTGAAGACTGCCAGGGGTCTGTTGGTAATCCCCCTTATGTGTGCTGGGAGGCAGTAAGAATAATTTGTATTTAAATTTTAAAAATGAGGTGTGAGCATAGAGGTCTAATTCATACGTGCTAACGTCACATTCGTTGCTTGTTCTTATTCTCCAAGTAGATATCTCGGTGAGTACAAACAGGAAGCGCGTGTGTCTGCGTTCGAAAGACTGAGGATCGAGCTTCCATCTACCACGTCTTGCACTGGATGATCCACATGGATTTAGCGCTGAACGCGAATTATTAAACTTTTTATTCTCAGTTATTCACATCCTGTTCATATTTGATTGTTTTAGTTACAGCAAAGTAAATATTTAAACATTTTGACACACAGCTTTCGTTCATTACAACCTCTGTTTATATCGTATAAATGCTTCACTTAGAAATATCATCTCTTGAGTATTCTGTTAATTGTTTGGATGGCAAATTATTTTTGGGTAGACTTTGTTTTTAAATTGTACATAATGATAATTACCTGAAGGTTGAACGGGCAACTACATTTCTGCAAATTCTTAGATAGGTTCGGTAAATGAAGTTAGAGTATATTACACAAAGTTTAGCATATTTAGGATGCAAGGTTGTAGTGCAGTATTAAAATTTTTAACAGTTGTTTTCTGGTAATTTTCTTTTCCAGATGAAAACCTTTATTTTCTCTTTATTTTTGGTATTTGAAGGTTAAGGAGTGTGTTAATCACAAGGAGCCGCTGGGGTACTGGTGCCGGGAGTGTGAGAGACTTGCATGTGGTTTATGCATCTTCGAGAGTCATAAAGATGACAACCACACCATTATATCATCAAGAGTCATCCTCCAAGAGAAGAAACAATGGCTGCAAGAGGAAACCAGTAAGCTTAGTAAAATGTTAGAAGCTCAGCTTGTGATTAGTGTTAGAAAGTCGGTTAGCGATTTACTCAGCTTGTTACAGAAAAACTTCAAAGTAACCAAAATTCAGGAAGAAGCTATTTCTAACTCTGCACTACTAAAGAAGACAACTAGCATGGAGATGATGTTACAGTGTGAGACTAAACACAGGCGACTTACTGATGCTTGCCAAAACACTGATCTGGGTCATGGATCACTTGAGTCGGTGGAAGCCAGCTTTCCTGTGAATTTACCAGCTCAGATCCCAGGAACTCAAGCCACAAATACCTCTAAACCTTATCCAGTGACATGTAGTGTCCAATATGGGGACGGCCGTTGGGCACGACTAGCTTGGGATGATGATGATCTTCTGTTATTCTCCTTCTCCACTCAGAATTTGGAGACCCACTTCACCTTGCATGTAAGTGAAAAATTTCACGAGAATTTAGTCTCTGAAAGTTTCAAAACTTGTTTATTATATCTAGTATTATTCCTTTTAAATTTGGCTAAATAAAGTCTGGCCCTAGTGTTCTGGGTTGATCGCATAAATGACAATATGTAAGAGAGGGGAAGAGAAACAGACTTGTACTACTAGGACATTTACCGAGACGTTTCGCTCGGGGAATTTTTTTTCCGGTTCGGTACAAGGATGATAATACATACGTCAGGGGCGAAATAATGAAGCTGTCTTCAGATAGTGACCCGCCACTAGTTCCCAAGGGAATATTGGAGTCTGTACAAATGGGGTGCCGTTTATAGCCCTATGGTAGGGGCTCAGTACAGTCCTCAGTTTAAGTAGGATGGTGAGCCATCTCAGACTCGTCTACTACCTTCCCCAATCACACGGAGCTCGTAGGTAGTAGCAGAGGTGTTGGAGTAGCAGGAGTCAAGGTTGCATCTCTGGCAACCTTGACTCAAACCTCTACAACACGATTGTCCTCATACATTTAAGTTATACCGTGAATTAAGGAAAGATCTTAGACTTCACCTTACGAAACAAAGTAAGTACGATAGTAATTATGGACAAGGTAGACTATAGTGGAAAATGAACATGTTAGACGGCTGGGGAAATTAGGTGCTTCTTTAAGGTCCCGTGTTCTTGCTGGTATGAGGCTCTGTTCTCAGCTCAGCCCTACTGGAGCTGGAGCCCCCGCAGCCCTATCGCCTGGGTAACTTGTGGTCTGCCTCCTGCACTGGTTATGACATCTAGTAACAAGGAAGGTTTAGGAAGCGAGGTATGGTGCAGAGCGGAGGGACCACTACTCGTCTAATAGCAGTTTTGAAAGAGGGAAATGCAGTATAACTGTATAATGCTATCATTTATTGATAACATTTCGCCCCCACATTGGGCGAAGCTTTACAAATAGATATATTATTTACGAAACCTTGTCAAACAAGGATAGCATTCATTGTATGTCTCTTTTCCAGTGTGTGTATTTTATACTATTTC
>NC_069414.1:29437445-29567177 GCF_026875155.1 Cherax quadricarinatus
ATTTATAAATGTTAAGATACTGCACTTGCTTAGTTTTCTTATTCCCGGTTTGCTTGGCGCCCTCAGACCCCTGTTGTGCAATCTGCCAGTCACCCCCGAGTGTCCAACCCTTGTACAGGCATTACCTGGAGTTTACCTGGAGAGGGGTTTCGGGGGTCAATGCCCCCGTGACTCGGTCTGAGACCAGGCCCTGTGGTGGATCAGGGTCTGATCAACCAGGCTGTTGCTGCTGGCCGCACGCAAACTGATGTATGAACCACAGCCCGGTTGGCCAGGTTATGACTTTAGGTGCCTGTCCAGTGCCTTCTTGAAGACAGGCAGGGGTCTATTGGTAATCCCCCCTTATGTATGCTGGGAGGCATTCTAGTTTCTAGGTAGGGGAAAGGGTACCATGGTCCACCCCATTCCATTGAGGTCCTTAGTGGTGTAGTTTGCTGTGGAATCTGGATCAACTGGGGATGTCCCATTCTCTCCCCAGTTCTCGGAAAGCGGCTTTGGGTGTCTTTCGGGTGACGGGTGTATTTCTGGAGGCTGCCTGTTGGATTCTGGGAGCTGGTGGCCGAAGGAGGTATGCTGTGGTGGGTATCTGGCCGCCCTCTCTCTCGTCTATTGAGGTGGCTTGGTACAGGCGAGGCTGCAATCCCAGATTGCTGGTTTACTGGCATGAAGGCACGGGTTCCATGCCACTTCTACACTACTTGCTGTTCCAGGGTCCTCTTGGGTGCGGAGGAGGATTTATGGCCCTTTCATTCTTCCTAGGAGCTCTCTCCATGTCCCCCCCCCTTTTTTTTTGTTTTCTAAATAAACAAAAAGAAAGAAATGGCAACCATGGAGTCCCAAAACCAGGGCCAAGCTCCTCCTGGGCTCCTTTCTACTACCGCATCCTGTTCCAACCCTATCTCGTTATTTGACCATTTTTCAGACCTTTCTAATGCCCCTGTACCTTCTGCTGGTGCCGTTTCATCGTCAGCTCCAGGTGCCGAGGTTCCACCTGACTCCTTCGATACATCCAACCTCTGCACTTCTTTGACCATGCTTCCGGCTTCTCCATCTACGGTACGACAATTCTTGGAGAGGGCTTCGGGGTCAACGCCCCTGAGGCTCGGTCTGAAACCAGGCCTCGTGGTGGATCAGGGTATGATCATCCAGGCTGTTACTGCTGGCCACAAGTAAACTGACGTACGAACCACAGCCCGGCTGGTCAGGTACTGACCTTAGGGGCCTGTCCAGTGCTTTCTTGAAGACAGCCAGAGATCTATCGGTAATCCCCCTTATGTACATATGCTGGGAGGCAGTTGAACAGTCTTGGGCCCCTGACACTTATTGTGTTCTATGTACTGACCACATCAACTCAAGGCTGAGGGACTGATTACCTCAAACTACTACTGTTCTTCATTCTCCTTTGTATGGACTGAAGCTGCCACTGTGTGGTGAAACATTTCCTCATTAAAGATACCCAAGTGTTGCACATGTCTAATTTATCACCTTGTCGGTTCTCTGAACCATTCATCTACACCACAAGTAGTGCAGATGTGGCATGGAACTCGTGCCATACCCTACCCTTCATGCCAATAAACCAGCAATCCAGGATAGCAACCTCACATGTACCGAGCCACCTCGGTGGATGAAAGAGAGGGCGGCTGGATACCCGCCACAAAGCATACCTCCTTTGGCCACTAACTCCCAGAATCTGAAAGGCAGTCTCCAGAAATACACCCGTCACCCAAAAGACACCCAAAGCCTCTCCGAGAACCAGAAGGGGACTGGGACATCCCCAGTTGATCCAGATTCCACAGCAAACTGCACCACCATCAAGGACCTCAACGGAATGGGTTGGACCACGGTACCCTTACCCCTACCTAGGAACTAGAATGCCTGCAAGAACCCCAAAGGTTGAAAACAGGAAAAGGGATAGGGGAGGGATAGGAAGGAATGGGGAGGGGAGGATGGGATAGGGAAAGGAGGATGCGGGGTAATTAGGTTTGGTCTGAGGAGAGGGGAGAGAGACGTATTTTCATCATGAGGAAGCACTAAACCCGTAGGATTATACAGCACCTGTTCAGGGGGAGGGGTGGAAGATATTCAGGCTTAATTCAGGGAACTGGAGCACAGATCCAATTCCCTAGATCAAGAGCCCCTCACCAGCATCAAGGAATCTCCCTTTAGGGGACACACACACACACACACATTTTTTAACAGTAACTGATTTTATTTTAATTTTTGTATTCTTACTCTACCCCTCGCCTATCCACACTCCTGACCCCTGACTTGTTCCTAACCTCAGCATATTCCTCCTTTAGCACATCCCTCCCTGCAACACTGTAAAAGACTTCCAGTCTAGAGCTCAGTCTGATTACTTAATGCTGCCCACATCTGTACATGTAGGGGAGGCAATGTTGCTTATTGTATTCATGGTGAAGCACTAAACTCATATGGGTCATACAGTGCCTAGGGAAATGAGGGGTAGGGGATGGTTTGATTCATGGAAAGGGAAGCTGCTGTATCAAGGTTTTTTCCCTAAGGGAAGGAGAAAACAGTGTTGCAGTTGTGCCCACAAAGCCAATGTTAGCATGGCCCACAAAATGAATAACATGTACATTTATTTTGCAAAAGTAAGTAGGCCTGCACTCTTTGACTTGTGCACCTGCTGCTGTTTAATCCCTGCTTGTAGGGTAGTGCCCATTGGATATACTACTAGCCCTAAGCCTTTGGGTGACCCATCTGAGTTTGTTGCCACTGGCTTCTCCTCCTGTGCACTTGTGTAAGTCTCCATGCATGACAACAGCTACAGTAATATGGGAAGCCAGATCCACTTCTGCCCAAGACATCAACACAGACTAAAACTTGCACAATGCAGAAGAATTTTCTCAAGTATAGCTTTTCTTGTGAATACACTACTATAATCTTTCATTTTTAGTGGTAATTCCATATTGTATGTGATATACATTTGCTGTGGTTCCCAAAACTAAGATTCTCATTACAGCATATAGAAATAAGCCTGACTGAGCTTAGTACAGCTATCGTACTAAGCAAGGTAGATCTGTATGGGAAATTCAAGTATACTTTGTCATCTAAACTTCAAATTTCCCCCCCTCACAAGAAGAGTATTATAGCAGAGCAACAAATGAGAACTGTTGATAAGAACATCACTATGGGAAAATGGTTGCCTATAACAGTGCTTGTTTAGCACTTATGATTATAATCCTCTTTAAGGGGGGCTCCTTGGCGTGGTGAAGAGGCTCTTGGTCTGAGGAATTAGACCTGTTGGTCTTCTTCCTCAGACCGAACCTAATTACCCCCCAATCTCCCCTCCCCTATCCCATCCTCCCCTTTTTCCTTTCCTCCTCCTCCTCCCCACTCCTCCCTTTTGCCCTTTGGGATTTCTCCCACAGGCGCGCTAGTTCCTAGGTAGGGGAAAGGATACCGGGGTCCATCCCATTCTGTTGAGGTTCTTGGCGGTGGCGTAGTTTGCCGTGGAATCTGGATCGCCTGGGGATGTCCCGATCCCTCTCCGGTATCCCGGAGTAGCTTTGGGTGTCTTTCGGGCGACGGGTGTATCTCTGGAAGCCACCTTTCGGATTCCGGGGGTGGTGGCTGAAGGAGGTATGCTTTGTGGTGGATATCCGGCCGCCCTCTCTTTTGTCCACTGAGGTAGCTCGGCAGATGTGAGGTTGCTATCCCGGATTGCTGGTTTACTGGCATGAAGGGTAGGGTATGGCACGGGTTCCATGCTGCATCTGCGCTACTAGTGGTGCTGAGGTCCTCTTGGGCGCAGAGGGAGATTTCCGGCCCTTTCATTCCTCCTGGGAATTATTCCTCCCCGCTCCCCCCTTTTTTTATTCTTTTTTTATTTTTCTTTTCTTTTCTTTTTCTTAAAAACAAAAAGCAAAGGAGTAACCTAACCATGGAGAACCCAATCCATGAACCCACTACCCCCGGGCCCCCTCTTGATACCGCACCCCATTCTGACCCTGCCTTTTTAGACCACTCTTCGAACACTCCTGATGCCCCTGTACCTCTTGCTGGTGCTGTTTCCTCACCCGCTTCAGGTACTGGGGCTTCGACTGACTCCTTCGATTTGTCTAAACTCCGCTCTCCTTTGACTATGCTTCCGGCTTCTCCCTCTAGGGTACGGCAATTTTCGAATCGCCCGCCCATTTCACGCCGGACCAACTCCGGTCCTACTCCTAAATGCCAATGTCAATCTCCTGATGATGCTCCTTCGTTACCTTCCCATTCTACTCGGAAAAGACTGACACGTCATGCACTCCCTCTCCACGCTCAGTTTCAGACCACACAATGAACTAAATTCTTTACTTTAAGACTGACTTCTGCCTACCTTTCTGACCATAGTATGGGCAAAGCGCTCCTGCGTCATGTTGGTAGAGATATTTCATTTCGTGCTCTCAAGAGCGGTATGCGCATCGTCACTGTCCAGAATGCTACCCAAGCTCATGATCTTTCTCTCCTTTCGCATATAGATACTACTCCTATCACTGTTGAAAAACATCTTTCTCTCAATTCTTGTAGTGGTACTGTCATTCTGCCCCATACCATAGTCCAACAGAATTTCCAGTCATGTGGCAATGACATTCTTAAACAGCTGGAATTCCAGGATCTCCCAATCCTCAAAGTAGACACTTATGTCCTTCCTGCCCGTGGGCAGAGACATTACCCTTGCAATGTAGCTCGTTTAACTTTTGACAGCCAAGAACTCACGTCCTCTGTATATGTCGCGGGACATCGGTTACAAGTTCGAAAGGTGATACCTACACCGCAACAGTGTAGAAATTGCTGGCGTTTTGGTCACCCAGCGAAATATTGCAGATCTATTTCGCCTCCAAGGGAGACTACCCCGTGTTTCTTATTCTCGTGTTTCAAAACATCCCCCCACTTCTGGGGTCCCATCTTCTGCAGCCTCCTCTGTTGTTACCCCTCCCATAGCCACTCCGGCATCTAATCCTTTTGCTGTCCTTGGCTCTGATGTCCCGACTACAACTCAGTCTGTTCTCACATCTTCGCGTCCTTCCTCACAAGCCCCAGTATCGACAAGACTTCATAGGGCACCTAATACCAATCGCCCCTCTACTTCTCAGAAGTCCAAAAAATCCACATTGCTCAAATCTTCTTTGCCCCTTCCTTCCCTTCTTCCACCTCCACACTTTACCTTTCCAGTCTCTGCCTAGTTCTTCCCTCTCTCTGGCTCTATTACAAGTGTGGAGATTCACCCTCCTCCTCGTACTATGCCTTCCACCCCCGTCCCCTCCCAAGTTTCTCCCTCTTCTGCCACCTCCCAGGTTTCTGCCTCTTCTGTCCCCCCCCCACACTTCATCTCCAGTCCCTTACACTCTTTCCTCCCCCTCTACTTTGGTACAGTCCATTACTGTCCCAATCTTTACTCACCCTCCCCCTTCTATCTCCAATATGGTCTCCCATACATCTTTGAATTCAGAAACACTTGAAGCCATTTCAGAATATATTGCAGAGACTAAACCTTCAATGGACACTGATTCACTTCCTGTTCCTTCTCTTTCCTTTCCTCCATCTTCACAACCCCATTCTTCGCAACGCTCCGTTCCTTCGCTGCTTGAACGTCTTCCAATGCCACCACACGTTGACTTTTCTAACTCCTCTAGTCCATAGGTGCCTTTCCCTACGGATTCCTGGTATTTTCTTCATCGCCAATCATGGCCTATTTACAGTGGAATATCCGCGGCCTCAGGGGTAATCGGGGTGAGCTTCAGATGTTGCTTTCCAGGTTTTCCCCTGTTGGTGCTTGCTTACAAGAACCAAAATTACACTCGGCTGTTTTCTAACCTATCTCAGGCTATAATTTATTGTATTCTTCAGATCCTTTCTCAGATGGGACCTTTAATGAAAGTGCCCTTCTTCTACTCAATGATATTCTGTACTGTCAACTATTTGTCCATACCTCGCTGCATTACACTGCAGCCCGTATCCACTTGAATAAGTGGTTTACAGTATGTTCTTTATATCTCTCTCCTTCTCGAGCATTTTCTATCCCAGACTTTACCTTTCTTGTTTCATCCTTACCACCACCACTTCTGTTACTTGGTGATTTTAACGCCCACCATTTCCTCTGGGGGGGGGGGGTCTCATTGTGACTCGTGTGGCATCCAGTTGGAGGCTTTTCTCGCCTCTCACCCCCTCCATGTTTTAAATACGGGTACTCCCACCCATTTTGATCCTCGTACTCATACTCTCTCTTGCATCGATCTATCAGTCTGCTCTTCCTCCACTGCACTAGACTTCACCTGGTCTGTTCTACCGGACTTACACGACAGCGATCATTTTCCAATCATTCTTACTTCTCCTTCCTATTCACCACCTTTCCGTAGCCCTCGCTGGCAATTTGATCGGGCAAATTGGGATCTTTACTCGCAACTCGCTGCTTTTAGTGAGGTTCCTTCTTCATCCTCCATTGATGAGCTCCTACACCTCTTCTCGACGTCAGTTTATACCGCAGCTTCTCATTCTATACCCCAAACCTCAGGCAGGCATTCTCAGAAGTGCGTGCCTTGGTGGTCTCCTGCTTGTGCTCGTGCAGTACGTTTGAAACGTGCTGCATGGGGCAGGTACCGGTACAATAGAACCGCTGAGAGACTTCTTGATTTTAAGCAGAAGCGTGCGATCGCTCGCCGTGTCATCCGTTAAGCTAAATGCACTTGCTGGCGAGACTGTTTCCACCATCACCTCTGCTTCTTCTATGAGTGCAGTCTGGAAAAAAGTGAGGAAATTGAGTGGTAAATACTCTCCTGACCCGGCTCCTGTTCTACGGGTCGCTGGTGTTGATGTAGCAAACCCTCTCGACGTTGCCATTGAACTTGGCACACATCTGGTCCGTATTTCCCGGGGGCTCCATCTATGCCCCTCGTTTCTTTCCTCAAAGTCTGCCAGAGAGTTAGTACCCTTGGACTTTTCTTCTCTCAGAGAAGAACAGTATAATGTGCCTTTTACACTTCAAGAACTGGAGGCAACGCTCTCAGCTTGCCGATCATCGGCAGCTGGGCCTGACGACATTCATATTCGTATGTTACAACATTTACATCGGTCAGCCCTTGTAGTCCTCTTACACCTCTTCAATCTTATTTGGGCACAAGGAGTTCTTCCCCAGCTGTGGAAATCTGCCATTGTTCTCCCTTTCCGCAAACCAGGTACTACAGGACATGATGCCTCCCACTATCGTCCCATCGCTCTTACTAGTGCAGTTTGCAAAGTGATGGAACGTCTCGTAAATCAACGTTTAATGTGGTATTTAGAGACACACAACAGTCTCTCCGCTAGTCAATATGGCTTTCGTAAGGGCCGTTCTACCATAGACCCCTTACTACGCTTGGATACGTATGTTCGTAATGCCTTTGCGAATAATCACTCGGTTATTGCCATATTTTTTGACCTTGAGAAGGCATATGACACAACTTGGAGGTATAATATTTTGGCCCAGGCCCACTCCTTAGGCCTCTGAGGCAATCTACCATCCTTCCTTAAGAACTTTTTAACTGACAGATATTTCCGTGTTCGAGTCAATAATGTTCTTTCCCCAGACTTCGTCCAAGCTGAAGGTGTCCCTCAGGGATGTGTTCTAAGCACAACACTTTTTCTCCTTGCTATAAATGATTTGGCCTCTGTTCTTCCACCCAATATTTGGTCATCACTCTATGTTGATGACTTCGCTATTGCTTGTGCAGGCGCTGACTGCCATCTCATTGCAGTTTCTCTCCAGCATGCGGTCGACCGTGTTTCCACTTGGGCCACCACGCATGGGTTTAAATTTTCCAGTACCAAAACTCACCAAATTATTTTCACTAGACGCTCTGTCATCTCCGATCATCCTTCGTATCTCTATGGCTCCCGTATCCCAGAACGTGATACAGTCGGGTTTCTAGGCCTTCTCTTTGACCGTAGGTTATCCTGGAAACCTCTCATTACCTCTCTGAAGGCAACTTGTCACAGCTGGCTAAACCTTCTTAAAACCCTTGCTCATCTTTCCTGGGGAGCTGATCGTCGAACTCTGCTTCGCCTATATTCAGCCCTCGTTTTATCGAAACTCGATTATGGTGACCAGATTTATTCAGCGGCCTCTCCTGCTACTCTCTCTAGCCTTAACCCCATCCATCACCAAGGATTACGTTTGTGCCTTGGTGCTTTTCGCTCTTCCCCTGTTGAGAGCCTCTATGCAGAAGCGAATGCTCCATCCTTGTCTGATCACCGTGATGCCCATTGCCTTCGCTACTATGTACGCTCTCCCGATCTCCACAATCCTTCCATTTATAGAATGGTCACCGATATTAGTAGACATTCTTTATTCGTTCGCCGCCCGTTTGCTCCGTCCCTTTTCTCTTCGCCTACATTCACTCTTGTCTTCCCTTCAGTTACCACCTTTATATGTTCATGTAGCATCTCACTTTTCCCTACCCCCCCCCCTGGGAAGTTCCAGCTGTTGGGGTCTGTTCTTTCTCACTCCCGTGCTCAAAAGCTCAACTGCCTATGGTGCCTTCCCGCTCTCTTTTTCTTGATCATTTCCACTCCCATTCTCATGCCATCGCTGTGTACACAGATGGCTCAAAGTCTTCAGACGGCGCCGGATTCGCAGCAGTGTTTCCGGACAGCGTCGTGCAGGGGCATTTACTATCTTCGGCTAGCATTTTTACTGCTGAATTGTATGCCATTCTTGCAGCACTTATTCGTATCGCATCTATGCCTGTGTCATCATTTGTGGTAGTCTCAGACTCCCTTAGTGCTCTACAGGCTATACGAAAATTTGATACATCTCACCCCCTAGTTCTCCGTATCCAACTTTGGCTACGCCATATCTCTACCAAGCATGAAGATATTATTTTTTGTTGGGTCCCTGGTCATGTCGACGTACAGGGCAATGAACAGGCAGACACTGCTGCGCGGTCAGCAGTACATGACCTACCAATTTCCTATAGAGGTGTTCCATTTCTGGACTATTTTGCTGCAATAGCTACCCACCTTCACACCTGTTGGCAACAACGTTGGTCAACTCTGCTTGGTAACAAACTTCATTCTATTAAACCGAGCATAGGTTACTGGCCGTCTTCTTGTCATCAGTGCCGTGGTTGAGAGACCACTCTCTCCCGCCTTCGCATTGGCCACACTCGTCTTACTCACGGGTATCTCATGGAGAGGCACCCTGTTCCTCTCTGTGAGCAGTGTCAAGTTCCAGTATCGATTGGCCACATTCTGTTAGACTGCCCTCTCTATCAACGAGCACGCAGAATTTACCTCCGTTGTCTTCGTTCTACTACTCTCTCTTTACCTTCCCTTCTTGCTGATGGACCCTCCTTTAATCCTGACTCTCTCATTGACTTCTTGACAACGACTGATTTACTCCACAAACTCTGATGATACCTTACGCACTCCCCTCAGCCCTTTCTAGCTCAGTCTCTTGCTGCCCTTTACCCTTTCACCATCCACTGCCCCGCTGTTATCCGTAACCTATTACTCGTCCATCTTCCTTTTGCCACCTGATGCCCTCGCTTCCTTCCTGCCCTGCAGCGCTGTATAGTCCTTGTGGCTTAGCGCTTCTTTTTGATTATAATAATAATAATGTGATTATAATAGAAATACATCAATGCTCGCTATATCACAGTCCAATTATCATTCTGGACTAAATTATCAGGATAAAAAAAAAATATTCACTATAATATTTTAATACAGATTGTATACTTTTACATGAAACAGGTGAAAAAAATAAGAAATTAAATATCCTACAATAACTATATCATCATGATTAATCGAAAAAACAAAATATCTACACCTAGGAATGATGCCATGAAAGTGTGTCATTGCACTAAAAGCAACAATGACTTGCAACTAAATTATGTGCAAGAGAATACAGGAATGGAAGTGTGAGCCAACAAACTGGTGGCAGATATAGTACAGAAAATACAATTTTTTTTCATTCTATACAATAAAATGAATACATAATGCCTTGTATACCTCTTAGCATTTTTGTATACAGCATATTTATAATTAAAGGGACTTTAAAATGAAATAAACACAAGTACTGCATTTTCAATTTTTGTGAATGAAATGTAAGGGATAGGCAAGATTACTTTGGCAGTTATTTTCACTTGCCCCCTCTCTTATTGCTCTCACACTTCTCTTAAGTCTTATCAATGCTCAATGTATATTGATAAAAGCACATTTACATAGTATGGGATGAAGAATGAAATTCTCAATACCATGGCAGGAGCAATTCACAACCAACCCAATCTATCCTGATCCTTCAAGGGAGGCTCCTCCTGGTGAGAGGCACTCAATCCAAAGAATCAGACTTCCTCGTATCGAACTTGTCTCCCATTCCTCAGGCACTTTTTTCAAAATATAATATTAGATTGATTCAATAGTGGTCCAGGATGGACCAAAATGTCATCCACTTTCATCTTTAATTTTTGCTTTGTGAATATTATACACAATTACACATGCAAAAAAGTATTAAAGAATTTTGAGTATAAAATTGAAACTGGCTAGGTATATTTCACTATGTGAACCTTCTGCAAATTATTTTTTGAGTCATTCAACACCAGTCATTTAACTTTATTTCGCTTTCATTTAGTCTACATAAAATACTTTATTATGCTTTGTTCATTAAATGTTTAAAATTTTTAGAAGCCATGATGCTATTATGAAATCAATACTATGGGCCTATGACAATTCCAGATTTTTAAAGAACATGTGTATTATTCACTTCACACTCACATTATTATTATAATCAAAACCTAACACTAAACCTACTGGGGGTCATACAACACAAGAAAGCCCTGAACCCTGATAATGTAGCCACCATATGAAATTTCCATTGTATCCCAGTTCATATATATATCAGTACTGTAATTTTTAAATACTGTTTTTATCATGGGATTTCCACACATTTTCATTATGTATTATAACATGGAGGAGTACTTAACTCATATGGGTCATACAGCACCTGGGATGAAAGAATTAGACTTGATCTTAAAAGTGCAGGTCCAGTTTCTTGAATAAAAATCCCTTCACTGATATCAAGGAACTACCCCTAAGGGGTCTTTACCAGGGAATAAAGAAGTCATCTGGACATATACTGACTGATTTGGGATTAGTGCCTATATGAAAAAAAAAATAGGCACTATAAAACCCCCATGGGTTTAACACTTTCCTGTGAATGTAATAATCCAGGTACAGGGAAATACAGTGGAACCCAGAGTTTTGGCCGCCCTGAGTATTGGCTGCTTTGAGTTTCAACCTCTTTTTTCGGCTAAATTTTGTCCCGAGTTTCGGCCTGTGCCCCGTGTTTTGGCTGGTGTACCAGGCCTGTCCGCTTGCCCGTGCAGGCATCGTGAGCCAGTCTAGCTTTGTTTATCCTCGAGTGAACATTACCTGTGTGCTCATCCAAACATTTCACAATAAATTCATTCTTTAGTACTTGTTTATTGATTGTGACTGTGAAATAAGCCACCATGGGCCCAAAGAAACTTCATAGTGGCAGCCCTTTGGTACTTTGCTACAATTTCTTTCAATTCTATCATGTTTCGCACTTTCTTTACCAGAGTGGAGGAGGAAGAGAGAGGGGAGAATGTGCCTTCTTCAGTGATTCTACGATATGTATGATACTAAAGCAGCACGAGTTGATAAAGGCTATAGCGCCAGCCAGCGACAAAGTGTAGCATTAACAGTGTAGCAAGTAAGTTAAGCAATTAATTGATAGAAAAAGGACAGCATGAACCTGACTCCTCCAATGTTGTTGGAGCTATATAGGGTGACTGACAACACTTCCGTCTCTGCTGAACCATCACCACCACTATGTAAGGCTTATCTTGCAGTGGCCCTTATACACCCAACAACAAACACAGCAACACTCGTCGGTTAGGGGGAGAGACACATGACATACTTTATTCATTCTAGAGTATATATCATGTTTATCTGTTATTAATATTGTTGATTATGTCATACTAGATGAATTGTGCTAGATAAATAAGCCATAGAGTTGATATTTGTGTCATATTGAAGGACTATCTTGTCCTGCCTCCAAGCACTCCTGCCTCTCATACACCAAGTCTTCAATAAAGGTAAAACTGATAAAAAAAAAAATAACTACATCTGGTTGCCAATTATCTTCATAACCATTTACCCAGTTCCTCCAAATAAAAAGTTTTGTAAAGGACAACAGAATAAAAGAAATGCACTTCATCATCTAAACAGCATTGCTTCAACTCTGGAAGTAGGTGAATTTGATTGACAGCATTATTCATAATGAAAAGGTATGTTGCCAATTATATATAGTCAATTTACTGAAAACTGCACATTTGGGTTAATAATCACACAATTTCCCATGCTAAAAAGCATGTACTATATAGTATGAAACATTTAAGAGGCTACTGCTATCAACAGTTCCCTGCATATTAAATATACTTTATAATATGCATCACATGAACCTTGGTTCTCAATTAGTGTGCCAAATCTAGAGTACAGTGATGGTGTTCCAAGACTGGCTCGTAAAGTATGTACATGAAGACCTATATCACTGGAAATGTATTACACAATGAAAATGTGTTTCTAACTTGCATAACTAGTTTAAACATTACTTCATGCAGACTTGTCATTCATTGATATAACCAAGTTTGGACAACACTCCCTGGAGACATTTAATAATCACATGTTGAAAAAATTTGAAAAAACTTAATAAGAATAGATATAATTTAAAAGAAAAAAAATTAATATATATACCTGATTCATGTGCATAGTTTACATTAAATATTCAAAGGATTATTGACATACTGAAAAGAATCTCAAGCATTAACTTTAATGAAGATTTCTTTTATTAGATTTTAGTACTGTTTATAATCTGAAATATACAATCGAGCTATAGTCAATGTATATAAAAATGATTTAAATCGGAGAATCTTATCAAAACAAACTGAATCTTTTATTTAACAGAGATAATGCTGAATGACCCCTAATGGTTTAGTGCTTCATTCTGAATGTAATAATACCGACCAGCAAGTTTCTGCAAACACTAAAATCTAGAAATAGCTTTTCAGGGAAGAGAAACTTATGAAAATTAATGTTTTTGAATGACATTTGCACAAAAGACATACACCCATCCCCCTACCCTTTTGGATATGGATAAACTTGACAAGGGATGGCCATCATGAAAAGCAACTCTATTCAAGCTTTTTATAACAATAACCCATGAACACTCACATTTACACACACAGCCTTTATATCTTCATAAACAAACTTTAACTAATAGGTAATATTTCACCTTGATACATCTAAGCATGAGTAAATTAAGTGCCATATCAATTCTCACAATTGTCAGTTGGGACACTTTAAAGATGCAATGAGATCTAATGCATGACATTAACATGCTAAGCATTATAAGAAGTTTGCTGAGTCTTGGCACCTTTCTGAGCCTAAACATCTCAGGAAACTAAAACAGTTTGCCAGGTACACTAATCAGAAATGTTGACATTTCTCACCTGCTCTGAATACAAGCCTAGAGGACGGAACTTCTACCACAAATAGTTACTTGGACAGATTTTGCTTCTGATTTAATATGTTTTATATAGAGATCCATAATATCCAAAATTAAAAAAATAAAGTAAAACTTAAGATATAATAGTTTTCTAATATTATTATTTTGGGAAATGAAGAGTACCACCACATCTTTGGTCACGGTGCATAATAGTATTATAACTTAGTATATTATTGCCAATTCAAAACTTTGACTTGTACACTTAAGTAACATCATGATAATTGAAAACCTTCTTCTGTAACCTTCCATTATTCATAGTTTTATATCCATAAATGCATCAGCAGACTGTGAAACATGTATATCCTCACTTATCTTCTGCAAGCTAGACTAGCTTGGAGATGATAAACGAGGCTATACATGCAGACATGATGCATGCTTAGCCACAGATATATTATTATTATTGTATATTAAGAAACAAGTACTGCTACTATAATGGATCAGTAAGATACATTTGTCATGTGTCAACATGCCACCCTGTGTTATAGTAATTTATTTATTTCTGTGTACTACAGTAATGCAAAAGTACAAAATCTTACTAGATGTGCTTTTTGCCATCTTTACTGTCATTGCAGTCTTACTTTCAACTGTGGCAGAAAAACAGAGAGGAAACAATAGGGAAAGGAGTAGGAAGCTAAGAAGTCATGCAACACACACTTAACATTCAAAAGATGAATAAGTGAAATACACTGCGTAATTTGGGTGAGCAAGTACTACACTATTATCCCCCCCTCTTCCCTCCCTCCCTCTCTCATTTTCATTTAGTTTTTTAAATGCCTGTATATTAAGATTTCAAAATAAAAAATAATTGGCTTGATACACTTAAATTAAGTAAGCCTTTATAACAAGATAAATATAAATTAATTTGGGAGAACAAGTAACCTTCCTTCCTCAACTTTAACATTTACTTTTCTTAAGTATAAATACATGCTTTGAAGTGATAATTTACATTTCTGTTAATGACCCATTTTGTACTACAACAGATCCATAATAGTGCAAGGTTAGATTACTACTGTAATGTACTACAATGGATACAGGGGTTACATAGGTCTGAAACACTTTTTTTTTTTCCTTATTCTCATTTTAATATAAATTAGGTAACTACAAGCTTCCCGAGGAATGTATCCCTCATGAATATTGGGAGATTACAGTACAGTATATGGTACTGAATTTTCATGTCATTCAATATTTACATAGTTTTAATACATTTATCATGCTTATATCCTCAGGCTGTATAAGCTAAACAAATAAACATTATGACTAGTGTAACTAATCACTAAGAACACAAATCTCAATGCATGATCACCATGAGCTGCTCACCAAGTGACCAAGAATTATTCTACAATTTATTTATCATAATATTTGGAGTCTGAACATCTCACATTTGTTTTGGCAATACCACTAGAAGATGTAATGGTAAAATGGGTGTTTATATACAATGCCAGTGAGGTTTGGATGTGCATGATTATGACAGAAGTGAATCTGAATCTTTATAAATTTATATTTGTAAAAGACTTAAATTAATAAGAGTCTGTCACCATAAGGAATTTTCCCAAACCAAATTTAACTAACATTATATTCATATCCTAATATCACTGAATCCTTAAATCCAGTTTAAGGAAGGAAAATTTAAAGATTTCTACGAATACTTTCTAATGGTTATCATAAACAATACTGTATAATAATTCACCTGGTAACATTAAGGTGCATTACTTGTATTGCTATACTTCATGAGAAGAGGGTTCCTTGCACTGACAAACTCAAGTCCTTTTCAAGTTCCCTGATAAACAAAAGGTTTATGCATTGTGTACATGTAAAATGTTACAGACACAACTTGTCAATATTGAGAATTGCTACAGTTATGTTATCCTGTGACCCACGATAATAAGCATGAAGTGTTAGGGACTTGGCTCCATAATCAGGTTCATGAATATGATCACGGATGTATGCTACTGCTTCCTCATTTGTTAACACATCCCAGAGTCCATCTGTGGCTAAGATAACAAAATGTGCCTGGAGAGAAAAATAGTTAAAATAATAAGTACAGTGCCTGCACTCTGAAGGAGGGGTGTTAATGTTGCAGTTTAAAAACTGTAGTGTAAAGCACCCTTCTGGCAAGACAGTGATGGAGTGAATGATGGTGAAAGTTTTTCTTTTTCGGGCCACCCTGCCTTGGTGGGAATCGGCCAGTGTGATAATAAAAAAAAATAATAAATAAATAATATAATATTATATAATATGTTCAACAATACTACACGTATACAGCATTGTATTGTCCAGGAATCCTTTACTATATCTGGGTTCTTCACTTTTAAGCAATGCCTTATTTCTACTAGTAATTCACCATGTGCAATATAATTTCTCTCCTACACTATTAGTGCAATATGTAACGAAGGCCTATGTCTAATCTTAAATAGTCTGTAATAATTAGCATTAGTCTGCATGCTAGTGGCTTTCTTTGTGCTTAACAATATTTTATTACATGTAAACTACACTTCGTATACTACACAAAGAAATCAAGTTGTTTGTTTATATATAAAGAATTGCCATAAGTACTGATAACCTGATTGAGTTCATTGTTGCTACCATGGACCTGGAATGCATTTACTGCTTTATGCAGTAAATGCCATTCTTCTTATTTATAACTGCCACTTTGGTATCTCTTTATATTTATTTTCCTTGAGGGAGGTTACTTGATGCCAGCAAGGGGCTCTTGATCCAAAAAAAAATGGATCTGCCCTCCCTCTCCTGGGATTGAACCCGAATGCTTCCCATTTTCTCAAGTGCTATATGAGCCCTATGGGTTTAGTACTTCCCCTTCAATATACGTACATAATATTCATCTTCAATAAATTATCTAAGTTATTTATTAATAAAAATTTAAAGTTTTCTTAAAAAAATAGCAATATTTAACACACAAAACTACACTGTATTTCTAAGAATAGTACTGTGTATAAAGGTATCAAAACTAGGAAATAAATGTAGACAGGTGAGATACTAAAAAACAAGTAAAAAACGTGTAACTGCTGACTTCTACAGCCACAAGGAGAATCAACATAAACTTTGTCTTGTCACAAAAACTAATGAGAAAATTCCTGATGTAATTATATAAGAAGAAAACCATGACAGAATACTTAGCCACTTTATGGCTCCTGCTGATGAACTTATAAAAACGTAATGAAATAAATTAACCAGTAAACTGTCAGTGACGTAGATTTATGTCAGTGGGATCAGCGTTGGTGCCACAGACCTGCGCATAATTCAAAGCACCTTAAAATTGGCTAAGCAGAAAATTTTGACTTAAGACATCACTCAATGGAGGATTCTTAATGCCTATGAAGGGCTCTTGATCCAAGGAAATGAGTCTGCCACCCTCTTCCTCAGACTGAACCTGAATGTCTCCTATTCCTTCCCCAGGAGCTATATGACCCCTATGGGTTTAGTACTCCCCATGAATATAACTGACCTAGACATGAGAGACGGACTATGCAATGGGTGTACACTATATTAAAAAAAGTCCTGCTCTACATGGTACATAATGAGAATGTCTAACGTTTGACCCTGTATTAGGGTTAACCTTTTTAACTAGTCTGCTATAATAGTACATATAATTTTTTGTGCCTTCAGATGTGCCACCTGTCAGCAATTTTGACCTCAGTGTCTTGGCCTAGTATCTCCACACCACCTCCAGATTTCCACACTATGAATTCTCTGCATAATATTTATGCCACACATTGCCCTTAGACAGGACATCTCCAATGTCTCCAGCCACCTCCTCCCTGCAGCATTTACATCCCAAGCTTCACACCCATATAAGATTGTTGGTACCACTATACTTTATCCATAGAGGCAAAGAAGGGAATGTACTAATGTTTTTTGTCTCCACAGATACCTCAATGCCCCACTCACCTTTTTTCCTTGATCAATTCTATGGTGACCCTCATCCTTCATAAACCCATCTGCTGACAAGTCAACTCCCAAGTATCTCAAAACCTTCACTTCTTCCATACTTCTTCTCTTCAATGTGATATCCAATTTTTATCTAAATTGTTTGATATCCTCATCACCTTACTCTTACCTATATTCACTTTCAACTTTCTACCTTTACACACCCTCCCAAAATCATATACAGTGGACCCCCGCTTTACGATCAGCTCCCAATGCGACCAATTATGTAAGTGTAAGTGTATTTATGTAAGTGCGTTTGTACGTCTATGTTTGGGGGTCTGAAATGGACTAATCTAATTCACAATATTCCTTATGGGAACAAATTCGTTCAGTACTGGCACCTGAACATACTTCTGGAATGAAATATCGTAAACCGGGGGTCCACTGTACTACTAGCCTTCGTAACTTTTCTTTAGAATCTCTCAAAAGCACAGTATTGCCAGCAAAAAGTAACTGTGTCAACTCCCATTTTGTATCTGATTCTCCATAATTTAATCCCACCCCTCTCCCCAACACCCTTGCATTTACTCTTCTACAACCCCATCTATAAGTACTGTATATTAAACAACCACGGCAACATTACACATCCCTGTCTAAGACCTACTTTTCCTGGGAAGTAGTCTCCCTCTCTTCTACACACCCTAACCTGAGCCTCACTATCCTCATAAAACCTCTTCACAGCATTTAGTAACTTACTACCTATTCCATATACTGTACTTGCAACATCTGCCACACTGCTTCCCTATCTACTCTATCATATACCTTTTCTAAATCCATAAATGCAATGAAAACTTCCCTACCTTTATCTAAATACTGTTCACATATATGCTTCAATGTAAACATGATCTACACATCCCCTACCCACTCTAAAGCCTCCTTGCTCATCTGCAATCCTGCTCTCTGACTTACCTCTAATTCTTTCAATAATAACCCTACCATACACTTTACCTGGTATACTGGTAAATTACTTCTTCTATAATTTTTACAATCTCTTTTGTCCCCCTTCCTTTTATATAAAGGAATTATACACTCTCTGCCAATCCCTAGGTAACCTCCCCTCTTTCATACATTTATTAAACAAAAATATCAACCACTCCAACACTATCTCCCCCTGCTTTTAACATTTCTGTCACAATTCCATCCGTTCCAGCTGCTTTACCCCCTTTCATCCTGCATAATGCCTCACACATTTCACCCACACTCACATCCTGCTCTTCTTCACTCCTAAAGGATGTTATACCTCCCTGACCAGTGCATGAAATTACTGCCTCCCTTTCTTCATTGACATCTGAAAGTTCCTCAAAATATTCCCGCCATCTACCCAATACCTTCAGCTCCCCATCAACTAACTCCTCCTACTCTGTTTTTAACTGACAAATCCATTTGTTCCCTAGTCTTTCTTAACTTGTTTATCTCACTCCAAATTTTTTTCTTATTCTCAGCAAAATTTCTTGACAGTGCCTCTCTCTCACTATCATTTGCTCTCCTTTTGCACTCTCTCACACCACTCTCTTCACCTTTCTTTTACTCTCCATAAACTGTCCTTCTTATATCACTTCTGCTTAATTATGATAACTATGCTTATGTGCACCTGTACCTAAGTAAACATACATACTGTGCTAGCGTGCAGGTACACATTAAAATCAACAAGTGTCTTATGTCTCGAGGATGCCATATTAATAATGATGATAATAATACTCAATAATAATCACTCTGTAGGTAGTAAGTTGGTAGACAGCAACCATCCAGGGGGATACTACCATTCTGCCAAGCGAGTGTAAAATGAAAGCCTGAAATTGTTTTACATGATGGTAGGATTGCTGGTGTCTTTTGTCTGTCTCATAAATATACAAGATTACAGGTATGTCTTCCTACTTCTTCTTACACTTAGGTCACACTACACATACATGTACAAGCATATATATACACACCCCTCTGGGTTTTCTTCTATTTTCTTTCTAGTTCTTGTTCTTGTTTATTTCCTCTTATCTCCATGGGGAAGTGGAACAGAATTCTTCCTCCGTAAGCAAGGGGCTAGTAACCCCTTCTCCTGTATATACTATTACTAAATGTAAAAGGAGAAGCTTTTGTTTTTCCTTTAGGGCCACCCCGCCTCGGTGGGATATGGCCGGTGTGTTGAAAGAAGAATAATCACTCTAAGGCACATTATATGTTGTATATTACATTAATACAGTGGACCAACGATGGCATCGTAGAACGTTAAATCCGACTAGCGATACATCTTAACGCAAAAATTTTGCCTCAACTAGTGCTAAAAAACTCGACCAACACGATTCGTTCCGCTCGAGATGCGTCCACGTGTGGCCTGCGCAGTGTTTACAAGCCAGCCACCGCGGTCGCATCCAAACATACAATCGGAACATTTCATATTATCACAGCGTCACCATGGGCCCCAAGAAAGCTTCTAGTGCCATCCCTGTGATAAAAAGGGTGAGAATTAGTATGGAAATTAAGAAAGTTTGAAGGGTTTGGAGCTAACCCTGAGATGCCTATGCCAGTTGTGGAATCCATGGTGCCTACTTCAAAAATTAAGGAAATGTGTGCAAAGTGGGTTGAACTGCAAACCTTTATGGATGAAAATCACCCTAACACAGCTATTGCAAGCCGTGCTGGTGACTATTACAATGACAACGTTGTGGCCCATTTTAGACAAATCGTAAAATAACGGGAGGTACAGAGCTCTATGGACAGATATGTTGTGCGACAGAGGTCCAATGACTCTCAAGCTGGTCCTAGTGGCATTAAAAGAAGAAGTGAAGTAACCCTGGAAAAGGACTTAACACCTCAAGTCCTAATGGAAGGGGATTCCCCTTCTAAACACTAACACCATCCACACACTCCCCTCCTCCCATCCCATCAATCACCACCAGATCTTCAATAAAGGTAAGTGCCATGCAATTTTACATGTCTTCTTCAGTTTGTGTGTATTAAAATTAACATTTCATGTGGTAAATTTTTTTTTTTTCAATACTTTGGGGTGTCAGGAACGGATTAATTTGATTTCCATTATTTTTTATGGGGAAAATTAACTCGAATAACAATAATTTTGACTAACGATGAGCTCTCAGGAACGGATTAATGTCGTTGGTCGAGGGTCCACTGTATACACATTTTCATTAATCCACCTATGATATTTTTTCAAAATTATATAAACACACTATGTAATTTTTTTTTTTTAACCCTTTCAGGGTCCATCCCGTAGATCTATGGCTTTACGTTCAGGGTCCAAACCGTAGGTCTACGGCATGAGCTCAGCTCACTCTGATAAACTGTAAGTGGTACATTTGGGCCTAGATATGAGAGAATACATCTATGAGGTATGTGTGCATCACATAAAACAGATCCTGCAGCACACTGTGTATAATGAGAGAAAAAAACTGAAATCATGATTTTTCGATTAAAACAGCGACTTTGCAGTGTTTTTTCGTATGTTTTTTATAGTTGTATTTGCGATTTCTTGGTCTCATTTGATAGAATGGAAGACATATTACAGAAATAGAGATGATTTTGATTGGGTTTAGCACTGGAAATGGCTTGAAACTGAGCTCAAAGTAGCAGAAATGTTAAATTTTTGCCGATATTCAAGAGTAAACAAACGACCTCACACGTCTAATACACACCAACTGGTGGGTCTAATATGCATTCACAAATATGTGATATATTTATACAATTATTACAGTATTGCATAACAGTAAATCTTCTATTTTTTGGTGTGAATAAAAATTCATTATGTGAATAAAAAATCGAAATGGAATTTATTTGTAAAGCCTCAAAACGTAACTAATGAACAGAGGAAATGTTAGTTTAGTTCCAGGAATGCCTACATTGTTTATTCTGGACCCTATTTTGAAATTGGAATATTTTGAACTTTGTGTTAAATTGGCCAAATTAACAATTTCCTATCACTTTAATTTGTAGTTGAAACAGTTGACTTGGCGATTTCTTGTGCTCAATCGATAGAATAGAAGTAATACTAGTGAAATAGCTAAGAATTTGGTTGACTGGAATAATGTAATTGGCCTAAAATGGGAGTCATAGCTGGCAAAATCGCCGATTCGTAAATATCGCTGACACATCAAAATTCGCGAGAGCATAATTTCGTCAATTTTCCATCAAATTTCATACTTTTTTTTTTTCACAGTTGCTCTTTGCTGATGACACTGTGCTCTTGGGAAATTCTTAAGAGAAGTTGCAAAGGTTGGTAGATGAATTTGGTAGGGTATGTAAAAAAAAAAAATTAAAAGTGAATACAGGAAAAAGTAAGGTTATGAGGATAACAAAAAGATTAGGTGATGAAAGATTGAATATCAGATTGGAGGGAGAGAGTATGGAGGAGGTGAATGTATTCAGATATTTGGGAGTGGACGTGTCAGCGGATGGGTCTATGAAAGATGAGGTGAATCATAGAATTGATGAGGGGAAAAGGGTGAGCGGTGCACTTAGGAGTCTGTGGAGACAAAGAACTTTGTCCTTGGAGGCAAAGAGGGGAATGTACGAGAGTATAGTTTTACCAACACTCTTATATGGGTGTGAAGCATGGGTATGAATGTTGCAGCGAGGAGAAGGCTGGAGGCAGTGGAGATGTCATGTCTGAGGGCAATGTGTGGTGTGAAATATAATGCAGAGAATTCGTAGTTTGGAAGTTAGGAGGAGGTGCGGGATTGCCAAAACTGTTGTCCAGAGGGCTGAGGAAGGGTTGTTGAGGTGGTTCGGACATGTAGAGAGAATGGAGCGAAACAGAATGACTTCAAGAGTGTATCAGTCTGTAGTGGAAGGAAGGCGGGGTAGGGGTCGGCCTAGGAAAGGTTGGAGGGAGGGGGTAAAGGAGGTTTTGTGTGTGAGGGGCTTGGACTTCCAGCAGGCATGTGTGAGCATGTTTGATAGGAGTGAATTGAGACAAATGGTTTTTAATACTTGACGTGCTGTTGGAGTGTGAGCAAAGTAACATTTATGAAGGGATTCAAGGAAACTGGCAGGCTGGACTTGAGTCCTGGAGATGGGAAGTATAGTGCCTGCACTCTGAAGGAGGGGTGCTAATGTTGCAGTTTAAAAACTGTAGTGTAAAGCATCCTTCTGGCAAGACAGTGATGGAGTGAATGATGGTGAAAGTTTTCTTTTTCAGGCCACCCTGCCTTGGTGGGAATCGGCCAGTGTGCTAATAAAAATATAAAAAAATATGAGATGCTTTTCCAACTGTCTTGTCAGAGTGTTGGAAAGAATAACGTTTTCTATAGTTCAACACCAATGAAAATGTGTATACAATAATATTACTGAGAGTAACTGTAGAAAATTATTCCTTTTGTATGCCTTCACTTTGAGCATCATTTCTTCTAAAAATGGTGTTACATGAGAATGGGAGTATGTATTGCTCTTTATTTATTCTATACCAATGTGGAGACAACTTGTACACAATGTAAAGTGTTTGTATTATGGTATAATGCAAACATGTATGAACCAAAACCAGATGTGTTCGTCTGTTTGTTTACACACTCCGCATCTCTGTCCTTTCATTTACTCATTCTCTCTCTCTCTCTCTCTCTCTCGTTTATTTGTTTTATCTTGTTTACTCACGTCTTGCTCTACATTAAGACTACAAATATTTTAAGGTAAGTAATGAGTGAACTGTATATGCATTTTATTGCTCCGGGATGTTCTAAATGTCGTAGTATAATACGTGTGGGTGGAGTGGCCTGGCCTGGCTACCATACCTACCACATCTGGCATCTTACAATAAATACTACTCATCTCAACCTACATTAAGACTACAAATATTTTAAGATAAGTAATGAGTGTACTATATGTGTATTTTACTTTTTTATTGTTTTTAATGCCTGGTTCTATTGCTAACTTAATAAATGTTAGTGTAAACTTAAAATCCAGCATTTATAAGTGGAAAAAAAGGGCACCCCATTTTATGGTGATGTCCACTTTACGGCAATAGCCTGGAACCTAACCTGCCATGTAAGTGGGGCCCTACTGTATAGTACACACATCACTTATCTTAAAATATTTTCATCCCTAGCTTATAGTGAGTGGCAAATATATTTAATGTAGAAAGTCTGAATAAATGAAGAATGGGTATAACTGAAAACTGCTGCATTAGCAAAATGCTGTAAAGCAGGGCCCACCTGTTTAGAGGTCTGGTGGTATACTGCAACTTCATATTCTCAATGAGAGCCCCTTTGCTGCAGCAAGAGCCCCCCCCCCCCTTGAAGGGGCGAGATCCTATAGAGAATATTCTTTCCTTGCCTTGTATAGATGTAATGATCAAGCACTGCAGTGAACAATAAGTGACAAACCCAGAATATAAGTTGCAATAAGTGACACCCAGAATATAAGATGGAGATGAACCTTTGATGAGCTGATAGTTTATTGAAGGCTGGAGGCTGAAACTCAAATTGTGTAAAATCCAGAGGTGTTATCAAATTAAAAAAGGTGTAGAAAGACCAAAGGAGTTTAACTTTATTAGTTTCTGTAGTGCTACATTTCAACTTACCTTATGGTCCCGCAGACTGAACGTCAGAACATCAGGCTCAGCTGTAATTAATTTTCGAGGCTCTTTGAGGGGAAAGTCCCCAAGTGCTCGTGAGGTAGCGAGAATTCCTGCAACTCGCCAAACCCCTGTGAACGTGATAAAACCACCAGCTTCCTTAATCCTCCGACGCTCTTTTAGCTGTAAGAAATGCAAAGATTGATTAACAGCAAAAGCACATAATATTTATATCCATTTTGTAAGCAAGTGTTTAATGCTTTTAGTAACTTTATAGACTCAAATCACTTGTTTACTTAATTAAACAATAAATCGGTTTTTATTACCCAAGATTTTCCCCCAGACATTCTTTTCACACAGCTTTATCTACAGTACACAATACAAAAAAAGAATATTTTTTTTATTACTTGTGCATCAATCAACACACAGCATAGAGACCATAATGGAAGTACAGGTACATGTATATATAATGGCATTGTTGGGATATTCTAGACTAATTCATCATCAAATGATACCTTTGTACAGTGGACCCTCGGCTAGCACCTGCATTGGCTAATGCCAAATTTGGCTAACACCTCGATTTGGCGTAAAAAAATTGGCTTGGCTAACGCCAAAAAACTTGGTTAAGAGCTTTCGTCCCAAACGTGTCGGCACGGTGCCTTGAGCGGGCCCAGCCACTCACTTTGTGTACCAGCCAGTGTGCCATTATTTACAAAGCCAGTGATGATTATTCCGCGCATACATGCGATATATTTTGTATTATTCCATTGTTTTTGGTGCTTTTAACTGCTAAATAAGCCACCATGGGCCCCAAGAAAGCTTCTAGTGCCAGCCCTATGGTAAAGAATGTGAGAAACGCATATAATTTGAGAAAAAGTTTGTAGAAAAATACGAAAGTGGTGGTGGTAGAGGGTGGTAGTGGTTGTGGTGGTAGAGGGTGGTAGTGATGGTGGTAGAGGGTTGTAGTGGTGGTGGTAGAGGGTGGTAGCGATTGTGATGGTGGTAGAGGGTGGTAGTGTGTGGCAGTGATGGTGGTAGTGTGTGGCAGCAATGGTGGTAGAGGGTGGTAGTGGTGGTGGTGGAAGAGGGCAGTAGTGGTTGTGATGGTGGTATGGTATGATAGGCATGGTGAGGCTGCCAGCTGACAGAAAAGCGGCTGAAAAATATGTGCAGGACTTTAACCCTTTGAGGGTTTCGGCTGTACTAGTACGGCTAACGACCCAGGGTTTTTGACATACTAGTACGCCTAAATTCTAGCGCCCTCAAATCTAGTGGGAGAAAGCTGGTAGGCCTACATATGAAAGAATGGGTCTATGTGGTCAGTGTGCACAGTATAAAAAAAATCCTGCAGCACACAGTGCATAATGAGAAAAAAAAAAGACCGTTTTTTTTGGAATAAAACAGCGACTTTGCACTGTATTTTCGTATGGTATTTATAGTTGTATTCTAGTTTTCTTGGTCTCATTTTATAGAATGGAAGACATATTACAGAAATTGAGATGATTTTGACTGGTTTTACAATGAAAAGTACCTTGAAATTGAGCTCAAAGTAGCAGAAATGTTCGATTTTTACCAAAGTTCAAAAGTAAACAAATCATGCCAAGCGTCCAATACACGTCAACTGGCGAGTCTAATATTCTTTCACAAGTGCGCCAATATTATTTATACCATTCTTTTACACTAATGCAGTAGTCTGCATAACAGTAAATCTTCTATTTTTTGTGAGAATAAAAATTCAAAGTGGAAAGCAAAAGAATGTAAGAGGGGCCTTGAGACGTGACTAATGAACAGAGGAAATGTCATTTTAGTGCCAGGAATGTCTTTCTTGTTTATTCTGGACCCTATTCAGAAATTGGCATTTTTTGAAATTTGTGTGAAATTGGCAAAATTGCTAAATTCTGACCACTGTACTGGATAGTTGAAATTGATAAATGGGTGGTTTCTTGCACTCATTCGATAGAAAAAATGGAGTTCTAGCGAAATATTCATGTTTTTTGTCGAATAGTACAGTGGAATTGGCCGAAAATGGGGCTCAAAGTGGACAAGATCGCCGATGCATAAACATCGCCGAGACCGCTAACTTCGCGAGAGCCTTAAGTTTTCCATCAAATTTCAAACTTTTGGTGTCATTATGATTGGGAAAAGATTCTCTATCTTTTCATAAGAGAAATTATTATTTTTTTTTTTTTAATTTGGCCAACCCTGAGAACAAGTCTCGGAGAGGGCCTGTCGACCCTCAAAGGGTTAAGTGGTACATAGAGGCTGAAAAATTAAAACCCCAACGAGTGTTCAATTGTGACGAGACAGGCCTGTTTAGGAAGAAAATGACAAACAGGACCTACATTACTCAGGAGGAAAAGGCACTCCCAAGACAAAAGCCAGAAAAGGACTCGTTACTGAAGTCTTTATGGAAGGGGATTCCCCTTCCAAACAATAGAACACCTTCATCCTCTGCCCTCCTCAAGTCTCATCACTCATCAACAAGTCCACAATAAAGGTAAGTGTGATGTTATTATTGTTTTATTCTTCATGTATCATTGTTTTCTGTGTAGGGAAATGTATATTTCATGTAAAAAATTATTTTGTTTAATACTTTTGGGTGTCTGGAACGGATTAACTGGATTTCCATTGTTATGGGGAAAATTAACCCTTAAATGGTCCAAACGTATATATACGTTCTTACGCGTAGTGCCCCAAATGTATATGTACGTTTTATTTTTTCTGCCTTCAAATTTGGCACGATTGGCCTGAGATGCCTTGTCAGCATAGAATGGGTTCTAACACTCAGTGTGTGTGGTATTAAAAAAATCTGGGACCACTTAATACCTTGTGGGAGCACCAGCTAGAGAAAACAGTGCGGCAAACACCAAGGATTCACTGATGTAATGTCATATTAACCCTTTGAGGGTCGACAGGCCCTCTCCGAAACTCGTTCTCAGGGTCGGCCAAATTTCAAAAAAAAAAAAAATTATTTTTTCTTATGAAAAAATAGAGTATTTTTTTCTAAACATTATAGGCTAAACAAAAAAATTTTAACGTCAATACTTACCGAGATATGGAGGTGTGAAATTTGCCAAAATTGAACAACATATGGTAACATCGCCGACTGCCGTCACCCGGTATTTTTCTATTTACTTTTTTATGTACTATTTTCAATTTTTTTTCAATTTTTCTTTTTCTGAGTAACTTTTATGGCCTCTGAGGCCAACATGATCAGTTTTTGTAAGTTATTTCTTTTTAAATACTACACAATAAGGGCGAAAAACACTGTTGTCATTATTTTGTTTACAGAAAATATTTACAAAAAAACAAACAATTATGAAATGTTGTTTATTACTATTTTTCTATATTTTATATACACATTACAGTCACAGGACTTTTTTTCTAGAAGTTCTGGCAGCCTGTGGAACTCTTTGAAACATGGTGTCATGCACAGTGGAGTTTTGCACTCCTCACAAAATAAAAGAGTGTCTCTGCGTTGTCGTGGGCGTTTTTTTGTATGTGAACAGACGTAACACCTCTTTTGAGCCTTTTTTTCAAAGCAGTAGCAAAGGCAGTTTTACCAGGAAGTGATCACCATGCTTCAGACGAGCAGGTAGTTGTTGATAATTTGGTGGGCGGTCAAATTTCAGGTGCATTTCCTTGGTACTTGAATACTATTTGTCTGATGACAGACAAAAAGAATTCGCCGTACTGTGGTTTGTTTCTGGTGCTCATCTTATACATATTTAAGCATTGAGCATGGAAATGTCCAGAAGATGGAAAAAAACAAATTTGATGTACCATTATAACTCTTGCGACACAATCAGCAAACCCCAAACTGCATATCACATTTGTCCACTGAACGCATGTTTAAGGTGTAATCAATCACAGCTGCAGGTTTTAGAATGGGTTCATTTCTCTCTCTATGCTGCCTGCCACTGTCTGCCATTTATTAGGGTGAAAATTTATGACAACAGTGTGACATCTCGTTTGTCATGCCACCGAAATGCCAGATGTCATTGGCAGCAAACGCCCGCACCTCACCTCTGCGAGTGCCAGCATCAAACCTGGGCATATGTTTTCCCATTTGCACGCACTGTGCCACACACATCTGTCATGTTCACTCGCAAAAAAATCACTGAGTGAGGGGCTTGTGTACCAGTTATCTGTATATAATATATGCCCTTACCAAGGTATGGTTCTATCATTGTTCGAACCACATCACCTGAGATGCCCAATAACTTCCCTGGTATTTTGCAATGTATAACTTCCAGTGTACACAATAATACCCAAATACCAGACCACTGTAACAATCACAAAGCACAAACAACTTTATACCAAAGCGTTTCCTCTTGCTTGGTATGTACTGCTTGAAAGAGAGTCTTCCTTTGAACAGAATCAAAGATCGTCAATTACAAGCTTCCTGAAGGGATAAAAATGAGTACTGAATTCTGTTTCAGATACACAAACACATTCCTAATCTTATATAACCTGTCAGTTCTGTCAGGCCTGGTTTTATCTGATAAGTGAAGCATACGTAACATTAGCACAAATCGATTCACTGGCATTATATCACTGAAACCTGGTGGTTGCAATCTGGGGTCTGTTGACCAGTATGATTTCACTTTGTGTTTATACACATGTGGCATAAGCATTATTGTGGCAAAGAAAAGATACATCTCAGCCACATTTTGCCTCCTTCCTTTGGTGTAGACGTGATTTTGTGAAAGTATTGTGTTTGCCATGGTGTACTCGTAGTATGTGTTGCTTTCCATGACAATACTTTTCATCAGTGGTTCGTCAAAGAATAACTCGAAACATTCCAGTTCAGTGGCTTTGTTCCCAAGTGCACAAGATGGCCGTATTCCACTTTGGCTGCCATCAAACTGGTGGGGGTTTGGAACAAAATTGAACTGCTTCCTGCCAATCCCAGGTGCGGTCTGCTGGTGGGTACTGGACAATGACAGGTGGTTGTGGTTGTGGGGGTTGTGGTTGTGGAGGCTGGTGTGGGTGGGGAGTGGGGGATGGTGGCCTTTGTTCTAGATCAGCTGAGGCAGCGGCGTGGCTGGCAGCGTGGGTGGCAGCATGGCCCCCGCTGGTGCCTCACCGCCGGCACCACTACCACCACGCACATTTTCCATCCCAATTTTCAACAGTATCTTCGTCATTTTTTACTGTTGTTCCTGTTGTACAGCCACGGGATGTACTCCGAGATACATTTCCCTTTCCCCTTGGTATAAGATATGGCACACTTCCAGAGCGATATATCCCTTGTATATACTGACGCTTCATGGGGAATATTGGGACTTCACTATCACTACTGGAACTAGTTTGAAGAGCTTGTAGTTCATATTCACTATCACTATCATCACCCATGCTCTCATCTGAGTCTGGGATTTGGGAAATTGAAGTTTCCTCTTGGGTTCTGGAACAAACTGAACGTGAACACGAGGGCCCAGCACCAGAGGTGGAAGGCTTTAGGGTCGTCTGGGTTTTCTTCACTATTACCGATATTATGGTCATTAGTTTCGGTCAAAACCTCACTAAAACCACGAAACTCATCTTCACTGGCACTTCCATCACTATTAGAACTGTCCCTGGGGAACAAAAGTGTCCCAATTCGCCGAGGAGTGAGGAGCTTCTTACCGCGAGGCATGGTGGACATTGTTTACTAAGAGGGCATTCCCACAATGCACCACTGGGTCCCAGATTTTTTTTCTACCGCGCACACTGACCACGCAGACCCATTCTCTCACACCTAGGCCTATCAGCCTTTTCGCGCGAGATTTGAGGCCGCTAGAATTTATGCGTACTAGTACGTCAAAAACCCCTACGCGTAAGACGTACTAGTACGACGAAAACCCTCAAAGGGTTAACACTCCTCTTTTAAGAGGAAAGTGATGTTAGCCCCAAGTTTAGGGTCTGTCTATCTCTGTCTTCCTCTGTCTACCTCTATCTCTGTTTGTGTGTGTGTGTGTGTGTGTGTCAATCTGTCTGTCTCTGTCTTTGTCTGTCTCTGTATCTCTTTCAATCTGTCTCCCTCTGTCTGTCTATCTCTGTCTCACAGGTACATATAAATACAAGTATACATCATGTAAATTACCTAGGATAACCCAAAAAATCCAGACAAAGTGCTATACTCTGCTTGAAGATGTGAGTAGACGTGATGACGACGCAGTCTTGTGGCTCTCTCTGAGACAGACCTATACGGATAGACAGACAGGGAGCTTGACAGACAGACAAATAGATAGACACGTTTGTGTACCAGCGAAAACAAAGTGAGGGTGATGCTCATCAAATATCATCTCTAATCTTTTCTTATCAGCTGCACCCTCCCCCACCCTCATGTATGCTCATCAAACATCAGCTCTTATCAGTTATCTCATCTTATCATGTCACTGTCAGGGGTGGACTTTGTTTTTCATGCTTCTAGGGAACTTCTTATTACCTATTATTATTATTACATATTATTCTTCTCCTCCTCCTCCTCCTCCTCCTCCTCCTCCTCCTCCTCCTCCTCCTCCCTTCTCCTTCTCCTCCTCCTCCTTCTCCTTCTCCTCCTCCTCCTCCTCTTCTTCCTCCTCCTCCTCTTCTTCCTCCTCCTCCTCTTCCTCCTCCTCTTCCTCCTCCTCCTTCTCCTCCTCCTCCTCCTCCTCCTCCTCCTCCTCTTCCTCCTCCTCTTCCTCCTCCTCTTCCTCCTCTTCCTCCTCCTCCTCCTCCTCCACCTCCTCTTCCTCCTCCTCCTCCTCCTCTTTGTCTTTCTCTTCCTCCTCCTCCTCTTTTCCTCCTTCTCCTCATTGTTATTATATACTTCCACATATCCAAAACATTGCTGGGACATATAAATACTTTGTATATATTCCAAGACAATAGTATATGGCTAAGGCAGGTGTAAATCTCCACCTGTCACTGTGTTTGTGATAATTTGAGTACAATTTCAGTACCTAATACTAGTGTCAGAACAAAGATTGGTTATAAAATGACAAGAACTACTACAAATTGTAATTATCAGAACATAAAAATTACATAAAATATGAAAAATAGAAAAAAAGGTATATCGGCAACACTTCTGCAAGCGGCAGGACTCGATGTTACTGTCACATGAGCATTCAGTGCCAACTTCTCGGCCTCATATCTCGGTAAGTACTGACCCTAAATTTTTTTTTCTAAAATACTTAAAAAAAATGTGCTCTTTTTTCTATATAAAAAAAGATTTTTTTTTTTTTTAAAAATATTCGGGGCGCTGTGCGAGTCAACGTATATATACGTTTGGACCGTTTAAGGGTTAATTCAGTTAAAGGGTAGCTCTCTGGAACGGATTAAAGGCGTTAGCCGAGGGTCCACTGTATATTCACACATTAATAAATTAAAATATTGTGATTGTTTTGATTTACATTGGGTTTGATTACTCACCCAGAATACAGGTTTCCCTCAACATTCGCGAGGGTTAGGGGATCAAGAGCCTCGCGAATGTTGAAAAACCGTGAATGTTTGGTGCCCCAATATATTGTAGGGAAATATATTACAATACTGCTTCCTTAACTTGTTGAACCATGAATAATCATAAAATACATGAAAACATCATAAATTGTACTAAATATATACATGTTATGCTTTAATAACGTATGTTATTTAATAACATGTATGTTAATAACATGTATGTTATTTAATTTCCACAGACTCCGCCACTGCGAGTCCCTACTACCCTCCCTCCAACCCCCACAACTGGCAGCCAGCCCTCCCACCACTCAGTGTGGCGAGTGTTTTTTTTTGTTCATTATTTGCTATTAAACTACAGAATAAATAATGTAAACCCATTCATGACTGCATATTTGGAATGGCTATTACGAAAGGTTTTAGACGGTGACATTTATGTGTTTACTCTTGAACACAGCAAAGAATCGAACATTTTTTGCTATTGCTAATAATAACAAATAGTAATAATAATAATAATAATTTAAAAATAATAATAATAATAATAATAATAATAATAATAATAAATACGATATAATTGAGAAGGAAATTGTACCAAAAACGAGGGAGTGGTTGACACATCGTCAGTGTGACTTTGTTATGCTGGAGTAAACATTAGTTCCCCCCTCTCTTCCAAAAATTTCACAATAATTCAGCGGTTGAAAGGGAGTGGTATTTAATAACATATAAAGTTTAAATAATAAGAGTACATGTTATTATTAATAACAAAGTATTATTATTAACGTGTATGTATTTAATAACATATATGTTATAAATAATAATAGTACATATTATTAATAACATGTTTATTATTAACATGCATGTTATTAAATACCATTGCCTCAATCAAATGCTTTTACCACTCCCGTCACACTCAATCTACAAGCACCAAACACAATGAATTATTGTGAAATGTTTGGAAAGCAGGGAGACTAATGTTCACTCCAGCATAAACAAAGTCACACTGACGATGTTCAGCCACTCCCTCGTATTTTTGTACAATTTCCTTCTTCAATTATATCTATTTATTTTTATTATTATTATTATTATTATTAAATTTCTATTGTTATTATTACTGTAGCAGAAAAGTTTAATTCTCTGCAGTGTTCAAGAGTAAACACATGATGTCACCGTCTAATACCTGTCCGAATAGCCATTCCAATATGCAGTCATGAATGGGTTTACATTATTTATACTGTAGTTTAATAGCAAATAATGAACAAACAAAACACTCACCACACTGAGTGGTGGGAGGGCTGGCTGCCAGTTGCAGGGGTCGGAGGGAGGGTAGTAGGGACTCGCAGGTGGCGGGAAACTTAAATATGATTTGGCGGCTGGGAATTTGGTGGCTGGGAATTTGGCGGTTGGGAATTCGCGAATGTGTGAAGCCCGTGAAAGTTGAAAGCGTGAATGTTGAAGGAGACCTGTACACTTGGCTCCTATAGTTTCTTCACACTACAGTCTCTTAAAATTTCTTGTGCTGTGACAAGTCATGAGTAATGGTTCCTAAATTTCTGAGGTATGATTATTATATTCATTGGGCTATTGAAACTCTTCAGCCCTACTCTAACAATGACACTTTTGCTTCTCAGTACAGGCTGGCCGTCACTAATCCGGCAATCAGTTTATCCGGTTCTATCAGTAATCCGGCACTAATTTTGGCTAGCATAATTTAAAATTTCATCATTAAACTGACTCAGAAATTGTGCAGATGGTCGTAAATCCACAGCAGCAAGCCAGTGGAGGAGAAAGCAGTGATGAAAATGAGGAAGATGTAGCAGAAAGTCTCTCTATTGATAGGTTAACCCTTTCAAGGTCCGTGCCGTAGATCTACGCCAAAATTCTAGCGGCGTCAAATTTAGCGTGAGAAGGCTGGTAGGCCTACATCTGAGAGAACGGGTCTCCATGGTGTGTGTGCGCCATAACCAAAAATTCTAGGTGCTTGCATGGCATTGTGGGAACGCCACCTCAGTTACCTTTGTTCACCATGCCTCGTCGCAAGGCAGCTCTCAATCCAAGGTGAATTAGGACTCTCCTCTTCGTAACTGATAGTTCTGACTCTGACGGAAGTGGAAATGAAGAAGAATTCTATGGCTTTGATCAATTAGTGACCGAAAGGAATGACCAGGATATCAAAAATAGTGCAGAAAATCCTGACGATCCTCAATCTTCTACCCCTGGTGTGGGCACGTCTTAGTCATGTTAAATTGTACCTCGTCGCAAGAGAAAACTAATATTTTCACGTGGCCAGGCTTCAGACTTCAGTAATGATGATGGTAGTGATGTGGACTGTGATTTTATTGCTCTTGACGATCATTCGAATAGTGATAGAGAGGAATCATATTCACCAGTGAAGCGTTGGTATATACGCCGCCGCATGCGCTCAGGTAGTGATCTCTATGCAGTGCCCAGGGGACGGAGTACATCCCGTGGCCCTACACCAGGAATAGACAGTGAAAGTGAGGATGATGTGGCTACACTTGGCATGGATAGCCCACAGGCATCAGCAGGTGGTGGTATTGGTGGTGATAGTGGTAGTGGTGATGGTTGTGCCATGGCCATGAATGACTCACCAGCCCAGGCTGGGACCCACGCCGCTGGCTCCTCAGCTCAGGGAAAAAGTGGAGCGTCAGCCACCACCCCACCACAACCACAACCAGCTTATGATGTCCAGTATCCACCAGCAAACTGTATCTGGGATTGGCAGCAAAATCCCAATTTTGTTCCCAAGCTCCACCAATTTGATGACTCGCAAAGTGGAATCCTACCAACTTGTTCCCTTGGAAACACTGCAAATGAACTGGAATTCTTTGAACTATTCTTTGACAAGCCCTTGATGGAAACTATTGTCAGGGAAAGTAACAAGTATTTTGAGTACACCATGGCAAATACGATCATATCACCACAGCCAAGACTACACCGGTGGAAAGAGACAACTGTGGCTGAAATGTATTTCTTTCTGCAACAATAATGCTTATGCCTCGTGTCTATAAGCATAATATAAAATCATACTGGTCCACAGATCGGCTAATTTGTACCACGGCCTTCAGTGAAATCATCCCAGTGAACAGGGTTATCTTACTGTTACGTATGTTGCACTTCTCTGACAAAACCAGGCCTGACAGAAGTGACAGGTTATACAAGATTAGAAATGTTTTTATGTATCTGAAACAAAAGTTCAACATGTACTTTCATCCATTCAAGAATCTTGTAATTGACGAGTCTTTGATTTTGTTCAAAGGTAGATTGTCATTCAAGCAGTATATATGAAGCAAGAGGAAACGCTTTGGTATAAAACTGTTTGTACTGTGACTGTGACAGTGGCCTGGTATTGGATGTTATTGTATACACAGGAAGTAAAACATTGAAAGATACCAGGATGTTATTGGGTATCTCAGGTGACGTAGTGAGAAGCACGATGGCACCTTATCTTGGTAAGGGGCATACATTATATACTGATAACTGGTACACAAGCCCTTTACTCATTGATTTCTTGTGAGTGAACATGACAGATGTGTGTGGCACAGTGCATTCTAATCGTAAACATATGCCCAGGTTCAACGTAGGCACTCGTGCTGGTGAGGTGCAGGTGTTTACTGCCAATGACATCATGGTATTACGGTGGCATGACAAACAAGATGTCACATTGTTGACAACCATTCACCCTAACAAAATGCAAGACAGTGGCAAAGTTGATAGAGTGACTAATGAACATGTTTGAAAACCAGTGACATTGATTGATTATACACAAAACATGTGTTTGGTTGACAAATGTGACATGCAGATAGGCTTTGTTGATTGTGTTCAGAAGGGTTACAAGCGGTACATGAAACTTTTCTTCCATCTCATGGACATTTCAATGCTCAATGCATATAATATGTACCAAATGAAGACCGGCAACAGACCACCATATAGTGAATTTTGTTTGTCTGTTGTCAGACAACTCATGATGAAGTACCAGGTAACAACACCTATACAAAACCGTCTTTGAACTCCTTAGGAAATACCCAAGCGTTTGAGGAGAGAAGGTGATCATTTCATAATACAGCTTCCTGCAACTAAGAAGAAATTTGTTCAGAAGAGATGTGTTGTCTGTGCACAAACAAAACGACGGCAACAAAGACGCAAAGACACTCGCTTTATGTGTGAGGAATGTAAGGTACCTCTGTGCATGGTACCTTGTTTCAAGGAATTCCACAAGCTGCAGCAGTTCTAGAAACATGTCCAGTGACTGTACATATGTAAATATATAATAGAACATTAGTATTATACAACATTTGTGCATGTTTATTGTAGTAAACAATAGAGGTAAACAATATTATAATAATAACCTTAGTAAGGTTATTGTGTTCAATACAGTGAGTGTATATATATACATTATATACAGTATTGGCCTCACAGGCCACAAATGTTACTAGAAAAAGAAAAAAATTAGAAAAGAAAAGATAAAAGTATAAAAAACGCAAAATAAAGAAATGTGATTCTGTGGAAATTGCTGATGTTGCCGCCACCCGGTCATTTTGGGTCAACTTCCCGCCTCTATATCTTGGTAAGTACTGATCAGAATTTTTTTTTTTGTTTTATTACCTTCACAAAAATATAATCTTTAATTCTGTAAGATTTTTTTTTTTTTTTTCAAAATTTCTTGGACATTGGGGCACCCTTTCAGATTTTGCCTTAAAACCCTGAAAGGGTTAATTAAGTGCATTCTAACCTAACCACTCTGTAATCCGGCAAACTCACTAATCCGGCACACCATAGATCCCAATGATGTGGGATTATTGATGGGTGACCTGTACAACACTTTTTCACAAAGAAAAAGATTATTCCCATCTGTGATGCTGCTTATGCAACTGAGAGAGTTTTTACTTTTTATTACCCTGGAGGTAGTTTTCTTAGTTGTGCACTACAACTGAAAATACTGGGGAACCTTTCAAGGAATTTTAAGGATGCCAAAGAATACTGATTTTGTAATACATGATACAGTGATACAGATTATTTGCATGTACTGTAATAACCTCTTATGTTATTGACCTGAAGAAATGCACATTATTTAGTTTAATAAGTTTAGTTTAGTAAGCTATTTGAGAAAGAAAACAGGGGTGAAGGTGTGTTCACTGGTAAAATCTGAATTAAAGTTTAATTTTTAACAACCTTTGATATACCTTTGAAGGTAAATGTTAAATTTTAAAAACTAATACTGTACAAAAATTTTATTTTTTTGCAAAGCTAATACTGCACAAATTAAGTTCGAGTAGAATCTCTACATACACCTGACACCTTCTAGTTATCAAACCCTACTAAGCATAGAAAATATTGTCTTTGATGAAAGGAAAGGATTTTTTATGAAGTTTTCTAGGGGGGAAAGTCATCAGGCCCACCAAAAAACTCATTACCTAGTCAAAGGTAAATATTCTGTGGATTCCTAATTTCTAATGCTGTACTGTACTGAATGTACTTTTTGCCCATTAGATATTATATTTAGTGTCATTTACTCACTTCAAAATAGTATCTTGTTTTTACATACGAGTGTCTTTAGTCCTTACTTGATTTGGCTTATGATCAAATGAAAGTGGAATAGTTGATCCCTTGAGGTCGCCCATGACAGCTCTCGAGTCTCCTACATTGCCGAGATCAACAGTTCTCCATCTAAGACGGCGATCACGGCTGTAGTTCCTGATGGGATAAAGTACACTAAAGTGTAACAGTCATCCTCACGTTTATACCTCCCCCACTCCTAACCTTTCATGTGTGGGGAAGCACTTTTAAGATAAGCACAGACAATTACTGAGATAAAAACAAAGGTGTCAAGATATTCATTGACACCAAACCTTTCATAGTGTCATACATTACAGAGAAGTTCAACTAACAAACAACATGTGATCCTGGTGATTCAACTTGTGAACAAGTTGTTTGCAACTTGAGACTTATTTTTCCTATAAAAAACATTCATAAGTGCACATTGGTATTTGTAAATCAATTACAGTGGTACCCTGAGTTTCGGTCATAATTCGTTCCAGAAGGCTGTTAGAGTGATGTTACCGAACGAATTTTTTTCCCATAAGGAATAACGTTAATTAGATTAGTCCATTTCAGACCCTCAAAAATACACTTACAAAAGCACTTACAATAATACACTTACATAATTGTTCGAGTTGGGAGCTGTATGAAAACTCTGGGTACCAGTGCAGTTTTATAGGCCTCGTCAAATAAGTGCAGATGTTCGTTACTGGGGAGTGCATAAAACGGGACCCTGCTATGCAGTACAGGTCATTTTCAACTTACAAATGCTCAGATACACAAACTTACAAACTAGGCACTTAAGCACCAATTAAAGTTTCACAACTGTTGAACCACAGAACAAATGTGGGAAGTACAACCATCCTGTACATACATCTTTTTCTACACAAACAACTCGAGTGTAAGTTAAAAATTCAAGAACACAAATAGTTTATGAGCTGAAAGCCTCCTGTAATATACTACACACAAGTAAAGGCCTCAATCTGTCTCGCCCACACACAAACTTGAACTAAATAAAAGATTTTCCGATACAGGTACAACAATGATTATCTGGTAATGTATGGGCCAGCAACCTCTTTTGTCCAGACAAAATTACAAGACTAGTTTTTTGTCAGACTAATTTACTGGGTGGCCACAGATGGCATTATATATAGCACATATTCACTTAGGCTGTTTACACTAAAGTTGTTGGTGGTGATCCCTGGATTTTGTGCAATTCTTAGGGTATTTTGATTACAATTAACCCTAGCTATGGTTAGGGTTAACTAAGTGTCACAAAAGAATAACGTTCCTTATTTATAAGCTCTTGTTCTGACACAAAGGAACAACATTCCCATGTGTCAGAACAAGAGCTAATAAATTTTTATTTGATGTACAACAAATTATACAGAGACAGATCAAAGCACCTGAAATTACTTCACTTGGATAAAATATTTAACTCTTTCAGGGTTCCCAACGTACTAGTACGGCTTACGCACCAAGGATATTGACGTACTAGTATGCCTAAATTCTAGCGCCTTGAAATCTAGCGAGAGAAAGCTGGTAGGCCTACATATGAAAGAATGGGTCTATTTGGTCAGTGGCACAGTATAAAAAAAAATCCTGCAGCACACAGTGCATAATGAGAAAAAAAAAATCTCCGACTGTGTTTTTGGTTTAAAACAGCGACTTTGCAGTGTATTTCGTATGATATTTATGGTTGTATTTTAGTTTTCCTGGTCTCATTTTATAGAATGGAAGACATATTACAGAAATTGAGATGATTTTGATTGGTTTTTATAATGAAAAGACCTTGAAATTGAGCTCTAAGTAGCAGAAATGTTTGATTTTTACCAAAGATCAAAAGTTAACATATCATGCCAAGCTTCCAATAAACGTCAACTGGTGAGTCTAATATTCTTTCACAAGTGCGCTGATATTATTTATACCATTTCTACACTAATGCAGTAGTCTGCATAACAGTAAATCTTCTATTTTTTGTGAGAATAAAAATTCAAAGTGAAAAGCTAAAGAGATGTAAGAGGGGGATGGGACGTGACTAATGAACAGAGGAAATATTATTTTAGTGCCAGGAATGTCTGTCTTGTTTATTCTGGACCCTATTTGGAAATTGGCATCTTCTGAAATTTGTGTGAAATTGGCAAAATTGCCAATTTCTGACCATTTTTATTAGATAGTTGAAATCGGTGAATGGGTGGTTTCTTGTACTCATTCGATAGAGAAAATAAAGTTCTAGTGAAATAGATATGATTTCTGTCGGCTAGTACACTGGAATTGGCCAAAAATAGGGCTCAAAGTGGGTGAAATTGCTGATGCGTAAACACCTTCGAGACCGCTAACTTCGGGGAGAGCATAATTCCATAAGTTTTCCATCAAATTTCATACTTTTGGTGTCATTATGATCGGGAAAAGATTCTCTATCATTTCATAAGAAGAAAATTTTTTTCCGAAAAATTTTCGACCCTGAGAACGAGTTTAGAAGAGGGCCTCTCGACTCTGAAAGATTTAAAAAGATACCCACCCAAGAAAAATGTGTGCCACAGCAGTAGGTCTTCATTTGAAAATCCTATGGCTTCAAATTCACCCTTATTATTAACAAAACCTACTACATGTTTGGAAAGAGAGCTTCAAAACTCCAACTAAATACAGTGGACCCCCGCATAACGATCACCTCCGAATGCGACCAATTATGTAAGTGTATTTATGTAAGTGCATTTGTACGTGTATGTTTGGGGGTCTGAAATGGACTAATCTACTTCACAACATTCCTTATGGGAACAAATTCGGTCAGTACTGGCACCTGAACATACTTCTGGAGTGAAAAAATATCGTTAACCGGGGGTCCACTGTATAATGTTTTAATGGTTTTCCAACTGTAAGACACACCATGAGGAAATTTTTTAGGTCTACACTTTGACTGCAACTTAAAATTTAAAAGCACATCCAACACCTAACTAAAAGGCCTCCAAAACAGTAGGCATCCTCTCCAAGATACATTACTGTGTACCTCAAACAACACTACTTATATTGTACTCTCTAATCTATCCTTAACTCATCTATGGTATTTGTGCTTAAGGATCTACTACACCAAATCGCCTAAACCCATTAATAACCCAACAAAAAGCCGCTGTGTGGACAATCACCCACTCTGGTGATAGACAACACACTCCCCTACTCTTCAAAATCTTGAACTCAATATACAAAATATGCACTCATTCTACTGTGCCTATTGTATATATAGGACAGTCAATTCCATATAACTCTTTCTCTGAAACTTTACCTTGACAGATGCAACAAAACACAAAGGCATAACATATGGCATAAAAACCTCTTTGACAGCCTCCATGTCTGACTCAACCTGTGTAAAACCTCAATGCACATAAAAGGCCCTAAGATTTAGAAACCTCCCTGCCTGAAGCATCAAAAGACCCCTTATCTGTCAACAGATTCAGAACTAATGGAGGATTAAACAATAGACCCCCCGCTGTCTTCAAGAAAGCACTGGACAGGCACCTAAGTCAGTACCTGACCAGCCAGGCTGTGGTTCATATGTCAGTTCGCGTGCAGCCAGCAGTAACAGCCTGCTTAATTAGATCCTGATCCACCACGATGCCTGGTCTCAGACAGGGCCGTGGGGGTGTTGGCCCCCCAAAACCCTCTCCAGGTATACTCCAGGTTATCTCCTTAATGCAATACCCTATGTCAAACAAATCAGCTTTTATCCAAGTTTGTCCTGGTTTTTCTTCTAGCTTTCCCTCAGCTCCCATACATAACTGGTAACACATCTTGTCCTACTCTATTTCTATTGTAACTTGCTGTATCTTCATCTTTATTCAATCACTCCACAAAACTGAAGATCACTGAATCAGTTGTTTGAAATATGTAATTCTTTGATATTTGACCATCTGCCATTAGCTACCTTTCTTATTGTACTTATGATTGTAGCTAACTGTATACAAAGTCCTACTAATAGTCTGTCTAGTTCTGATTCCTCAAACTGTCCAAACATAGATCTACGTTCGCTCACGTAGTGCTCCGAACGTAGATCTACATTAAATTTTATATGCTTTCTTATGTAAAAAACCTAGATCTATGTTCGGAGTGCTGCGCGAGTGAACGTAGATATACGTTTGGACAGTTTAAGGGTTAGGTAACATTTAAGCCTTATTATTAGTTTTTCCCAAATTGCATTGCCTAATTAGTGGCTTTTTGCCTACCAATGTACTGCATAAAGAAATAAAAGTTGTATTTTATTGTACAGTACTGTGCTTTGGGAAAGACAGTACTGCAACATTCTTTGTAAGTACAGTAATTAATAAACCTGTTTTATTTATACTAATGTTTAATTCATGTTTCTAGAAGACCATGGTGGGTCAGAGGTTCATTGCTTAATTATCATTATTATTTGACCTCCGTTGATGCGGCAAAATCGATATCTGGAAAGGCCTAGGAACCAAGAGTGCCAAAAAAAATCAGTTTTGTACCTGTATCAGAAAATATACAAGCAAGCAACAATGCTACAAATCTTAATTCTGCTTGATAAGCTTTTAATACCACATAAGGGCATCCCAAATGCATCTGTTATCAGTGTAGTCTTGTCACTAGCTCATGAAGTATCATTAATTACCAACTTAATAAAACCTTATTCTATACTATTTCACTGCAATGACCTTTGAAATGAACTGCTGAAAGTGTTGCAAATTAAAAAAAAATCTACAGTGGTAGAGTATCTTTTTCTGAAGGTAATGACACTAAGTATACAAAACTTAATGAAAAAGTTACTGAATTACACATTCACGAAGTTGGATGTCTGGTCGCAATTAACACATCAGCAATTTCACCCAATTTAAAGCCTATTTTCAACCAATTCCTCTGCTCAATTATACCCAAATCCTTGTATCCCTTCTGGCCATTCAACTATCAGAATTACCCTATAAACTGCATAGAATTTTGTAATTTGGCAAATTTTACACAAAATTCAACAAATTCTATTTAAAAAAGTCCAAAATAAATACTGTAGTCATTACAAACACTAAAGCAACATTTCTTTTGCTCATTAATCACATCCCCTCAAGCCTCTTCTATATAACACTTGCCCTCCATTTTGAATCTATCATTGCACAAAAAAAAAAGTTTTATCTTATTTCTTGGCTAATAAAATATAACGATGAATGATTGGCCATCCCAATAATTGAAGCAGACCTAATAAAAACCCATAAACAGACCAGTTATAGGAGGCTCTACCCTTCCTCATAAAAACTATGCAAAAATCAAATATTTCCACCACTTTGAGGCATATTTCAAGACACTTCCGGTATATAACCAAGCAAAATCATCTCTATTTCACCAACATGTCTTCCACTTTATCAGGTGATACCAAGAAACAGCCAATAAGACAACAAACCACCCTAGAAAATGCCTCAAATTTGCAATTTTAACCAATCACAAGAACAGAGAGGAGTTGTTCAAATAATTCAATGTGTGGGGCAGAACTTTTTTTTATTTACATCATGTGCACTCACTGCACAGACCTATTCTCTTGTGTCTAGGCCAAAACTTACCACTCAGCTTATTTGAGGGCTCTGTAATTAAGACAGATCTACATAAATATCACTAATATAGATCTACATGGAAGACAGTGAAAACGTTAAGCTCTGCCCATTATATGAGTACACGTACTTCAATAAGCTCTCTGATTAAATTTTAATTTTTCAAAAATCTTCACAAAATGCAATATTGTATTGCCTAGAAAGGAAATTAACAATCGGACCGGGCCGCGGGGGCGTTGACCCCCGAAACTCTCTCCAGGTAAACTCCAGGTAAACAGTAGGGCCCTGCTTTACTGTGTTCTGCTAATACAGACATTTCAACTTACAGTGGACCTTCGGGTAACGATGCCATCGTATACCAATGCGTTTTTGCGTAAAAATATTGGCTTGGCCAACGATAAAAAACTTAGTTAAGAACATTCATCCCGAACGTGTCCGAGCAGCCTGAGCCCATGTGCAAGGTAGTGTGCCATTGTTTACAAACCAGGGATGACGATTCCATGTGTACATGCGATATACAGTGGAACCTCTACTTACGAGTTTAATCCGTTCCATGACCTTGCTCGCAACTGGATTTGCTCATTTGCAGAGTCAATTTTCCTCACTTAAATTAATTGAAATGGAATTAATTCATTCCAGTGGAATTCCAGGCACGAGAAAATACTTCAATAATTTCTTTAATATCATCTTTACAGCTTATTTATCTATCACAATTCAAGTAATGACATAATAAACAATATTAATAACATAGAAACATGATACAGGTCCGCCATCACAAATCCGGCAATCAGTTATTCGGTTCCTTCAGCTATTCAGCACTAATTTTGGCTAGCATAATTTCAAATTTCCAGGGTTGCCACACCAACCTGCTGGTACTGTTTAGTGGCCCTACTTGCTGCATAAGTGATTCCAATATCAACAATACAGCTTATTGCCTATCATAATTTATCTAATATGACATAATAAACAATATAAATAACATAAAACATGTTAAATACTCCAGAATAAATAATATTTGGCATAACACCAAGCAGTTCAACAGAGGTATGAAGAAGATATGGTATACAAATACCATTCTCCTATCCCTGTCTTGGGGCTTATATTAGAGAAAACGGAGTATAGCACAGGGCCGTGATATACACTCGTACTTCACCATAAACCTGAAACAAAAAAGTTATTTTCTCTATAGAGATTATCACACATAGCAGCATTATGTGTAGAGAAACCTAGGATAACCAAAAAAGTTAACATGGCTTATTTTTAGTACCTGGCTTGGGTTAGCCAAATATGATTTTTGGTAAATATTCGATTCCCAGCCAGGGTAGAAACATTAGGCGTGTTTCTTTACACCTGTTGTCTATGTTTACCCATCAGTAAATGGGTACCTGGGTGTTAGCCGACTGGTGTGGGTGTTATCCTGGGACAATGACCTAATTTTCTTGAAATACTCTGCATAACAAGCAGCTTTCTATACAGTAGTAAGTCACTGATGTCAGCTAGGCCTGTATACCTTGTACGTGTAGTAAATAAAGATATTATTATTATTATATTATTTTCTCAGTTGTTTGTTGGGTTATCTTATTGAAACTTGGGCAATGTATGATGGAAAGATACTTCTTAACGAACACCAAAAATGAAAGAAATCAGACCATAAATAGCGGAGTTCACTTCTCAGCCATTAGCGGCCACTTAGCGGTATATTTTTGCATGTTTTTTTTTTGGTTATATTCTCATTTTTTTGGTCTCATTTGATAGAATGAAAGATATATTACAGAAAAATAGATATGATTTTTTTTATTGCTTTCATGATGAAAAGTACCTTGAAATTGTGTTCACAGTAGCAAAAATGTTCTATTCTTTAGCGAAGCTCAAGAGTAAACAAATGACGTCACCGTCCAATACCTGTCTGCCTGCCAGTCCAAATTCCAATACGGAGTCAAGAATGGGTTGACATTATTTATACAATTATTACAATAATGCAGCAGTCTGCAGAACAGTAAATCTTCTATTTTTTTGTGAATAGAAATTCCAAATGCTAAGCAAGAGTAATATAAGAGGGGCCTGTAGCTGTGACTAATTAACAGAGAAAATGTTATTTTAGTGCCAGGAATGTCTGCATTGTTTATTCTGGACCCTATTTTGAAATTGGCATCTGTTGAAATTTGTGTGAAATCGGCCAAATTGCCAATTTCTGACCACTTTATTGGGTAGTTGAAATAAGTGAATGGGTGATTTCTTGTACTCAGTTGACAGACTAGAAGTAAGTAAGTTTATTCAGGTATACACAAATACAGTTACATAGATTATCGTACATAGCAGCGTAAGTATAGAGAACCTAGGATAACCCAAAAAAAGTCAGAAAAAGTGACTTATTTCCAGTACCTGGCTTGGGCTTGCCATATATGATTTTTGGTAAATATTTTTTTTTCTCGGTTGTTTGTTGGGCTATCTCATTGAAACTTGGGCAATGTGTGATGGAAAGATGCTTCTTAACGTACAACAAAAATAAAAAAGATGGATGATAAATAAGGGAGTTCACTTCTCAGCCATTAGCCGCCTCTTTGCAGTATATTTTCGTATGGTTTTTATGGTTGTATTCTCATCTTTTTGGACTCGTTTGATAGAATGGAAGATATATTACAGAAATAGACATGATTTTGATTGCTTTCATGATGAAAAGTACCTTGAAATTGAGCTCAAAGTAGCGGAAATGTTCGATTTTTGCCGATGTTCAATGAACTTTGTGCAAGTTGGTTAATTTTATTAAGTGTATTCTAACCTAACCACTCTGCAATCCGGCAAACTCAGTAATCCGGCACACTACAGGTCCCAATGATGCCGGATTTGTGATGGAGGACCTGTATATACACTAGAATGAATAAGATACATGTCATTACGTATGTGGCTAGTGGTGGTGACAGCAGCCATTGTTGTTGTTGAGGTTCATAGGCCCACCACAGCAGCCATTCCTGCTCCTGACTACATGTGTAGAGAACCTAGGACAACCCAAAAAAGTCAGACAGAGTGGCTTATAAGTGTTTCACTCTTAATGCTTCACTGAACTGCTACACTCTTAATGCTACACTTTGCCACTGCTGCTTCATGTTGCCTGCCACTGCTAATGAACAGAGGATATGTTATCTTAGCACCAAGAATGCCTACACTGTTTATTCTGGACCCTATTTTGAAATTGGCATCTTTTTTATTTTGTGCAAAATTGGACAAATTGCCAATTTCTGACCACTTTATTGGGTAGTTCAGATCGGTAAATGGGCGGTTTCTTGTACTCAACTGATAGGAAAAATGGAGTTCTAAAGAAATAGCTACGAGTTTGGTTAACTGGAACAATGGAACTGGTCAAAAACAGGGCTCAAAGTCAGTGAAGTCGCCGATGCGTTTATGTCGCTGAGACCGCTGCTAAATTCATGGGAGCGCAATTCCGTGAGTTTTCGACCAAATTTCATACTTTTGGTGTCATTACCATCGGGAATAGATTCTCTATCATTTCATAAGAAAAATAATTTTTTTTTCAAAAAATTTCAAGACAGAATGACAGTTTCAGAAAGGGGCTTGCGACAGTCAGAGCGTTAATCTGTTCCATGACCTTGTTTGTATCCTGATTTGTTCGTATGCTGAGTCAATTTTCCTCATTTAAATTAATTGAAATGCAATTAATCTGTTCCCGCCTCTCAGGAGGCATGACCAAAATAATGCTAATATCAACTCTACAGCTGAGTTATCTATCACAATTCATCTAATATGACATAATAAACAATATTAATAACATAGAACTATGATATATACTCTAGAATGAATAAAATAGGCCATAATATCGCAAGTGATGGCGACGGCGGCAACGGTAGAAAGCATTCACCATTTGCTCTCCCACTCTAGTATCTTCCCAGTCCATAACACCACACCTAGCTTGTGTTTATCTATGATTAGTGGCGAGGTTGTCACATAGGTAACCACAGGTGTGGTCAAGACAGATATACGTATATATAGGTGAAGACATTATCACTGTGGCCAGTGGTGGTGGTGGCAGTGGCGGCCACAGTGGTGGTGGTAGTGGTGGCGACGGCCACAGTGGTGGTGGTGGTGATGGCAGCCAGCTACATTCTTCGTTTCTCTAGCTTTTTTCATAGTTTCTAATCGCTTCCTGAGCGTCTTGCTGATTGTACGTGAATACTGTCTCTTTGGGCGAGGCATTGTGTAAGATATTTGTACAATATAAGACAAAATTACACATCCCAAAGGTCTGCTGTGGTCGCTCAGAGCAGTACACCACCTCTTCCTTTTGAACATTGGCTGGCACTGAGATAGCTGTGGTCTAGAAGTACCTACAGCCCAGAGGGCTACCAATTTGTATTTTGAAGCATTTGGCACAAAAATATGAAAAAAATTATGAAAAATGTCTAAAATTGACAACATATTATTATTATTACTATATGTATTGTATTATTATTATAATTATTATTATTCTTAGTACGTACATTTTTTTTTTATTATCACACTGGCCGATTCCCACCAAGGCAGGGTGGCCCGATAAAGAAAAACTTTCACCATCAGTCACTCCATCACTGTCTTGCCAGAAGGGTGCTTTACACTACAGTTTTTAAACTGCAACATAAACACCCCTCCTTCAGAGTGCAGGCACTGTACTTCCCATCTCCAGGGCTCAAGTCCGGCCTGCCGGTTTCCCTGAACCCCTTCATAAATGTTACTTTGATCACACTCCAACAGCACGTCAAGTATTAAAAAACCATTTGTCTCCATTCACTCCTATCAAACACGCTCACGCATGCCTGCTGGAAGTCCAAGCCCCTCGCACACAAAACCTCCTTTACCCCTTCCCTCCAACCTTTCCTAGGCTGACCCCTACCCCGCCTTCCTTCCACTACAGACTGATACACTCTTGAAGTCACTCTGTTTTGCTCCATTCTCTCTACATGTCTGAACCACCTCAACAACCCTTCCTCAGCCCTCTGGACAACAGTTTTGGTAATCCTGCACCTCCTCCTAACTTCCAAACTACAAATTCTCTGCATTATATTCACACCAAAACATTGCCCTCAGACATGACATCTCCACTGCCTCCAGCCTTCTCCTCGCTGCAACATTCATCACCATGCTTCACACCCATATAAGAGCGTTGGTAAAACTATACTCTCATACATTCCCCTCTTTGCCTCCAAGGACAAAGTTCTTTGTCTCCACAGACTCCTAAGTGCACACTCACCCTTTTCCCCTCATCAATTCTATGATTCACCTCATCTTTCATAGATCCATCCACTGACACGTCCACTTCCTAAAAATCTGAATACATTCACCTCCTCCATACTCTCTCCCTCCAATCTGATATCCAATCTTTCATCACCTAATCTTTTTGTTATCCTCATAACCTTACTCTTCCCTGTATTCACTTTTAATTTTCTTCTTTTGCACACCCTACCAAATTCATCCACCAATCTCTGCAACTTCTCTTCAGAATTTCCCAAGAGCACAGTGTCATCAGCAAAGAGCAACTGTGACAACTCCCACTTTATGTGCGATTCTTTATCTTTTAACTCCACGCCTCTTGCCAAGACCCTAGCATTTACGTACATATTATTATTATTAATATAGGGAACTGGAGCACAGACCCAATTCCCTAGATCAAGAGCCCATCACTATGTGCATACTACTACTACTAACAACAACAACAACAGTAAGGAGAAATTTCAAAAGGCTGCCAGTAGTTGGCACCACCATCAGCTAAACATTGGTAACCACTACTAGTACACTTTTCACCTGTCTAGACTTAAGGAGTCTATTAGTATTAGGTTAAGTCTGCCCGAAATGCCTTGGCATGATAGTGGCTGTCTTTGCTCCAATCATATTATATGTAAATACACACTGTTTTTTTTTTTTTTTTCAACAAGTCGGCCGTCTCCCCACCGAGGCAGGGTGACCCAAAAAAGAAAGAAAATCCCCAAAAAGAAAATACTTTCATCATCATTCAACACTTTCACCACACTCGCACATTATCACTGTTTTTGCAGAGGTGCTCAGAATACAACAGTCTAGAAGCATACACATATAAAGATACACAACATATCCCTCCAAACTGCCAATATCCCAAACCCCTCCTTTAAAGTGCAGGCATTGTACTTCCCATTTCCAGGACTCAAGTCCGACTATATGAAAATAACCGGTTTCCCTGAATCCCTTCACTAAATATTACCCTGCTCACACTCCAACAGATCGTCAGGTCCCAAGTACCATTCGTCTCCATTCACTCCTATCTAACACGCTCACGCACGCTTGCTGGAAGTCCAAGCCCCTTACCCACAAAACCTCCTTTACCCCCTCTCTCCAACCCTTTCGAGGACGACCCCTACCCCGCCTTCCTTCCCCTATAGATTTATATGCTTTCCATGTCATTCTACTTTGATCCATTCTCTCTAAATGACCAAACCACCTCAACAACCCCTCTTCTGCCCTCTGACTAATACTTTTATTAACTCCACACCTTCTCCTAATTCCACACTCCGATTTTCTGCATAATATTTACACCACACATTGCCCTTAAACAGGACATCTCCACTGCCTCCAACCGTCTCCTCGCTGCTGCATTTACCACCCAAGCTTCACACCCATATAAGAGTGTTGGTACTACTATACTTTCATACATTCCCTTCTTTGCCTCCATAGATAACGTTTTTTGACTCCACATATTACCTCAACGCACCACTCACCTTTTTTCCCTCATCAATTCTATGATTAACCTCATCCTTCATAAATCCATCCGCCGACACGTCAACTCCCAAGTATCTGAAAACATTCACTTCTTCCATACTCCTCCTCCCCAATTTGATATCCAATTTTTCTTTATCTAAATCATTTGACACCCTCATCACCTTACTCTTTTCTATGTTCACTTTCAACTTTCTACCTTTACACACATTCCCAAACTCATCTACTAACCTTTGCAATTTTTCTTTAGAATCTCCCATAAGCACAGTATCATCAGCAAAAAGTAACTGTGTCAATTCCCATTTGAATTTGATTCCCCATAATTTAATCCCACCCCTCTCCCAAACACCCTAGCATTTACTTCCTTTACAACCCCATCTATAAATATATTAAACAACCATGGTGACATTACACATCTCTGTCTAAGACCTACTTTTACCGGGAAGTAGTCTCCCTCTCTTCTACACACCCTAACCTGAGCCTCACTATCCTCATAAAAACTCGTTACAGCATTTAATAACTTACCACCTATTCCATATACTTGCAACATCTGCCACATTGCTCCTCTATCCACTCTATCATATGCCTTTTCTAAATCCATAAATGCAATAAAAACTTCCCTATCTTTATCTAAATACTGTTCACATATATGCTTCAATGTAAACACCTGATCTACACATCCCCTACCCACTCTAAAACCTCCTTGCTCATCCGCAATCCTACATTCTGTCTTACCTCTAATTCTTTCAATTATAAACCCTACCGTACACTTTTCCTGGTATACTCAGTAAGCTTATTCCTCTATAATTTTTACAGTCTCTTTTGTCCCCTTTCCCTTTATATAAAGGGACTATACATGCTCTCTGCCAATCCCTAGGTACCTTCCCCTCTTTCATACATTTATTAAACAAAAGTACCAACCACTCCAACACTATATCCCCCCCTGCTTTTAACATTTCTGTCATGATCCCATCAGTTCCAGCTGCTTTACCCCCTTTCATTTTACGTAATGCCTCACGTACCTCCCCCACACTTACATTCTGCTCTTCTTCACTCCTAAAAGATGGTATACCTCCCTGACCAGTGCATGAAATTACTGCCTCTGTTTCTTCCTTAACATTAAAAGTTCCTCAAAATATTCTCGCCATCTACCCAATACCTCCATCTCCCCATCTACTAACTCCCCTACTCTGTTTTTAACTGACAAATCCATATTTTCCCTAGGCTTTCTTAACTTGTTTAACTCACTCCAAAATTTTTTCTTATTTTCATTAAAATTTCTTGACAGTGCCTCTCCCACTCTATCATCTGCTCTCCTTTTGCACTCTCTCACCACTCTCTTTACCTTTCTTTTACTCTCCATATACTCTGCTCTTCTTATAACACTTCTGCTTTGTAAAAACCTCTCATAAGCTACCTTTTTCTCTTTTATCACACCCTTTACTTCATCATTCCACCAATCACTCCTCTTTCCTCCTGCCCCACCCTCCTATAACCACAAACTTCTGCCCCACATTCTAATACTGCATTTTTAAAAAATATTCCAACCCTCTTCAACCCCCCCACTACTCATCTTTGCACTAGCCCACCTTTCTGCCAATAGTCGCTCATATCTCACCCGAACTTCCCTCCTCCCTTAGTTTATACCCTTTCCCCTCCTCTTACTTGTTTTTCCCACTTTCCTTTTTTCCCCATTACCTTTACTCTAACTGAGCTAAACTAAAAAATGACCCGATATTTGTTGCCCCTCTATAAACATGTACACCCGGGGCCCTACCCATAAACCTTTTATCCACCAATACATAACAAATAAACTACTTTCTTACGTGCTACATCATCCCTTTGTTATTTATTTACCCTCTTTTTAAAAATTGTTTACTTTTTACCAAATTTTTTTAACATAGCTAAATTTAAAGGCCCCCATTTACATTTACCCGGCACCCCAAATTTCCTACTACTCTTCCTAAATTTTCCCCACTTTAGCATTAAAATCCCCAACCACCATTACTTCACACTTGTCAAAATCCCCCACATTCACTAACATTTCCAATATCCCCTTCTCCCCTTACATTCTCTCTTCTCCAGGTGCATTAAGCTTATTATAACCACTTTTTTACATCCAATCTTTTTTTTACTCCCAAAAATCCTTGAAAATTTAAAACATTTTAGTCCCCTTTTTCCTGCCATGCTTTTCCTTCAACATTATTGCTACTCCCTTTTTTGCTCTAACTTATTTGAAACCCTGACCCCAATCCTTTATTCCTCTCACTGAAACTCTCCCACCCCCTTCAGCTTTGTTTCACTTAAAGCCAGGACATCCAGCTTCTTCTCATTCATAACATCCACAATCATCTCTTTCTTATCATCTGCACAACATCCACGCACATTCAGACTTCCCACTTTGACAATTTTCTTCTTCTTATTCTTTTTAGTAATCTTTACAGGAAAAGGGGTTACTAGCCCATTGTTTATTCATTTTATCTCCTTTACTCACCTCTGACCCTACATTAAGACTACAAATGTTTTAAGGTAAATGATGTGCGAACTGTACAGTGGGCCCCTGGATTACGTTGTCATTGGAATTCGTAATACAGTGGACCCCCGCATACCGTTGGCATCACATAACGATTAATCCGCATACCGATGCATTTCATCGCTAAAATTTTGCCTCGCATACCGCTTAAAAACCCGCTCACCGCTGTTTGTCCGAGATGCGTCCAATGTGCGCCTTAGCCAGCCTCACATGTTCCGCCGGTGGCATTGTTTACCAGCCAGCCTCCGCGGTAGAATCCAAGCATACAATCGTAACATTTCGTATTATTACAGTGTTTTTGGTGATTTTATCTGGAAAATAAGTGACCATGGGCCCCAAGAAAGCTTCTAGTGCCAACCCTACAGCAATAAGGGTGAGAATTACTATAGAGATGAAGAAAAAGATCATTGATAAGTATGAAAGTGGAGTGCGTGTCTCCGAGCTGGCCAGGTTGTATAATAAACCCCAATCAACCATCGCTACTATTGGTGGTACAGCTGCTGCTGCTGCTGTAGCATCGTCTGCTGCTGCTGTAGCACTGTCAGCTGCTGCTGCTGCTGTAGCATCGTCTGCTGCTGCTGTAGCATCGTCTGCTGCTGCTGTAGCATCGTCTGCTGCTGCTGTAGCATCGTCTGCTGCTGCTGCTGCTGTAGCATCGTCTGTGCTGCTGCTGCTGCTGTGTAGCATCATCTGCTGCTGCTGTAGCATTGTCTGCTGCTGCTGCTGCTGTAGCATCGTCTGCTGCTGCTGTAGCATCGTCTGCTGCTGCTGTAGCACTGTTGTTGGTGTGGCTTATTGAGAATATACCAAGAAACAATTAACCCCAGAGGATTTGCCACCCAGGATAACCCAAAAAAGTCAGTGTCATCGAAAAAGACTGTCTAACTTATTTCCATTGGGGTCCTTAATCTTGTCTCCAGGATGCAACCCACACCAGTCGACTAACACCCAGGTGAACAGGGAAAAATGCCTGGAACTAGTGCTCATATTGGTGAATTTAAAGCCAGCAAAGGTTGGTTTGAGAGATTTAAGAATCGTAGTGACATACACAGTGTGATAAGGCATGTTCTGGAAGAAAATACCAAACAGGACCTACAGTACTCAGGAGGAAAAGGCACTCCCAGGACACAGTGTCTCATCAGTCATTGCTGCATCTTCAATAAAGGTAAGTGTCATTTATTCTTCATTTAGTAGACTAGTACATGCACAATATATACTGTGCATGTACTACTCTACTATTGTGCATGTATCCTTCTCTTTGTGTGTAGGAAAATGTATATTTCACGTGGTAAAAATTTTTTTTTCATACTTTTGGGTGTCTTGCACGGATTAATTTGATTTCCATTATTTCTTATGGGGAAAATTCATTCACATACCGATTATTTCGCATACCAATGAGCCCTCTTGCACGGATTAAAATCGGTATGCGGGGGTCCACTGTATTCAGAATAAGTAACGTTTTTTCGTCAAAAATGTTGGCTCGATGATCGTCATTAAACTCGGTATTAGTTATTTGTCCTGAGCTTGTCCGCACAACCCGAGTGGTCCGACACACCATTTACAGCCAGTGTGCCATTGTTTATCAGCCAGTGAGGACAATCCCACTCCATTCTTTTTAGTGCTTGCAACTGCTAAATAAGCCACTATGGGCCCAAAAAAAGCTTCTAGTGCCAGCCCTTTGGTAAAGAGGGTGAGAAACACAATAGAATTCAAGAAAGACATCACTGCAAAATATGAAAGTGGAGCATGTGTTGCAAAGCTGGCCAGGTTGTATAACAAACCCCATACAACCATCGCTTTTATCGTGGCCAAGAGAAAGGAAATCAAGGATGTTGTTGTTGTGAAAGATGCAAATATGCTTACAAAACAGAGATTGCAAATACTGGAAGATGTGGAGACTTTGTTGTTGGTGTGGATCAACAAGAAACAATTATCAGGAGATAGTGTTATGCAGTCAATAATTTGTGAAAGGGCAAGGCAGTTGCATGATGATTTTTTAAAGAAAATGCCTGGAACTAATGCTGATATTGGTGAATTTAAGGCCAGCAAAGGCTGGTTTGAGAGATTTAAGAATTGTAGTGGCATACAGTGTGATAAGGCATGGTGAGGCTGCCAGTTCTGACAAAAAAGCAGCTGAAAAATATGTTCAGGACTTAAAGGGGTACATAGAGGATGAAAAATTTAAACCCCAACAAGTATTCAATTGTGACAAAACAGGCCTCTTTTGGAAGAAAATGCCAAAGAGGACCTACATTACTCAGGAGGAAAAGGCACTCCCAGGACACAAGCCTATGAAAGACAAGCAAGTGGGGACTTCAAAAGTGAAGCCTTTACTCGTGTATCACTCTGAATATCCCAGAGTGTTCAAGAAAAACAGTGTCGTCAAGAGTAAATTGTGTGTGATGTGGGAGGCAAACAGTAAGGCATGGGTCACGAGGGACATTTCCCCTGATTGGTTTAATGACGTGTTTGGCCCCAGTGTGAAGATATACTTCCCGGAAAATAAATTGGAACTCGAGTGCCTCCTGGTAATGGACAATGCTTCTGCTCATCCTCCAGACTTGGAAGAGCAAGTGGTGCAGGAGTTTCACTTCATCGAAGTGAAGTTCTTGCCCCCTAATACCACTCCTCCAGCCCATGAACCAGCAGGTTATTTCAAATTTCAAAAAACTGTACACCAAAGCAGTGTTTCAAAAGTGCTTTCAAGTGACCCCAGACACTGAATTGACCCTAAGAGAGTTCTGGAAAGACCACTTCAATATCTTCCATTGCATAAACCTTATAGGTAAGGCTTGGGAGGAAGTGACTTCCAGGACTTTGAACTCTGCTTGGAGAAAACTGTGGCCACAATGTGTACAAGAGAGGGATTTTGAAGGGTTTGGGGCTGATCCTGAGGAGCCTATGCTAGTTGTGGAAAGTTCTGTGGCATTAGGGAATTCCATGGGGGTTGGATGCAAGTGTCGAGGATGTGGAAGAGTTGGTGGAGGACCATGATGAAGAGCTAACCACCACAGAGCTGCAAGAGCTTCATCTGCAACAGCAACAGACCACAGCTCAGGAAATTGCTTCAGAGGAGGAGGAGGAGAGACGGAGGAAGGTGCCTTCTTCAAAGATTAAGGAGATTTGTACAATGTGGACAAAGGTGCAAATATTTATGGATGAACATCACCCTGACAAAGCTGTTGCAGGCCGTGTTGACAACATGTACAATGACAATGTTGTGTCCCATTTTAGGGAAGTTTTAAAGAAATGCCAGATACAGACCTCTCTGGAACACTTTTTTGAGCAACAGGGGTCCAGTGAGACTCAAGCTGGTCCTAGTGGCATTAAAAAACAAAAAAGGAAAGTAACCCCGGAAAAAGACTTGGTATCTGAAGTCGTTATGGAAAGGGATTACCTTTCCAAACAATAGTACACCTGCATCCTCTACCCTCCTCCTGTCTCATCACTCATCAATAAGGGCAAGCGTCATTTTAGTATTGTTTTATTTTGCATGCCTGTTTTCTGTGTAGGGAAATGTATATTTAATGTAAAAAAGATATTTTGTTTTGTAATACTTTTGGGAACGGATTAATTGGATTTCCATTATTTATGGGAAAAATTAATTCGGAATTCGTCAGATTCGGGTTTAGTCACCCTCTCTGGAATGGATTAATTATGAAAACCGGGGGTCCTCTGTACAGATGACCCTCGACCAACGTTGGCATCGTTTAACTTTAAATCCGACTAGCGATACATTTTAACAAAAATTTTGCCTCGACTAGCGCTAAAAAACCCGACCAACGCTATTTGTTCCGTTCGAGATGCGTCCACTTTGGCCTGAGCGTGCCTCACTTGTCCCGTGGGTGCCAGTGTTTACAAGCCAGCCAGCCACCATGGTCTCATCCAAACATACAATCGGAACATTTCATATTATCACAGCGTTTGTAGTGATTGCACCTGCAAAATAAGTCACCATGGGCCCCAACAAAAGCTTCTAGTGCCAACCCTACAGCAAAAAGGGTGAGAATTACTATGGATATGAAGAAAGAGATCATCGTTAAGTATGAAAGTGGAGTGCGTGTCTCGGAGCTGGCCAGGTTGTACACAAAACCCCAATCAACCATCGCTACTATTGTGGGCAAGAAAACGGCAATCAAGGAAGCTGTTCTTACCAAAGGTGCAACTATGTTTTCGAAACTGAGATCGCAAGTACTCGAAGATGTTGAGAGACTGTTATTGGTGTGGATAAATGAAAAACAGATAGCAGGAGATAGCATCTCTCAAGCGATCATATGTGAAAAGGCTAGGAAGTTGCATGACGATTTAATTAAAAAAATGCCAGCAACTAGTGGTGATGTGAGTGAATTTAAGGCCAGCAAAGGTTGGTTTGAGAGATTTAAGAATAGTAGTGGCATTCATAGTGTGATAAGGCATGGCGAGGCTGCCAGTTCGGACCACAAAGCGGCTGAAAAATATGTGCAGGAATTCAAGGAGTACATAGACAGTGAAGGACTGAAACCTGTGAACAAGTGTTTAATTGTGATGAAACAGGCCTGTTTTGGAAGAAAATGCCAAGCAGGACCTACATTACTCAGGAGGAAAAGGCACTCCCAGGACATAAGCCTATGAAAGACAGGCTTACTCTTTTATTCTGTGCTAATGCTAGTGGTAATTGCAAAGTGAAGCCTTTATTGGTGTATCACTCTGAAACTCCCAGAGTGTTCAGGAAAAACAATGATCTCAAGGCTAATTTGTGTGTGCTGTGGAGGGCAAACAGTAAGGCATGGGCCACTAGGGACTTTTTCTATGACTGGTTACACCATGCATTTGCCCCCACTGTGAAAAATTACCTAACTGAAAAGAAATTAGACCTTAAGTGCCTCCTGGTATTAGACAATGCTCCTGGTCATCCTTCAGACTTGGCAGAGCGACTTTCTAGGGACATGAGCTTCATTAAGGTGAAGTTTTTGCCTCCTAATACCACTCCTCTCCTGCAGCCCATGGACCAGCAGGTCATTGCAAACTTCAAGAAACTGTACACAAAAGCTATGTTTGAAAGGTGCTTTGTAGTGACCTCAGAAACTCAATTGACTCTAAGAGAGTTTTGGAGAGATCACTTTAGCATCCTCAATTGTGTAAACATTATAGGTAAGGCTTGGGAGGAAGTGACTAAGAGGACCTTGAACTCTGCTTGGAAAAAAACTGTGGCCAGAATGTGTAGACAAAAGGTATTTTGAAGAGTTTGAGGCTAACCCTGAGAATCCTATGCCAGTTGAGGAATCCATTGTGCCATTGGGGAACTCCTTGGGGTTGGAGGTTAGTGGGGAGGATGTGGAAGAGTTGGTGGAGGAGGACAATGAAGAACTAACCACTGGTGAGCTCCTAGATCATCTTCAACAGCAAGAGGCCACACCTGAGGAAACTGCTTCGGAGGAGGGGATAGAGAAATTGAAGGAATTGCCTACTTCTAAGATTAAGGAAATGTGTGCAATGTGGCTTAAAGTGCAAACCTTTTTTGATGAAAATCACCCTGACACAGCTACTGCAAGCCGTGTTGGCAACCTGTACACTGACAATGTTGTGAAACACTTTAGAAATGTCATAAAGGAATGGGAGGTACAGGCGTCTATGGACAGATATGTTGTGCGACAGAGGTCCAGTGACTCTCAAGCTGGTCCTAGTGGCATTAAAAGAAGAAGGGAAGTAACCCATTAGGACTTGCCACCTCAAGTCCTAATGGAAGAGGATTCCCCTTCTAAACACTAAGACCATCAACACTCTCCCCTCCTCCCATCCCATCAATCATCACCAGATCTTCAATAAAGGTAAGTGTCATGTAACTGTGCATGTCTTCTTCAGTTTGTGTGTATTAAAATTAATATTTCATGTGGTAAAAACAATTTTTTTTTCATACTTTGGGGTGTCCTGCACGGATTAATTTGATTTCCATTATTTCTTATGGGGAAAATTAACTTGACTAACGATGAGCTCTCAGGAACGGATTAAGAGCGTTAGTCGAGGGTCCACTGTATATGCATTTTAACAGTCTGGGACACTTTCTATGTCATGGAATATTATGTGTGGGTGGGATGGCCTGCTATGGTAGCCTGATTGGCTACCATACATACCACACTTGATTTCTTACAATAAATACTACTCATCTCACCCTACATTTTAAGGACTACAAATATTTTGAGGTAAGTAATGAGTGTACTGTACTATATGTGTAATGCCTAGTTCTACTGCTAACTTAATGTATGTTAGTGTAAACTTGTCATCTAGTATTTATATGCATTCATAAGAAAAAAAAAAAAAAAAAAAAAAAAAGGGGGTGTTCCACTTTATGGTGGTAGCCTGGAACCTAACCTGCCATATAAGCAGGGCCCTACTGTATTCATCAAAAATTCCATAATTTTATTAGACTATATAAAACTTGCACTGTTCCTTAATTACTATACAATACAACAAATTGCATCTCTGAAAAATATGCCACCACAAATGAACAAGTGCTTTAAAATACTAAAAAAATAAATTGCCATATTTTTAGTAAAATATTGACGAGATAACTATGCCACAAAATAGGTTACATTTTTACACAAGTGAACATTAAAAAAAATGTGCAGGATTTGTGAATTATTATTTTGAAGACATCTACTTTAGAGATCCCATGACTATTTTCAGCAAATACTCTTGTGCTTTACTTAACAACAAAAATATGTTTGCTTAGTTCCTAAACTTTTTATTTCATTACTGTACATTTAATTAAAATGTTGAATCAGTGGAATCATATACAAGATTTAACTGCAGGAACTATTTAAGTATTTACTAACCTGACATGTCTGTTCTGCTCTTGCATTTTTCCACCACCTGCTTATCAACAGCAATGATCTGGTCAGTCAGCAGGCGAGTGTAGTTGATGTTTTTGTAAGTGTCTATATACACAGAATCAAAGGTACCTGTAGTTTCTTCTTTCTTCTCTTTGCTAATACCTGTATTTGCACCACCACTATTGGTGATTGAGTTGCGTTTCACAAGATTAATATTGGTGTAGGTGTCATCTTTTTTCATTGGCACATCAGAATCGGGTGAACTGTGGCTACTACATTGAGTGATATTTTCAAGGCCACTTCCTTTCTGTGAAATATCTTTGGAATCTTCCTTGTCAGATTTCGAATTTTCACTCTGACTTGACTCTACAATGCATTTCTCTAGAACCTCTTTTTCCTTGTCTGATTTTTCCTGATGATAATCAGATTCACTAGTTTTGCCGAAACTGCTGCTACTTTGCAAATCCTTGTTTTGAATCTTTTCATCACTTACCATATTTTGTTTTTCTTTATTGGCTCCATTCATTTGAGTTTTATCTTGGGTAACTGATCTATACTTTTCTGACTTTTTTCCACTTGCAGTGACAGTGCACCCACCACCACCACCACTGTTCTTGCTATTGTTTCGTACCACATTATTGTTATTGCCGTTTTCAAATTTTCTTTCTTGATCATTTGATGATATTTGACTTCGAAGTTGTTTAATCTTCTCTATAGTGTTACGGAAGAGGTTGTCCTTGACATATTCAGCAGTGTACTGTAAGGAAATGAAAGGACATGAATAAAGAAACAGAATATAACTTCATCGTTAGAAAATCCTGTGATAATCCCTTCACAGCGTGTGTAAGAATTATAGAGAAACAAGCCTATTGAGTATACCAGGTAAAGTGTATGGTAAAGATGATATTGAAAGTATTATGAGTAACACAGAATTACAGAGGAAAAGTGGAGGTTTTAGGAATGGTAGGGAATGTGTAGAACAATTGCTTACACTGAAGCATACCAGCAAACAGTATTTAAATGAACAAGCAAGCAATTACACTGAAATGTTGAAATATACAAGTGAACAGTACTTTGAACAAATGTTTACTTAGAAGCATACAAGTACAAAGTACCTAGATGAACAAGTGTGGCAAGTGCTGAGTGTGTTACACTTCATTCGACGTTCGTCACACAATCATGCGTATGCCCACTCAACCAGCAAACTGCTGTTTTTGTTGTCCAGTTCAACTCAAGGTGATGTAACACCTGCCTGCCCGGCTGGAAGGCCAACTTTCGCCTGCTCTGGTTGAAATCACTCGTTGTTACAAAAAACGCGATTCTAAAAGCTTAGAGATCTCCAGTGAATACTAGAAAGGACTGCCCTTCTAGCATCCAGCCTGTTACTGGGTTTTCGTAACAAGTAGTCAGTATCCTTGTCCAATTATCCATTAGAAATCAGTAATATTCAATAGAGCTTCAGGATTACAACTGGTAGGCTACTAACTAGAGAAATTAAAATTTAATAAATTTATTAAGTCTAGAGGTATATTGTCAAATTAAATTAATCACAGCAATGAAAATAAAATCAATCTCTCGAGTTCAATATTATTGTGCTGAAAGCACATATCACATTTATAATTCTTAAGTACCGTCTGGTACATTAACATTTAATAAGATATTACAAATATGTACAAGTAAGTGTGTATGTGTGTAAGTGCTCTAAGTAGTTCACTATGTCTCAAGACTCGACTAGACTTAAACTAGTGACTGACAAAGTCCTCACATAAACTAACTTCTTGACCGACTGGCAACCAGAACAGTCTGCTTGAACAATGAAAAGAATGCTAAGCCCAATAGCCATATATCAAGCGACAGCGACACAATCAGGATCAAGGAGATAATATAACGACACTAAGCAGGGACCATCAGCAGATCCTCCACAAAAGTTACAAAACTCCCATACTACTGAATCTAAGTTCAGCATAGGAAAAACCTTGACTGTGACAATACACAGAAACCAGTACAAAATTAGGTCAGAAGCTATAGCTCGGGACCTGAGATGTTCAGAGTGTCTATGTGACACACAACCTCAGTACAACGTCGAAAATCACTAAGTTTATACAATGTTCTCTGAACAGAGTTCTACAGAACTAACAAGAATAATGAGACAGACAATCTGTCCAACCATCAAGTGAGTCTAGAGCAGACTGAATACTTCACGAGAGGTGAGGACACCCCCCCTCGATCACGTGATAGCCCCGTGGACAACACAGCTCAAAAGCCGGCAGTATAACGAGCGACAAGCGATAATTACAGTAGTTAGACAATCAAGACTTGAACTGAGCACATATTATGTACATCCTAACAACATAAGTCAAATAACAATATAACAGTCAAATAATAATATAAAGTCATACATTTACGATTTAGCTATTATCGCAAATATAAGCAATATAAAATTAAATGAAAAGGTAATATACATTATATATACATAATAATCATTGTAACCCATTCAGGGGTTGCAACACTTGTTGCCTTGAGAGACTCTTGGCTCTCTCATCATTATACGTATTGCTAACTTAATATCCTAACCTTGTAAATATTGTAAATAAGCGGTGAAGGATTACTTGGGTAAAGAAATCTACCCCTGATGTGTTTACCTTGCCCTATTCTTACCCAGTTCATTGCTATATACAGTGGACCCCCGTGTAACGTTGGCATCGCATAGCGTTAAATCCACATAGCGATACATTTTATCGCTAAAATTTTGCCTCGCATAGCGCTAAAAAATTCACTCAACGCGATTCGTCCAAGACGCGTCCATGCGGCCTGAGCCAGCCTCACTTGTTCTGCCAGTGGCATTGTTTACAAGCCAGCCTCCGCGGTAACATTCAAGCATACAATCGGAACACTTTGAATTATTACAGCCTTTTTATAGTGATTTCACCTGAAAAATAAGTGACCATGGGCCCCAAGAAAGCTTCTAGTGCCAACCCTACAGGAATAAGGGTGAGAATTACTATGGAGATGAAGAAAGAGATCATTGCTAAGTATGAAAGTGGAGTGCGTGTCTCCGAGCTGGCCAGGTTGTATAGTAAACCCCAATCAACCATCGCTACTATTGTGTCCGAGAGAACGGCAATCAAGGAAGCTGTTCTTGCCAAAGGTTTAACTGTGCTTTCGAAACAGAGATCGCAAGTGACAGAAGATGTTGAGAGACTGTTATTGGTGTGGATAAATGAAAAGGACTTGACACCTCAAGTCCCCTCCCCTCCTCCCATCCCATCAATCATCACCACATCTTCAATAAAGGTAAGTGTCATGTAACTGTGCAAGTTTTCTTAAGTTTGTGTGTATTAAAATTAATATTTCATGTGGTAAAAAAATTTTTTTTTTCATACTTTTGGGTGTCTTGCACGGATTAATTTGATTTCCATTATTTCTTATGGGGAAAATTAATTTGCATAACGATAATTTCGCATAACATTGAGCTCTCAGGAACGGATTAATAGCGTTATGCGGGGGTCCACTGTATTGCTGACTTTTGTTTATGGCCAGGTGCTACAGGCCTTAAATTGCTACTTGTGTTTGTAATAACAAGAGGCTCGCTGTAACATTGAAACCATACAAGTGAACACTACTTAGAAAGTGAACAGAACCTAGATAAAGGTAAGGAACACTTCACTGCATTTTTTTTTTAACAAGTCGGCCGTCTCCCACCGAGGCAGGGTGACCCAAGAAAGAAAGAAAATCTCCAAAAAGAAAATACTTTCTTCATTCAACACTTTCACCTCACTCACACATAATCACTGTTTTTTGCAGAGGTGCTCAGAACACAACAGTTTAGAAGCATATACGTATAAAGATACACAACATATCCCTCCAAACTGCTAATATCCTGAAACCCCTCCTTTAGAGTGCAGGTATTGTACTTCCCATTTCCAGGACTCAAGTCTAGCTACATAAAAATAACCAGTTTCCCTGAATCCCTTCACTAAATATTACCCTCCTCACACTCCAACAGATTGTCAGGTCCCAAATACAATTCGTCTCCATTCACTCCTATCGAACACGCTCATGCACACCTGCTGGAAGTCCAAGCCCCTCACCCACAAAACCTCCCTTACCCCTTCCTTCCAACCTTTTTGAGGACGACCCCTACCCCGCGTTCCTTCCCCTACAGATTTAAATGCTCTCCACGTCATTCTACTTTGATCCATTCTCTCTAAATGGCCAAACCACCTCAACAACCCCTCTTCAGCCCTCTGACTAATACTTTTATTAACTCCACACCTTCTCCTAATTTCCACACTCCGAATTTTCTGCATAATATTTACACCACACATTGCCCTTAGACAGGACATCTCCACTGCCTCCAACTGCCTCCTCACTGCTGCATTCACAACCCAACCTTCACACCCATATAAGAGTGTTGGTACTACTATACTTTCATACATTCCCTTCTTTGCCTGCATAGATAACGTTTTTTGACTCCACATATACCTCAACGTACCACTCACCTTTTTTCCCTCATCAATTCTATGACTAACCTCATCCTTCATAAATCCATCTGCTGACACGTCAACTCCCAAATAGTATCTGAAAACATTCACTTCTTCTATACTACTACTCCCCAATTTGATATCCAGTTTTTCTTTATCTAAATCATTTGATACCCTCATCACCTTACTCTTTTCTATGTTCACTTTCAACTTTCTACTTTTACACACACTGCCAAACTCATCCACTAACCTTCGCAATTTTTCTTTAGAATCTCCCATAAGCACAGTATCACCAGCAAAAAGCAACTGTGTCACTTCCCATTTTGTATTTGATTCCCCATAATTTAATTCCACCCCTCTCCCAAACACCCTAGCATTTACTTCTTTTACAACCTCATCTATAAATATATTAAACAACCATGGTGACATTACACATCCCTGTCTAAGACCTACTTTTACTGGGAAGCAGTCACCCTCTCTTCTACACACCCTAACCTGAGCCTCACTATCCTCATAAAAACTCTTTACAACATTTAGTAACTTACCCCCTATTCCATATACAGTACTTGCAACATCTGCCACATTGCTCCCCTATCTACTCTATCATATACCTTTTCTAAATCCATAAAAGCAATAAAAACTTCCCTACCTTTATCTAAATACTGTTCACATATATGCTTCAATGTAAACACTTGATCTACACATCCCCTACCCACTCTGAAACCTCCTTGCTCATCCACAATCCTACATTCTGTCTTACCTCTAATTCTTTCAATTATAACCCTACCGTACACTTTTCCTGGTATACTCAGTAAACTTATTTCTCTACAATTTTTACAATCTCTTTTGTCCCCCTTCGCTTTATATAAAGGGACTATACATGCTCTCCGTCAATCCCTAGGTACCTTCCCCTCTTTCATACATTAAACAAAAATACCAACCACTCAAACACTATATCCCCCCTGCTTTTAACATTTCTGTCATGATCCCATCAGTTCCAGCTGCTTTACCCCCTTTCATTCTATGTAATGCCTCATGCACCTCCCCCACACTCACATCCTGTTCTTCTTCACTCTTAAAAGATGGTGTACCTCCCTGGCCAGTGCATGAAACTACCGCTTACCTTTCTTCATCGACATTTAAAAGTTCCTCCAAATATTCTTGCCATCTACCCAAAACCTCCATCTCCCCATCTACTAACTCCCCTACCCTATTTTTAACTGACAAATCCATTCGTTCTCTAGGCTTTCTTAACTTGTTTAACTCACTCCAAAATTTTTTCCTATTTTCATTAAAATTTCTTGACAGTGCCTCTACCACTCTATCATCTGCTCTCCTTTTGCACTCTCTCACCACTCTCTTTACCTTTCTTTTACTCTCCATATACTCTACTCTTCTTATAACACTTCTGCTTTGTAAAAACCTCTCATAAACATTTATGGACTTAAATAAGGCATATGATAGGGTGGATAGGGAAGCAATGTGGCAGATGTTGCAAATGTATGGAATAAGTGATAAGTTACTTAAAGCAGTAAAGAGTGAATAGCAAGGCTCAACTTAAAGTATATACAAGAGAGGGAGATTATTTTCCAGTAAAAGTAATCTTAGACAGGGATGTGTGTATATTATCATGGTTATTTAACATATTTATAGATGGGGCTGTAAAAGAAGCAAATGCTATCCACTATACCTGGAGTTTACCTGGAGAGAGTTCTGGGAGTCAACGCTCCCGTGGCCCGGTCTGTGACCAGGCCTCCTGGTGGATCAGTGCCTATATACAGTGAGGCGTTTGTAAGTTAAGGACCTCCTGCCACTGAAAATAATCAGTCCATACCTATGTATATAGTAAATATAAATGAAGAAAAATTCAAAAATTAATTAGATAGTATTACTATTGTGCACATACTGATGGTTCCGTAGGTCATAGCCCCTCCATGGCTGGGTCCCAGACCAGAGCTAAGTTCATGATTAGTCAAGGTTTTTAGCTGATGAAAATCTTGATTGTGAATATCATGTGTCTAATGGTACCATGTGATGTGTCCATGGCCAGCCACAAGTAATTGGTTATGTTGAAGATTCTCAGTTAACCACTACCCTCTGATGAGTCATGAACTAGAGTACAGTATTCCCTCTGTATCTGCGGGGGATACATTCCAAGACCTACCGTGGATACCTGAAACCTTGGATAGTAGCAAACAACCCTGTACACAACCTTATACAATGGAACCTCGACTTACAAGTGCCCAACATACGAGCAGTCACTCAGTCGATTTTTTGCTCTGAATTATGAGCCAAAATCCGAGTTACGAGTGAGCTTCAGAGTGCAGCTACTAGTTGGCGCAGAGAACGCCACAACATCTACTCAGCAATGCACATGTTTACCCTTACCTTTAACACAGACTTACATAAGTTTCAAACATACTATACCAATAAAAGGCTAACTCCAAACAGTTGTCAACTAGTAAGTGTATCTCATGACTTTATTCAAAAAGAACTAAGCAGGTTAAACCCAACTAAGAGCACCGGCCCTGATAACATCCCGTCTAAGTTCCTAAAAGTTGGTGCTTCTGAATTGTCAATCCCTATTGCGTACATAATAAATTTGTCCATCACCACTAATACCGTACTGGAGGGGTTCAAGGAGGCCAGAGTTCCTCCTCTCTTCAAGAAAAACAGTAGGTCTGATGTAAGCAACTATAGGCCTGTTAGTATACTCAGCATAATATCCAAAATTCTAGAGAGGGCAGTGTAATGTCAAGTAGTTAAGTACCTTAATGACAACAACATTCTGCACAGCTATCAATCAGGCTTTAGATCTTACTCAACCGACACCTCCCTAATTAATCTGATGGATTACATGAGAACTGAAATGTCAATGGGGAACCTCATAGGTACGGTAACCTTAGACCTGCAAAAGGCCTTCGATACTGTCAACCACAATACATTATGTAAGAAACTTTAAGCTATCGGTATAGGTTCTGTAGACTGGTTTAAGTCCTACCTTAGCAACAGAGACAAACAGAGCCCCTGCTGATAGCATGTGGAGTTTCCTAAGGTAGTATTCTGGGCCCTTTATTATTTCTATGTTATGTAAATGACATGCCTATCAGTGTCAAGTGCAAACTCCTACTGTATGCAGATGACAGTGCTCTGTTAGTGTCAGGTAAAGACCCACAAGATATAGCTAATGTATTAACACTGGAACTGGAGTCCTGCAGCAAATGGTTAGTAGACAACAAACTATTATTACACCTTGGAAAAATTGAGGTCATTCTCTTTGGCATGAAACATAAACTGAGAAGGGTAAATAATTTTAATGTCCAGTGTAATGGGGAGCCCATCACTTCAGTTTCCTCAGTAAAAATCTTAGAATCCCCTTTGACTCATGCATGTCAGGAGATTTGATAAGGAACAGTGTAATAAAGAAAGCAAATGCCAGACTGAAATTCCTCTATAGACAAGCACAGTATCTACCTACTGAGGCTCTAGCCCTTATACAATGTCATATGGATTACGCTTGCTCTTCTTGGTACTCTGGCTTGACAAAAAAAACTGAAAGACCACAAATCACCCAGAACAAAGTGGTAAGATTAATCCTGGACCTGGGTCCAAGAGAGCATGTGGGCCAGGATGAATTACAGCAGTTGGATATGCTGAATGCTGAAGACAGAGTAAAACAACTGAAGCTAAATCAATCATAGTACTAGGGGAAGAGAGCACAACTTTATAGCACCCACAGTCAGTGGCCAAGCTTCAAACACCTTTTATTGAACAGCAATAAACGATTGGAACAGACTGCCCGCACATGTCCAAGCCAGTCACAGCATGAACTAGTTAAAGAAGAGAGCCAAAAGGTGTCTGATGAATGTAGCTACAGAAAGGGAGGGGAATGATTTTTTATTTTTTTAGCTAACATACGTGTAATTTTACCTTATCCCTAGTCATGACCCTCATATTGTAGAAAGTCTTAATGACCCTCGTATAGTAGATAGTATTAATAGTATGATAATAAGATGTTATCTCCATTATAGAATAATAATATTATCACCGTTATATTATAATAAGATAAAAGGACCCCAATGGAAATAAGTTACTGTCTGACTTTTTTGGGTTATCCTAGATACTTTACACATATGCTGCTATGTATGATAATCTATGTAACTGTATTTGTGTATACCTGATTTAAACAAACTTACTTACCTCGCTGTGGAAGCATTTCTCTTGTGTTGTGCTTGCATTTTGTGCAGTTATTTTGCCAAATTTCTTTTTTCTAACCATGGGTCCTAAGAAAGTAAGTGCAAAGGACAGTGCTGAGAAGAAAAGGAGGATGATGTCCATTGAATTAAAGAATGAGATCACAGATAAACACGACCAAGGTGTGCGGGTTGTGGACTTGGCCATGCAGTACCAGCGTAGCACTTCTACGATGTGTACGATACTAAAGTATAAGGAGTCAATAAAGGCTATAGCGCCAGCCAAGCAATAAAATGTAGCATTAAGAGTGTAGCAATTAAGTTCAGCGATAAAGTGTAGCATGTAGCATTAAGAGTGTAGCAATTAAGTTCAGTGATAAAGTGTAGCATTAACCCTTTGAGGGTCCAGAGGCCAAATCTCAGAGTGACAGCCAAGGTCCAAGAATTAAAAAAAAAAAAAAAAAAAAAAAATCTTACAAAATGGTAAAGGATATTTTTCTGAAGGAAATGAAACAAAAAGTATGAAATTTGATGGAAAATTACGAAATTACAGTGAACCCTCGACCAACGATATTAATTCGTTCCAGAGAGCTTGTCCTTAGCCGAATTTATCATTAGCTGAATTAATTTTCCCCATAAGAAATAATGGAAATCCAATTAATCCGTTCCAGACACCCAAAAGTATTAAAAAAAAAAAAAAAAATTTTCATGGAATATACATTTCCCTACAAAGAAAACAATGAGACATGCACAATAACTACATAAATATGTAAATGCTAAGATGACACTTACCTTTATTGAAGAGTATTGATGAATGATGAGACACTTTTTCTTGAACACTCTGGGATTTTCAGCGATACATGAGTAAAGGCTTCACTTTGCAATCCCCACTAGCATTACAACAAAACATGAGAGTTAGCCTCTCTTTCATAGGCTTGTGTCCTGGGAGTGCCTTTTCCTCCTGAGTAATGTAGGTCCTGTTTGGCATTTTCTTCCAGAACAGGCCTGTTTTGTCACAACTGAACACTTGTTGGGGTTGGAATTTTTCAGCTTCACCATGCCTTATCACAATGTGTATGCCACTACGATTCTTAAATCTCTCAAATCAACCTTTGCTGGCCTTAAATTCGCCAATATGAGCACTAGTTCCCAGCATCTTTTCCTGTTCATCATGGTGTTAAGTTGATTGGTGTGGGTCGCATCTTGGGGGGTGGGCAAGATTAACCCTTTCAGGGTTTCGGACGTACTAGTACGGCTTACGCACAAGGGTTTTTGACTTACTAGTACTCATGAATTCTAACGCCTTCAAATCTAGTGAGAGAAAGTTGGTAGGCCTACATATGAAAGAATGGGTCTATGTGGTCAGTGTGCGCAGTATAAAAAAAATCCTGCAGCACACAGTGCGTAATGAGAAAAAAAAAATTTGACCGTGTTTTTGGATTAAAACAGCGACTTTGCACTGTATTTTCGTATGGTATTTATTGTTGTATTCTAGTTTTACTGGTCTCATTTTATAGAATGGAAGACATTAGAGAAATTGAGATGATTTTGAATGGTTTTACAATGAAAAGTACCTTGAAATTGAGCTCAATGTAGTAGAAATGTTCGATTTTTACCAAAGTTCAAAAGTAAACAAATCATGCTAAGCGTCCAATACACGTCAACTGGAGAGTCTAATATTCTTTCACAAATGCACCGATATTATTTATACCATTTCTACGCTAATGCAGTAGTCTGCATAACAGTAAATCTTCTACTTTTTGTGAGAAAAATTCAAAGTGGAAAGCAAAAGAATGTAAGAGGGGCGTGGGGACGTGACTAATGAACAGAGGAAATGTTATTTTAGTGCCAGGAATGTCTTTCTTGTTTATTCTGGACCTTATTTGGAAATTGGCATCTTTTGAAATTTGTGTGAAATTGGCAAAATTGCTAAATTCTGACCACTGTATTGGATAGTTGAAATCGGTAAATGGGTGGTTTCTTGTACTCATTCGATAGAAAAAATGGAGTTCTAGCAAAATAGTTATGATTTTTGTCGACTAGTACACTGGAATTGGCCGAAAATAGGGCTCAAAGTGGGCAAAATCGCCAATGCGTAAACAACGTCGAGACCGCTAACTTCGCGAGAGCATAATTTCGTAAGTTTTCCATCAAATTTCATACTTTTGGTGTCATTATGATCATGAAAAGATTCTCTATCTTTTCACAAGAAAAAATAATTTTTTTTTTTAAATTTGGGCAACCCGGAGGACAAGTCTGGGAGAGGGCCTGGGGACCCTGAAAGGGTTAAGGACCCCAATGGAAGTAAGTTAGACAGTTCTTGATGATGCACTGACTTTCTTGGGTTATCCTGAGTGGCTAACCCTCTGGGGTTAATCGTTTCTAGTTAGGCCACACCAACAACACTCTCTCCACATCTTCAAGTAGTACAGCTGACCGTGGTCAGCTGATGGTGGTGCAACAGCAGCTGACCGTGGTACAGCAGCAGCTGACGGTGGTGCAGCAGCAGCTGACGGTGGTGCAGCAGCAGCTGACGGTGGTGCAGCAGCAGCTGATGGTGGTGCAGCAGCAGCTGACAGTGGTGCAGCAGCAGCTGACAGTGGTGCAGCAGCAGCTGACAGTGGTGCAGCAGCAGCTGACAGTGGTGCAGCAGCAGCTGACAGTGGTGCAGCAGCAGCTGACAGTGGTGCAGCAGCAGCTGACAGTGGTGCAGCAGCAGCTGACAGTGGTGCAGCAGCAGCTGACAGTGGTGCAGCAGCAGCTGACAGTGGTGCAGCAGCAGCTGACCGTGGTACGATAGTATTTCGATAGTATTTCTCACCCTTTTTATCACAGGGTTGGCACTAGAAGCTTTCTTTGGGCCCATGTTGGCTTATTTAACAGTTACAAGCACTAAAAACAATGGAATAATACAAAATGCATCGCATATATGCAAGGAACTGTCCACCCTGGCTTGTAAACAATGGCACACTAGCTGAAGGCAGGGCAGCTGAGGCACTCAGGCTGGACGGACAGGCTGATGTGTTCAGGACGATTGTTGTTACCCGAGTTTTTCACCGTTGGTGGAGCCAGTACATGTATTTTTATGCAGAAACGCATCATTAGGTGATTTTATCGTTAGACGATGCCAGCGTTGGTCGAGGGTCCACTGTACGCTCTCGCGAATTTTGATATGCCAGCGATATTTATGCATTGGCAATTTTGCCGACTGACCCCATTTCAGGCCAATTACATTATTCCAGTCGGCCAAATTTCTAGCTATTTTGCTAATATTGCTTCTGTTTTATTGACTGAGCACAAGAAATCGGCCAGTCAACTGTTTCAACTACGTACCCAATAAAGTGATCAGAAATTGGTAATTTGGCCACTTAACACACAGTTCAAAATACAGTGGACCCCCGCTTAACGATCACCTCCAAATGCGACCAATTATGTAAGTGTATTTATGTAAGTGCGTTTGTACGTGTATGTTTGGGGGTCTGAAATGGACTAATCTACTTCACAATATTCCTTATGGGAAAAAATTCGGTCAGTACTGGCACCTGAACATACTACTGGAATGAAAAAAGTTCGTTAACCGGGGGTCCACTGTACAGTGGACCCCCAGTTAACGATATTTTTTCATTCCAGAAGTATGTTCAGGTGCCAGTACTGACCGAATTTGTTCCCATAAGGAATATTGTGAAGTAGATTAGTCCATTTCAGACCCCCAAACATACACGTACAAACGCACTTACATAAATACACTTACATAATTGGTTGCATTGGGAGGTGATCGTTAAGCGGGGGTCCACTGTATTTCAATTTCAAAATTGGGCCTAGAATAAACAATGCAGGCATTCCTGGCACTAAACTAACATTTCCTCTGTTCATTAATTATGTTTCCAGGTTTAACAAATGAATTTCATTTTGATTTTTTATTCACATAATGAATTTTTATTCACACCAAAAAATAGAGGATTTACTGTTATGCAATATGTAATAATTGTACAGTGGACCCTTGACCAGCGATGGCATTGATTAACGATAAATCTGACTAGCGATACATTTTATCGCAAAAATTTTGCCTCGATTAGTGCTAAAAAACTCGACCAACACTATTCCTTCCGTCTGAGACACGTCCACTTCTGGCCAGTGTTTACAAGCCAGCCAGCCACCGCGGTCGCTTCCAAGCATACAATCGGAACATTTCATATTATCACAGCCTTTTTAGTGATTGCACCTGCAAAATAAGTCACCATGGGCCCCAAGAAAGCTTCTAGTGCCAACCCTACAGCAAAAAGGGTGAGAATTACTATGGATATTAAGAAAGAGATCATTGCTAAGTATGAAAGTGGAGTGCATGTCTCCGAGCTGGCCAGGCTGTACACAAAACCCCAATCAACCATCGCTACTACTGTGGCCAAGAAAACGGCAATCAAGGAAGCTGTTCTTGCCAAAGGTGCAACTATGTTTTCGAAACTGAGATCACAAGTGATAGAAGATGTTGAGAGACTGTTATTGGTATGGATAAACGAAAAACAGATAGCAGGAGATAGCATCTCTCAAGCGAACATATGTAAAAAGGCTAGGAAGTTGCATGACGATTTAATTAGAAAAATGCCAGCAACAAGTGGTGATATGAGTGAATTTAAGGCCAGCAAAGGTTGGTTTGAGAGATTTAAGAATCGTAGTGGCATACATAGTGTGATAAGGCATGGTGAGGCTGCCAGTTTGGACCAAAAAGCAGCTGAAAAATATGTGCAGGAATTCAAGGAGTACATAGACAGTGAAGGACTGAAACCTGAACAAGTGTTTAATGGTGACACTGACAATGTTGTGAAACACTTTAGGAATGTCATAAAGGAACAGGAGGTACAGGCCTCTATGGGCAGATATGTTGTGCGACAGAGGTCCAGTGACTCTCAAGCTGGTCCTAGTGGCATTAAAAGAAGAAGGGAAGTAACCCCGAAAAAGGACTTGCCACCTCAAGTCCTAATGGAAGGGGATTCCCCTTCTAAACACTAAGACCATCAACACACTCCCCTCTTCCCATCCCATCAATCATCACCAGATCTTCAATAAAGGTAAGTGTCATGTAACTGTGCATGTCTTCTTCAGTTTGTGTGTATTAAAATTAATATTTCATGTGTTAAAATTATTTTTTTTTCAATACTTTTGGGTGTCTTGCACGGATTAATTTGATTTCCATTATTTCTTATGGGGAAAATTAACTTGACTAACAATTATTTTGACTAACGATGACCTCTCAGGAACGGATTAATAGCGTTAGTCGAGGGTCCACTGTATAAATAATATCAGCACATTCGTAACGTATATTAGACCCACCAGCTGACGCGTATTAGACACGTGATGTCATTTGTTTACTCTTGAACATCGGCAAAAATTGAACATTTCCGCTAATTTGAGCAATTTCAAGTCATTTTCAGTACCAAAACCAATCAAAATCTGTAATATTTCTGTAATATATCTTTCATTCTATCAAATGAGACCAAGAAATCACGAATACAACTGTAAAAAGCATACAAAAAAAAAAAAAAAAAAAAAAAAAAAAATCGCTGTTTTAATCCAAAATTATAGTTTTTTTTTTCTCATTATGCACTGCGTGCTGCAGGATTTGTTTTATGTAGTGCACACTTACCACACAGATGCATTCTCTCATATCTAGGCCCAAATTTACAGCTCACAACTTATCTGAGCTGAGCTGAGCTCATGGCTTGGACCCTGGCTTCAAAGCCGTAGATCTACAGGATGGACCCTGAAAGGGTTAAGAGTGTAGCAAGTAGCCTATCTTTTCCACCCTCCACCTCTGTGAGTATCTCCAAGGTAAATACGTACACTTTATAAAACCAGTTTATTTCTTTATATTCTTTATTATGTTTTTATACAATATTTCTTATTCATACAGTGGACCCCCGACCAACGAAGGCATCGTCTAACGATAAAATCCCCTAATGAAGCGTTTTAGCGTAAAATTTTTGGCCTGACCAATGATGAAAAACTCGACAACATTCGTCCCAAATGCGTCCAAGTGTCCGTCTGGCCTGAGCGCGCCTTAGCTGCCCTGTCTTCAGTTAGTGTGCTAGTGTTTACAAGCCAGTGTAGTCGCTTCCACGCATACATTTGGTACATTTTACATTATTCCAGTGTTTTTAGTGCTTGTAACTGTTAAATAAGCCACCATGGGCCCAAAGAAAGCTTCTAGTGCCAACCCTGTGATAAAAAGGGTGAGAATTACAATCGAAATGAAGGAGATAATCACAAAGTATGAAAGTGGAGTGCGTGTCTCTGAGCTGGCCAGGTTGTATAACAAACCCCAATCAACCATCGCTACTATCTTGACTAACAGAAAGGCAATCAAGGAAGCTGTTGTTGTGAAAGGTGCAAATATGTTTTCGAAACAGAGATCACAAGTACTCGAAGATGTTGAGAGACTGTTGTTGTTGTTGTGGATAAACAAAAAACAGATATCAGGAGATAGTATCTCTCTCTCTCTCTTTCTCAATCAATCATATGTGAAACGGCAAGGCAGTTGCATGATGATTTAATTAAAAAAAATGCCTGCAACTAGTGGTGATGTTATTGAATTTAAGGCCAGCAAAGGTTGGTTTGAGAGATTTAAGAATCGTAGTGGCATACACAGTGTGGTAAGGCATGGAGAGGCTGCCAGTTCAGACCAAAAAATGGCTGAAAAATATGTGCAGGAATTCAAGGATTACATACACTGAAAAATTAAAACCCCAACAAGTGTTTAATTGTGATGAAACAGGTCTGTTTTGGAAGAAAATGCCAAACAGGACCTACATTACACAGGAGGAAAAAGCACTGCCAGGACACAAGCCTATGAAAGACAGGGTAACTCTCATGTTATGTAGTAATGCTAGTGGGGATTGCAAAGTGAAGTCTCTACTCGTGTATCACTCTGAAACTCCCGGAGTGTTCAAGAAAAACAATGTTGTCAAGGCTAATTTGTGTGTGATGTGGAGGGCAAACAGTAAGGCATGGGTCACTAGGGACATTTTCTATGATTGGTTTTATCATGTGTTTGGCCCCACTGTGAAAAATTACCTCCTGGAAAATAAATTGGACTTCAAGTGCCTCCTGGTATTAGACAATGCTCCTGCTCCTTGCAGGGGAGTTGAGCTTTATTAAAGTCAAGTTTTTGCCTCCTAGTACCACTCCTCTCCTCCAGTCCATGGACAGGCAGGTCATTTCAAATTTCAAAAAACTGTACACCAAAGCAATGTTTCAAAAGTGCTTTAAAGTGACCTCAGACACTCGATTGACTCTAAGAGACTTTTGGAAAGATCACTTTAGTATCCTCAATTGCGTAAACGTTATAGGTAAGGCTTGGGAGGGAGTGACTAACAAGACCTTGAACTCTGCTTGGAGGAAACTGGCCAGAATGTGTACAAGAGAGGGATTTTGAAGGGTTTGGGGCTAACCGTCAGGAGCCTATGCCAGTTGTGGAATCTATTGTGGAATTGGGGAAGTCCATGGGGTTGGAGGTTAGTGGGGAGGATGTGGAAGAGTTGATGGAGGACGATGATGAAGAACTAACCGCTGATGAGCTGCAAGAGCATCTGCAACAGCAAGAGACCACAACTGAGGAAACTGCTTCAAAGGAGGGGAGAGAGAGAGATGGAGAAAGCTGCCTTCTTCAACGATCAAGGAAATTTGTGCAAAGTGGGTTGACGTGCACCTTTATGGATGAAAATCACCCTGACACAGCTATTGCAAGCAGTGCTGGTGACTTTTACAATGACAATGTTGTGGCCCATTTTAACCCTCTCAGGGTCCACAGGCCCTCTCAGAGACTTGTTCTCAGGGTCCCCCAAATTTCAAAAAAAAAAATTATTTTTTCTTGTGAAAAGATAGAGAATCTTTTCCCGATCATAATGACACCAAAAGTATGAAATTTGATGGAAAACTTACGGAATTATGCTCTCGCGAAGTTAGCGGTCTCGCTGATGTTTGCGCATCGGCGATTTTGCCCACTTTGAGCCCTATTTTTGGCCAATTCCAATGTACTAGTTGACAAAGGTCATAACTATTTTGCTAGAACTCCATTTTTTCTATCGAATGAGTACAAGAAACCACCAATTTACCTATTTCAGCTATCCAATACAGTGGTCAGAATTTAGCAATTTTGCCAATTTCACACAAATTTCAAAAGATGCCAATTTCCAAATAGGAGCCAGAATAAACAAAAAAGACATTCCTGACACTAAAATAACATTTCCTCTGTTCATCAGTCACGTCCCCATGCCCCACTTACATTCTTTTGCTTTCCATTTTGAATTTTTATTCTCACAAAAAATAGAAGATTTACTGTTATGCAGACTACTGCATTAGTGTAGAAATGGTATAAATAATATCGGCGCACTTGTGAAAGAATATTAGACTCACTAGTTGACGTGTATTGGATGCTTAGCATGATTTGTTTACTTTTGAACTTTGGTATAAATCGAACATTTCTGCTACTTTGAGCTCAATTTCAAGGTACTTTTCATTGCAAAACCAGTCAAAATCATCTCAATTTCTGTAATATGTCTTCCATTCTATACAATGAGACCAGGAAAACTAGAATACAACAATAAATACCATACGAAAATACAGTGCAAAGTCGCTGTTTTAATCCAAAAACATGGTCAAAGTTTTTTTTTTTCTCATTACGCACTGTGCCGCAGGATTTTTTTATACTGTGCACACTGACCACATAGACCCATTCTTTCATATGTAGGCCTACCAGTGTTCTCTCACTAGATTTGAAGGCGCTAGAATTTATGAGTACTAGTACATCAAGGACCCTGGTGTGTAAGCCGTACTAGTACGGCCGAAACCCTGAAAGGGTTAAGAAAATCTTTAAGGACCGCGAGGTACAAAGGTCTATGGACAGATTTTTGGTGCGACAGAGGTCCAGTGACTCTCAAGTTGTTCCCAGTGGCATTAAAAAAAGGGGAAGTAACCCCAGAAAAGGACTTGGTACCTAAAGTCCTTATGGAAGGGGATTCCCCCTTCCAAACAATAATACACCTCCATCTCCCCTCCTTCCATCTCATCACTCATCACTACATTTTCAATAAAGGTAAGTGTCATTTATTCTTCATTTAGTACAGTATTTATTGTGCATGTATCCTCATTTTTCTGTGTAGGAAAATGTATATTTCATGTGAATTTTTTTTTTTTCATACTTTTGGGTGTCTGGAACAAATTAACTGGATTTCCACTATTTCTCATGGGGAAAATTAATTCGACTAATGATGAATTTGCCTAAGGACAAGCTCTCTGGAACGGATTAATACCGTTGGTCGAGGGTCCACTGTAAATACATTGTCTCAGTATTTTCCTTATGAAACTAGTGATCTAGTGCAGTTAGCTTCACAAACACACTATTTTCAAAAGGGGAAGATAAGGTCAGAGTGGGAGTGGGGGTGGCTGTCACCACTCGTATTCTAGAGTACAGTGGAACCTCGGCTTTCATCTTTAATTCATTCCAGAGAGTCTGACAAAAACTGAATTTGACAAAAACTGAAGCAATATTTCCCATAAGAAATAATGTAAATCCAATTAATCCGTTCCAAACACCCAAAAATATTGACAAAAAACACATTTTGTTTTACATACAGAAAACAATGAGAAATAAAAGCACTAATGAAATGGATAAATGAACATTTAAATAAATTTTACCTTTATTGAAGACTCTTGTTGGCATATGGAAGACGGCAAGGAGGGGAGAGGGAGGTCATCTCTACCTCCATCACTACCATCCTCTACTACCATCACTACCACCCTCTACTACCATCACTACCATCCTCAACCACAATCACTACCACCCTCTACCACAATCACTACCACCCTCTACCACAATCACTACCACCCTCTACCACAATCACTACCACCCTCTACCACAATAACTACCACCATCTACCACCACCACTACCACCCTCTACCATTGAATTCTATCGTGTTTCTCGCCTTCTTTAAGTGTTAAGTAGTCTGTAAGCCAATAATGTTAAGTCAGCCCATAATGCCTAGGCATAATAGAGGCTCTCTTTGCACTGCAACCCATTATTGTAAATACAAAATCTCAATGTACTATTTGCAAAGACATAAATAAATAAATAAATAAACAAATAAATAAATAAATAAATTAATAAAGGGCTGGCATTTGGAACTTTCTTTGGCCTCATGGTGGCTTATTTAGCAATCGCACTCAATAAACAAGTACAAAAAAAAATGGATTATTATGAAATGTTTTGCATGAATGCACAGGGTAATGTTCACTTGATGAGAAACAAAGCCAGACTGACTCAGAATGTGTGCACGGGATGCTTTGTATGGGCGCGGGCAGACGGACACGTTCAGTACGGCAGACGAAAACAGAGGTGATAAATGAAAACGGACCATGTTTTGACAAAAAAAAGTACATAGTCGAAAACCGAATTCGACGAAAACCAGGGCAAACAAAAACAGAGGTTCCACTGTATATATCATGTTTCTATGTTATTTATATTGTTTATTATGTCATATTAGATCAACTGTGATAGATAAATAAGCCGTAGAGCTGACATCAGCATTACGTGTGTTGAAGTATTTTCTCCTTCCTCCCGAGAGCAGGAATTCTGCTGTAACGGATTAACGGCATTTCAATTAATTTCAATGAGGAAAATTGATTTGATATATGAGCAAACTGAGTTACGAGCTCAGTCATGGAACGGATTAAACTCTTAAGTCAAGGTACCACTGTATATGTAATTTTTCATTTATATACATACCTATGATAAAGTTTAATTGATAAATTATACACAATAAATTGACAATTAGTGCTTTCTCTGATGAGAAGCATTTCACAACTTTTCTTAGCTTTGAAAAACTGCCAGCATCACTACTTTTGAGCTTTGGGATCATTATTAAGCAAAATTAATTTTTTTTGAGCCACAGTAAACTGTGGATTTAAAGCAGCGGATACTGAATCCGTGGATACTGGGGTCCTACTATATTTGCTAGACACCAGAGCTGGCAGTGAAGATTGTGGAGTCTTTCATTTTGAATGTTTTTTGTCGTGACTTCAGCATTGGTTAGAATTCATATGATTTCCACACTACAGTGTTTAAAAGTAGCAATGAGTTGCGCTTGGTTATTATACATTTCTTGCCCAGTCTAAGACTGGGCCTTGGGGGTAACAGCCCCAAAATTAATTCTAGGTACCCTCCAGGTTACCAATGTGAAATTTTACTTTAGCTGTGTACTATGCCATTACAGTACTGTATAATGAAAACTCATGACAAAACAAATTTATATTCTCTCAGATGATTCTAAAGTTCATGACAAACTTCAAGGGTACGTGTCATTTAAGGTGTAGCTTTAAGTAAGCGGTACACTATCAGACCACTGAAAAGGTTAACAGTTTTCTTCCTCTTCCTCCTCCTCCCTCCTTGTCCTTTCCTCTTCCTTCTTGGTTGATCATGCCAGCAGCTGCAAGGCCTGATCTGGGATCAGGCTGTGAGGTTGACGATCACCGATATCATATACAGGTAACCATTCTTTTTCTCCTCCTCTACTTTTTTAAGAACATAAGAAAGGAGGAACACTGCAGGAGGCCTGTTGGCCCATACTAGGCAGGTCCTTTACAATTCATCCCACTAACAAAACATTTGCCCAACCCAATTTTCAATGCCACCCAAGAAATAAGCTCTGATGTGAAAGTCCCACTCAAATCCAACCCCTCCCACTCATGTACTTATCCAACCTAAATTTGAAACTACCCAAAGTCCCAGCCTCAATAACCCAACTAGGTAGACTGTTCCACTCATCAACTACCCTATTTCCAAACCAATACTTTCCTATGTCCTTTCTAAATCTAAACTTATCTAATTTAAATCCATTACTGCGGGTTCTCTCTTGGAGAGACATCCTCAAGACCTTATTAATATCCCCTTTATTAATACCTATCTTCCACTTGTACACTTCGATCAGGTCTCCCCTCATTCTTCGTCTAACAAGTGAATGTAACTTAAGAGTCTTCAATCTTTCTTCATAAGGAAGATTTCTAATGCTATGTATTAATTTAGTCATCCTACGCTTAATGTTTTCTAACGAATTTATGTCCATTCTGTAATATGGAGACCAGAACTGAGCTGCATAATCTAGGTGAGGCCTTACTAATGATGTATAAAGCTGCAATATGACCTCTGGACTTCTGTTGCTTACACTTCTTGATATAAATCCCAGTAATCTATTTGCCTTATTACGTATGCTTAGGCATTTTCTTCCCTCCCTCTTCCTCCTTTCCCCTTCTCCCCCTTTCTCCTCATCCCACTTTTTTCTTCCACTTGTATACTATCTCCAAACTATGTTGCCAGGTTTACTTTTGTCAAACAACCATTACTGTGATGTAGATAATATCAGTTAAGCAAACTTAATCTCCATAATGAGAAAATGGGATTGTGTTTGGCTGTTTGGAGTAGTTTTGCATGTTCTGCCATGCTAAGGTGGCCCATAGCTTAGTGGTGCATAGTGGGCCATAGCCTTTGTTGCATGTTTGAAGGGCCCAAGTTTGATCCTGGGGTGGGTGGAGATGTTGGATGTTTCCTTACATCTATTAACCATGTTCATTTAGCAGTATATAGATATCCATGTGTAAGTCAATTATTGTGGGTGGCATTTAGTAATGTACACCTTAGATAGGGTTGGATTTTTAAAAGTGCTGAGGGAGAATCAATTCTTACTGTAAATTAATTGGTTAAAAATAAAAAAATAATGAACACTGGTGAAGTGTATGATCTAGTGAAAGTGGATGTGCTTGCTATGATGACTAATCCATTATAAGTGTATGTACTTGACATTCTTCATATATCTACCTGTTCAAGGAAGGATACAAGATACTAAGGACAAACATAAGAAATGTGACACAGCTGTTGGCACCTTATTGGACCTCAAGCATGAGACAAAGGCAGAGGAGCTACCTGTGTTCACAAGCAGGAATGTGAATTTTGTGCCAACATTTGAGGACGACATAGTTGGTGCAATTTTACTATGGAATCAGGGCATTAGCATTAAAAATGAAACGGAGATGGAGTTGAAGGAACTGAAAAAAGAGGGAATGATGATGATGCCACTTAATGAGGGATAAGAAAACATAGTGATGAGATCAGGAGCTAATCGCAGAAAATTATGCTATAACTGGGTGAAAACACATACTGCACTTCCATGACATAGGACACCCTTAAAGAAGGATGTCTAGGTCTCCTGAATCAAGAAATCAGAATTACCCTCTTCATGAATATAATTTGCCAGATGACATACTGTACCTGTCCCTGGAGAGAGTTTCGGGGGTCAATGCCCCCGCAGCCTGGTCTGAGACCAGGCCTCATGGTGGATCAGGGTCTGATCAACCAGCCTGTTACAACTGGCCGCACGCAAACTGACCTACAAACCACAGCCAGGCTGGTCAGGTACTGACTTTATGTGTCTGTCCAGTGCCTTCTTGAAGACAGCCAGGGGTCTATTGGTAATTCCCCTTATGTATGCTGGGAGGCAGTTGAACAGTCTTGGGCTCCTGACACTTGTAGTGTTGTCTCTCGGTGTACTCGTGGCACCCCTGCTTTTCATTGGGGGAATGTTGCATCTCCTGCAGAGTCTTTTGCTTTCATAGGGAGTCATTTTCATGTGCAAGTTTGGTACTAATTCCTCTAGGATTTTCCAAGTATATATTATTATGTATTTCACCTGCATTCCAGGTAATACAAATCAAAGGACTTCAACTGCTCCCAGTAATTCAGGTGCTTTATCGTAATTGTGCGTGCTGTGAAAATCCTTTGTACACTCTCCAGATTAGCAATTTCGCCTGCCTTGAAGGGGGCAATTGGTGTGCAGCAGTATTCCAACCTAGAGAGAACAAGCAATTTGAAGAGAATCATTATGGGCTTGGCGTCCCTAGTTCTGAAGGTTCTCGTTATTCATCCTATCATTTTTCTAGCAGATGCGAATGATAGTGTTGTGGTCTTTGAAGGCGAGATCCTTTGACATCACTTCCAGGTCCTTCAAATTACTTTTTGGCTCAACTGCATGGTTAGAATTTGTTGTATACCCTGATAGAGTTTTAATTTCCTCAAGTTTTCCCATATCTGAGTAGTTGAAATTTCTCTTCATTGAACTTTATATTGCTTTGAATGGCCCATTTGAAGATATGGTTGATGTCAGCTTGGAGTCTTGCAGTGTCTTCGATGGAGGACACTCATGGCAATTTGGGTGTCATCCACAAAGGAAGACACGGAGCTATGGCTTACATCTCTGTCAGATATGAGGATGAGGAATGGGATGGGAGTGAGTACTGTGCCTTGTGGAACAGCACTTTTCACTGTAACTGCCTCAGACTTTACTCTGTTTACTATTACTCTATGTTTTATTTGTTAGGAAGTTATAGATCCATCTACAAACTTTTCCTGTTATTCCTTTATCATGCATTTTGTGCACTATTACACGGTGGTTGCACCTGTCGAAGACTTTCGCAAAGTCTGTGTATACTACATCGGCATTTTGTTTATCCTCTACAGCATCCAGGACCTTGTCATAGTAGTCCAGTAGCTGGGACAGGCAGGAGTGACCTGCTCTAAACCTGTGTTGCCCTGGGTTGTGTAAATGATGGATATCTAGGTGGTTGGCGATCTTACTTCTTAGAGCCCTTTCAAAGATTTTTATGATATGGGATGTTAGTGCTATTGGTCTGTTGTTCCTTGCAATTCCTATACTGCCATCTACGTAGAATGGGGCTATGTCTGTTGTTTTCAGCGAGTGTTTGATGACCCATGTCCATGCTCCCTCTCCATAGAATGCTGAAGTCACATGACGGGCTTCTTGCAGTTCTTGATGAACAGAGTTCCACGAGTCTGGGGCCTGGGATAGAGTGCATGGGCATGTCATTTATTGACTTTTCAAAGTCTTGTGGTGTTAGGATATCAGAGATTTTTGAGATGACCAAAATTTGGGTCTCGGTCATAAAAATTCATCTAGATTGTCTACCTTTAGTTTGGGTAATGGCTCGCTGAACACTGAGTCATATTGCATCTCACTCATTTCTTTGCTGTGTAGGTCCCATCTCGCTTAAGCAGGGGCCCAATACTGGATGTTGTTTTACCCTTAGATTTGGCATAACGGAAGAAGTATTTTTTTCAGTTTCCTTAATGGGAGTCTTGTCTCCTGTAAGATTCCTTAAAGTAAAAGGACACAAGTGCAACTAATGTGACATTTATTGTGGCAACGTTTCGCTCTCCAGGAGCTTTATCAAGCCATTATCAAGCGTAATGGCTTGATAAAGCTCCTGGAGAGCGAAACGTTGCCACAATAAATGTCACATTAGTTGCACTTGTGTCCTTTTACTTTACATATTGTCGGTAATTCTACCAACTTTATTACAAGATTCCTTAAGCTTAAGTTCGATACAGTGGACCCCCAGATAACGTAATTAATCTGTTCCAGAGAGAGTGTCATACCGAATCTGACTTAATCCAAATTAGTTTTCCCCATAAGAAATACATGTAATGGAAATCCAATTAATCCATTCTGGATACCCAAAAGTATTAAACAAAATTTTTTTACGTGAACTATACATTTCCCTACACAGAAAACAACGGGACATGCAGAGTAAAACATTCGTAAAATGACACTTACCTTTATTGAAGACTTACTGATGAGTGATGAGAGGGGAGGAGGGGAGAGGATGGAGGTGTACTATTGTTTGGAAGGAGAATCCCCTTCCATAAAGACTTCAGGTACCAAGTCCTTTTCCAGAGTTACTTCCCTTCTTTGTTTTTTAATGCCACTAGGACCAGCTTGAGAGTCACTGCACACCTGTGGCACTAAATATCTGTCCAGAGAGCTCCGTTTCTGGCGTCTCTTTAAGATTTCCCTAAAATGGGACACAACACTGTCATTGTAGATATTGCCAGCATGGCCTGCAACAGCTGTGTCAGGGTGATGCTTATCCATAAATGTTTGCACATAAGAAAGCAGGAACACGGCAGCAGGGCTGTTGGCCCATACTAGGCAGGTCCTTCACAAACCATCCCACTAACAGAATCGGATTTGCTCAACCCAATTTCCAATGCTTCCCAAGTAATAAGCTTTGATAATTCTATTCACTCATGCGCAAGTCCCATTCAAATCAAATCATGTGTCTGGGTAAGTACCCTGGCTGGTATGTGGGGAAGGACCCTGGCTGGTGTGTGGGGAAGTACCCTGGCTGGTATGTGGGGAAGTACCCTGGCTGGTATGTGGGGAAGTACAATGGCTGGTATGTGGGGAAGTACCCTGGCTAGTGTGTGGGGAAGTACCCCAGCTGGTGTGTGGGGAAGTACCCTGGCTGGTATGTGGGGAAGGACCCTGACTGGTGTGTGGGGAAGGACCCTGACTGGTGTGTGGGGAAGTACCCTGACTGGTGTGTGGGGAAGTACCCCGGCTGGTGTGTGGGGAAGTACCCCGGCTGGTGTGTGGGGAAGTACCCTTTCTGGTGTGTGGGGGAGTACCCTGGTTGGTGTGTGGGAAAGTACCCTGGCTGGTATGTGGGGAAGTACCCTGGCTGGTGTGTGGGGAAGTACCCTGGCTGGTGTGTGGGGAAATACCCTGGCTGGTGTGTGGGGAAGTACCCTTTCTGGTGTGTGGGGAAGTATCCTGGTTGGTGTGTGGGAAAGTACCCTGGCTGGTGTGTGGGAAAGTACCCTGGCTGGTATGTGGGGAAGTACCCTGGCTGGTATGTGAGGAAGTACCCTGGCTGGTGTGTGGGGAAGTACCCTGGCTGGTGTGTGGGGAAGTACCCTGGCTGGTGTGTGGGGAAGTACCCTGGCTGGTGTGTGGGGAAGTACCCTGGCTGGTGTGTGGGAAGTACCCTGACTGGTGTGTGGGGAAGTACCCTGGCTGGTGTGTGGGGAAGTACTCTGGCTGGTGTGTGGGGAAGTACCCTGGCTGGTGTGTGGGGAAGTACCCTGGCTGGTGTGTGGGGAAGTACCCTGGCTGGTGTGTGGGGAAGTACCCTGGCTGGTGTGTGGGGAAGTACCCTGACTGGTGTGTGGGGAAGTACCCTGGCTGGTATGTGGGGAAGTACCCTGGCTGGTGTGTGGGGAAGTACCCTGGCTGGTGTGTGGGGAAGTACCCTGGCTGGTGTGTGGGGAAGTACCCTGGCTGGTGTGTGGGGAAGTACCCTGGCTGGTATGTGGGGAAGTACCCTGGCTGGTGTGTGGGGAAGTACCCTGGCTGGTGTGTGGGGAAGTACCCTGGCTGGTGTGTGGGGAAGTACCCTGGCTGGTGTGTGGGGAAGTACCCTGGCTGGTGTGTGGGGAAGTACCCTGGCTGGTGTGTGGGGAAGTACCCTGGCTGGTGTGTGGGGAAGTACCCTGGCTGGTGTGTGGGGAAGTACCCTGGCTGGTGTGTGGGGAAGTACCCTGGCTGGTGTGTGGGGAAGTACCCTGGCTGGTATGTGGGGAAGTACCCTGGCTGGTGTGTGGGGAAGTACCCTGGCTGGTGTGTGGGGAAGTACCCTGGCTGGTGTGTGGGGAAGTACCCTGGCTGGTGTGTGGGGAAGTACCCTGGCTGGTATGTGGGGAAGTACCCTGGCTGGTGTGTGGGGAAGTACCCTGGCTGGTGTGTGGGGAAGTACCCTGGCTGGTGTGTGGGGAAGTACCCTGGCTGGTGTGTGGGGAAGTACCCTGGCTGGTGTGTGGGGAAGTACCCTGGCTGGTGTGTGGGGAAGTACCCTGGCTGGTGTGTGGGGAAGTACCCTGGCTGGTGTGTGGGGAAGTACCCTGGCTGGTGTGTGGGGAAGTACCCTGGCTGGTGTGTGGGGAAGTACCCTGGCTGGTGTGTGGGGAAGTACTCTGGCTGGTGTGTGGGGAAGTACCCTGGCTGGTGTGTGGGGAAGTACCCTGGCTGGTGTGTGGGGAAGTACCCTGGCTGGTGTGTGGGGAAGTACCCTGGCTGGTGTGTGGGGAAGTACCCTGGCTGGTGTGTGGGGAAGTACCCTGGCTGGTGTGTGGGGAAGTACCCTGGCTGGTGTACCACCATCACTACCACTCTCTACCACCACCACTTTCGTATCTTTATTTACTTATTTATTTATTTATTAATTTGAACATGATACAGAGAAGTACAAAAGAACACAGTTATTAAAGTGCAACATGCCAAAGCCCCTTGTATGTAGAGCATTATGGGCAGGCTTAAAATTAACTTAAGATTAACTAAGCAATGATATATTCAGTGGTAAAAACATTATTGTAAACAGATAACAATTTAGCACAAATGAGTATTACAAAGACAGGTCATATGGTCATTTACTGTGTTGCTGTGCATTCAGTAGAATGGAGTATTCTGTTAGATAATGTAATTAAAAAATAACAAAGTTTGATTGGGTCACAAGTTAGACATACAATAATGAGAATCATTTATGAGATACCATTTATGAGATAGTTATTCAGTACATGTACTTATTTAGTTGTGGGTAAGTGATTTTTGAGAAGAGACTTGAATTTATAAAGTGTTTCTTTTATATTCACAGGTAATGAATTCCAGATTTTAGGGCCTTTTAAGTGCATTGAGTTTTTGCATAGCGTGAGATGGACACGAGGAACATCAAAGAGTGATCTGTGCCTTGTGTTATGGTCATGTGTTCTGTTGAGGTTGGTAAGGAGATGATTGAGAGGAGGGTTTATATCAGAGTTAAGTGTTCTATGTATGTAGTAGGTGCAGTAATAAGTATGGATGTTTTGTATGGTGAGTAGGTTTAGAGTTGTGAATATTGGTGGAGTGTGCTGCCTGTAGTGGGAATTTATCATTCTGACTGCAGCCTTTTGTTGGGTAATTAGTGGTCTGAGGTGGTGTATTGTTGTTGAGCCCCATGCACAAATTCCATAGGTGAGATAGGGGTAAATAAGCGAGTGATATAGGGCCAGGAGGGCTGACTGTGGAACAGTTCCGTATCTTCGATAGTATGCCTACAGTCTTGGAAATTTTTTTGGAAATTTTTGTATATGTGTTTGAAATTTGAGTCTATTATCAAGGTGGATTCCTAAGAATTTTCCCTCTGTGAGTTTTGTGATAGGTGATCCGGTTATCATTATGTTAAGAGGGACATCTGTAGCTCTGTTACCAAACTGAATGAAGTAGGTTTTGTCAATGTTTAGAGTGAGTTTGTTAGTCCTCATCCAGGTAGATATTTTCCGTAATTCAGTATTTACAGAACATGTATTGGCTAGCGTGACTGGGCTCGGGTGAGAGAATTCGTATGTAGTGTCATCTGCAAATAGTGTGGGTTTGAGTAGTTGCGATGCATTTGATTGTCATTTATGTATATGAGAAAGAGAAGAGAGCCTAGGACACTTCCCTGTGGGACACCTTTCTACCCTCTTTACCAAAGGGCTGGCACTAGAAGCTTTCTTTGGGCCCATGGTGGCTTATTTTGCAGTTATAAGCACTAAAAGCAATGGAATAATACAAAATGTATCACATGTACGCATAGAATCATCCTCACTGGCTGGTAAACAATGGCACACTGGCTGTAAATGGAGTGTCGGGACGCTCGCGGCGCATGGACACATTCGGGATGAATGACTGAGTTCAGTGTCATTAACCGAGCCAATATTTTGACACAAAAACGTTACTTAATCCGATTATTACTTAATCTGATGATGCCTTTATCCAGGAGTCCACTGTACATGTGATTCGCTAGAAAATACACAGACAGACACATCACAGACACAGATTCTGCTTTTGACTCTCGCCCTGCAGGTCATAGCAGCTCTCCTTACTTACTCTGTCTCCCTACGATCCCCGTTGGGGAGGGGAACCTTTACCAGCATCGTCTTCGCCTTGACTTGCATGATGAGCTATGCAAATCGTGTAAAGATCAAGCCAAAAAGTGGTACCGTTGATGATTCAACGAAGCTTGCTCTTGCCACTGTTGTGCAGAAAGCATTTCAAGTGAAATTCAATGCTATTTTATCACTGAAAGAAGCATTCGTTGTTGTATGTCACAATGATGCTGTAGCAGAGAAGTTACTCACCACAGAAGCCACCACTACTCTTACTGCTTAAGGATTTACTGTTACATCCTCTCCTGCCCTCACGGCAAGAAAATCAGTATTCCTAAAAAAAACTGGACAAGATTCTGACTTCTCAATCAATTGCTGAACTCAAGTCATCCATTGAAATGCAAAATACTTGGGCTACTGTTGATAGCATTACGAAAATCCCGAATGCACCGTCTATGCTCAAGGTCACCTTCACCGACATGAACATGGCTGCTACTGCTTTGAACGAAGGTTTGGCTGTCTACTACTACTACATCAGTCCCACCTACATTGAAGCAGAGAGATACCACTACATTCAACATTGCTGGAACTGTTATTCATACCATCACACCACCAAAGCATGTCCAGCAAAAGACAAGAAGTTCTGCACTACATGTGGTAGTGAGGGACACACCTTCAGTTCCTGCACCGCTGCTGCTCCAACACAACCAGCGTGTTTAAATTGCAAGAGTAATGATCACCATACACTAGCAGCAAAATGTCCTACAAGAAAGGATATTATGAAAAAAACACAAGATGCAGCAAAGAAAAAACCTACTAACAACACACCAACGTATGCAGCAATTGCAAAGTTACAAGCAGACACTACAAAATTACTTCAAGCATCTACTCAGTCCGCCTCCACCACCATCACTCCTACAACATGTGACGTAACGAAGATCCACTATTGTTTACTATACGCTCACATGCAGAACATGGCTGTACCTGGAACCTTTAATTCTACCATCAACGAGTTATTTGCATTAAATAACATGCCATCATTCATATTTCCAGCATCTCCACCTTCTGAAGAAATTCTAAAATTCACCAAGGACTTAATCAACACCTCAGCTACAGTAGCTCCAACACCACCAACTAGTGACGTCACTCCAACAATGTCCAATGAGAAGCCTTCACCACCACCACTCCTCATTGAAACTGACCAATCAGAAGCCTTATCACCAGAAACATCTTCCTATTCATCTACTGAAGATGACAACAAATATTCACTTCCTCCTTCAACAATACCTAACAAGAAAGGAAAAACAGTAAAAAAATCATCATCTCACAACTCTCGACATGATAAAGATGAAGATATTAAAAAATATACTTCATGGACCGGAATCAACTTCTACACTACAGAAAAATATCATCAAGACATGCCACTTCATGAGCTTTATTCTAACCTCATCGAAAAGACAGTCAAGTTTACCATCGATTCTTCCTGCTCAGCTGGAACTCTTCGTACAATTGAACTTTCTACTATTCTAAAGGCCATTGTAGACCAACTAGAAGATTCCAGCCAAAAACACTTGCCGACACGTATAAATCTGCTCCCTCTACAACGTTTTAAATATCTTGAAAACGGAACTGAATCGTAAAACGTCATGACTCCAGGTAAACCCCAAACCTCTATGAACTGACCAATCAACGATGAGTTCCTTCCATGTCGCCTGCAGCCGCCCAGCAAGATGCAGCCAGCACCTGCTGAGTTCCTGTTGCCTTCTACATCGTCTTCGTCAGTATTTCTGAAATACATCTCCATCTACGCCTCCAGTACTTCAGTACCACATGTCCCAAAGTGGTTGGGCCACTTGCCTTGATTCCTCCTCTTCCCCTCCTTTTCCAGTTATTTCCATCCTTCCTTATCCTTCTTCCTTCCCATCTTACGACAGCTCTTGTCGTCCTCGATTCGATTCGATTGTACATGTATTTGCTATTTCTCCGACCAGTGCCTCCCTTCGTATTTCAGATACAGCAGAACCTTTACTTGCGAGCTTAATCCGTTCCGTGACCTTGCCCGCAACTGGATTTGTTCATTTGCAGAGTCAATTTTCCTCATTTAAATTAATTGAAATGCAATTAATCCATTCCAGTGGAATTCTGTACTTCAATAATTTCCCTAATATCATTTATATGGCTAATTTATCTATCAAAATTAATCTAATATGACATAATAAACAATATAAATAACATAGAAACCTTATATATACTCTAGAATAAATAAAATATGTCATTATGTAACAGGTGGAGGCGACCACAACTGCTCCCTTTTTGTTGTGGTAAACACTGCCATCTAGTGACGGCCATTTGAAGCCGTGTATTATTATTATAATTATTATTATATAGTACATTATTATTATATATGTATTATTATTCTAGGTAGTAGGTTGGTAGACAGCAACCGCCCAGGGAGGTACTACCGTCCTGCCAAGTGAGTGTAAAACGTAAGCCTGTAATTGTTTTACACAATGGTAGGTTGGCTGGTGTTTTTTCTGTCTCATAAACATGCAAGGTTTCAGGTACGTCTTGCTACTTCTGCTTACACTTAGGTCACACTACACATACATGTACAAGCATATGTATACACACCCCTCTGGGTTTTCTTCTATTTTCTTACTAGCTCTTGTTCTTGTTTATTTCCTCTTATCTCCATGGGGAAGTGGAACAGAATTCTTCCTCCGTAAGCTATGCGTGTTGTAAGAGGCAACTAAAATGCCAGGAGCAAGGGGCTAGTAACCCCTTCTCCTGTATATATTACTAAATGTGAAAGGAGAAACCTTTGTTTTTCCTTTTGGGCCACCCCGCCTCGGTGGGATACGGCTGGTGTGTTGAAAGAAAGAAAGATGTATTATTATTATATGTATTATAATTATTATAATATACAGTGGACCCCCGGTTTACAATATTTCATTCCAGAAGTATGTTCAAGTGCCAGTGAGGACAGAATTTGTTCCCATAAGGAATATTGTGAATTAGATTAGTCCATTTCAGACCCCCAAACATACACATACAAACGCACTTACATAAATACACTTACATAATTGGTCGCATTGGGAGCTGATCTTAAACCAGGGGTCCACTGTACATGTACTATTATTATTATACGTATTATAATTATTATATTATACTATTATTATTATACATTATTATTATTATTATTATCACACTGGCCGATTCCCACCAAGGCAGGGTGGCCCGAAAAAGAAAAACTTTCACCATCATTCACTCCATCACGGTCTTGCCAGAAGGGTGCTTTACACTACAGTTTTTAAACTGCAACATTAACACCCCTCCTTCAGAGTGCAGGCACTATACTTCCCATCTCCAGGACTCGAGTCCAGCCTGCTGGTTTCCCTGAACCCCTTCATAAATGTTATTTTGCTCACACTCCAACAGCATGTCAAGTATTAAAAACCATTTGTCTCCATTCACTCCTATCAAACATGCTCACGCATGCCTGCTGGAAGTCCAAGCCCCTCGCACACAAAACCTCCTTTACCCCCTCCCTCCAACCTTTCCTAGGCCGACCCCTACCCCGCCTTCCTTCCACTACAGACTGATACACTCTTGAAGTTATTCTGTTTCGCTCCATTCTCTCCACATGTCCGAACCACCTCAACAACCCTTCCTCAGCCCTCTGGACAACAGTTTTGGTAATCCCGCACCTCCTCCTAACTTCCAAACTACGTATTATTATTATACACATTATTATTATTATTATTATTACAATTCAAATAAGTAGAGGTTCCACCGTATACTGGCTCCTCTCAGCAGCTCTGTGATTCTTTGTCTTTGTCTGTACAGGGAGCGTCTCTTTCTTTCTAGTTTACATCTTCTCTTTTTCTTAATGGAATGCGTCTTGAGCAGACCTCAAGTGCCACAGAGTTAATTTTTTCTAGGCAAAGGTTCGGATCCATGTTGATTAGGATATCTTATCAGGTTGTTTCATTAAGGCCATGGTTGACTTGTTTTGTTGTATGTTTTTGTTATTGAAGTTGAATTTTGTTAAGACACCCTCATGACTGATCACATTTTGCTCATCAGGAGCCCTGTGCATACATGTCTGTACCTCATTATGTTGTGATCTGAGTGTATTGTCTTTGATACATTTATATTTCGTATCAGATCATCGTTGTTAGTGACGATGAGGTCCAGCGTATTTTCTAGTCTTGTGGCCCTAACATTTGCTGGTTTAAAGTGAATTTGGTGCAGACTTAATAGCTCGCGTGTGTGTGAATTTTCATCTGAGCTGCCTCCTGGGGTGATCTCGGCTAAGATATTTTCTACACTCCTCCATTTTAGGTGTCTCAAGTTGAACTCCCCCAGTAGCCAAATGTTTGAGGCAGGACTTGGGAGATTTTCCAGACAATGGTCAATTTTCAAAAGCTGTTCCTGGAATTGCTGGGAAGTTGCATCTGGAGGCTTGTATACAACTACAATGACAAGGTTTTGGTTCTCAATCTTTACTGCCAAAACTTCAACTACATCATTTGAGGTGTTTAGTAATTCTGAGCAAATGAGGAACTCTGATGTACAAGCCAACCTCCTCCCCTTGTTGCCTGTTTAGTCTGTCACATCTAAATAGGTTTTAACATGAGATCCATATTTCATTGTCAAAATGATTCTTTATGTGGGTCTCTGTGAAAGCTGCAAACATTGCATCTGACTCTGTGAACAGTCCCTTGATGAAAGGAATTTTGTTGTTTGTTGATGGCTTTAAGGTATGGCTTTAGGTAGTAGGTTGGTAGACAGCAACCACCCAGGGAAGTACTACAGTCCTGCCAGATGACTGTGAAACAGAAACCTGTAACCGTTTTACATGATGGTAGGATTGCTGGTGTCTTTTTCTGTCTCATAAACAAGCTAGATAACAGGGATATCTTGCTACTCCTACTTACACTTAGGTCACACTTCACAGACACGCACATGCATATATATATATATATATATATATATACATACACCTAGGTTTTTCTCCTTTTTCTAAATAGCTCTTGTTCTACTTTATTTCTTCTATTGTCCATGGGGAAGTGGAAAAGAATCTTTCCTCCGTAAGCCATGCATGTCGTATGAAGCGACTAAAATGCCGGGAGCAATGGGCTAGTAACCCCTTCTCCTGTAAACATTTACTAAAAAAGAGAAGAAAAACTTTATAAAACTGGGATGCTTGAATGTGCGTGGATGTAGTGCACATTGACCACCCAGACCCATTCTCTCAGATGAAGGCCTACCAACCTTCTCGCGCTAAATTTGACGCCGCTAGAATTTTGGCGTAGATCTACGGTTTGGGCCCTGAATGTAAAGCCGTAGATCTATGGGACGGACCCTGAAAGGGTTAACAAACTGAGTCTGTCATAATGACATGACATAATAAAGCTGCTGCTTAAGTAATGTTAAATGCTTGGATGTGGTAAGAAGACATTCACTGTAAAGTTTATACAAAATGTAATGGCCTGTATCAATACCCTGGGTGTCACATTAACCCTTTCAGGGTTCAAGGCCAAATTTCAAAGTAGGCACCAGTGTCCAAGAATTTTCAAAAAATAATTTTATTTTTTTCTAATGAAATGGTAGAGAATCATTTTCTGAAGGTAATAAAACAAAAAGTATGAAATTTGGAGGAAAACTGACGAAATTATGCTCTCGGGAATTTTGATGTGTCAGTGACATTTAAGCATCGGCGATTTTGCCGACTTTGACTCCCATTTTAGGCCAATTACATTATTCCAGTCGACCAAATTCTTAGTTATTTCAGTAGTAGTACTTCTATTCTATCAATTGAGCACAAGAAATCACCAAATCAACTGTTTCTACTACAAAATAATGTGATCGGAAATTGGTAATTTGGCCAATTTAGTGCAAAGGTCAAAATATTCCAATTTCAAAACAGGGTCCAGAATAAACAATGCAGGCATTCCTGGCACTAAACTAACATTTCCTCTGTTCATTAGTTACGTTTTCAGGCTTTACAAATGAATTCCATTTTGATTTTTTGTTCACATAAATGAATTTTTATTCAAACCAAAAAATAGAAGATTTACTGTTATGCAATTTTGTAATAATTGCATAAATAATATCACCCCATTTGTGAACATATATTAAACCCACCAGCAGGCGTGTGTTAGACGTGTGAGGTCATTTCTTTACTCTTGAACATCGACAAAAATTTAACATTTTCACTACTTTGAGCTCAATTTCAAGCCATTTCCAATACTAAAACCAATAAAAACCATCTCTATTTCTGTAATATATCTTCCATTCTATCAAAGGAGGCCAAGAAATCACAAATACAACCATAAAAAACATACAAAAAACACTGCAAAGTCGCTGTTTTAATAAAAAATTATGGTCTAAGTTTTTTTCTCTCATTTTGCACTGTGTGCTGCAAGATTTGTTTTATGTGGTGCACACATACCACATAGATGTATTCTCTCATATCTAGGCCCAAATTTACTTCTCACAGCTTATCAGAGTGAGCTGAGCTCGTGGCGTAGATCTACAGTTTGGACCCTCACCGTAAAGCCGTAGATCTACGGCATGGACCCTGAAAGGGTTAAGCAATGTGTAATATTTCAAATACAGTAAAGAGAATAACAGAATACACTGTATGTGTGCTCTGACTATTCTTAATTCAAGCCAGAATTCTCATTAGTACCAGTTCCTAGTAACCAGTTACCAGTGTCATTAGTGACTCACTACCACCCGTCTGTGTGAATCACTTGTTATTCACTGTTGCAGCTGACCTAGGATGTTTTTGAACGCCGCTCACCCCTAGGAACCATCTCGTGAGTCAGTCTTAAGATAGAGTTAGCAGAGAGGCAGGCCAGGCGTGGTGCTCCCCATATATTCCTTCCAATATACGTACTTAACAGCCTACGTGAGTGTTTCTTACCCAATCCACGTTTCAAACCCCCACATGACAGTATTACTAACCACATAAATAACTCCTTTTATCTACAATATACGTATACAACTATATACATACAGTGGAACCTCTACTTATGAGTGCATCCACGTGCAAGGTTTTCCAGATATGAGCAGTCTCTCGGTCGATTTTTTGCTTCCAGACGCGAGCGAAATTTCCAGATGCAAGCAGGCCTCAAGGGATGCTGGCGAGGGGCTCTTGCTTTTGATCTAGGGAACTGGATCTCAGTTGTTTGTTGGACTATCTTATTGAAACTTGGGCAATGTATGATGGAAAGATGCTTCTTAACGTACACCAAAAATGAAAGAAATTGGACCATAAATAACGGAGTTCACTTCTCAACCATTAGCCTCCCTTTGGCGGTATATTTTCGTATGGCTTTTATGGTTGTATCCTCTTTTTTTGGTCTCATTTGATAGAATGGAAGATATACTACAGAAATAGATATGATTTTGATCAGTTTAAAGACAAAAATACCTTGAAACTGAACTCAAAGTAGCGGAAATGTTCGATTCTTTGGCGATGTTCAAGAGTAAACCAATGACATTACTGTCCAATACCTGTCCGATTGGCACTGCCACTCAACCTTCACATATTGGAAAGCTCTTCAACACGCTAGCAAAAGTGGGAGCAGACATCATGGGGTAGCAATGGCAGACAACATGAAGTAGCAGTGGCAGACAACATAAAGCAGCAGTGGCAGATGTGAAGCAGCAGTGGCAGACAACATGAGGTAGCAGTGGCAGACAACATGAAGCAGCAGTGGCAGACATCATGAAGCAGCAGTGGCAGACAACATGAAGCAGCAGTGGCAGACAATATGAAGCAGAAGTGGCAGACATCATGAAGCAACATCATGAAGCAGCAGTGGCAGACATCATGAAGCAACATCATGAAGCAGCAGTGGCAGACATCATGAAGCAACATCATGAAGCAGCAGTGGCAGACATCATGAAGCAGCAATGGCAGACATCATGAAGAAGCAGTGGCAGATAACATGAAGTAGCAGTGACAGACCTCGTTGTGCCCTATACTATAAGAGAGTTTCCAAACCCCACCACGAGATGGCAGTCCACTCCGCTCGTGGTGGAGGGAATTCTCGTGTTTTCCTTATGTTTTATGCAGTTACTTTAAAAAATTTCTTGTTTCTGACCAAAGCAAGTGCAAAGGACAGTGCTGAGAAGAAAAAGAGGATGATTTCCAAGGAATTAAAGCAGGAAATCATAGATAAACTAAGTGGAGGGTTAAGGACTTGGCCAGGCAGTACTTGCATACCACTGTACGATATGTACAATACTAAAGCAGGAGGAGTCAGTGACAAAGTGTAGCAATTAAATGTAGCATTAAGTCACACTGTCCGACTTTTTTTTGGGTTATCCTAGGTTCTCTACACATGTAGTCAGAAGCTGGAATGGCCGCTGTGGTGGCCCTATAAACCCCAACAACAACAATGGCCACTGTCACCATCACTAGCCACATATGTAATGACAGGTATTTTATTCATGTTTCTATGCTATAAATATTGTTTATTATGTCATATTAGATGAACTGTGATAGATAAATAAGTCGTAGAGTTGATATTTGGGAAATTATTGAAGTACAGTGGACCCCCGCATAACGATGGCATCGCATAGCGATTTTTCCGCATAACGATTACTTTTATCGCAAAATTTTTGCCGCGCATACCGATTAAAAACCCGCATACCGATTTTCGTCCGAGACGCGTCCAATGTGCCCTCAGCCAGCCTCACATGTGCCGCTCCGTCCCATTGTTTACAAGCCAGCCTCCGCGGTAACATCCAAGCATACACTCGGAATATTTCGTATTATTACAGTATTTTCGGTGCTGTTTCTGGAAAATAAGTGACCATGGGCCCCAAGAAAGCTTCTAGTGCCAACCCTGTGGTAAAAAGGGTGAGAATTAGTATGGAAATTAAGAAAGATTTTGAAGGGTTTGGGGCTAACCCTGAGAAGCCTATGCCAGTTGTGGAATCCATTGTGCCTACTTCAAAGATTAAGGAAATGTGTGCAGAGTGGGTTGAACTGCAAACCTTTATAGATGAAAATCACCCTGACACAGCTGTTGCAAGCCGTGCTTGTGACTATTTCAATGACAATGTTATGGCCCATTTTAGGAAAGTCTTGAAGGAACGGGAGGTACAGAGCTCTATGGACAGATTTGTTGTGCGACAGAGGTCCAGTGACTCTCAAGCTGGTCCTAGTGGCATTAAAAGAAGAAGGGAAGTAACCCCAGAAAAGGACTTGCTACCTCAAGTCCTAATGGAAGGGGATTCCCCTTCTAAACAGTAAGAAGATAATGCTCTCCCCTCCTCCCATCCCATCAATCATCACCAGATCTTCAATAAAAGTAAGTGTCATGTAATTGTGCATGCCTTTTTCAGTTTGTGTGTATTAAAATTAACATTTCATGTGGTAAAAAAAAATTTTTTTCATACTTTTGGGCGTCTTGCACGGATTAATTTTATTTCCATTATTTCTTATGGGGAAAATTCATTCGCATAACGATTATTTCGCATAACGATGAGCCCTCTTGCACGGATTAAAATCGTTAACCGGGGGTCCACTGTACAGTGGACCCCCGCCGTATGATATTAATCTGTTCCTGAGAGCTCATCGTAAGCCAAAATTATCGTTAGCCGAATTAATTTTCCCCATAAGAAATAATGGAAATCAAATTAATTCGTTCCTGACACCCCAAAGTATGAAAAAAAAAATTTTTTTACCACATGAAATATTAATTTTAATACATACAAACTGAAGAAGACATATACAATTACGTACTACTCTACTAAGAATAGAATACATGACACTTACCTTTATTGAAGATCTGGTGATGATTGATGGGATGGGAGGAGGGGAGTGTGTGGAAGTTATTGTTTAGAAGGGGAATCCCCTTCCATTAGGACTTGAGGTAGCAAGTCCTTTTCCGGGGTTACTTCCCTTCTTCTTTTAATGCCACTAGGACCAGCTTGAGAGTCACTGGACTTCTGTCGCACAACAAATCTGTCCATAGAGCTCTGTACCTCCCGTTCCTTTAACCCTTTCAGGGTCCACAGGCCCTCTCAGAGACTTGTTCTCAGGGTCCCACAAATTTAAAAAAAAAAAAAAAAAAAAAAAAAATTCTTATGAAAAGACAGAGAATCTTTTCCTGATCATAATGACACCAAAAGTATGAAATTTGATGGAAAACTTAGGAATTATGCTCTTGCGAAGTTAGCAGTCTCGACGATGTTTACGCATCAGCGATTTTGTCCACTTTGAGCCCTATTTTCGGCCAATTCTAGTGTACTTGTTGACAAAAATCAAGACTATTTTGCTAGAACTCCATTTTTTCTATCGAATGAGTACAAGAAACCACCCATTTACCGATTTTAACTATCCAATACAGTGGTCAGAATTTAGCAATTTTGCCAATTTCACACAAATTTCAGAAGATGCCAATTTCCGAATAGAGTCCAGAATAAACAAGAAAGACATTCCTGGCACTAAAATAACATTTCCTCTGTTCATTAGTCACGTCCCCATGCCCCACTTACATTCTTTTCCTTTCCACTTTGAATTTTTCTCACAAAAAAATAGAAGATTTACTGTTATGCAGACTACTGCATTAGTGTAGAAATGGTATAAATAATATCGGCACATTTGTGAAAGAATATTCGACTCACTAGTTGATGTGTATTGGACACATAGCATGATTTGTTTACTTTTGAACTTTGGTAAAAATCGAACATTTCTGCTACTTTGAGCTCAATTTCAAGGCACTTTTCTTTATAAAACCAATCAAAATCATCTCAATTTCTGTAATATGTCTTCCATTCTATACAATGAGACCAGGAAAACTAGAATACAACAATAAATACCATTCGAAAATACAGTACAAAGTCGCTGTTTTAATCCAAAAACACTGTGCTGCAGGATTTTTTTATACCATGCACACTGACCACAGACCCATTCTTTCATATGTAGGCCTACCAGCTTTCTCTCACTAGATTTGAGGGTGCTAGAATTTAGGCGTACTAGTATGTCAAAAACCCTGGTGCGTAAGCCGTACTAGTATGGCCGAAACCCTGAAAGGGTTAAGACTTTCCTAAAATGGGCCATAACATTGTCATCGTACAGGTTGCCAACATGGCTTGCAGTAGCTGTGTAAGGGTGATTTTCATCTGTAAAGGTTTGCAGTTCAACTAACTCACTTTGCACACATTTCCTTAATCTCTTTTTTCAATTCCATACTAATTCTTGCCCTTTTTACCACAGGGATGGCACTAGAAGCTTTCTTGGGGTCCATGGTGATTTATTTTGCAGTTACAAGCACTAAAAACACTGGGATAATGTGAAATGTACCGAATGTATGCATAGATGCGACTGCACTGGCTGGCTTGTAAGCACTTACGCTGAGGCCATACGTGGGACGTGTCCCGGATGAATCACATAAAGCGAGTTTTTTATCGTGAGGAGAGGCAAAATTTTTGCGTTTAAATGCTTTGTATGGTGGATTTAACGTAAGGCGATGCGTTCGTAAGGCGGGGGTCATGCCTGGAATTCCACTGGAATGAATTATAATTCCATTTCAATTAATTTAAATGAGGAAAACTGACTCTGCAAATGAGCAAATCCAGATGCGAGCAAGGTCACGGAATGGATTAAACTCATAAATAGAGGTTTCACTGTATGTATGTATGCACATGTACACACACACACATACATATATATGTATCATATATAGTGTGTGTCTCTTGAACTGTTTTAAAATTAAATGCTATGTATGGTATTCTATATGTATGTTTTAATTATTTATGAAAGTCAACTGCATCTCAGTATAACATATGAACATGGATCTACAGTACAGTATTACTAATTCATTTTTTTTCCCATTAAGACTAAGAAACATATCCTTCCTGTACTAAAGCTACTAACACCTTGTTACTGTCTTCTAGTTTTCTCTCTCTCTTTTATGCAATATTTGAATAAAATTTATGTATTAATTGCCCTTTTTAGGACTGTTAATTAGTTTGTACAGCATTGTAATGCAATTGAAACACTATAGTAAAAGATGGAAAAATTGGACTCTGAAGTGTATAATTAATCACTCTGTAAACCAAAACAAACATCAGGCATTGTGCCAAACTCTTGTCATGATGCAGGCCTCTTGGCACTGCAGATTGGCTGAGAGCCAGACTACAGTACCAATTTTGATGCAGGCCTCCTTAGCACCACAAACCGGTTGTGTGTCAGACCACAATACCAAGTTTGATACAGATCTCCCAGCACTGCATTCTGGTTGTGTGCCAGAGTGCAGTATGTATAGTAAACTCTTTTTTAAAGCTCCTCTAAATAGTGCAATGTTTTATAAATGTGACTGAAAAAGTACATTCAAATTTTAATAGCACATGGACAGACCTTCACTGAACAGTGTGTTATTCAATTTTGAACTAACTTTTACAAATAATCACACTATATAGTGGAAGAGCTCTATAAGACTGCTTACTGTACCAAGCTTACTGTAGTCCTCCAGCACAACAGACTGGCTAGCAAGTTTGATGCCGGCCTTCTCCTACAACCACAGACTGACTGAGTCAGAACACACAATAAACTAAGAATATTGTGAACTAATGGTGGGGGGATACTCTCAGTGTGCTTTAAATCAGAATAATGTTAAAAAAAAGATGCAGAAAAAACACTACATACCCTACTGTACATCAATACAGTACTATGTACACAACTGACTACACCTACCATCTGACTTACGACCTTCTCGACATACGACCACTCGACTTACGACCATGTTTTTTATGTCAAATTCCTGGGAAATAAACAACTGTTTGTGTTGTACAGAGTGTTTATCCTAAACCTTACAGTACAAAATACAGTACTAACAGCATAAAAAGTAAAAAATGAAATACCAAAATAAAACGATAAAATAAAATCATTACAAGTGATGTTGATATTCAGTAGTAAGGTTCGACTTGCGTCCATTTTGACTTACGACCGGTTGGTCGGAACCAAGCTTGGTCGTAAGTCAGATGGTAATATGTACACTGCAATAAACACTGAAAATAAACAAATTAAAAGTACAATTTACTCAGTGGAGTGTGCCTATTTTTTTCAGAAATCTCTTGTATTAAGGTCCATTATATTGAGGGTTTACTGTACCAAGTTTGATGTATGTCTCCTAGCAGCACAAGCTGGCTGGCTGTCTGCCAGATCACAGTACCAAGTCTGATGTGTCTCCTAGCACCACAAGCTGGCTGTCTGCCAGACCACAGTACCAAGTTTGATGCATGTCTCCTAGCACCACAGACCATATGTTAAGCAGACCATAGTACCATAGAAAAACCTTAAATTGCTGGATCATAGCTCGTGGTTTAAATATGAGATTGAAATTTAGCTTTTCATTTCCATTAGAAGTAAACCCATTTCCATTAAGGCATGTGGGAGTTGAATTTGTTTCCACTGGTGGCATGCATTTCCATTAAGGAGTGCCATAGAAGGCAGGCAGGCAGGAAACCCATCACTATGTATTGAGCAACTCACTGCTATAAAATTGGCTACCAGAATGCTTTTATAGCTACAGTATGAACTGTTTAATACATACAAATTACAGTGGTACCTCGGGATACAAACTTAATTTGTTCCAGAAGGATGCTTGAGTGCGGATACTGAATAATGTAAATTAGATTTATCTGTTTCAGACCCCCAAAAATACACTTACAAAAGCACTTACATAATCGTTTGAGTTTTGAGCTGTTCGTATCCTGAGGTACCAATGTATATTTAAATAAAAAATTAGAATATAGTATCATTTCCCTTGCATCTTCAATAATAAGAGTTAAGAACAAGGAGCAGAGGGTGGGGGAGGGACAGACGAGCAGATGTAAACACTGCTGATACCTTCACATGTTCTTGTTTATCACAAAATACGAGTTTAACAACTAAATTGACACACATTGTGTGTATCAATTGGAACTGGAGGGAAACAGGATATACAGTGGACCCCCGCATAGCGATTTTAATCCGTGCAAGAGGGCTCATTGTTATGCGAAATGATCGGTATACGAATGAATTTTCCCCATAAGAAATAATGGAAATCAAATTAATCCGTGCAAGACACCCAAAAGTATGAAAAAAAAAATTTTACCACATGAAATATACATTTTCCTACACACAAAGAGAAGGATACATGCACAATAGTAGAGTAGTACATGCACAATATATATTGTGCATGTACTACTCTACTAAATGAAGAATAAATGACACTTACCTTTATTGAAGATGCAGCAATGACTGATGAGACACTGTGTCCTGGGAGTGCCTTTTCCTCCTGAGTACTGTAGGTCCTGTTTGGCATTTTCTTCCAGAACAGGCCTTATCACACTGTGTATGCCACTACGATTCTTAAATCTCTCAAACCAACCTTTGCTGGCTTTAACCCTTTCAGGGTCCGTCCCGTAGATCTACGGCTTTACGTTCAGGGTCCAAACCGTAGATCTACGCCATGAGCTCAGCTCACTCTGATAAACTGTGAGTGGTACATTTGGGCCTAGATATGAGAGAATACATCTATGTGGTATGTGTGCACCACATAAAACAGATCCTGCAGCACACTGTGTATAATGAGAGAAAAAAACTTAAATCATGATTTTTCGATTAAAACAGCAACTTTGCAGTGTTTTTTCGTATGTTTTTTATAGTTGTATTTGCGATTTCTTGGTCTCATTTGATAGAATGGAAGACATTTTACAGAAATAGAGATGATTTTGATTGGTTTTAGCACTGGAAATGGCTTGAAACTGAGCTCAAAGTAGCAGAAATGTTAAATTTTTGCCGATATTCAAGAGTAAACAAACGACCTCACACGTCTAATACACGTCAGCTGGTGGGTCTAATATACATTCACAAATATGGTGATGATATTTATACAATTATTACAGTATTGCATAACAATAAATCTTCTATTTTTTGGTGTGAATAAAAATTCATTATGTGAATAAAAAATCAAAATGGAATTTATTTGTAAAACCTCAAAACATAACTAATGAACAGAGGAAACGTTAGTTTAGTGCCAGGAATGCCTACATTGTTTATTCTAGACCCTATTTTGAAATTGGAATATTTTGAACTTTGTGTTAAATTGGCCAAATTAACAATTTCCGATCACTTTATTTTGTAGTTGAAACAGTTGACTTGACGATTTCTTGTGCTCAATCGATAGAATAGAAGTAATACTAGTGAAATAGCTAAGAATTTGGTTGATTGGAATAATGTAATTGGCCTAAAATGGGAGTCAAAGTCGGCAAAATCGCCAATTCGTAAATGTCGCTGACACATCAAAATTCGCGAGAGCATAATTTCGTCAATTTTCCACCAAATTTCGTACTTTTTGTTTTATTACCTTCACAAAAAGATTCTCTACGATTTCATAAGAAAAAATAACAAATTTTTTTTTTGAAAATTCTTGGACACTGGTGCGTGACTCCAGATTTGGGCCTTGGACCCTGAAAGGGTTAAATTCACCAATATGAGCACTAGTTCCAGGCATCTTTCCCTGTTCACCTGGGTGTTAGTCGACTGGTGTGGGTTGCATCCTGGGAGACAAGATTAAGGACCCCAATGGAAATAAGTTAGACAGTCTTCGATGACACTGACTTTTTTGGGTTATCCTGGGTGGCAAATCCTCTGGAGTTAATTGTTTCTTGGTATTCTCAATAAGCCACACCAACAACGGTGCTACAGCAGCAGCAGCAGCAGCAGCAGCAGCAGCTGACAGTGCTACAGCAGCAGCAGACGATGCTACAGCAGCAGCAGACGGTACTACAGCAGCAGCAGCAGCTGACGGTGGTACAGCAGCAGCAGCAGCTGTACCACCAATAGTAGCGATGGTTGATTGGGGTTTATTATACAACCTGGCCAGCTCGGAGACACGCACTCCACTTTCATACTTATCAATGATCTTTTTCTTCATCTCTATAGTAATTCTCACCCTTATTGCTGTAGGGTTGGCACTAGAAGCTTTCTTGGGGCCCATGGTCACTTATTTTGCAGATAAAATCACCAAAAACACTGTAATAATACGAAATGTTCCGATTGTACGCTTGGATGTTACCGCGGAGGCTGGCTAGTAAACAATGCCACCGGCGGCACATGTGAGGCTGGCTAAGGGCGCACATTGGACGCGTCTCGGACGAACAGCGGTGAGCGGGTTTTTGAGCGGTATGCGAGGCAAAATTTTTGCGATAAAAGTGAGCGGTATGCGGATTAAACGTTATGTGATGCCGACGGTATGCGGGGGTCCACTGTACTATAAATAATGGTGGTAGTCTCTCATGGCCAAGTGCAGAACCTATGAGCCCAATATGTACGACTCATTTTTCACAACATAAAAGTTTAACAATCAAACTGATGGGCAATACATATACAATAAGACCCCTGAATCTGTGGGAATACGTTCCAAGGACCTGCCACAGATACTGAAATCACGGATACTAGCTAACCCTGTAAGTCCTATACATACCTATTATAAAGTTTAATTGATAAATTACACATAGTAAGTGGACAATTATCACTTTTTTGCTGATGAGAAGCACTTCACAGCTTTTCTTAGGCTTTGAAGAACTTCAACCATCATTACTTTAGCACTCTAAGGCCATTATTAAGCAAAATTAAGGGTTACTTTCGAAGCCCCGAATCCACAGATACCTGACCCTCGAATACACTAAATGTATATAGTATGTACATTAAAATTTGTTTTCTCTCTATAACCCTGATTATGCAAACAGAAGAAGGCAAACGATATCTAAATCTTGAGTCCCTCTTAATTTGTATATAAACATTATCTCCAGTAGTTTCACACTTTAGCCTTCATGATGAAAAGGAAATGAAAACACTGCATGATGTGACTGGTATGCAGGAAATAGACAACTTAATCACATCTGTTAATTAGACCTGTGACTGCCATGATAAACAATTCATTAATAAATGGTATATACTGTGGTGGTTCTATGAACTTCAAATACAAGATCATCCTTTCATTTTCTCAATTAACTAGTGTACTTTTCACACTTTACCAGTTACTATCATATTTAACATTTATATACATATATATACACCTAGGGTAAATGGCTGTAAAGGCACAATAATGAGTAGTTACTTTGGAATTATTGAAAACTAGCCTTCCTTTACTGCCTTTTAGCTATTTCCCCCCAAAATTTACTCCATGATAAATGATAAATATGGTGTTCTCATTGAAAATACCCTCCAATTTTTCAAAAAGTGTTAATAGATAGCAAGTTAATCAACGGTCTACTGTACTATATGTAAGTAAAAGGGTAACAGAAGATGACTTACTATGGTGATTACAAATGCATACCTGATCATGTTATATGCAGGTATGATAAAAATGCAAGTATTAATTCATCATCATATTCCTGGCTGGTAGCTCTGTACACAAGCGTATGGCTAAAGATCTATGCAGTTAGTGTAAGACTGGCAAGGCATGCAATTTTGTAATGCTGGTGATCCTTGGGTTTGACTTGTGATTTATACACAAATGTTGTTGATTCTGTTAATCTCTATCTGTTTAAACTAGACTACTGCTTATTGTACTAGTAATTTGTGACTTCAGCTTGGTAGAAGCAGGATGTGCTCTACAAATCTGATGTGCTGAGGAATGTTTTTATTATAAATCTCACTGCAACAAATATGCCCTTTAAAAACTCAAGTTAAGTTTCACTGTATAGTGCACCACCTTGTTAGCAGTACTTTATATAAACTTAGATTAGTAAGGCACCAGCTTATGAATAGTTGCTTCTATCACAGTATTACATACATTTTTATACCTTTATCAGTTAAAAGAATTAGAAGTCATAAAACTCTGGCTGGAACAATATACAAATAACCCGCACTCGAGAGAGGAAACTTGTGACGATGTTGTGGTCTGTCTTCGACCATTGTCAACTCACAACTTGTGACTTGACAATGGTCCAGGTCAGACCAAAATGTCACCATAAATTTCAAACACACAAACAAATTTTATTTCTTTGTAGAGTATACAAAATGTAGTTAACATGTAATAAAATACAGTGGAATCTCTACTTGTGAGTGCATCCACGTGCAAGTTTTTCCAAATACGAGCAATCGATGGGTTGATTTTTTGCTTCCAAATGCAAGCAAAATTTCCATAAGCAAGCAGACCTCAAGGCAGGTTCCTTGATGCTGGTGAGGGACTTTTGCTCTTGATCTAGGGAATTGTATCTCATTTGTTTGTTGGACTATCTTATTGAAACTTGGGCAATGTATGATGGAAAGATGCTTCTTAACATACACCAAAAATGAAAGAAATCTAAGCATAAATAATGGAGTTCACTTCTCAGCAATTAGCCACCCCTTAGTGGTATTTTCTTATGGTTTTTATGGTTGCATTCTCATTTTTTTGGAATGAAAGACATATTACAGAAATATACATGATTTTGATTGCTTTCACGACAAAAAGTACCTTGAAATCGAGTTCAACGTAGGAGAAATGTTCGACTGTTTTGATTAAGTTCAAGTCGTGAATAGGTTGACATTATTTATAAAATTATTGCAATAAGGCATAACAGTAAATCTTATATTTTTTGTGTGAATAAAAATTACAAATTATTTATATTGTAATAACAATAATAACATGTATAATAATATGTCTAATAATACAGTGGACCCCTGCTTTACGATCGCCTCCCAATGCGACCAAATTATGTAAGTGTATTTATGTAAGTGCGTTTGTACGTGTATGTTTGGGGTTCTGAAATGGACTAATCTAATCACAATATTCCTTATGGGAACAAATTCGTTCAGTACTGGCACCTGAACATACTTCTGGAATGAAATAATATCGTAAACCGGGGGTCCACTGTAGTATGATAATACAATAATAATAATAGTATAATACATATACTATAATAATAATGTACTACATAATAATTATAATAATAGATGGCTTCAAAAGGCCATCACTAGATGGCAGTGTTTACCACAACAAAGAGGGAGCGGTTGTGGCCACCTCCACCTGTTACATAATGACATGTTTTATTCATTCTAGAGTATATACATGTATCAGGTTTCTATGTTATTTATACTGTTTATTATTTCATATTAGATGAACTGTGATAGATAAATAAGCCACAGAGTTGATGATAGCGAAATATTCAAAAAGTGTTTTGCCCTGTCTCCAGACAAACACTTGTCGGCTGCCGCCGCCACATATATAATGACATTTTATTCATTCTAGAGCATATATCAGGTTTCTATGTTATTTATATTGTTTGTTATGTCATATTAGATGAAGTGAGATAGATAAATAAGCCATAGAGTTGATATTAGCAAACTTATTGAAGTACAGAATTCCACTGGAACGGATTAATTGCATTTCAATTAACTTAACCCTTTCAGGTTCCAAGGCCAAAATCTGAAGTGGTGCCCCAGTGTCCAAGAATTTTCAAAAAAAAATTTTTTTTTTATTTTTTCTTATGAAATGGTAGATAATCTTTTTCTGAAGGTAATAAAACAAAAAGTATGAAATTTGATGGAAAATTGACGAAATTATGCTCTCGTGAATTTTGATGTGTCAGCGATATTTATGAATCGGCGATTTTGCCAACTTTGACTCCCATTTTAGGCCAATTACATTATTCCAGTCGACCAAATTCTTAGCTGTTTCACTAGTATTACTTCTATTCTATCGATTGAGCACAAGAAATCGCCAAGTCAACTGTTTCAACTGCAAAATAAAGTGACCGGAAATTGGTAATTTGGCCAATTTAACACAAAGTTCAAAATATTCCAATTTCAAAATAGGGTCCAGAATAAACAATGTAGGTATTCCTGGCACTAAACTAACATTTCCTCTGTTCATTAGTTATGTTTTGAGGCTTTACAAATAAATTCCATTTTGATTTTTTATTCACATAATGAATTTTTATTCACACCAAAAAATAGAAGATTTACTGTTATGCAATATTGTAATAATTGTATAAATATCATCACCACATTTGTGAATGTATATTAGACCCACCAGCTGGCGTGTATAAGACGTGTGAGGTCGTTTGTTTACTCTTGAGCATCGGCAAAAATTTAACATTTCCGCCACTTTGAGCTCAGTTTCAAGCCATTTCCAATGCTAAGACCAATCAAAATTATCTCTATTTCTGCAATATGTCTTCCATTCTATCAAATGAGACCAAGAAATCACAAATACAACTATAAAAAAACATACGAAAAAACACTGCAAAGTCGCTGTTTTAATCGAAAATCACGGTCTCAGTTTTTTTCTCTCATTATACACAGTGTGCTGCAGGATTTGTTTTATGTGGTGCACACATACCACATAGATGTATTCTCTCATATCTAGGCCCAAATTTACCACTCACAGTTTATCAGAGTGAGCTGAGCTCATGACGTAGATCTACGGTTTGGACCCTGAACGTAAAGCCGTAAATCTACGAGACGGACCCTGAAAGGGTTAAATGAGGAAAATTGACTGCAAACGAGCAAATCCAGTTGTGGGCAAGGTCAAGGAACGGATTAACCCTTTGACTGCCGCAAGCCCTTTCTGAAACTGTCATTCTATATCGCAAAAGTTTTGGAAAAAAAAAAATTATTTTTTCTCATGAAATGATAGAGAATCTTTTCCCGATGGTAATGACACCAAAAGTACGAAATTTGGTCGAAAACTCACGGAATTACACTCCCGCGAAGTTAGCGGTCTCGGCGACATATATGCATCGGCAATTTCGCCGACTTTGAGCCCTGTTTTTGGCCAATTCTGTTGTTCCAGTTGACGAAACTCATAGCTATTTCTTTAGAACTCTATTTTTTCTATCAGTTGAGTACAAGAAACTGCCCATTTACCGATTTGAACGACCCAATAAAGTGGTCAGAAATTGGCAATTTGGCCAATTTCACGCAAATTAAAAAAGATGCCAATTTCAAAATAGGGTCCAGAATAAACAATGTAGACATTCTTGGCACTAAAATAACATATCCTCTGTTCATTAGTCACGTCTCTAGGCCCCTCTTATATTATTATTGCTTTCTGTTTTGATTTTTTATTCATACAAAAAAATACAAAATTTACTGTTATGCAGACTACTGCATTATTGTAAAAATGGTATAAATAATGTCAGTGCACTAGTGAAAGAATATTAGACTCCCCAGTTGACGTGCATTGGACGTGTGGTGTAATTTGCTTACTCCTGAACATTGGTAAAAATCAAACATTTCTGCTAATTTGAGGTCAATTTCAAGGTCGTTTTCATCATGAAAGTAATGAAAATCATCTCTATTTCTGTAATATGTTTTCTATTTAATCACCTGAGACCATGAAAACGAGAATACAATGATAAATACTATACGAAAATACACCTCAAAGTTGGCGTTTTAATAAAAAAAAAAAAAACGTTTTTTTTCTCATTATGCACTGCATGCTGCAGGATTTTTTTTATGTGGTGCACACTGTCCACACAGACCCATTCTCTCTCATGTGGGCCTACCAGCTTTCTCTTGCTTGATTTGAAGCTGCTAGAATTTACGCATTTAAATACGTCAGAAACAGTGGCACGTAAGACGTATATATACGACGTAAACAGTCAAAGGGTTAAACTCGCAAGTAGAGGTTCCCCTGTATTGTTAAGCACAAAGAAAGCCACTAGCATGCATATTCTTTTCAGGCAGACTAATCCTAATGCTTACAGACTACTTAAGACTAGACATAGTTTGAGTGGTAAATTTTAATTATGCATTATTGCAAAAATGAGAAGTAGCAAAAATATTACGATTAGCACAATTTACATAGTACAATATTGCAATTTTAATACTTTAAACTTATTTAGTAAGCTTTTTGATGTACAGTTATTCGTATAAAGCTTTAGTAATTGTTAATGAAATCATTTTAATATATATTAGCCTTATGAATAAAAGTTAAAATACTTCATAAGGTAGATCTACTTGTTTCCTGGAGTATGCCTGGAGAGAGCTCCGGGGGTCAACACCCTCACGGCCCGGTCTGTGACCAGGCCTCATGGTGAATCAAGGCCTGATCAACCAGGCTGTTACTGCTGGCCACACACAATCCAACGTACGAACCACAGCCTGGCTGGTCAGGTGCTGATTTTAAGTGCCAGTTTGCAGATGATTTAAGTCTATGTGTGCTCTTAGTCTTGTGCAGCCACTCACCCAACCACCCAATTCCCATGTCATTTCTTACAACAATTTTGGTGAAGTATTAATACTGTAGTTATATACATGCACCTATTTGCAGTTACAGGAGCAGCATAATGCTCTTGTGGTGTCCTGTTTTCTCTAATTTTATATACAGTGGTACTCCGAGTTTCATACAGCTCCCAACTCGAACAATTGTGTAAGTGTATTACTGTAAGTGCTTTTGTAAGTGTATTTTTGGGGGTCTGAAACGGACTAATCTAATTTACATTCCTTATGGGAACAAATTCGTTCGGTAACGGCACTCGAACAGCCTTCTGGAGCGAATTATGGCCGAAACTCAGGGTACCGCTGTATATTATTTTAAAGTTTCCAGTGGCTGTATTATGTATACCTTAGGTAAACCTTTTAAATAGTTCTGCTAATCAACTTATGAAGAATTTTCTAGTATCCCTTCAGCACCTCTTTTTAAGTTTATAGTTACTGTCTCTTGTTCTCACTATTGGTGCTAAGGAATCTTCTTCATCAATTATTTTGTATTCTTTGGTAATCCTGTTCTATAAGTCAGCCAGTGAGGGCATGTCTAATGCCTCCATTCTTTCTTTGTAACTCATGTCTTTTAGTTGTTTCAACCTATTTGTTGTTCATCTTTGAAACTAATATACAGTGGACCCCCGCATAACGATGGCATCACATAGCGATTTTTCCACATACCGATTACTTTTATCGCAAAATTTTTGCCGCGCATACCGATTAAAAACCCGCTTACCGATTTTCGTCCGAGACGCGTCCAATGTGCCCTCACATGTGCCGGCCGTCCCATTGTTTACCAGCCAGCCTCCGCGGTAACATCCAAGCATACACTCGGAATATTTCGTATTATTACAGTGTTTTCGGTGCTGTTTCTGGAAAATAAGTGACCATGGGCCCCAAGAAAGCTTCTAGTGCCAACCCTGTGGTAAAAAGGGTGAGAATTAGTATGGAAATTAAGAAAGATTTTGAAGGGTTTGGGGCTAACCCTGAGAAGCCTATGCCAGTTGTGGAATCCATTGTGCCTACTTCAAAGATTAAGGAAATGTGTGCACAGTGGGTTGAACTGCAAACCTTTATAGATGAAAATCACCCTGACACAGCTGTTGCAAGCCGTGCTGGTGACTATTTCAATGACAATGTTATGGCCCATTTTAGGAAAGTCTTGAAGGAACGGGAGGTACAGAGCTCTATGGACAGATTTGTTGTGCGACAGAGGTCCAGTGACTCTCAAGCTGGTCCTAGTGGCATTAAAAGAAGAAGGGAAGTAACCCCAGAAAAGGACTTGCTACCTCAAGTCCTAATGGAAGGGGATTCCCCTTCTAAACAGTAAGAAGATAATGCTCTCCCCTCCTCCCATCCCATCAATCATCACCAGATCTTCAATAAAAGTAAGTGTCATTTAATTGTGCATGCCTTTTTCAGTTTGTGTGTATTAAAATTAACATTTCATGTGGTAAAAAAAAATTTTTTTCATACTTTTGGGCGTCTTGCACGGATTAATTTTATTTCCATTATTTCTTATGGGGAAAATTCATTCGCATAACGATTATTTCGCATAACGATGAGCCCTCTTGCACGGATTAAAATCGTTAACCGGGGGTCCACTGTAACTTGTTCACATTTTATTTTCAAGTGTAGATAATAGACACTGTATGCCATGAGCGTTTCTCTCAGCATTCTCCAATCCATATACCTAAATGGCTATTTTAAAGTTGGCCAGTGACACACAAGAGATTCTCACTATTTTATTCTTGGGAGCTCCTGGTGACAAACTTTTGTCAGTGTTGACTCCAATGTCCCTCTTTGATGTTTTTTATTAGCTTATTAATCACTATGTGTACATGCATGTGCACAAATTCGTAAATATAGCATTATCACAATGTGAAAAGGATACAGAAGTAAAAGTAACATATTTATGTTCTCTTGGTCTTCAAGTGTAGACTAGTTCAGTTTCCTTTTCCTGGTAAGTCACATGTCACCCACAATACTTTAAGGCAGGTCACATGGCCTGGCAACATGTTCACTGGGATGTGTTGCGAGTTGCCTGGTGTGAGATGCCAGGTATGAGTTGAATGGTGAGATGCCAGGGCTCAGGTGTGGGAGTGCCAGATTTGTAGGCGAGACTGACCTTCACGAGAACGTACGAATGGATGACCACTGCAGTAGGCTTACTGGCCCTTACTTGCCAAGTACTTCTCTATCTTAATTCTTTTCACTCATACTTGTGTGCAACTTATTTTCAAAGCTACCAAAAGTGTTAGCCTCAATGATTACTTGACAAATTCTTCTACTAATCTAGTTCTACTGCTAACTCCCCACTTCCCCCCCCCCCCAGGGAGGTTCCTGGGTGCTAGCAAGGGGTTGAACCAAGGAATTTGACCTGCCCCCTTTTTTGGAATGAACCTGCTTGCCTCTTATTCCCTTAGGCACTGTGTGATGCCTACAAGTTTGACATTTCCCAAGAATGTGATAAAAACTATATGTATTTTGGTACCTGCACAATCCAAGAAAGGTATCCCTACATTGAAAAACCTCAAGCCCATACTTCAATGTATGCAACTGGAATAGTGCAGAGTGCAACATGAATTTGTAACAGTTAAATACAAGCATTAAAGTCCAAATCTAATTCAAACCTTCCATCGAGAAATGTCGGATTTGAAAATAAATTGAAAAGGTATTCTCTTATCTCTGCAAAACCAATATCCTAAAATGCACCAACACACTAGCTTGAAGCTCAGAAGTTACATTTATGAAATTATCAGCACTGGAGAATTAAAGCTAATCAGATGCAACATTCAGAAATTATTGCATTAAAAGCGTTATTTCAGTTTTCACACTTTAAAAAAGGGCCTACACAGGTCAAAATCAATCAAATTTTCTTCTAAGACTGATCAACTTTAAGTAAGCAATACGGCAAAATACAGTGATTAACTAAGCAACCAAGTAAGCTTTATTTAAGCTGAGTGCATAGCACCAATTTTTAAACAATGGTCTTGAGGGCACACAGATGTGTTTTTAGGCACATAAAAGTACATTATGCTGATTTAACCTAGGATAACCCAATAAAGTCAAACACCAACTTATTTCTAATCAGAAGAGATATTCTCAAATTATTTCATGGAAACTAATTTGATTAGTAGAAATGACACATTACCAAACAACTTACACAACCTAACATCAAGTGATAGCTTCCTTTAAGGAAATCACATCAGCACTAAATGATGATGAATTTTCCACTTATTGCATCGAATCCAAAATTTTCATCTAAACGACCTAAACCCAAGAAACGTTTTCAACAATTCAAGACTGATACCATTCTCAATTTTTTTTTTTAATCAAGAGGAAAGCACTATACCTGCTGGGGTCATACAGTTAGTCACCAAGGATAACAAAGAAGTCAGTGCATCATCAGGGACTAGTGATCTTAAAACACTGGGGTCCTTTAATTTTCTCCCCCACAATGCAACCCACAATATTCCACTAATTCCCAAGTACTTACTGCTAGGTGAAGAGGGGCAGCAAGTGTTTACCTGGAGAGAGTTCCGGGGGTCAACGCCCCCGCGGCCCGGTCTGTGACCCGGTCTGTGACCTGGTCTGTGACCCGGTCTGTGACCTGGTCTGTGACCCGGTCTGTGACCAGGTCTGTGACCAGGTCTGTGACCAACGTTTCACTTATTCTGGGGTTTGATCCATGGTCCCTCAATTTGTAAGCTGAGGATACTATCAACTGAGCCACGAGCAATTAAATGATCCCAAGGTCTGGACCAATCATCCAATATCTGGTTACATTTTACACCAGCTGGATGAATGAACTGTTATTTGGTAAGACTGTAACCTGGTAAATGATTAAAGTTTGCAGAAATTTATTGAAATTGTGTCTACATACTGCATTAGGTAAATTAGCCAAATGATGAAACTGCAATACATGAAATTAATGCCTTTAAAATTGAACCTGCTCAGTGAGGTCTGACAAAGACCCAGTATGACCTCAGTAATCCTGTTCTTCTGGATTGTCATTCACAGAAAGAGGTTGTGGTGTGTAATCTAGCTACTCAGTCAGAACACAGTATATCTCGTCAGGTTAGGCCAAACATAATAATGATTTAAATTACCTGCATATTACTTTTAGTCTTACCTGACCTCCATGGCCATCGAATACTCCAAAGAAGGACATTTTCTTATCCCCGACATCCACGTCTTGAATTATGCAGTACCGATCTTCCATATTTCCCCGGCGGCCCTGCATGCCATACAGCCCCACAATCCCATCTTTTAATTCCCAGGTCACATTATCACTCCCCAGAGAACCAGACACCAGATCCAGGCCGCCAATGGTCTTAAAAGTGGTAATGGCGACAGAGTTGAGTCCCAGCACATACTGGGCTTTGACCAGCCAGTGTCGCATCAAGTGGCTGCTGCTCTGCAGGACCACACTAGCCACTATCACCAGGAACATGAGGAACATGAAGGGCCCAGGCTGGAAGATCTTGGTCTTGAGTGTCTCGCCAGGGCCAGGCACCAGGAACTCCACGATCCTGGAGGTGGTGACCCTAAGGTAGCGCAGGGTGATGTGGGCGTGGGCGGTGAACAGTTCGCACATTATCTCGTCTTCCATGACGTCGTCCATGGTGGTGGTGAGCAGAGACTGTCTTCAGTAACTCTCAGGGACCAACTGAGACCAAAATAACCAGTTGTGGGTTAAGCCAGCGTCTGCAAGCCGCCCTTAGTTAAAATTAACTCCACGGGTGCTATTAAGTCATCCTCTTCAGGGACTGTGCTCAACCAGACTGGGTTGTCTCCTCCCCACGCTCACTCAACGCTTCACCAGGGATTTAGGAAGAAATGTGAAAGTGTAATGAGGTGGTGTTAGGAGCAGCCAACATCACCGTCCTGCTGGGACACACATCACTGACGTCACTTGTTTACACCTCACAACACACCTCCCACAACAATTATTTTCTCTTAAATATATGATATATTTACCTTACCCTTTACTACATAATTATATATTTACTTATTTGAGTGTTGTGCTATATACTATATACATACAAGCCAAATCAATCACATAGGCAGCTCTAAGCCGAACTTTATCATAATAATAATAATAATAATAATAATAATAATAATAATAATAATAATAATAATAATAATAATAACAATAATAATCTTTACTTCTATAAGTACATTTACAACGTATACAGACTTATTCTTCTAGCTGACATCAGTGACAACACATTACCGCTGTATAGCCCTTGTGGCTTAGCGCTTCTTTTTGATTAAGTAAGTAAGTAAGTTTATTCAGGTATACACAAATACAGTTACATAGAATTATCATACATAGTAGCATGTGTGTAGAGAACCTGGGATAACCCAAAAAAGTCAGACAGAGTGACTTATTTCCCTTGGGGTCCTTTTACCTTATTATTATAATATAAAGGTTATAATATTTTCTTATTATTCTACAATGAAGATAACATCTTATTATCATACTAAAAAGACTATCTACTACACCAAGGTCATTAAGACTATCTACAATACGAGGGTCATTACTAGGAATAAGGTAGGCCCACTATATGTATCAACATATATTTTTGGAAGTTATTTTATGCATTGATGAGACATATTAACGTGAATTAACACGGCCTACACTTTTTTTTACCAAAACTAACATACAAACCAGACATAACAATTCTAAAATTAACGTAGTATAATATAGCTTAGTTGTAAGTGGCTCGTGGCCTGGTAGGCAAAGCTCTCGCTTCACACAGTGGGTCCATGGTTCGATTCCCGGTAAGGGTGACAACATTGGACGTTTCCTTACACCTGTTGTACCTGATCACCCAACAGTAAAATGGGTACCTGGGTGTGAGTCGTGTGGAATTTTTAAAATAATTTCCTAAATGTAGAACATATAAATGAATATAATAATTGTGTATTAAAATGATGCTATTTGGACCCTTCGAGAAATTTCGAATGAGGGGGGAGGATGGAGAACAGCTAGGGGAGTGATGCAGCAAAAAATACGCCATATTGAATTTAATGTGTGAACAGAGGACTGAATTGTGCAGTGTAATCAGGCGTTCTTGAAGGTCAATCGGGTTTTTTCGGCCTGAATTTGTAATAGGAACCCGTGTTAATGCCCCCTGCTGAAGAATTGGAAAATAGAGTACACCAATTCACCCAGGCACACCCCTCTGCTAAGTGACACTTACCCATAATGTACAGTAGTTTTTGCATTGAATATCGTAAATTCTAACTGCTAGGGTAAGGTTAGGGTGCTCCATCAGCAGGAGACATAAATAACTTACCACCTTTTATGTACCGAAAAGCTTCACAAGTACTGCCACCAATTATTGCAACTCTTTAACAAATCCATCGAATCCTCCACCTTCCCAGCAATTCCCAAAATAGCGAGGGTCACCCCGATCCACAAAAGAGGATTTGAATAACTATAGACCAATACACGTATCTAACTTACCTCTGCTCTCTAAAATCTTTGAAAAAAATATTTCATATACAGATCTATTCCTATGAAAAAATATTTCATATACAGATCTATTCCTACCTCGTCTCACACAACACACTAAACCCTGTCAGTTTGGATTCAGGACTAATAAAAGCACAAATGATGCTATTATACACATACTAGAACTAATATACACCGCTCTCGAGAAGAAAGAAGTCTCACTAGGACTCTTCACTGATTTATGTAAAGCTTTTGATACAGTTGACCATGATTTGCTGCACATTAAAGTAACACACTATGGTATACAAGGCACTCCCTCAACTACCTTAGTAACAGAAGCCAATATGTGTACACAAATGGAGCAAACTCTTCCACTCAATCAATCGCAGTCGGTGTCCCACAAGGAAGTGTCCTTGGCCCCCCACTCTTTCTCGTATACATCAATGACCTACCGAATGCATCACACCTACTCAAATACATATTATTTGCAGATGACACAAGATATGTCTTCTCTCACCCAAACCCAGTCATACTCGCCAACACTGTTAATGCTGAATTGCAGAAAATATCTACCTGGGTGATGACTAATAAGCTTACCCTCAATATTGACAAAACCTATTTCATTCAGTTTGGAAACAGAGCTGCAAATGTTCCACTTAACATAACGCTAAACGAATCACCCATCACAAGACTCACACAGGGAAAATTCCTAGGAATCCACCTTGACTACAGCCTCAAATTCCAGACACATATACAACAAATAACCAAGAAAATCTCTAAGACAGTAGGCATACTATCAGAGATACGGTACTATGTTCCACAATCAGCTCTCCTTGTACTGTATCACTGCAGTCAGAATGATAACAAATTCCCACTCCCGACAGCATACTCCACCAATATTCAAAAGTCTAAAACTGCTCATCGTAAAGAACATCCATACTTATTAATGTACCTACTACATACATAGAACACTACACTCAAACATAAACCCTCCACTTAAACTTCTCCTCACCAATCTTAACAGGATACACTACCATAACACAATACACAGATCTCTTTTTGATGTACCCAGAGTCCATATCACACTATGTAAAAACTCTATACCCCAAAATTTGGAATTCATTACCAGTAACTACTAAAGTAACCCGGTCTGAACATCAATTTAAAACTCTTCTCATAAACCACTTTCTCACCCTAGACTAAATACTCAATATTTAACTTTACCAAAAAATCTCCCAATTACCTAAATCTTAAAACTTCAAAACTAAACGCCTAAAGTTCAATGTTATATTCCCATAATATAATTTCAACATTTATTATTGAAACTATTGTAATTTGAGTAAAATTACTGTCTACTATAAATAAAAGCAGATGTACAACTTAAACAAACTATGATCAATTTATTTAGTATTAAGTAGTGTAAAAATTTGTCTGGACTGCCTCCAAGTGAGTTGCCTACCCTGGCAAGCTCTGTTGACACCGAGCTCTGAGGTGGGTACCTCAGCCTCACAAGTGGCTTATAGGACAGATTTTCATAAATGACTGATGTTGCAAGAAATCTCGCCTGCATGCACGTTTAAAGGACTAACTTACTTGGTGATGTAGAATCTATTCTGGTCTTCCACCTCCCTAAGCTTAGCCCCTTTGGACTTACCCTCAGAAACCATGTGCAACTGGGAGCCTTAATTCCTGCAATATTCAATCATTATTAGTGACCTGCCTGCACCTCAGAAATTCCTATTTCCAAGGGGGAGGGGTGAATCCCCTAGAGTACTATGCAGAAAGTGACACTAGCTTCTAGGCTGACAAGAGATGCTGGTATGTACTAGGCATGAACTGCCAGCTGCACAAAGGCCTACAGCTCAACTCACTCGCAACTTTCCCCGGACACTGGCCAGAATCCTAAGAAAAAGTGGAGGTCTTGTCTTACTGTATGGGCCTGACGGAGGAGGTTATCTATGGTACATCGAGGTGCCTCCACCAGATTTCCCCAGGTCTAATATGTGAAGACACGTGGGGGCGCCGCCTGCTGATCACGGCACGTGTTGTTCAGATGGTGTCTAGTCTTAGAAGGAAGCTCTGGCATCTTCGAGACCCGTGCCTCGTAGTTCAAACTTGGGCTGCCAGTTCTCCCTAGCTAACTTATCCTAGTGTTTGCCTACATTTGACCTATTACTACCTATGTTAAGGTCTTAGGTCTACATTATTATTATCTACAGTTGCCTCAATAATCCTAATATTAGTGTACTAACAGTATAAACTACCTACTTCTTCCCTGAAGGGTAAATCTATCAATTAAGAAGTACCTTCCAACCACCTTCGCCAACCCGGGTGAGTGTGTTTGTGTTTTGGGTGGGTGTAAGGGCCCTCGAACGGTGTGTTTTTCCCTGTTGGGACTTCTCGGCCCGAATAAGTTCCAACATCCTCCCGCCGGCGAAGGTAGGTGCTAAGTCTAAATCAAGTTCACCTTCCCCAAGCCCCCACAGCGGACCCTAGACACGAGTGCCGTCCGGCCACTCTCATCGAGCAGACTCCGGTCTAACTTCAACCATCCAGTTTCCCCTGCGTGGACCTCTGGGGGTGTAAACTTGTTGATTCCGGTGGTCTTAGCACCCTTTCCTTTAACTTTAACATCTTTTGTATGTCTAGCCTTGACTGAATGGCTCCGTACTTTCCCACCCAGTGGCCCACATGCCCTGGTAGCCTTTCCTCCCACTGATACGAAGTTCCCTGGATTTAATGGCAATCTATCTCCCTCTTTACATACCCTGTAAAAGTGTTTTCCCAAGGTGGCAGAGTGTTCGTCACTCCCTACCTGGTTCAGCTTCCCTGGCGGTTCATCGTGTATACTGGTACTCGTTATCACTACTCCCCCAGCTATCATGGGGACAGCTTCTTCTCTATCTGGCATGGCAGGGAATTCAGGTGGAATCCTGCCGCCTATGATGTATCCTACTGGGGATCTGTATAAACCAATTCCTTCCCTAAAGGTCCATCGTGTAGACAGGAAGTCATCTATCTGATTGGCTCCCACCAGGATACCTACATTTCTGACTGTGTCAGTGGTAATTCCCTGGTCCCAGCTTCACTCAAGGTCTTAAATCGCTTAGCGTGCAGCAAGACCTCTCGCCATTGCCGTGGTAACGCCTACCACCAAGGGTGTAAAGTCATGCGATTCCACCCAATTTGACTGTGACATCCACCACTCATAAGATTTGGGGGGGGGCCTGACTTATACCCCCCCAACATCATACTAACTTTTTTGTGGCCTTCAACGTTAATTTAGCCACCCAAATCTTTGTTTCAAGGGTACTTGTCCCGATCAAAATAATCGGATTGTTTCAGACCTGTGCCCCTTCACAACCTTTTCCAGACTGTAGGTAGGGCAGCACCTCGTGATTCTCACTCGGGTTAGAAACTTTACTCCCACTCATCACGCGGGTACCATTTCAGGGTCAGACTCACTTTCTATCCTACCTGAGAGATACCACTAGCCTGGGGTTCCCCAAATTATTGGGACATAGTGCAGTAGGTGCTTACCTTTGGAAAAACTCGACACTCACAGCTGGGTGCCACAGTCTCCCCGCAAAGTGTTTCCCCCCAAAACCCTTTAAGCAAGTCTCAACTCCTTTTTGTCTCGTTTCCTACTGCCAGTGTTGTATATCCGGGCAATCGTGCTAGCGTGTTCGCCTTTGCAGAAACCCCCAAACGGGATGATGCCTCTGAGGTTCTGCTTAAGGTTTCCTTAGACCACTTCTTTTTCCCTAGTACCTCCAAAGTTAGTCTATGAGCTTTAGACTGATCTCTCGAATCCTTTTAGTAACTGTCGGGGTTTTTTTGTGGGGAAAGGTGGGGACTCTTCTCTCACACCTATACTCAAAGAGAAACGAAATCCCAAAACCCCCCCCAACAATTTTTTGTATCGGGAAACCCTTTTTCCTATATTTTAAGTGTAACTCATGCACTGTAGTGCTAGCCAGTTTCCTCTGAAATACCTGGCTAAGGACCCATTCTGAATCATCCTTATCATGCAAATCTCTGAAACTATTTGTCAAGCTCATAATTTCAATATGGAACTTCTCTAGGCTTTGACGGTCATGTCGGCAAGCCTCTAGATCCAACAACCGATAGTGATACTGGTCCTGTGGGGAGCAGCAGCAGGATAATACTGCACCACCTCTTGGGGCCCTTAACAACAACAACAGTTTGGTGTGTGTCATGGGCGCCAACACATGGTGTGTGATTCTCTCCTACTATATCCATTTATCAGTGATGCAGATTACATGGTGAGTTTAAATATGTGGCCTGTAGTTATAACTTTTCTCTTGACATATGCAAGACATCACCATCCCTGTAGAAGCCATTATTAGATGTACTAGTTCAGCTATCAAAACTTTGGGGGCCCAGTCCCTGGACCCATTACGTACCTCTGTAATCTGTAAATACCTTTGTAACTTTTCAGTTGTGACCAACTTACCTGGAGTTCATTACCTTTGTAAATTGTGAGTTCATTACCTTTGTAAATTGTGAGTTCATTACCTTTGTAAATTGTGAGTTCATTACCTCTGTAACTTGCTCAGCTGTCAAAACTTTGGAGTCCAGTCCCTGGACCAATTATGTACCTCTGTAATCTTTTGACTACCGCCCACAGGATGGGTATGGGGTGCATAATAAACATATTAAACTAACTAACTAACTAGTCATTATATTTTGTTGCAGAAGTACTATGAAGATTCTATGTTCAATAAAGCCTAGAGATAAGGCCTGTGTTTCTATCACAACAAGTATGGCCACTTTTATCTCTTCAGTGTTGCCAGACATGTCTTCTAACTGGTCTTTGGCATGTTGGTAATTAGTGTCAGTGATCTGGTAGTGCCAAACCAAGTCTAAGGCTTTACCCTTGAGCTGTGATCGCAAATACTGCAATTTGACGGCATCTGACAAATCGTTCCTGTCATCTATCTGGGCTTTAATTATTATTATAATCAAGGGGGAAACGCTAAACCCGGAGGATTATACAGTGCCTGGGGGGGGGGATGTGGAAGGAAAAGGGGGATTAACCCTTTCCCCTAAAAACCCCCCCCCCCTTTTTTACCCCCCCCCCAATTTTTTTTTTTCCCAAAAAATTTCCTTAAAAAAAAAACCCCCCTTTTTTTTTTTTTAAAATTTCCCCCCCCCCTTTTTTTAATAATTTTCCTTTAAAATTTTTTTTTTTTTTCCCACTTTTTTTCCTTTTAATTTAATTTTTCTTTAAAAAAAAAAAACCCTCAAAAAAAAAAGGGTTTCCCCCCTTTCCTTTTTTTAAAAACTTTTTAAAAAAATTTTTTCCTCCCCCAAAAATTTTAAAAAAAAAAATTTTTTTTTTTAAATTTTTTTTTAAAAAAAAAAAACCTGTTTTCCCCCCCCTTCCCCCTTTTTTTAAAAATTTAAAAAACCCCAAAAACCCAAATTTTTTTCTATTTTCCCCTCCTCCCCCCCCCAAAAAAATTTTTAAAAATTTACCTTTCAAAAAATCGGGGGCGCCCCGAAAACAGTCCTGGGGGGGGGGGGAACACGGGAATTCGGGAACGGACCAAAATTACGACCAAACCCCGGGGGTTTTCCCTGTCAAAAAACCCAAGGCCAGAAGGGGGCTATTTTGGGGTACCGCTTGCGAACCCCACTTAAATACAGCCAATTGCTTAATTTATCTTTGAGTTTTCACTCCTGTTGACAATCTCAATTTGGAAATTCGTCCAGCCCGCCGAAGACATTCTGGATCACCTCCTATAGCCGTACTCTAGCTGAAATCTTTTCGAGGTTTCCCTTTTTTCCCCCCAAACGTTTCAAGCATTTTGCAATCATCGCAGTCTATTTTACTGCGTTGGCTAGACCTTGCACCTGTTGCCGTTCTGTTCGATCCCTTTGAGCCCCCCACTGATCGTTTTAATTTTGCTAACACAAAAACCAACTCTTCTGAACCCCATTGCCTTTGTCGGGGTTAAAATTAGGAGTGTGACCCTTTTGTACTTTACTCATCCACCCCACAGCACGTCACGGTGTTAGGTAAGAATGAACGAGCCTAAAGGCCCAAAAAAATTTTAAACGATTCCCTTTTTTAAAATTGACTCTACTCTGCAAAAAAGTACCTTTTAGCTCCAAATCCCAATCGAAATGTGTACGATGGAAGTTTAAACCCTACAATTCCTGTACAATGTCAGCAAATAATTCAGGCTTAACCTAGTCTGTGTACAATCACAAACCCACTTTAAAATGAACAAAGACAAAAAAAACAACAATAAAAATGCGTATACATATTAAAAAATCACTTGGGTTCCACAAATAAATCAACAATTCAACTTGGAAACGAAAAAGAATAATGTATGAAAACAAGTTGGCCTAACTGGCCCACTTATTTATTTATTTTTTTATTTATTTATTTTTTTCCCCAATTTTGTGCACACAACGAGGTACAAAAAAATCAGATAGAGAGTATCCCAAAGCCATTTTACTATGCATAGCATTACGGGCTGGCTTAAATTAATTTAAGATTAACAAGCAATGTTTATTATAATTATTAAATCAAAAAGAAGCGCTAAGCCACAAGGCATACAGCGCGCTACAAGCAATGATAAATCAGTGAAAAAACATTAAGTAAACAATAACTAAAAAGCACAAGTGAGTATTACAAAGACGGGTCATAGGGTTTGCATTCATAGGTAGTGATTCTGTTGGGTATGTATTTAAAAAATAATAAGTTAGATTGGGTTTTTAGTTTAACATTTTATGTGATATAATTGGGGGAAACTTTTTAAGATATACAATTTATAATGTTCATTATTCAGTATTTTTTGGGTTTTTTGGGGTGGTAAGTAATCTTGAGAAAGACTTAAATTTAAAAACAGGTTGTTTTTTTATATTTACGTAATAATTCCCAGTTTTTGGGGGCCCTTTTTATGTGCTTTGATTTTTTTGCATAGTGGAGATGGACACGGGGAACATCAAGAGTGATCGTGCCTTTGTTAGGCAGGGTTTCGTTGAGGTTGGCAAGGAGATTTTGAGGGGAGGGTTAAATCAGAGTTAAGTGTTCTATGTATTAATAGGTGCAGAAATAATAGGAGTTTTGTATGGGAGTAGGTTGTGTATTAAAATTGGGTGGAGTGTGCTGCGTAGTGAGAATTTTTTATCATTCTAACTGCCCCTTTTTGTTGGTTAATTAGGGTCTGAATGGTTAATTGTTGTTGACCCCTGCACAAACCATAGGGAAAAAAGGGGGAAATAAGAGAGTGATATGGGGCCCAGGGGGGCTGACTGTGGAACTAACCGTACTTCGATAGTATGCCTACACCCTTTGAAATTTTCTTAGAAATTTGATGTAATGTGTAGAAATTTGATCTATTATAAAGGGGGGATTCCTAAAAATTTTCCCTCGTTATTTTTGTGATAGGTGATCCTTTATCATTATGTTAAGGGGGACATCTGTGCTCTTTTACCAAACTGAATGAAGTAGGTTTTTTCAAGTTTAGTGAAAGTTTGGGTTAGTCCCACCAGGTAATATTTTCTGTAATGGGTATTTACAGTATTGGCTAGCGTACTGGCTCGGGTGAGAAAGACGTATTAGTGTCATCTGCAAATGGGGGTTTTTGAGAAATTGCGAAGCATTTGGAAGGTCTTTATGTATAGGAGAAAGAAAGAGGGAAAGGGACACTTCCCTGGGACCCACGAATTTGGTTGGCAAAATTTTGCCCCATTTGCGTACACAATTTGGTTTCGTTGCTAGGGAAGATTTAGGGGTTTTAGGAGTGCCCCTTTTACCAAGTGTGCAATTTTCGTGGGGCAAGTCAGGGCAAATGTATCAAAAACTTTTCGAAGTCAATAAGACCCCAGTGGGGCTTCTTTTTTCTCAGCAGTGTATATATTTCTAGCATTGTATAATAGCATCAATAGTATTTTTAAATTTGGGCCCGAATCCAAAAGGAGGGGGGAGTAGTTTTGGGGGGAAAAGGTAGGAGTAGATTCTTTTTTTGAATTAATTTTTCGAAGATTTTGAGAGAGGGGAAGTTGATATTGGCCTAAGTTATTCAACTCTGTTTGGTCCCCCTCCTTTGTGGGTGGGTTACCCTTGCTATTTTGATACTGTAGGGAAGGTGGAGGATTCAAGGGTTTGTTAAAGAGGTTGCAAGATTGGTGATAGCACTTGTGACACTTTTTGTAAAAATAAGGTGGTAAGGGATTTAAATCCCCTGCCCCTTTTTTTTTTAGTGCGTTATAATAAGGGAGACTTCGTATGGGTTAGCGGGGCTAGGAACATGGTTCGGGTAGTTGCCGGGGAGGTATCATTTGGGGGGGTATCTGAGCTTGGGGTTTTTTTGGGAAGGTTTTGTCCATAGTGGAGAAGAAAACATTGAGTCGTTTGCGTTTCGTTGGGGGGATTTGGGGGTTTCCCTTTTTTTGCTAATTTTATTTCGCTATTTCGTGAATTTTTTTTTCCCAAATTTCTGATAGGGTTTTCCAGGGCTTTTTTTTTTCACCTCGTAAGTTTGGGTAATCTTTCTCATAAAAAATTTTTTTGCCCCTTTTTATCAGGCGGTTAGGATTGCGAGTAACGTTTTGTTTGGTCTCTGGTTATGTGCCCATTCTGTACTGTTTTTTCATATTGGTGTTTTGTTTATGGATTTAGAATGCGGGGGGTTTTCCCGGGGCTGTTCAGTCTCTTTTCTGCATCTGTTTTGTTTTTTGGGGGAGTGCTTTTTAAAGGTATTTGGGTTTTTTTTAGAAAATTTTTTAATACATTCGTCAATACTGTATGGTTTCTAGTCAGTGTCCCAAACAAATTTTGCTATTGCGTTTAAGTTATTAAGGGTGCCTCATTTTGAAGTCTGAAGGTGACTTTAGTATGTTTGGGGTAGTTTCCCAAAAATTGTTTAGGAAGTAGGGGATGGTCGTGGGATTATCTGTAATTATGCCTATTTTAAAGGGAAATGGTGTTGGTCCGATGGGTCAAGTAGGGAAAAACTATCTCTGTAACTCTTTTAGGTTTTGTTACTGTTGGTATAAAAAACATTACTCATTTTGTTTTTGAATTTCAGTAACGTGTGGGTCCTGGGCTTGCAGGAGTTTATATTGAATCACCTGAGAGTATAAGTGACTTTGTTTATGCGTCATCATTATCATACTTCTAGATTTTTACTAAATGGGTAATGTTTTACTGTGGAACTCTGTAGATGTTTATAATGTGAGAGGTTTTTTTAGGGACTTTGATTTGAATTTTGCTATTATATATTTTCCCCTGTTTTATCCCTTTGCAAGTATTTTGATACTTTAGTTGGTCAGGGGATATATGGGGTGTGCCACCCCCTTTTTTGATCTGGCCCACAGTTGGGGTTTGCTGTGAACCAGGAATGGGATAGACATCTGACATCAGGGTTGCCAGGTTTTATTAGTGTAATGAGGACATATTGCCCTTAAGGAATTTAGTAATGCTATAGGTCATCGAAAGCTTGCTTAAAGACTATATTGTATTAAAAATAGTTATGTTTTGTTTGGGGCTGGAAATCCTTTGATTGTTCTGCAGGGTTAGTAAATTTCAGTTACTGTTTGATTCTTTTAAATCATTAAAAAAGAGGTTGGTATCAGGATCAATGCTTGTAACATAAAATTTTTTATGAATCTATATTTGAATTTTAATATAAAACAAAGTAAATAGTCTTAAGCTAAAAAAATCACCTGGTTTTTTAACAAAATTTAAAATAATGACTAAGGGACTAAACAAATAAATGATATCAAAAATGGGCTGGGAATGATAGTAGGATACTATAAAGGAATTTTTTTAAAATTAGAATTTTAGTATAAAATTATAAAAAAAGGGGTATGGTTGGATAAGGTAAAACCTAACCTAACTGTGTGCTTAGCTAACCTGGCTTAGAATTCACAAAAATAATAAATAGGTTAAATCATCCTAGCTACTATAACTGTTTAAATATTCACAAGCCTAGCCAACTGTGGGTACGTTTCAAAACCACTGTAAGTAATTAACAACAAGTCTCCCTACTCTGGGTTTACTTAATACTGTAAATAAATTTAAATTCATAACTTTACAGCCCACCCGGCCGCCTTAAATTACTCAAATAAAAACTTCTTGGGGATGTCAGCTTGCCTAGCCTCTGTGGAACCTGGGGCCCAGGGGTACTAACTTAACCTAACTTGTAAAAAAGTTCCTACGTGGCCCCAGCTTTTAAATTTAAAACCCACTATTCCACATCACGGTTCGAAGGCCACTTTGAAATTTGTCTGCTCCCCAAGTGAGTCGCCTACCCTGGCAAGCTCTTTGACACCGAGCCTGAGGTCGGGACCTAGCCCACAAGTGGCTTATAGGGCAGATTTTTCATAAAGACGATGTTGCAAGAAATCTCGCCTGCTGCACTTGTGAATTCATTACCCCTGTAAATTCTCACTATCAAAACTTTGAGCCCTCCCTGGACCAATATGTACCTCTGTAATCTTTTGATACCCCCCACGGAGGGTATGGGGTGCATAATAAACATATTTAAACTAAAAAAACTAAAGCATGCACTTTAAAGGGCTAACTTCTTGGTCTGTAGAATCATTCTGGGCTTCCACCTTCTAAGCTTAGCCCCATTTTGGGCTTTTTTTTTTTATTTTTTCAAAAATTGTTCCTTTTTTTTAAAATTTAATTTTTACAAAAAAAATTTAATTTTTTTTTTAAAATTTTTAAATTTTTTTTTTTGACTAAAATTTTTTTTGCATTAAAAATTTTTTCCCCCCAAAATTATTTAAATTTAACTTTTGGTGCTGTAGAATCTATTCTGTCTTCCACCTTCTAAGCTTTAGCCCTTTGGACTTCCCCTCAGAAACCACGTGCAACCGGGAGCCTTAATTCCTGCAATATTCAATCGTTATTAGTGACCTGCCTGCACCTCAGAAATTCCTATTTCCAAGGGAGGGGGTGAATCCCCTAGAATACTATGCAGAAAGTGACACTAGCTTCTAGGCTGACAAGAGATGCTGGTACATACTGGGCATGCACTGCCAGCTGCACAAAGGCCTACAGCTCAACTCACTCGCAACTTTCCCCAGATACTGGCCAGGATCCTAAGAAAAAGTGGAGGTCTTGTCTTACTGCTGATCATGGCACGTGTTGTTCAGATGGTGTCTAGTCTTAGAAGAAAGCTCTGGCATCTTCAAGACCCGCACCTCGTCACGTTCAAACTTTGGCTGCCAGTTCTCCCTAGCTAACTTATCCTAGTGTTTGCCTACATTTGGCCTATTACTACCAATGTTAAGGTCTTAGGTCTACATTATTATTATCTACAGTTGCCTCAATAATCCTAATATTAGTGTACTAACAGTAAATGTATAAAAGGCATTCAGCATGAAGTTATAAATAAAGACAATAGATCAGGTCAGCAAACAAAGGGGACAGCAGAGGCAGCAAGGACTAGCTCCCTTAAGGTTTACAATACTAATAGCAGGAGTGTAAGAAATAAGATAGATGAGCTAAGATTAATTGCAAGTGCAGGAAACATAGATATTATTGCTATAACAGAGACCTGGCTCAATCTGAAAGATAGAGATGCCCTCTGAATGTCACATACAAGGCTATAAATTATTCCACACTGACAGGGTCAACAGGAAAGGTGGTGGAGTACGATGTATGTCAGAGACAATTTAAATTGTTGTGTTAGACAAGATATTAAATTAGAAGCGTCAGCCACTGAATCTGTTTGGTTACAGCTTCTCGAGGGCCGAGAAAAACTAATTTTGGGTGTGATTTACAGGGCCCCAAATCTTGATAAGGAGTGCAGTAAACTTCTATGGGACGAAATTCGTAAGGCATCTACATACGAAAATGTTGTGCTATTGGGAGATTTCAACTATAGACAGATTGACGGGAGAAATTTTGACAGAAAATTAGAGTCAGGTGACTTTCTTGATACGATCCAGGATTGTTTTTTAAAACAGTTTGTGACAGAGCCAACTAGGGGAAATAACCTCCTTGACTTGGTCTTGCCAGAGGAAACACTAATTAATAATCTTGAGGTTAATGATGAGCTTGGGGAAAGTGATCACAAATCACTCAGTTTTAATATATCATGGAATTCCCCAAATATGGCAATCAAGTCTCCGTCCCTGACTTTCGCTTGGCTGATTTCATAGGACTAAAAAATTACTTAGTGGGCAGAACTGAATGACCTGACTAAGGGTCAGGTAGGTGGTGAGGGTTGCCGAATGATGCTTTCCGGGGCCATAATTCTAGCTCCCTCAGTCAATATGTTCCAAATAGGGAAATCAGATCAAACAAAAATGATCCAAATGGATGAACAATAGATTAAAATATCTGTTTGGGTCAAAAGAGGGGCATAAAAAGGCAAATCAAAAGGGGAGAGGGGCAATTGAGAAATCGATATATTCAGTTAAAGAGAGAAATAAAAAAGGGAATTAGAAAAGCAAAAAGAGATTATGAGGTTAAAGTTGCAAGAGAATCGAAGACTAACCCAAAAGGATTCTTTCAGGTATACAGAAGTAAGATCAGGGACAAGATAGGCCCACTCAAAAGTTCCTCGGGTCAACTCACTGACAGTGAAAAGGGAAAATGTGTAGAATTTTTAACACATACTTCCTCTCATTTTTTTACACAGGAGGATACCAGCGATATTCCAGTAATGATAAATTATGTAGAACAGGACGATAATAAACTGTGCACTATTAGGGTCACAAGTGACATGGTCCTTAGCAAATAGATAAATTAAAACCTAACAAATCCCCAGGCCCTGATGAACTGTATGCAAGGGTTCTAAAGAATGTAAAGAGGAGCTTAGCACACCTTTTTGGGTAATCTTTTCAACATATCACTACAAAATGGCATGGTGCCAGATAAGTGGAAAATGGCAAATGTGATAAACCCATTTTCAAAACAGGTGACAGGTCCTTAGCTTCGAACTATAGACCAATAAGCCTAACCTCCATAGTGGGAAAATTTATGGAATCAATAATTGCCGAGGCAGTTTCGTAGCCACCTTGAAAAGCAAAAATTAATCAACGAATCTCAGCATGGTTTTACAAAGGGGCGTTCCTGCCTTACGAATTTATTAACTTTTTTCACTAAGGTATTTGAGGAGGTAGATCCCTGGTAATGAATATGATATTGTGTATATGGACTTCAGGGAATTTTTTGACAGGGTCCCACATCAGAGACTACTGAGGAAAATTAAAAACACATGGAATAGGGGGAGAAATTTTTTCCTGGGTAGAGGCATGGTTGACAAATAGGCACAGAGAGTTTGCATAAATTGGGGAAAAAATCAAGTGGGGAAGCGTCACGAGCGGGGTTCCACAGGGGTCAGTGTTGGGCCCCCTGCTGTTCACAATCTACATAAACGACATAGATGAGGGCATAAAGAGCGACATCGGCAAGTTTGCCGATGAACCAAAATAGGCCGTGAATTCATTCTGACGAGGACATTAGAGCACTCCAGGAAGATTTGAATAGACTGAGCAGTGGTCGGAGAAGTGGCAGATGCAGTTAATATAGACAAAGCAAAGTTCTAAATGTTGGACAGGACAATAACCATGCCACATATAAACTAAATAATGTAGATCTTAATATTACGGATTGCGAAAAAGATTTAGGAGTTCTGGTTAGCAGTAATCTGAAACCAAGACAACAGTGCATAAGTGTTCGCAATAAAGCTAATAGAATCCTTGCTTCATATCAAGAAGCATAAATAATAGGAGTCCTCAGGTTGTTCTTCAACTCTAAAACATCCTTGGTTAGGCCTCATTTAGATTATGCGCACAGTTTTTGGTCACCGTATTACAGAATGGGGTATAAATTCTCTGGAAAATGTACAAAGGAGGATGACCCAAAATTGATCCCATGTATCAGAAACCTTCCCTATGAGGATAGACGGGAAAGGCCTGAAACGCACTCTCTAGAAAGAAAAGTAGAATTAGGGG